>NC_069493.1:7274882-7282382 GCF_026875155.1 Cherax quadricarinatus
GTTCCTGGTGTGTGTGCTGGACCAGTGTTAAGACTGGATGGTTCCTGGTGTGTGTGCTGGACTAGTGTTAAGACTGGATGGTTCCTGATGTGTGTGCTGGACCAGTGTTAAGACTGGATGGTTCCTGGTGTGTGTGCTGGACCATTTTAAGACTGGATGGTTCCTGGTGTGTGTACTGGACCAGTGTTAAGACTGGATGGTTCCTGGTGTGTGTGTACTGGACCAGTGTTAAGACTGGATGGTTCCTGGTGTATGTGTGCTGGACCAGTGTTAAGACTGGATGGTTGCTGGTGTGTGTGTGTACTGGACCAGTGTTAAGACTGCATGGTTGCTGGTGTGTGTGTACTGGACCAGTGTTAAGACTGGATGGTTGCTGGTGTGTGTGTACTGGACCAGTGTTAAGACTGGATGGTTGCTGGTGTGTGTGCTGGACCAGTGTTAAGACTGGATGGTTCCTGGTGTGTGTACTGGACTAGTGTTAAGACTGGATGGTTCCTGGTGTGTGTGCTGGACCAGTGTTAAGACTGGATGGTTCCTGGTGTGTGTGCTGGACCAGTGTTAAGAGTGGATGGTTCCTGGTGTGTGTGTACTGGACTAGTGTTAAGACTGGATGGTTGCTGGTGTGAGTGTACTGGACCAGTGTTAAGACTGGATGGTTGCTGGTGTGTGTGTGTACTGGACCAGTGTTAAGACTGGATGGTTCCTGGTGTGTGTACTGGACCAGTGTTAAGACTGGATGGTTCCTGGTGTGTGTGCTGGACCAGTGTTAAGACTGGATGGTTCCTGGTGTGTGTACTGGACCAGTGTTAAGACTGGATGGTTCCTGGTGTGTGTGTACTGGACTAGTGTTAAGACTGGATGGTTCCTGGTGTGTGTGCTGGACCAGTGTTAAGACTGGATGGTTCCTGGCGTGTGTGCTGGACCAGTGTTAAGACTGGATGGTTCCTGGTGTGTGTACTGGACCAGTGTTTTAAGACTGGATGGTTCCTGGGGTGTGTGCTGGACCAGTGTTAAGACTGGATGGTTCCTGGTGTGTGTACTGGACCAGTGTTAAGACTGGATGGTTCCTGGTGTGTGTGTACTGGAATAGTGTTAAGACTGGATGGTTCCTGGTGTGTGTGCTGAACCAGTGTTAAGACTGGATGGTTCCTGGTGTGTGTGTACTGGACCAGTGTTAAGACTGGATGGTTCCTGGTGTGTGTGTGCTGGACCAGTGTTAAGACTGGATGGTTCCTGGTGTGTGTACTGGACCAGTGTTAAGAATGGATGGTTCCTGGTGTGTGTACTGGACCAGTGTTAAGACTGGATGGTTCCTGGTGTGTGTGCTGGACCCAGTGTTAAGACGGATGGTTCCTGGTGTGTGTAAATGGACCAGTGTTAAGACTGGATGGTTCCTGGTGTGTGTACTGGACCAGTGTTAAGACTGGATGGTTCCTGGTGTGTGTACTGGACCAGTGTTAAGACTGGATGGTTCCTGGTGTGTGTGTACTGGACTAGTGTTAAGACTGGATGGTTCCTGGTGTGTGTGCTGGACCAGTGTTAAGACTGGATGGTTCCTGGTGTGTGTGTACTGGACCAGTGTTAAGACTGGATGGTTCCTGGTGTGTGTGTGCTGGACCAGTGTTAAGACTGGATGGTTGCTGGTGTGTGTGTACTGGACCGGTGTTAAGACTGGATGGTTCCTGGTGTGTGTGCTGGACCAGTGTTAAGACTGGATGGTTCCTGGTGTGTGTACTGGACTAGTGTTAAGACTCGATGGTTCCTGGTGTGTGTGCTGGACCAGTGTTAAGACTGGATGGTTCCTGGTGTGTGTGTACTGGACTAGTGTTAAGACTGGATGGTTGCTGGTGTGTGTGTACTGGACCAGTGTTAAGACTGGATGGTTCCTGGTGTGTGTGTGCTGGACCAGTGTTAAGACTGGATGGTTGCTGGTGTGTGTGTACTGGACCAGTGTTAAGACTGGATGGTTGCTGGTGTGAGTGTACTGGACCAGTATTAAGACTGGATGGTTGCTGGTGTGTGTGTACTGGACCAGTGTTAAGACTGGATGGATGCTGGTGTGAGTGTACTTAACCAGTGTTAAGACTGGATGGTTGCTGGTGTGAGTGTACTGGACCAGTGTTAAGACTGGATGGTTGCTGGTGTGTGTGTACTGGACCAGTGTTAAGACTGGATGGTTGCTGGTGTGTGAGTACTGGACCAGTGTTAAGACTGGATGGTTGCTGGTGTGTGTGTACTGGACCAGTGTTAAGACTGGATGGTTGCTGGTGTGTGTGTACTGGACCAGTGTTAAAACTCGATGGCTGCTGGTGTGAGTGTACTGGACCAGTGTTAAGACTGAATGGTTGCTGGTGTGTGTGTACTGGACCAGTGTTAATACTGGATGGTTCCTGGTGTGTGTGTGCTGGACCAGTGTTAAGACTGGATGGTTGCTGGTGTGAGTGTACTGGACCAGTGTTAAGACTGGATGGTTCCTGGTGTGTGTGTGCTGGACCAGTGTTAAGACTGGATGGTTCCTGGTGTGTGTGCACTGGACCAGTGTTAAGACTGGATGGTTGCTGGTGTGTGTGCTGGATCAGTGTTAAGACTGGATGGTTGCTGGTGTGTGTGTACTGGACAAGTGTTAAGACTGGATGGTTGCTGGTGTGTGTGTACTGAACCAGTGTTAAGACTGGATGGTTGCTGGTGTGTGTGCTGGATCAGTGTTAAGACTGGATGGTTGCTGGTGTGTGTGTGTACTGGACTAGTGTTAAGACTGGATGGTTGCTGGTGTGTGTGTACTGGACCAGTGTTAAGACTTGATGGTTGCTGGTGTGTGTGTGTACTGAACCAGTGTTAAGACTGATTGGTTGCTGGTGAGTGTGTACTGGACCATTGTTGAGACTGGATGGTTGCTGGTGTGTCTGTACTGGACCAGTGTTAAGACTGGATGGTTGCTGGTGTGTGTGTACTGGACAAGTGTTAAGACTGGATGGTTGCTGGTGTGTGTGTACTGGACCAGTGTTAAGACTGGATGGTTGCTGGTGTGTGTGTACTGGACCAGTATTGAGACTGGATGGTTGCTGGTGTGTGTGTACTGGACCAGTATTGAGACTGGATGGTTGCTGGTGTGTGTGTACTGGACCAGTATTGGGACTGGATGGTTGCTTGCTGGTGTGTGTGTACTGGACCAGTATTGAGACTGGATGGTTGCTGATGTGTGTGTACTAGACCAGTATTGAGACTAGATGGTTGCTGGTGTGTGTGTACTGGACCAGTATTGAGATTGGATGGTTGCTGGTGTGTGTACTGGACCAGTATTGAGGCTGGATGGTTGCTCGTGTGTGTGTACTGGACCAGTATTGAGACTGAGTGGTTGCTGGTGTGTGTGTACTGGACCAATATTGAGACTGGATTGTTGCTGGTGTGTGTACTGGACCCGTATTGAGACTGGATGGTTGCTGGTGTGTGTACTGGACCCGTATTGAGACTGGATGGTTGCTGATGTGTGTACTGGACCAGTATTAAGACTGGATGGTTGCTGGTGTGTGTACTGGACCCGTATTGAGACTGGATGGTTGCTGGTGTGTGTACTGGACCCGTATTGAGACTGGATGGTTGCTGATGTGTGTACTGGACCAGTGTTTTAAAACTGGATGGTTGCTGGTGTGTGTACTGGACCCGTATTGAGACTGGATGGTTGCTGGTGTGTGTACTGGACCCGTATTGAGACTGGATGGTTGCTGATGTGTGTACTGGACCAGTGTTAAGACTGGATGGTTGCTGGTGTGTGTACTGGACCAGTGTTAAGACTGGATGGTTGCTGATGTGTGTACTGGACCAGTGTTAAGACTGAATGGTTGCTGGTGTGTGTACTGGACCAGTGTTAAGACTGGATGGTTGCTGGTGTGTGTACTGGACCAGTGTTAAGACTGGATGGTTGCTGGTGTGTGTACTGGACCAGTGTTAAGACTGGATGGTTGCTGGTGTGTGTACTGGACCAGTGTTAAGACTGGATGGTTGCTGGTGTGTGTACTGGACCAGTGTTAAGACTGGGTGGTTGCTGGTGTGTGTAACTGGACCAGTGTTAAGACTGGATGGTTGCTGGTGTGTGTACTGGACCAGTGTTAAGACTGGATTGTTGCTGGTGTGTGGGACTGGACCAGTGTTAAGACTGGATGGTTGCTGGTGTGTGTACTGGACCAGTGTTAAGACTGGATGGTTGCTGGTGTGTGTACTGGACCAGTGTTAAGACTGGATGGTTGCTGGTGTGTGTACTGGACCAGTGTTAAGACTGGATGGTTGCTGGTGTGTGTACTGGACCAGTGTTAACACATCTCATTGTATTACGTTGTTTGCTGAGTAAGCGTTAGTTCATTGTAGTGACTTGTTAATTAATTTTGATTTTGAGAAGTCATTGTAGTATCTTTCACTGTAGCATCTTTCACTGTAGCATCTTTCACTGCAGTATCTTTCATCGTAGTAACTTTCACAGCAGTGTCTCTCACTATAGTATCTTTCACTGCAACATCTTTCACTGTAGTATCTTTCACTGCAGTATCTTTCATTGTATTATCTTTTACCGTAGTATCTTTCACTGTATTATCTTTCACTGTAGTATCTTTCACTGTAGTGTCTTTCAATGCAGTATCTTTTACTGTAGTATCTTTCGCTGAAGTATTTTTCACTGTAGTATCTTTCACTGTAGTATCTTTCACTGTAGTATCTTTCACTTTAGTATCTTTCACTGTAATATATTTTATTGTAGTATCTTTCACTATAGTATCTTTCACTGTAGTGTCTTTCACTGTATCTTTCACTTCAGTATCTTTCACTGCAGTATCTTTCACTGTAATATCTTTCACTGCAATGGCTTTCACTGTAGGATCTTTCACTGTAGTATCTTTCACTCCAGTATCTTTCACTGTAGTATCTTTCACTGTAATATCTTTGACTGTAGCATCTTCAACTGTAATGTCTTTCGCTGTAGTATCTTTGTCTGCAGTATCTTTCGCTGTAGTATCTTTCACTGCAGTATCTTTCACCGTTGTAGCTTTCACAGCAATATCTTTCACTGCAGTATCTTTCACTGCAGTATCTTTCACTGCAGTATGTTTCACTGCAGTATCTTTCACTGCAGTATGTTTCACTGCAGTATCTTTCACTGCAGTATCTTTCACAGCAATATCTTTCACTGCAGTATCTTTCACTGCAGTATCTTTCACTGCAGTATCTTTCACAGCAGTATGTTTCACTGCAGTATCTTTCACTGCAGTATCTTTCACAGCAATATCTTTCACTGCAGTATCTTTCACTGCAGTATCTTTCACAGCAGTATCTTTCACTGCAGTATCTTTCACTGCAGTATCTTTCACAGCAGTATCTTTCACAGCAGTATCTTTCACTGCAGTATCTTTCACTGCAGTATCTTTCACTGCAGTATCTTTCACTGCAGTATCTTTCACTGCAGTATGTTTCACTGCAGTATCTTTCACTGCAGTATCTTTCACAGCAATATCTTTCACTGCAGTATCTTTCACTGCAGTATCTTTCACAGCAATATCTTTCACTGCAGTATCTTTCACTGCAGTATCTTTCACTGTAGTATCTTTCCTTTTATATCTTTTACTGTAGTATCTTTCACTATAGTATCTTTCACAGCAGTATCTTTCACAGCAGTATCTTTCACAGCAGTATCTTTCACTGTAGTATCTTTCCTTTTATATCTTTTACTGTAGTATCTTTCACTATAGTATCTTTCACAGCAGTATCTTTCACAGCAGTATCTTTCACAGCAGTATCTTTCACAGCAGTATCTTTCACAGCAGTATCTTTCACAGCAGCATCTTTCACAGCAGTATCTTTCACTGCAGTATCTTTCACTGCAGTATCTTTCACAGCAGTATCTTTCACTGCAGTATCTTTCACTGCAGTATCTTTCACAGCAATATCTTTCACTGCAGTATCTTTCACTGCAGTATCTTTCCATTCAAACAGTTCATTGTAGTGGTTTTCTTGTTTTGATTTACAATCCGAATAATCATTGTAGCATCGCTTACTCATTGATTTTGAATTAGAGGAAAATCATTCATTGTCAGTCCGTATTGGTCATACAACTTCCAGGAAATAGGTGGCGACCGGGATTGCTACGAGGAAGTGGAGGAGAAAGGGGGTAGCTCATATTTCATGGATCAAAAACCGATCACTATCATCAAGGCACTTCCCCACCCTTCGTTCCCCCACCTTTCCTCCCCCACCCTTCGTTCCCCCACCTTTCCTCCCCCACCCTTCCTCCCACCACCCTTCCTCCTCCCCCTCCCTCTTGACTGGTACAAGGAATGACCGACTGAAAACTGAGACCTGAAAAAAATTATATCGTTCGTTGAACTATATTGCAGACTGTCTCGGAGCAGACTGTGTCGGAGCAGAGTGTAGCTGTCAGGGTTATATATGCAGCTGTCAGTGCTATATCTGCAGCTATCAGGGTTATACCTCCAGCAGTCAGGGTTATACCTGCAGTAGTCAGGGTGATAGCCGCAGCTGTAAGGGTGGTACTGCAGCTGTCAGGATTATAGCCCCAGCTGTCAGGGTGATAGCCGCAGCTGTGCCTATCTGCAAAATGATATTATAAACATTGCGTTAATTCGAGGCATCAAAAATGAGTCTCGGCTCAACACGCTGCTTTCCACTCCCCATTTTTCTGTAACTTGCCTGGCTGGTTTTCGTTTAGTTTTCGACTAGGAATGATTTGCTGTTTTCTGTTTGGTGTGTAGGGAAACTAGGGATAAGCAGTCGTTTTCTGTTTGGTGGGTTGGGGAACTAGGAATAAGCAGTCGTTTTCTGTTTGGTGGGTTGGGGAACTAGGAATAAGCGTCGTTTTCTGTTTGATGGGTGCGGGAACTAGGAATGATCTGCCGATGCCGGTTTCTGTTTGGTAGGTTTAGAGACTAGGGATGAGTTTCCTTTTTCTGTTTAGTAGGTGGGGGACCTACCTACCTACCTGGAGTCTACGTGGAGGGTGTTCTGGGAGTCAACGCCCCCGCTGCCCAGTCCTCGACCAGGCCTCCCAGTGAATCAGGGCACTGACTTCAGGTATCTGTCCAGTTCCCTCTTAAAGGCAGTCAGGGGTCTTTTGGTAGTTTCTCTTATGCCTGGTGGGAGGTTATTGAATAATCTTGGGCCCCAGACACTTAGTGTTTTTTCTCTTTGTGTGCTAACGACGTCCCTACTATTCACTGGGGGTATGTTGCACCGTCTGCCCAATATTTTGCTTTCGTAGAGAGTGATTTCTGGATGCAGATTTGGGACCAGTCCCTCTAGTGTTTTCCAGGTGTAAGCTATGACGTATCTCTCTCGCCTGCGCTCCACTGAGTACAGTAATTGAGGTGTTTGACGCAACTTATATGTGCAGTTAAAGTTTTCTGTACATTTTCGAGATCTTTGATTTCACTTGTCTTGAATGAAGCTGTTAGTGTACAGCAGTATTCCAGCAGAGAGAGAACAAGTGATTTAAAAAGAATA
>NC_069493.1:7287382-7292382 GCF_026875155.1 Cherax quadricarinatus
AGTAAACCCCCTTCCCCTCCCCCACCCATCCCCCATTAACCCTCCTCCAAATCCCCTCCTTCCCCCTCTCCGCCCCTCCCCTCCCTTCCCCTCTCCGCCCCCCCCCCTCCCTTCCCCTCTCCGCCCCTCCCCCCCCTACACCGTCGATTACAGAAGCCTGCATGAGGCCAATAATACCACTAATAACAAAAACGACCCCACTCACACCCCCCCCCCCCTTTCCCCGTCAGTAATACGGCAAAAGCAATTATCAGATAATCACCACATGATCTTTAAATTTCCCCTTTTTCCCCCCCCCCCCACCATCCCGCAACAAACCCAGTAATTTTTGACCAGCGGGATATATTCAATATATCCCAAGGACTCCTACCCCCTCTCCCAAACCTCCCACTGATCAAACCTTCCCCTCTCAGTGGGTGTCAGAGCCATCTAGCGGCCGTAAATTTCCCCTCCACCAAACCCTCACATTTTGCCCATGCTGACACGAGACAGTCATTGTTGTTGTTGGAGTAGTAGTAGTACTAGTAGTACCAGTGGTTGTAGTAGTAGTACCAGTGATAGTAGTAGTAGTACCAGTGATAGTAGTAGTAGAACCAGCAGTAGTAGTAGTAGTAGTAATAGTAGTACCAGTGGTTGTAGTAATAGCATCAGTGTTAGTAGTAGTAGTAGTAGTGGTACCAGTACCAGTAGTAGTAGTAGTAGTAATAATAGTAGTACCAGTGGTTGTAGTAGTAGTACCAGTGGTAGTAGTAGTAGTAGTAATAATAATAGTAGTACCAATAGTAGTAGTAGTAGGAATTGTAGTAGTAATCGCAGTATTAACAATAGTAATAGTAGTATAAGTAGCAGTAATAGTAAAAGTGATTGTAGTAGTAGTACCAGTGGTAGTAGTAATAGTAGTAGTAGTGGTACCAGTACCAGTAGTAGTAGTACCAGTGGTAGTAGTAGTAGTAGTAGTAGTAGTGGTACCAGTACCAGTAGTAGTAGTACCAGTGGTAGTAGTAGTAGTAGTAGTAGTAATAGTAGTACCAGTGGTTGTAGTAGTAGTAGTACCAGTGGTAGTAGTAGTAGTAGTAGTAATAGTAGTAGTACCAGTGGTAGTAGTAGTAGTAGTAGTAGTAGTAGTAGTAGTAGTAATAGTAGTACCAGTGGTTTTAGTAGTAGTACCAGTGGTAGTAGTAGTAGTAATAATAATAGTAGTACCAGTGGTAGTAGTAGTAGTACCAGTGGTAGTAGTAGTAGTAGTAATAATAGTAGTACCAGTGGTAGTAGTAGTAGTAGTAATAATAGTAGTACCAGTGGTTGTAGTAGTAGTACCAGTGGTAGTAGTAGTAGTAGTAATAATAGTAGTACCAGTGGTTGTAGTAGTAGTAATAATAGTAGTACCAGTGGTAGTAGTAGTAGTAGTAATAATAGTAGTACCAGTGGTAGTAGTAGTAGTAGTAATAATAGTAGTACCAGTGGTAGTAGTAGTAGTAATAATAATAGTAGTACCAGTGGTAGTAGTAGTAGTAGTAATAATAGTAGTACCAGTGGTAGTAGTAGTAGTAGTAATAATAGTAGTACCAGTGGTAGTAGTAGTAGTAGTAATAATAATAGTAGTACCAGTGGTAGTAGTAGTAGTACTAGTGGTAGTAGTAGTAGTACTAGTGGTAGTAGTAGTAGTACTAGTGGTAGTAGTAGTAGTAGTTGTAGTAATAATAGTAGTACCAGTGGTTGTAGTAGTAGTACCAGTGGTAGTAGTAGTAGTAGTAGTAATAATAGTAGTACCAGTGGTTGTAGTAGTAGTAATAATAATAGTAGTACCAGTGGTAGTAGTAGTAGTAATAATAGTAGTACCAGTGGTAGTAGTAGTAGTAATAATAATAGTAGTACCAGTGGTAGTAGTAGTAGTAGTAGTAATAGTAGTACCAGTGGTAGTAGTAGTAGTAGTAATAATAGTAGTACCAGTGGTTGTAGTAGTAGTACCAGTGGTAGTAGTAGTAGTAGTAATAATAGTAGTACCAGTGGTTGTAGTAGTAGTACCAGTGGTAGTAGTAGTAGTAATAATAATAGTAGTACCAGTGGTAGTAGTAGTAGTACTAGTGGTAGTAGTAGTAGTAGTAATAATAGTAGTACCAGTGGTAGTAGTAGTAGTAGTAGTAATAATAGTAGTACCAGTGGTTGTAGTAGTAGTACCAGTGGTAGTAGTAGTAGTAGTAATGATAGTAGTACCAGTGGTAGTAGTAGTAGTAGTAATAATAGTAGTACCAGTGGTAGTAGTACCAGTGGTAGTAGTAGTAGTAGTAATAATAGTAGTACCAGTGGTAGTAGTAGTAGTAATAATAAACAGTAGTAAACCCGTGGTAGTAGTACCAGTGAGTAGCAGTAGTAGTAAAAATAGTAGTACCAGTTTGGTAGTAGTACCAGTGGTAGTAGTAGTAGTAGTAATAATAGTAATACCAGTGGTAGTAGTAGTAGTAATAATAATAGTAGTACCAGTGGTAGTAGTACCAGTGGTAGTAGTAGTAGTAGTAGTAATAGTAGTACCAGTGGTAGTAGTACCAGTGGTAGTAGTAGTAGTAATAGTAGTAATAATAGTAATACCAGTGGTAGTAGTAGTAGTAATAATAATAGTAGTACCAGTGGTAGTAGTACCAGTGGTAGTAGTAGTAGTAGTAGTAATAATAGTAGTACCAGTGGTAGTAGTAGTAGTAGAATAATAGTTATACCAGTGGTAAATAGTAGTGGTAGTAAAATAGTAGTACCAGTGGTAGTTAGTAGTAGTAATAATAATAGTAGTAAAAAGTGGTGAGTAGTAGTAGTAGTAATAAAATAATAGTAGTACCGTGGTAGTAGTAGTAGTAGTAATAATAGTAGTACCAGTGGTAGTAGTAGTAGTAGTAATAATAGTAGTACCAGTGGTAGTAGTAGTAGTAATAATAATAGTAGTACCAGTGGTAGTAGTAGTAGTAGTAATAATAGTAGTAACCCCGTGGTTTTATTTGTAGTAGTAATAATAGTAGTACCAGTGGTAGTAGTAGTAGTAGTAATAATAGTAGTACCAGTGGTTTGTAGTAATAAAATAGTAGTACCAGTGGTAGTAGTTTGTAGTAGTAATAATAGTAGTACCCGTGGTAGTAGTAGTAGTAGTAATAATAGTAGTACCAGTGGTAGTAGTAGTAGTAATAATAATAGTAGTACCAGTGGTAGTAGTAGTAGTAGTAATAATGGAGTACCAGTGGTAGTAGTAAATAGTAAAAATAATAGTAGTACCATGGTAGTAGTAGTAGTAGTAATAATAGTAGTACCAGTGGTAGTAGTAGTAGTAATAATAATAGTAGTACCAGTGGTAGTAGTAGTAGTAGTAATAATAGTAGTACCAGTGGTAGTAGTAGTAGTAATAATAATAGTAGTACCAGTGGTAGTAGTAGTAGTAGTAAATATAGTAGTACCCGTGGTAGTAGTAGTAGTAATTTAAAAATGTAGTACCAGTGGTAGTAGTAGTAGAATAATAATAGTAACCGTGGTAGTAGTAGTAGTAGTAATTGTTGTCGTTGTCATTATTATTATTATTACATTTATATTGTTCTGTTTAAACTTTTGTTTTGATCCACCTGGTTATTATTGTTAACGATTTTTTTTTACCAGTTCTCCTTTATTAGAGACGGAAACCATTTATGTTGAATCTTTATTTGCTGAATGTTAACTGTTAGAGGAATGTGAAACATCTACTGAGTTCTTGATGGTAACTGTGTTTAGTAATACACAATGTGAGCACATTGATGGCACTGATGGCACTGATGGCACTGATGGCACTGATGGCACTGATGGCACTGATAGCACTGATGGCACTGATAGCACTGATGGCACTGATAGCACTGATAGCACTGATGGCACTGATAGCACTCTTGGCACTGATAGCACTCTTGGCACTGATAGCACTGATAGCACTGATGGCACTGATAGCACTGATGGCACTGATAGCACTGATGGCACTGATAGCACTGATGGCACTGATAGCACTGATGGCACTGATAGCACTGATGGCACTGATAGCACTGATAGCACTGATGGCACTGATAGCACTCTTGGCACTGATAGCACTGATAGCACTGATGGCACTGATAGCACTGATGGCACTGATAGCACTGATGGCACTGATAGCACTGATGGCACTGATAGCACTGATGGCACTGATGGCACTGATAGCACTGATGGCACTGATAGCACTCTTGGCACTGATAGCACTGATAGCACTGATGGCACTGATAGCACTGATGGCACTGATAGCACTGATCATGTGCACTGATAGCACTGATGGCACTGATAGCACTGATGGCACTGATGGGCACTGATAGCACTGATGGCACTGATAGCACTATTGGCACTGATACAGCACTGATGGACTGATAGCACTGATGGCACTGATAGCACTGATGGCACTGATAGCACTGATGGCACTGATAGCACTGATGCACTGATAGCACTGATGGCACTGATAGCACTGATGGCACTGATAGCACTGATGGCACTGATAGCACTGATGGCACTGATAGCACTGATGGCACTGATAGCACTGATGGCACTGATAGCACTGATGGCACTGATAGCACTGATGGCACTGATAGCACTGATGGCACTGATAGCACTGATAGCACTGATGGCACTGATAGCACTGATGGCACTGATAGCACTGATGGCACTGATGGCACTGATAGCACTGATGGCACTGACAGCACTGATGGCACTGATAGCACTGATGGCACTGATAGCACTGATGGCACTGATAGCACTGATGGCACTGATAGCACTGATGGCACTGATAGCACTGATGGCACTGATAGCACTGATGGCACTGATAGCACTGATGGCACTAATAGCACTGATGGCACTGATAGCACTGATGGCACTGATAGCACTGATGGCACTGATAGCACTGATGGCACTGATAGCACTGATGGCACTGTTAGCACTGATGGCACTGATAGCACTGATGGCACTGATAGCACAGATGGCAC
>NC_069493.1:7297382-7302382 GCF_026875155.1 Cherax quadricarinatus
AGTCCAAAACTCAAGGAATACGACTCCCTCCTAAAGACTATGCTAGAGAGTGTACTGAATCTTAACCTTAATGATGGAGAGTGATTGAAAGCCTCACTTCCAGTCAGGGCTAGGGGGCTGGGAGTATGTAAATCTTGCCAGATTGCACTACCAGCTTTCTTATCCTCCTCCATGGCATCAGATGAGCTAATAAAGCAAATTCTTCCAGACAAGCTTGGTGACTTATTAAGAATACAGGACCTAATCTGCACCAGTACCATTGCCAAATGGGAAACTATCGCCGCTCCAGCGCCAAAAGCCAGTGCAGCACTGGCCTACAAACAGTCCAGATGGGATAGCCCTATTGATGATAAGGTACATAACATCTTGCTCGGAGCCGTAACACCCACCAGGAAGATTGCCCATATCCAAGCTGTGAGTGCATATCACTCTGGGGATTTCCTCTTAACAGTTCCCCTATAGGCAGTGGGAACCCGCCTCGACCCACAGACCTGCTGTATTGAAGTGGGCTCTCCGCCTCGCTGCCCCAGTTCGCAGAGAATATACGTGTATTTGTAGCGATGTGCAAACCGACTACTATGGCCTACATGCACCAAAACCAAGGGTTGGCAAGTAACACACAATGAAATCAATGACATCATAAAGAGAAGCCTTGCTGCAGCTGGGTGCCCGTCTGAGAGAAAGCCCCACTCCCTAGCATCCAACAATATTCACAACCCACAATTTGCCCTGACGGGATCACCATCTATTCTTGGAAGAATGGCAAACTTTTATCATGGGACTCTACCCTTCTGTCGAGGCTAGCTGACACCTATATCCGTCACAGCGCTGGGCAACAGGAAGGTGCGGCTGATCACAGGGAGGAGTACAAGATCAACAGGTACAAAGACAAGCCACCAGTATCAGTTCCAGAGGGATAGGAGACCCAGGGATCATGGGAAAAGAATACCACAGTTTTCTTCAAAGAACTGGGTTGCAAATTCATTGACTTCACTAGGGACCCAAGAGCGGCCACTTTCTTGTTCCAGCACCTCAGCGTGGCTATCCAGAGAGAAAATGCTTGCTGCATACTTTGTTCACGTCCAGCTTCAGAGGAGCTGGAGTAGATTCAAATTATTTGATTTGTTGTACTACTGTACACACACACACACACAACAGACAACAGTCAAGGACCAGGTGATAAGGCTGAGGAAAGAAGGTGGAGAACTCACAAGAAACGATCAAGAGGTATGTGAGGAGCTCAACACGAGATTTAAGGAAGTATTTACAGTAGAGACAGGAAGGACTCTTGGGGGACAGACCAGATGGGGACACCAACAAGGAATACACCAACAAGTGTTGGACGACATACATACAGATGAGGAGGAGGTGAAGAAACTGCTAAGGGACATCGATACCTCAAAGGCAACATCTCTCCATGGGTCCTTAGAGAGGGAGCAGATATGTTGTGCGTACCACTTACCACAATCTTCAACACATCCCTGGAAACTGGGCAACTACCTGAGGTATGGAAGACGGCAAATGTAGTTCCCATTTTCAAAAAAGGAGACAGAAAAGAGGCACTAAACTATAGACCTGTGTCATTGACGTGTATAGTATGCAAAATTATGGAGAAGATTATCAGGAGGAGAGTGGTGGAGCACCTGGAACGGAACAGGAGTATAAATGCCAACCAGCACGGATTCACGGAAGGCAAATCCTGTGTCACAAACCTTCTGGAGTTTTATGATAAAATAACAGAAGTAAGACAAGAGAGAGAGGGGTGGGTTGATTGCATCTTCTTGGACTGCAAGAAGGCCTTTGACACAGTTCCTCACAAGAGATTAGTGCAGAAGCTAGAGCATCAGCGCATATAACAGGAAGGGCACTGCAATGGATCAGAGAATACCTGACAGGGAGGCAACAACGAGTCATGGTACGTAATGATGTATCACAGTGGGCACCTGTGACGAGCGGGGTCCCACAGGGTCGGTCCTAGGACCATTGCTATTTTTGGTATATGTGAACGACATGACGGAAGGGTTAGACTCAGAAGTGTCCCTGTTTGCAGATGATGTGAAGTTAATGAGGAGAATTAAATCTGATGAGACCAGGTAGGACTTCAAAGAGACCTGGACAGACTGGACACCTGGTCCAGCAAATGGCTTCTCGAATTTAATCCTGCCAAATGCAAAGTCATGAAGATAGGGGAAGGGCACAGAAGACCACAGACAGAGTATAGGCTAGGTGGCCAAAGACTGCAAACCTCACTCAAGGAGAAAGATCTTGGGGTGAGTATAACACCGAGCATGTCTCCGGAAGCACACATCAATCAGATAACTGCTGCAGCATATGGGCGCCTGGCAAACCTGAGAACAGCATTCCGACACCTTAGTAAGGAATCATTCAAGACACTGTACACCCTGTATGTCAGGCCCATACTGGAGTATGCAGCACCTGTTTGGAACCCGCACTTGATAAAGCACGTCAAGAAACTAGAGAAAGTACAAAGGTTTGCAACAAGGTTAGTTCCAGAGCTAAGGGGAAAAGTCCTATGAAGAAAGATTAAGGGAAATCGGCCTGACGACACTGGAGGACAGGATGGTCAGGGGAGACATGATAACGACATATAAAATACTGCGTGGAATAGACAAGGTGGACAAGGACAGGATGTTCCAGGGAGGGGACACAGAAACAAGAGGCCACAATTGGAAGTTGAAGACACAAATGAGTCAGAGAGATAGTAGGAAGTATTTCTTCAGTCATAGAGTTGTAAGGCAGTGGAATAGCCTAGAAAATGACGTAGTGGAGGCAGGAACCATACACAGTTTTAAGACGAGGTTTGATAAAGCTCATGGAGCGGGGAGAGAGAGGGTCTAGTAGCAACCGGTGAAGAGGCGGGGCCAGGAGCTAGGACTCGACCCCTGCAACCACAAATAGGTGAGTACACACACACACACACACACACACACACACACACACACACACACACCACACCACACATATATATATATATATATTATAATATATATATATATTATATATAATATATATATATATAATATATATATATATATATGTCGTGCCGAATATGTAAAACTGGTCAATTAGCAAGAACTCATTTAAAATTAAGTTCTTTCTAAAATTTTCTCTCATACATTTAAAGATGGATTTTTTTCATTAATGTTGATGTAAAAATTATAATTTTTCACCAAAAGGAACTTAGAAAACTACCTAACCTTATTATAACAAGAATAATTTATTTTAGCCTAACCCAACTAAATATATTTTAGATTTGTTTACAATAAATTAATAATAAACAAACCCATTGAAATATATTTTTTTCGTTACGTTCAGAATGATTTTGGCGAAATTATTGCATACACAAATTTTCGCATGTCCTATATGGCAAGATGAGCGTTGGTATTTAAGCCAAGATCGCAAGTTCTGCCTATTCGGCACGACATGTATATATATATATATATATATATATATATATATTTATATATATATATATATTATATATATATATATATATATATATATATATATTATATACATATATTATATATATATATAATATATTATATATATATATATATTATATATATATATATATACGTATATATATATATATATGTGTGTGTGTGTGTGTGTGCATATGTATAACAAGAACACATTAAGCAAATGTATAGAGAAGATGCAAGGCCACTCATGTTGAGGTCACATTAGGTCAAGGGTCAAGTAAACGAGTGCGTGACCTAACTCTCCAGAGAGCTGACCTCACGTCACCTGGGAGGCACGCCAACCCTCACTCTCTACGGCTTATAATGAGACTTCTTGCATGCGTATAGACTTTTATATATGTTGAATTCTGGGCAAAACTATAAGGTCTCCTAAACAGAATAATTTACGAAAATGTGTATATCAAGGGATATTACATACACACAAACAAACGCACACACAAACGCACACACAAACGCACACACACACACAAACGCACGCACACACACAGGCAAGGAGGCTGAGGAAAGGTTTGTACCCAAGGGTAACAGGAATAATGAAAAAGCCAGGATGAGCCCATGGTTTACCCAAAGGTGCAGGGAGGCAAAAACCAAGTGTGCTAGGAAATGGAAGAAATATAGAAGGCAAAGGACCCAGGAGAATAAGGAGAACAGTCGTAGAGCCAGAAACGAATATGCACAGATAAGAAGAGAGGCCCAAAGACAATATGAAAACGACATAGCAGAGAAAGCCAAATCTGACCCGAAACTGTTATACAGCCACATCAGGAGGAAAACAACAGTCAGGGACCAGGTAATCAGGCTAAGGAAGGAAGGAGGAGAGACAACAAGAAATGACCGTGAAGTATGTGAGGAACTCAACAAGAGATTCTAAGAAGTGTTCACAGAGGAGACAGAAGGGGCTCCAGAAAGACGGAAAGGTGGGGCACACCACCAAGTGCTGAACACATTGCACACAACCGAGGAAGAAGTGAAGAGGCTTCTGAGTGAGCTAGATACCTCAAACGCAATGGGGCCAGATAACATCTTCCCATGGGTCCTGAGAGAGGGAGCAGAGGCGTTATGTGTACCCCTAACAACAATATTCAATACATCTATCGAAACAGGGAGATTGCCTGAGGCATGGAAGACACAGCAAATGTAGTCCCAATCTTTAAAAAAAGGAGACAGACATGAAGCACTAAACTACAGACCAGTGTCACTGACATGTATAGTATGCAAAATCATGGAGAGGATTATCAGGAGAAGAGTGGTGGAACACCTAGAAAGGAATGATCGCATCAACAGCAGCCAACATGGTTTCAGGGACGGGAAATCCTGTGTCACAAACCTACTGGAGTTCTATGACATGGTGACAACAGTAAGACAAGAGAGAGAGAGGGGTGGGTGGATTGCATATTCTTGGACTGCAAGAAGGCGTTTGACACAGTTCTACACAAGAGATTGGTGCAAAAACTGGAGGACCAAGCAGGGATAACAGGGAAGGCACTACAATGG
>NC_069493.1:7307382-7344882 GCF_026875155.1 Cherax quadricarinatus
AGCAGAGAGAGAGAGGACCTAGTAACGATCAGTGAAGAGGTGGGGACAGGGAGCTGAGTCTCGACCCCTGCAACCACAATTAGGTGAGTACACACACACACACACACACACACACACACACACACACACACACACACACACACACACAATAACACACAAACACACAAACACACACACTACACACAAACACACACACACACACACCACACACACACAGCATGAAGGCTGAGCCTTCATGCTGCGAAACTCCTGTTCACCCACATCCAAAATGTTTATGCCAAATTTTTACCCTACCATCACGATTCGTGAGACGAGGCAACGTTTTCCCAATCTTCATCTATTCAGTTTTGGTAAACCTGTACTCAGTGTAGCCTCAGTTTCTTGCTCTTAGCTGACAGGAGTGGAACCTGGTGTAGTCTTCTGCAGCTGTAACCATCAATTCAAGGTTCTATGTATTGTGCATTCAGAGATACTTTTCTGCATACCACTATTGTAACACATGGTTGTCTGAGTTACTATCACATATCTAGCAGCTTAAACCAGTCTGGCCATTCTCCTCTAACATTTTTCATTATCAAGGCGTTTTTCCCTACAAAGCTGTCGCTCATTGAGTGTTTTCTGTTCTTCACACCATTCTCTGTAAATTCTAGTGACTGTTGTGAGTGTAAATCTCAGGAGATCAGCAGTTCTGAGATACTGAAACCACCCCGTCTGTCTGCCACCAACAATCAGAACTTCAACAGAACTTCTTGACCATGTCTAAATGCTTTTAGGCAATGAGGAACTGCAGCGTGATTGGCTGATCAGATATTTGCATTAACGAGCAGGTGTACAGGTGTACCTAATAAAGTGGCTAATGAGTGTATATACAATATATACATATATAAATTTTCTTTACACCTGTTGCTACTATTCACCAAGTAGTCAGTAGGTACGTACGTGTTAGCCGACCTTTGTGTAGCCACATCCTGGAGGAGAGGATTAACAACCTGATCACACAGGCTGGTACTCGCCACACACAATGCACTGTAGACAGCTAGGTAATTATTGGTAATTCCCCTTTCATGAAGGGAAGGTTCTGTAATGTTATTTAGGTGTTTTACTGACTTATACGAGCAGTAAAGGCTCACTCTACATTTCAGGTCAAAAGGGGATGTAGGTGACTTGGAGTGTCATCGTTAGCTTGCCAACTTTTGTTTTGAGGATTGTAGTTATCCAACATATCAGTTTCCTCGTGGCTGGGATACTAATACTGTTGTGGTCCTTGAATGCAAGATCGCTTGACAGTATCACTCATAAGTCCTTCACATTAATCTTCCGCTCTCTTGTATGGTGTGAGATTGTTTTATGTTCAATTTTAAGTAGCTGAGTAACTTAAATTTATCCTCACTCACATCATATTATTTTTTGTGTCTCACTGCACGACCTGGCTAATATCCGCTTGGAAATTTGTTGTATCGGCAATGGATGGCACTCATACGAATTCTAGTTATTATCTGCAAAGAATGATACAGTGCTCTGATTTATGTCTCTGTCTACGTCGTATATAAGAATAAAAGAGTGAACTGGAGCTAGTACTCTGCTTTTTTCTTTTTTTTTTTTTATTCTGGCAGTCTCTGATTTTACTTTTTCTTGACCATTACTCTTTGGATTCAATTTCTTAGAAAATTTAAAATTTATTTGTCCACTTTCCTTGCTAGTTATAATGCATGTGTTTTGTGTTACTGTTACACCATGATCACGCTTGTTGAAGGCTGTTTGAAAGCTATATCTGACTTCTGTTGATACTGTAGTGCGTCCAAGACCATGGTCATCATCCAAGATCATGGTCATCAACCAGGACCATGGTCATCATCCCTGGGCATGGTCATCATCCATGACCATGGTCATCATACAAGACCATGGTCATCATCTGTGACCATAGTCATCATCCATGACTATGGTTACAATGTTCCATTATTGTGAGACGCAGGAACAGCCTGCTCTAAACTAGTTTTTTAAATATTTAAACTACTGGGAATAATGCCCTCTCTTTCTGGGACATGAGAGAGAGAGAGAGAGAGAGAGAGAGAGAGAGAGAGAGAGAGAGAGAGAGAGAGAGAGAGAGAGAGAGAGAGAGAGGGAGGGGAGGGAGGGAGGGAGGGAGAGAGAGAGAGAGAGAGAGAAAGCTACCTAAGAATAGTATACATACACGCCTTACTCCAACACACTACCATAACAATATACCGGAGCGAGAGGTATGGCAGGAAGTATAACATAAACACAATGAGAGTAAGGGCACCGTAACTTCAATAAGATTATGTCAACTTCGGTGGTACACAGCCTGCTACCGGCAGAAATTAGGAACACTGTCAGTACAAATGTATATGATTCCAAAACGAAACTGGATCCCTGTTTCCGCCAAGTGTCAGATCAAACAGACTGTGATGGCTCTGTGGTACAACTTTTTCCTCACGAGAAGGCATTTTCATGTACGTCTTTTTTTTTCACCATTATATGTAAACTGAGAAGCATATTTCTATGCACATTCACTTAGACGTATATCTCTGCATGTACACAGGTATGTGTCTCTCACAGGATATTTTTCACTGTCGCATTGTTTTTTAAGGTAATATTTTTAATGAACTTTTTTTAGTGTCTTATGCAGGCTGACCAAATGCTCATTGTAGGGTAAAACCACTTTATTTTTCAGGGAAAATATATCTTTAGGTTCAGTCCAGTAAAATGTCGTCCGAACTGACTTTAGGACAATCTCAACAAAATCCCTGTGATATCTCAGTTTTGTAGCTGTGTTAAATATCTTATTGATTCCATATTCTAAACACTCCAGGCTGTAGATACGCACAGCTCTCAGGAACATTGTAAGGAAAACATTCCTTTTAACCCTAGACTCATGACTGGAATAATAGTGAATATATGGCGACACATTGGTGGTCTTCCTATAGACTGTAAATTTGAATCCTCGGTCAAGACGCTGGATTAAAACCTTTAGAAAGATAGAGTGTTGTCTTATATACTGTAGTGAGGTGAGGTGAAGCAGGCGGAGGCGGGGTCATAGTGGTACCATCCACTAGTCGAAGTAGGTCTTCGTCCAAAGGTTGAACAAGTGTTGAAGAATTCTTTGTAACAAGATCCCATGATGCTGCAGTGTCTGACAGTTGTGATGAATGGTTTGGAAAACAATATAAGCCACGTCTACGGCCCTATGCTGTACATTCTACAGAGTGTTGTCTGTTTCATGCTCTGTTGTGAACTTAATAGAAGATACCAAAGCAATGAGTCTAGGTAGGAACTCATCAGTGTTGTGATCTCGAGGCCAGAGGCAAAGAACATCATCTACGTATCTGAGCCACCCAGCATTATTCGGGAGAATATCTTTAAGTTGTCTAGTGTTACAAAAACGTGATATCTGTAAAGTATAGACATCTCCAGAGAATACTAGAAGGTCTCCTCCTCTAGCATTCAGCCTGTTTTTTTTTTTTTTTTTTTTTTTTTTGTAACAAGATGTCAGACCAAGAACAGGTCTAGTTATCCCTTGAATATTAATAGAGTTTTGGGATCACATCTAAGTGATAATAATCCAAGGAAATAAAATTTGAAAAATTTATTAACAAAGTTGTCTAGGTGGACGAAATCAAAGTAAATGAATTTGATATAATTTAGGATATAAGCTCCTACGGGAGAAAAAGTTAGCATACGAGAGGTTTTTACAAAGTAGAAGTGATGCAAGGAGGGAAGAGTATATTGAGAAAAAAAGAGAGGTTAAGAGAGTGGTGAAACAATCTTAAAAGAGAGCAAATGAGAGAGTGGGTGAGATGTTATCAACAAATTTTGTTGAAAATAAGAAAAAGTTTTGGAGTGAAATTAATATTGAGGAAGCCTAGGGAACACATGGATTTGACAGTTAAAAATAGGAGAGGAGAGTTATTAAATGGAGAGTTAGAGTTATCGGGAAGATGGAGGGAATATTTTGAGGAATTGTTAAATGTTAATGAAGATAGGGAAGCTGTGATTTCGTGTATAGGGCAAGGAGGAATAACATCTTGTAGGAGTGAGGAAGAGCCAGTTGTGAGTGTGGGGGAAGTTCGTGAGACAGTGGGTAGAATGAAAAGGGGTAAGGCAGCTGGGATTGATAGGATAAGGATAGAAATGTTAAGAACAGGTGGGGATATAGTTTTGGAGTGGTTGGTGTTATTATTTAATAATTTTATGGAAGAGGGTATGGTACCTTGGGATTGGCAGAGAGCATGCATAGTTCCTTTGTATGAAGGCAAAGGGGATAAAAAAAGAGTGCAAAAACTATAAGGGAATTAATCTGTTGAGTATACCTGGTAAAGTGCATGGTAGAGTTATTATTGAAAGAATTAGGAGTAAGACGGAGAGTAGGATAGCCGATGAACAAGGAGGCTTTAGGAAAGGTAGGGGGTGTGTGGACCAGGTGTTTACAGTGAAACATATAGGGGAACAGTATTTAGATAATTGTAAAGAGATTTTTGTGGCATTTATGGATTTGGAAAACGCATATGACAGGGTGGATAGGGGGGCAATGTGGCAGATGTTGCAGGTGTATGGTATAGGAGGTAGGTTACTGAAAGCAGTGAAGAGTTTTTACGAGGATACTGAGGCTCAGGTTAGAGTATGCAGGAAAGAGGGAGATTATTTCCCAGTAAAAGTAGGCCTTAGACAAGGATGTGTGATGTCACCGTGGTTGTTCAATATATTTATAGATGGGGTTGTAAGAGAAGTGAATGTAAGGGTCTTGTCAAGAGGTGTGGAGTTAAAAGATAAAGAATCAAACACAAAGTGGGAGTCGTCAGAGTTGCTCGTTGCTGATGACACGGTGCTTTAGGGAGATTCTGGAGAGAAGTTGCAGAAGTTGGTGGACGAATTTGGTACGCTATGTAAGAGAAGAAAATTGAAAGTGAATATAGAAAAGAGTAAGGTTATGAGGATAACAAAAAGACTAGGCGGTGAAAGATTGGATATCAAATTGGAAGGAGAGAGTATGGAGAAGGTGAATGTATTCAGATATTTAGGAGTGGACGTGTCAGCAGATGAGTCTATGAAAGATGAGGTGAATCATAGAATTGATGAGTGGAAAAAGGTGAGTGGTGCACTTAGGAGACTGTGGAGACAAAGAACTTTGTCTATGGAAGCAAAGAGGGGAATGTATGAAAGTATAGTTGTACCAACACTCTTGTATGGGTGTGAAGCATGGGTGATGAATGTTACAACGAGGAGAAGGCTGGAGGCAATGGAGATGTCATGTCTGAGGGCAATGTGTGGTGTGGATATAATGCAGAGAATTCGTAGTTTGGAAATTAGGAGAATGTGTGGGATTACCAAAACTATTGTCCAGAGGGCTGAGGAAGGGTTGTTGAGGTGGTTTGGACATGTAGAGAGAATGGAACAAAGCAGAATGACTTCGAGAGTGTATAAATCTGTAGTGGAGGGAAGGCAGGGTAGGGGTCGGCCTAGAAAGGGTTGGAGGGAGGGGGTAAAGGAGGTTTTGTGTGTGAGGGGCTTGGACTTCCAGCAAGTGTGCATGAGCGTATTTGATAGGAATGAATGGAGACGAATGGTTTTTAATACTTGATGTGCTGTTGGAGTGTGAGCAAAGCAACATTTATGAAGGGGTTCAGGGAAACTGGCAGGCCGGACTTGAGTCCTGGAGATGGGAAGTACAGTGTCTACACTCTGAAGGAGGAGTGTTAATGTTGCAGTTTTATAACTGTAGCGTAAATCACCCCTCTGGCAAGGCAGTGATGGAGTGAATGATGATGAAAGTTTTTCTTTTTCGGGCCACTCTGCCTTGGTGGAAATCGGCCGATGTGTTAATAAAATAACTTCTCTTGTAGTGCAAAGTTAAACTGTACATATAGTAGTACAGCACAGAAGGCACTATACTACTATATGTACTTGATAGTACGTACTGTGCGGTACATCAACCCTTAGCCCCTGGTTCGCTGGTTGGGGGAGATAGCCTGTAAATGAGGGTGTGTACATGCGCCGAATAAAGGTTACGTACTCTTTGCATGCCACACAGGGCGACCCAAAAAAGATGAAACACTTCATCATCATGCACTCTATGACTGTCTTGCTAGAGACACACCTAAACCACAGTTTAAAAACTGCAACACATCCCCACCCCTCCTTCAGAGCACAGGCACTGTTCTTTCTCCCTCCAGGACTAAATCTGGCTAACTGGATTCCCTGGATCCTTTCATAAATATTACTTTGCTCATACTCCAAAAGCAAGTGGAGACATATCTGACACACTCGTGCACACTTGCTTGAAGTCTAAGTACCTTGCTTATAAAACCTCCATTACCTCCTCCTCACTCAAACCTTTCCAATGATGACCCCTACCCTGCCTTCCTTTCTCTACAATTTTATGCGCCCTCCAAGTCATTCTATTTCGTTCCATCTTTTCTAAATGTCAAAACCACCTCAACAACCCATCCTCAGCCCTCTGGATAATACTTTTAGAAACCCCACACCTAATCTCCAAACTCCGGATTCTTTGCATTATATTCACATCGCATATTACACTCAGACACGATATGTCCACTGCCTCCAGCCTTCTTCTTGTTGCAACATTCACCACCCATGCTTCACACCCATATAAGAGTATTGGTACTACTATACTTATACTTTCATACATTACCCTCTTTGCTTCCATGGATAACTTTCTTTGTCTCCACAGTCTAATCAGTGCACCACTCACATTTTTTCCCCTCAACAATTCCTTAATTCACCTCGTCTGCTGAGAAGTTCACTCCCAGGTATCTGAATTCATTCACTTTCTCCAGTACTCCCTCTGTCCAATGTGATAACCAATCTTTCATTACTTAATTTTTTTGTTATTCCTCATCGTGTTGCTCTTTCATATGTTCACTTTTAATTTCCTTCTTTTTACATACCTTCCAGACTTGCCCACCAACCTCTGCAACTCCTCTTCAGAATCTCCCAAATTACAATGTCATCAGCAAAAAGCAACTATGAGGAGTCTCACTTTGTGTTAGATTCTTCATGTTTCATACATCCTTTCTTATCCAGTAACTTCCTTGATCCGCAAGGCTCTATGTGTTTCCCAAGTCTGTACGTCCCTTCCCAGTACCCTATTCTCCTATTATCTCCATTCCCCACTCTCCTCACCCCCTCGTCCGGTCGTTACATTTCTCACTCGTCTCCCTCTGCCCATCACTCCAATCGTCTCGCCATTCCTCAGTCAGCTTAACAATTACTATATCTCACCTCTGTCTCTCCTCGCCTCACTACCTCGCCCATTTTTCCTAATTTAGCCACCATGGTCCTCGCCCCCCCACCTACTACTGCTATGACTACCACCAGCATTCCCTCTCTCTCTCTCTCTCTCTCTCTCTCTCTCTCTCTCTCTCTCTTCTCTCTCTCTCTCTCTTCTCTCTCTCTCTCTCTCTCTCTCTCTCCTCTCTCTCTCTCTCTCTCTCTGTCTTCTCTCTCTCTCTCTCTCTCTCTCCCTCCTTCCTTTCACCAAATTCAATTGGCTGGGACAACACAGGCGTCCTCCGCTCATCCTTCCCCCTAAACTGACCTCTTCCCCCTCTCCCCTATACTAACCATTTCCCCTCCCCCTCTACTGACAAGTCTCCCCTCCCCCTCTACGACTGTTCCCTCTCCCTCCAATATCAGTCCCCCCTTCCCCTCCACCGTCCACTCGCCTCCTCCACTGACAAACCTCTCCTCCCCTTCTATCTGGTCTACCCTCCCCGTCCATCTGGTCTACCCTCCCCCTGGCTTTATGGACCATGAGGTCTGGTGATTGACCTGGCCTGCGACTGGTCTTAATTAGGTCTCTCCTCGACCAATCAGGAGTCAGCGTCGATAGTGATGTTTCCGTTCAGTCCTGCGTCTCTCTCAGCAGATATTGTCTGCTTACCAGACTCTGAGCCTGTTGAAACCCAGGAGTGATGGGAAACACAGCTGAAACCCAGGAGTGAGGGGAAACACAGCTGAAACCCAGGAGTGAGGGGAAACACAGCTGAAACCCAGGAGTGAGGGGAAACACAGCTGAAACCCAGGAGTGATGGGAAACACAGCTGAAACCCAGGAGTGAGGGGGAAACACAGCTGAAACCCAGGAGTGAGGGGGAACACAGCTGAAACCCAGGAGTGAGGGGAAACACAGCTGTAACCCAGGAGTGAGGGGAAACACAGTTGAAACCCAGGAGTGAGGGGAAACACAGCTGTAACCCAGGAGTGAGGGGAAACACAGCTGAAACTCAGGAGTGAGGGGAAACACAGCTGTAACCCAGGAGTGAGAGGAAACACAGCGGTAACCCAGAAGTGAGGGGAAACACAGCTGTAACCCAGGAGTGAGAGGAAACACAGCTGTAACCCAGGAGTGAGGGGAAACACAGCTGTAACCCAGGAGTGAGGGGAAACACAACTGAAACCCAGAAGTGAGGGGAAAAACAGCTGTAACCCAGGAGTGAGGGGAAACACAGTTGTAACCCAGGAGTGAGAGAAAACACAGCTGTAACCCAGGAGTGAGGGGAAACACAGCTGTAACCCAGGCCAGGAGTGAGGGGAAACACAGCTGTAACCAAGAGTGAGGGGAAACAAGATGTAACCCAGGAGTAAGAGGAAACACAGTTGTAACCCAGGAGTGAGGGAAAACTCAGCTGTAACCCAGGAGTGAGGAGAAACACAGCTGTAACCTAGGAGAGAGGGGAAACACAGCTGTAACCCAGGAGTGAGAGGAAAACAAGCTGTAACCCAGAAGTGAAGGGAAACACATCTGTAACCCAGGAGTGAGGAGAAAATACAGCTGTAACCTGCTGTAACGCAGCTGTAACCCAGGAGGGGAAACTGTAACCCAGGAATGAAGGGAACACAGCTGTAACCCAGGAGTGAGGGGAAACAAGCAGTAACCCAGGAGTGAGGGGGAAAACCAAACCATAACCCAGAAGTGAGGGGGAAAACCCAGCCATAACCCAAGAGTGAGAGGAAACCCCAGCTATAACCCAGGAGTGAGGGGAAACCCACGCATAACCCAGGAGTGAGGGGGAACTCAGGCACAACCCAGGAGTGAGGGGAAAACTCAGCTATAACCCAGGAGTGAGGGAAAACCCAGGCATAACCAAGGAGCGAGGGGACAACCCAGCCATAATCCGGGAGTGAAGGAAAACCCAGTCATAACCCATGAGAGGAAAACCCAGGCATAACCCAGGATTGGGGGAAAACCCAGTCATAACCCAGGAGGGGAAAACCCAGCTATAATCCAGGAGTGAGGGAAAATCCAGGAATAACCTACAAATGAGGGGACAACCAGCCATAATCCAGGAGTGAGGGGAAAATCCAACTATCACCCAGGAGTGAGGGAAAACCCAGCCATAATCCAGGAGTGAGGGGAAAACCTAGGAATAACCTAGGAGTGAGGGAAAACCAAGCCATTGCTCAAAAATGAGGGAAGAGAGGGGAAAGGAAAGAAGAAGGAGAATAATAATGCAATTAAGAACAGTATTGAGCAAGAGGACGAAGGAGAAGAAAGAAGGGAAGGAGGAGATGGATGGAAGAGTAGAGGAAAGGATGGAAGAGGAGAGGGAAGGACGGCAGGGAAGTATGAAAGGAGAATAATGATGGCAGGAGAGGATGGAAATACCTTTGACATACCTGTGAAGGTTTTCGAGAGTTATACTCACATCATAAAAATCTTTGAAAAGGTTCTAAGAGGCAAGAATGTCAACCACTTAGATACCCATCAGTTGCACAACCCACCACTTAGATACCCATCACTTGCACAACCCACCACCTGGGTGCCCATCAGTTGCACAACCCACCACTTAGATACCCATCACTTGCACAACCCACCACCTGGGTGCCCATCAGTTGCACAACCCACCACCTGGGTACCCATCAGTTGCACAACCCACCACTTAGATACCCATCAGTTGCACAACCCACCACTTGGGTACCCATCAGTTGCACAACCCACCACTTAGATACCCATCAGTTGCACAATCCACCGCTTGGATACACATCAGTTGCACAACCCAGGGCAGCATGGGTTAAGAGCAGGTTGTTCCTGCCTGTCCCAACTACTGGACAACTTTGACAAGGACTTGGATGCTCTGGAGGACAAACAAAATGCAGATGTAGTATACACAGACTTTGCGAAAGTCATCGACATGTGTGACCAAGATGTAATAGCGCACAAAATGCGTGATAAAGGAATAACAGGAAAAGTTGGTAGATGGGTGTATAACTTCCTAACAAATAGAACACAGAGAGTAACAGTAAATATAATAAAGTCAGAGGCGGCTACAGTGAAAAGCTCTGTTTCACAAGGCACAGTAGTCGCCCCCATCCTGTTCCTCATCCTCATAGCTGACATAGACATAGATGTAAGCCACAGCACCGTGTCTTCCTTTGCTGATGACACGCCAGTTTGCATGACAGTGTCTTCCATCGAAGACACTGCAAGACTCCAAGTACATATTAACCAAGTATTGAAATGGGCGTCAGAAAACAATATGAAGTTCAATGAAGACAAATTTCAATTACACCGCTTTGGAAAACTCGAGGAAATGAAAACTATACCAGATTATAAAACAAATTTCAACCACACAAAAGAGCGAGAAACTAATGTGAAGGACCTGGGAGTGATAATGTCAGAGGCTCTCACTTTCAAAGACCACAGCAGTGTATCTACCACATCTGCTAGGAAAATGATAGGCTGGATAATGAGAACCAACAACACTAGGGACGCCAAGCCAATGATGATTCTCTTCAGATCGCTTGTTCTCTCTAGGCTGGAATATTGCTGTACATTAACGGCCCCTTTCAAGGAAGGCGAAATTGAAGAATTGAAGAATGTACATGGAATTTTCACTGCACATATAAGCACAATAAAGCACCTAAATTACTGTGAACGGTTAAAGTCTCTTGTCTTGTACTCCTTGGAAGGCAGGCGAGAAAGATATTTGATAATACACACTTGGAAAATCCTATGTGGGACTGGTCCCAACTCAGCACAGAAAAATAACTCCTTGCGATATCAAAAGACTAGGCAGGGGGGCAACATATCCCCAATGAAAAGCTGGGAAGCCATGAGTACGTTAAGAGACAACACAGTAAGTGCCAGGGGCCCAAGACTGTTCAACTGCCTCCCAGCATACATAAGGGAGATTACCAATAGACTCCTGGCTGTCTTCAAGAGGGAGCTAGACAGGCACCTAAAGTCAGTACGTGACCAGCCGGGCTGTGGTTCGTACGTCGGTTTGCATGCGGCCAGCAATAACGGCCTGGTTGATCAGGCCCTGATCCATCGCGAGGCCAGGTCATGGATAAGGCCGTGCAGGTGCTGACCTTCGGAACATCCTCCAGGTATGCTCACACAGCCCGACTAACCAGGCTGTCCCTACCGACGGTTAGCTGGCCCATATATCCATCACAGCCTAGGTGATCAGGCACTTGGAAAAGGTATATGTCCAGTTTCATTTTTAAAGCCTACAATTACGTTCGTGATATCTTGTAATAGAGTATTAAACAGTCTGGGACCACGCATGTTGATACAAAATTCTCTTATTGTGCTCATGGCGTTCTTGTTTTTCTCTTGGTAAATTTTACACATTCTCCCATGTCCAGCACTCTAGTATGTTGTTATGGCAGTGAACAGATCTGGGAACAGGACCTCAAGTACCTTCTGTCCCTGGCACTGTTTCCCTTGTGTTGATGTTCGCATTTTGCACCCGTCATTTCCCTTTATTTCAATCTTTGAAAAAGACAGTTTAAAACATTATACCCCCGATTTTCACCTTTCCCTTTCTTTCCCTTTTCTGGTGATCATCTTCTTTTTTGTATATGTGTTTCTTTTGGAAACTTGGAATAATAACGTCATGTTTTTTCAGCTCCTTACTTGAAGATTTTGTTTATATTTTCCCCTGTTTTTTTTTTCGTGTCTTCTCCGAGGGATTTTCTGCTTATTTTGGTTCATCTATAAAGATGATACTAACATGTTGAGTGTTTTTCCCCTGTCCTTTTAAAAGCTTTAAAAAACAGAAAAGGCGCCAGGACGTCCCTTGCGGTCTGAGACGGAAAAAAGGAAAGAGGAAGGAGAGGGGAGGACTTAAGGAAGCATAGAAGGATGGTCCTGATAGTCGGGAGATACTGTGAAATGGTCCTGTAGTTAGGGAGATATTGTGGGATGGTCCTGATAGTCAGGGAGAACTGTGAGATGGTTTATAGTCAGGAAGCTAGTGAGACAGTAAATTCCCAAAGCACCGACCATCTCTCTCTCTCTCTCTCTCTCTCTCTCTTCTCTCTCTCTCTCTCTCTCTCTCTCTCTCTCTCTCTCTCCTCATCCCTTCCCTCCTTCCTCCCTTCCATCCCTTCTCCCCTCCCTTCCTTCTCCATCCCTTTTCCCCTCCCTCTCTCCCTTCTTCCCTCTCTCCCTTCTTCCATCTCTCCTCCCCTGCCTCCTTTCCTTCCTTCGTCAGTTCGCCACTAACAGGAAATTAACCAAACAGTAATATACATTATTATTTATGCACGTGGCAACACAACACTCACCCAAGGGTATGTGCTTTGAATTACATATGTCTGTACTTAGACACTCAAGCACGCAACTAAACACACACATGCACACAAACACACACACACACACAATGCACTCATGCCTCCACACACCTACACACACCCACACACACACACACACACTCATGTATACATAAGAGTCATGAATCGATCCCTGCAAGCACACATAGGTGAGTACTGGGACAGGCTGCCGGGATCGTCAGTCAAGTGACTGCAGGAATTCCATCCCAGTATACACAACGCTGTGAAGATCGATGAAGAGTATAGACCCTTGTCACAGAGGCTGTGACATGACTGTTAATGCTGGTGTTGCATGAGGGAGACTGGCAGACACCCATGTCACGGTACAGGGTCACGACCCCTGCAACCTCAACTAGGTGAGAACTAGGTAAGTACGTCTTAGAAGGAAGAAATAGTGACACCAGAGACATCTAAGAATTCCTATTTGTTTTTATTCCATGAAAAACACCGTCATAAAGAACATCTTCATACAGAACACCTTTGTACAATAGCACATAGTCTTGCAGGCGAACCACAGCCATAACACGAAATATGGGTCATTAAGCAACAGCGCCTTGGTTGTAATCACCAGTGTTCCTGAGCAAGGGAAAGGCGTACACACGCTTCATCAGTAAGTCCATCAACCTGCACGTGAGAGGAAACACAAGCCCAGCACAAGAGTAATGGTGTACACGTACATCTTTTCTTAAAAACGCGAAAGATTTATACGTTTAGATGGGCAGTATAATAATTCAGGCACTAACACTACAATCCAGGCTGTATCAAGATAATCCAGGCTGTATCAAGGTAATCCAGGCTGTATCAAAGAAATAGCGGTAGTAGCGAAGTAATCTAGGTAGCAAGAAAGTAATCTCGGGTGTAACGAGGAAATTCAGTATGTTTGAAAATAATCCATACAAAAACAAAAATAATAGCGAGGGAAGGAATGAAAGTAATTCAAACAAAAGCAAAACATGTAATACAAGTGGGAGGGGGGGTAGGAAAGTAATCCAAACAGAACCAAAGTAATTTCCGAAGGTACACCAATATTATTATAATCACGGGGAAGCTCTACACCCGTAGGGGGTTCACACAGGCGCCTGAATTCCGGAGTGAGAAAAGTAATCCGTGGAATATGGAAACAAAGGCGGGCGTCTGTTAACTGTTGTTGAACAGACACAACTCTGGCCTCCGGAGAAACAGTCTTGCTGGTTATGCTTTTAAATTCGCAGATATGTTATAGACAAGCTCATATCAAAGGTGGAAAACATAGCAGGAACACTGCAGGGTATTCACTGGCGTTCGCCAGTCGTAAAATTGTTATAGAATATACCTCGCAACAACACTACAATGAAATACAATGTCAGAGGGTCTAAAAAAAAAAAAGAGTGTGATATTACGTGGATATCGAATGATTGCGGCATCTGTGCGGTTCATAATTCATTGTTTCATCGGGGCAACATCAAACGCAGGCAACAATAGCGCGATGCTAACGAAATCATGTGAAAAGGTTGCAATAGAAGTAACAATAAGCGTGCAGTGACCTCCCTCCTTCCCTCCCTCCCTCACTCTCTCCCTCCATGCATCCATCCCTCCCTCACTCTCTCCCTCCCTCCCTCCCTCCCTCCTACTCAAAAAAAATTATTTTACAAATTATTGTGATTTATGTATATATATTGTACCATAATTTTTGCAATAGGCTTTTGTGCGATGTTCTCAGAGCATAACAATAATTATAATTAATATATAATATATTTGCAAATTAACAATTATAACAATATAAATACATGGAAATATGTGTGATAAATAAATAAATAAACAAATATATATATATTATATATATATATATATATATATATATATATATATATATATATATATATATATATATATATATATATATATATATATATAATGTCGTGCCGAATAGGCAGAACTTGCGATCTTGGCTTAAATAGCAACGTTCATCTTGCCATATAGGACAAGTGAAAATTTGTGTATGCAATAATTTCGCCAAAATCATTCTGAACCTAACGAAAAAAATATATTTCACTGTGTTTGTTTAGTATTAAATTGTTGTAAACAAATCTAAAATATATATAGTTGAGTTAGACTAAAATAAATTGTTCTTGTTATAATAAGGTTAGGTAAGTTTTCTAAGTTCCTTTTGGTGCAAAATTAAAAATTTTTACATTAACATTAATGAAAAAAATATATCTTTAAACGTATAAGAGAAAATTTTAGAAAGGACTTAATTTTAAATGAGTTCTTGCTAATTGACCAGTTTTACATATTCGGCACGACATATATATATATATATATAATATATATATATATATATATATATATTATACATATATATTTATATATATATAATATATATATATATATATATATATATATATATATATATATATATATATATATATATATATATATATATATTATATATATATATATATTAATGTTGGCTTCTTGGTACATCTCTTTTGACTAATTAATTAAACATTTTCTTAACATAACCCGCTCTTTTCTACACTGGATTCCATCATCCATCCATCACTCCACTTGCTTCATCTGTCCAAGTCATCCAGGGGTTTCCAGGAACTTTGTATATTTTACACAAGTAATCTAGTGTAGAAAAGAGCGGGTTATGTTAAGAAAAAGTTTCATGAATTAGTCAAAAGAGACGAATCAAGACGACAACATTAATGATGGAGTGTCACCGGTAAATCATATTAATGACTACGTTAATAACTGACAAGCCTCACTGGTTACAGACACACACACACACACACACACACACACACACACACACACACACACACACACACGCACGCACGCACAGCTCACGAGCTACAATAAGGAAGTCTGTGAGGAGACAGTCAGTTCATAAAGGTGTTAGTGAACATAGACAACAACAGAGTCAGGAAGAAAGGGGGTCACCAAGAGTGTCTGAGCATCATACATTCAACAGAGAAACATGGGGAGGGGGGGGGTTGTGAGCTTTAACTCGAGCCGAATACATCAAGAGTAATTGGACCCGACGAAGTGTCACTATGGATTCTGCCAGAGGAAGCAGAAGCACTGTCTGGACCACTAGCTGGATTCTACACCAGTCAATGTCAACAAGAAAATTACCAGAGATAGTGAAGACATAGGAAGTGGTCTCAATAATTAAGAAAGAAGACGGACGAAAAATGTTAAACTGCGAACCCGTGTCGCTGACCGCATACTTATAAGGTAAAAGAGAAGACATTCAGGAAAGTGGTGTAATACACGAAGAGAACTGGTTTCGTATAGAATAACCAGCACGGGTGAGAGATATCAAATTTTGTCTGTAGTTCTATGAAAAAGTAACAGAAGTGAGGTAGAAGAGAGGGATGAATGCATTGCATGTTCTTGGACTCCAAGAAGGCATTTAATACCGTACATCACAAAAGACTGGGTTAAAAAAAATACTGAGGATCGGGCAGGAAAAACAGGGAATGTGCTACAGTGGATTCAAGACATACCTATGAGAAGGCGACTAAGAGTGGTTACCCAAGAAGAAATGTCAGAATGAGAAATTGTAACAAGTGGGGTTCCCAAGGATCAGTATTAGGACCAGCACTGTTTCTGGTATATGTAAATGACGTACAAGAAGAGATAAAGTCAGATGTATCCCTTTTTGCAGATGGTACAAAACATGAAGTCAAGAAAAGAACACAGATGAACTTGGACAAATTAGCAAAATTGGCCAGACAAATGGCTGCTTGAATTCAACCTTAGCCCTTGCACGGTTATGAAGACTGGAAAGGGACAGGAAGACCAGAACCTGAGTATAAACTCGGAGTAAGAGACTGCAAACCTCACTCATTGAGAAAGACCTAGGAGTGATCATAGTGTCAAGTATATCGCCAGAAGCGAATGATTATTTGTCAAATCTAAGACTAGCTTTCAGGAATCTTAACAGTCACATAATTTACGTAGGGCCAGCACGAAACTCTTCACTGATAAAGCATGTTAAACTGGAGAAAATGCAGAAGTATGCAACGAAACTAGTCCTAGAGCTAAGGGGAATGAGCTTTGAGAAGATGAAGGAACTGAATTTGATGGCATTCAAGAATAGAAAAACTAGAGAGGACATGAGTAAAACATACAAAATATTCAGAGGACTTAATAGGGTGGGCATGGACAGATTGTTCGAGAGACTAGAAACAGGTACGCGAGGGCACAGTTGGAGATACTGTGCTCTCATCTGTAAAAGTCAGACAAGGCACAGGGATGTTAGGAAATATTTCTTTAGCCTCAAGGTAGCTAAGAAATGAGATGACATGGACGAAGTAGTGGAAGCAAGCTCCATACAGAGTTTTAAGAAACGTTATGGCAGTGTGCCAACAAAGCTAGGAGGGCGTAAATTCCGGCAAACGGTAAGTTAAGAGGCAGGGCCTGGAGCGGAGACTCAACCCCCCCGTCAACCACAAACAGATGAGCACAGAAAGTATATCTGTTATGGGTACAATAATAACTTTCACACTTCAAAGTGTTTATTGTTTCTGCTTGTTTACATATGCATAGTCCAATTACATACACAAAATAGAGGCATAAAAAAAAAGAGTTTAATTAGGTGTGTAGCATATATAGTAATACTCTTTATGGTAATTCATAACTAATATTAATTCCAGGAAAATAAAATTAGTTATGTGTTAAATTGTGAAAATAATAATATTCTCATTTTGAAACAGAAATATATATGAAGTGGCTTAATTTTTACAGTGGGACGTTGTTATGATTTACAAACAGAGGCACAATAAATACCCTGACTGGAACAATACACAAATAATCCGCATATAAGAGAAAGATACTTATGACGACGTTTCGGTCCGACTTGGACCATTTGGACCACACTAACACAGGTCAGGGATGTGGTGTTTCATGCCTCCAACACAGGTCAGGGATGTGGTGTTTCATGCCTCCAACACAGGTCAGAGATGTGGTGTTTCATGCCTCCAACACAGGTCAGAGATGTGGTGTTTCATGCCTCCAACACAGGTCAGGGATGTGGTGTTTCATGCCTCCAACACATGTCAGGGATGTGGTGTTTCATGCCTCCAACACAGGTCAGAGATGTGGTGTTTCATGCCTCCAACACAGGTCAGGGATGTGGTGTTTCATGCCTCCAACACAGGTCAGAGATGTGGTGTTTCATGCCTCCAACACAGGTCAGAGATGTGGTGTTTCATGCCTCCAACACAGGTCAGGGATGTGGTGTTTCATGCCTCCAACACAGGTCAGAGATGTGGTGTTTCATGCCTCCAACACAGGTCAGGGATGTGGTGTTTCATGCCTCCAACACAGGTCAGGGATGTGGTGTTTCATGCCTCCAACACAGGTCAGGGATGTGGTGTTTCATGCCTCCAACACAGGTCAGGGATGTGGTGTTTCATGCCTCCAACACAGGTCAGAGATGTGGTGTTTCATGACTCCAACACAGGTCAGGGATGTGGTGTTTCATGACTCCAACACAGGTCAGGGATGTGTGTGTTTCATGCCTCCAACACAGTCAGGGATGTGTTGTTTCATGACTCCAACACAGGTCAGGGATGTGCTGTGTTTCATGACTCCAACACAGGTCAGGGATGTGGTGTTTCATGACTCCAACACAGGTCAGGGATGTGCTGTGTCATGCCTCCAACACAGATCAGGGATGTGTTGTTTCATGCCTCCAACACAGGTCAGGGATGTGGTGTTTCATGACTCCAACACAGGTCAGGGATGTGCTGTGTCATGCCTCCAACACATATCAGGGATGTGTTGTTTCATGCCTCCAACACAGGTCAGGGATGTGGTGTTTCATGACTCCAACACAGGTCAGGGATGTGGTGTTTCATGACTCCAACACAGGTCAGGGATGTGGTGTTTCATGACTCCAACACAGGTCAGGGATGTGCTGTGTCATGCCTCCAACACAGATCAGGGATGTGTTGTTTCATGACTCCAACACAGGTTAGGGATGTGTTGTGTCATGCCTCCAACACAGGTCAGGGATGTGTTGTGTCATGCCTCCAACACAGGTAAGGGATGTGTTGTTTCATGCCTCCAACACAGGTCAGGGATGTGTTGTGTCATGCCTCCAACACAGGTCAGGGATGTGGTGTTTCATGCCTCCAACACAGGTCAGAGATGTGTTGTGTCATGCCTCCAACACAGGTCAGGGATGTGTTGTGTCATGCCTCCAACACAGGTCAGGGATGTGTTGTGTCATGCCTCCAACACAGGTCAGGGATGTGTTGTGTCATGCCTCCAACACAGGTGAGTGACTCTCTCCCTCACCTTCGTATGTTGGTGATATACAGAAGTGAGAATAACAGTAAATTTAGTCCCCTTTGAGTGAAAGAAACAGTAACATCCAGCAACTATACTCTTACTCCCGTCGCTCACTGCCAAACATTCCTCAGATGATAATCACACTGCAAATGGCGGCTTTATTTTTTAATGTCACACTTTTTTTGTGAACTACAAATGTGGCTTCAGAAAAGATCACCCTGCAGTTGGACTGTTAAATTTCTCCGGTTTATCGCACCAGCCACTGGATGATTCCACGACTATTTGTGTAGTGACATTGGATATCACTGGAACCTTCGACCAAGTATGGCACCAGGCACTTGGGATAGGTAAGGTTTGTTAGGAAACAGGACAAGTGTTTCTGATGCCTGTCTCAGTCATATGATGACCCTCCGCTGGAGCTTTTGGTCATCTGACCGAGGCCTTCAGCTGGCTTACCGGCCAGCACTTGGAGTCTCAGACTCTGCACTACACTTTTTTATGAATAAGACACATGTCCAGCACCTGGGAATCTTTATTTCGAAGACTTTTCGCCAACCAGTGGCTGTATCAGTTCAATGCAGAGGATATTGGATGGTGTTAAGATAACAGGAAAACTAACATTGGTAAAACTTCTGGAGAATAAATACACTCAGGTGTTGCACATGTCTTGTTTATCATCTTGTCCGTATTTTATTCCTTTGTTTCTTTATTCCTTTACTTCTTTTGGAACATAGGAAGGAAGAAGTACTGCAGGAGACCTGCTAGCCCATATTAAGCAGGTTCAAGACACACTCAGGTATTATTAGTATTAGCACTAATAATATCTTGTAGGTATTATTATTAGTAGTACTAATAGCAGTAGTAATAGTTGTAGAAGTAGTAGTAGTAGTGGCAGTATTGGTAGTAATAATAGCAGTAGTAGTAGTAGTATCATCATATGAACGGGGAAACAGTAAATCCGTAGGGTCATACAGTGCTTGGAAAAACTGTAGGTAATCAGGTGTGATCCGAGGAAGAAAAGGATATCTCCAACTCCTCGGATCAAAAGCCCTTCACTAGCATCAAGGGGAAACTGTGGTAATGACTAACTTCCTCTCTTCACTCGTAAAGAAACACTGCACAGCAGAAAGGTGTTTTTTTATGCACTAAATAAAGCTCAAAGTTGAGATGTTTGTTATGTGATAAGAGGTTGCAGTGCTCGAGGCAGGAATTACAGAGGTAAATAGCTCTTATCTCTAGTGGAAGTTAGTCTCGCTGCAGTATTGAACAGCTCTTATCTCTGTTGGAAGTTCGTCTCGTTTTGTAAGTATCTTTGAGCCTTCCTAGAGCTAAATGATGATCATCACTGGATCACTGGTCGTTTTAGTTCTTTAAAGAACTAGACACAGTCGTAAACGCTCTTCTGACAATTCGGAGACACTTTAAGTGGTGGAAAGGTTTCAGCATAAGAATTTCCACCCTTAGTGGGTGTGGCATGCACCACATGCAATTGAAGAGCGTTTCTTGGCATCTGCAACAAATCCAACCCTCCCTGGAGGAATTCATTTCGTATTCGACGTAAGCCAAATAAAACCACTTTCCTGGATTTCATTTGCTATAGGCACGACTAGCCATTGCTTGCCAGGTTGTGTTCATGATCCTGGTACTGAGTGGTCAAATAGGTGCCGGAGCTGACAGAGTGATTGGCTAGGGTGAGTTTTCCGCGAGTTAGGAAACAGCCTAGATTGTCGGACGCTCTCCTGCTTGGGGCTGGCTCGCACCGTACTAATCTGTGGTCGTTATGACGTGAACAACAGCTGTTAGTAATAAGTGTTATCAAACTCACTCTCTCCTAAGCTCTATCAGCCATTACGTTTAACTGGTCCCTGAACATTGTACTGTTACACCTAGCCTTATGTCATAACAACGGGGAAATAATGGCTCCTTATGTTCCTTCCAGTTTTTATTTAATACGTATTTCAAGTCTCTTTTGGTATTCAGTAAACAAGTTAAAATTCCAATCCCTTATTCTCGGGGATGTGGTACTGCACAGCGAAGAACATAAATAACTCTATGTTCAAGTACTTAAAAATTATAAAAACCCACACCATAAATAATTTACCAATAATAACAAACTTGTGTGGCTAGACAATCTATTAAGTTACTTTCGGAAATCAATCTCTAGGGATTACTCAAGCTAGTAATCTCTCCAGCAGTTAATCTTCTCCTTTATAGATTAACAGCAACGTTAAAACATCAGCAACGAATTAGAGCACTCAAGGGACTATACGCTCTGGGTTGAGGACCTAATTAGAGTCAGTGCTACGAGCTGACTGACTATACCAATGCATAGTAGCCTGACGTCAGGTTGGTCAGGTGACTGTGTGAGGCGCCAATCCTGGAACTATCAACCTGGCTTCACAGTAGTGGTTTCCAACCTCACAACAATAACACTTAATATTACAGAGTAATATAATGCAATATTAGTAATATGCATAAAATACAAGAAGTACTTAACCAACAACATAAACGTTGTTAATTACAACCATACTCGAGAGTGACCTTTATTCATGTGATAACAAATAATAATATATAGTCGAACCATCTTTATCTCGCTAATATTACATGACGAATTATAGCCAGGCCTTTTTTCTTTATTTTTCGTGCACGATGGAGTGTAAGAATGTAATATGCAACATGTACATAGTGGTGGGAATATGTGTCATACAGTAGTGGAGCTTTATCACCTACAGTGGGGTTTTATTATTCACAGTGGGGTTCTATCACCCACAGTGGAACTGTATCATTCACAGTGCGACTTTATCACCCACTGTAAGACTTCATTATTCACAGTGGAAATTTATCATCCACACAGGGGCTTTATCACCCACAGTGGGACGTTATCATCCACAGTGGGGTTCTATCATTTACAGTGGGGATTTATCATCCATACTGGGGCTAAAATTGTCTTGAGGTGTCATCCTGTGCAAAGGTAAATGATGGATTACTCGGTGTGATGTTGCTAGCTTGGAGGCCTCAAAAATCTTTGTTTAACAACTAGGTAACCTAACTTAAACTAACTTATGGATTAGCTAACTAAAGAAGGTGTAGGAACACTTCTGAGTTCTGGTTTCTCTTGCGACCTGATGATGGCCCATGCTGAACCGAAATACTGAGTGAATTTCTTCTTTAAATTGTGTTAGGAGTGAATTGTTTCAGACGAGTATTGTAACTTTCTTTCTTCTATTTCTTTTGGTGCCATCATCATCATTATCATCATAATCAGAGTCAACACCATTGTCATCACCGCCATCAGCACCACCACCATCAGCACCACCACCACCACCACCACCACCACCACCACCACCACACCACCACCACCACCACCACCACCACCACCACTCTCACAGCCTGAGCATTAGTCAGGCCTCAGCCTCCCATAAACTGGAGATCCCACACACCATAATTCAGAGGCACAGTTCCTTAATGTAGCAGCTGTAGCAAGTGCTGGGGGAGTTTAACACACACACACAACACACACACACACACACACAAACACACACACACACACACACACACACACACACACACACACACATACACACACACACACACATACACACACACACAGGAGAAGAGTGGTGGAACACCTAGAAAGGAACGATTTCATCAACAGCAGCTAACATGGTTTCAGGGACGGGAAATCCTGTGTCAGAAACCTACTGGAGTTCTATGACATGGTGACTCATCAACAGCAGCCAACATGGTTTCAGGGACGGGAAATCCTGTGTCAGAAACCTACTGGAGTTCTACGACATGGTGACAGCAGTAAGACAAGAGAGAGTGAGGGATGGGTGGATTGCATTTTCTTGGACTGCAAGAAGGCGTCTGACACAATTCCATACAAGAGATTAGTGCAAAAACTGGAGGACCAAGCAGGGATAACAGGGAAGACACTACAATGGATCAAGGAATACTTGTCAGGAAGACAGCAGCGAGTCATGGTACGTGGCGAGGTGTCAGAGTGGGCACCTGTAACCAGCGGGGCCCCACAGGGGTCAGTCTTAGGACCAGTGCTGTTTCTGGTATTTGTGAACAACATGACGGAAGGAATAAACTCCGAGGTGTCCCTGTTTGCAGATGACGTGAAGTTGATGAGAAGAATTCATTCGACCGAAGACCAGGCAGAACTACAAAGGGATCTGGACAGGCTTCAGTATCGTAAAGGGTTCTTTAATGGAGATATCATAGGTTGAAAGTAGACACACTTGTAGGATGGTAAATGTATTGTCAGACTGAGATGAGGGATGGAGCCCCAGCTGCCTTGCCTGTCTACGCCTGGATGGTCTGCCGCCGAGTGAGGCCGGGACAGAGGAATGGGCCTCCTCGTGTGCATCCCGTGACGTCACACAAAGCCACAGGCCTACGAGGGGTCTCGTGTCTAAAGCACATGGATGATGCTACTGTTATGCTATATAATACTGGGAATACAGGGATCAGCAACTATGCTGACAGCTCGGTCATGTTACGTATGTCGTCCCGACATACACTACTATACTATAGGCTGAACAGGCAGGCGGATCTGGGCTGATTCTATACAATAACAAATTCATATATAACTTAGAACTAATGGATGGTACAACATGATTTTGATGTAATGGGTGTTAACGTAATCATTACAAACTATAAGAACAAATCATTATACAATATGGATGGAATTGATCGATCGATCTGTATTCATGCACTTTAACAGAAAGGCAGATTCGGTGCACTCAAATCTAGACTGTTAATTCTCAGAATATGGAGGGAACGTGAACACGAAAATTTCTGACAAACTGATCAGCTAATAATAAACACACAGTTGACAATTTCATTCATCTCAGACATCTAATTATACAGACTATGTACATTTAAACCCAATTCTGCGAGGGTTAGGTTTACATATGCAGAATGGTTATCATCTCTGGGAGGATCGAATTCCTCTGCAATGGCTAACACATGCCTTGACTGAGAGAGATCTGAAGGAGTATCTACAAAAGATACAGGTACAATCACTAGTGACTGTGGAATTACTAATTCGTCTGCTAGGAGTACTCAACTCGACTATTCGATACAGTAATTCTTGGCTCATTACAAAGTCACTAATGGATGCTGGTGGCTTCACAGTAAGAATAAGATCTTCCTGGAGGAGGAATCGAATCACACCAGAACACAAGGGATCTATTCTTTGGGCATTTTTGACATCCTCGACAGTAAATGGAGGATCTGCAGTAACTACACTAACGTGTCGCGATAAAGCATCTGCGACTACATTTGACTTGCCAGGTAAATTTTCAAAAGTGGGATTGAACTCTTGGAGTCAAGGTCCATCTGGCTAACCTTCCAGTAGGCTGTTTGTTCTGGAATAAAGGTATCAGTTCTTCCTTACTGGAGGAAAGAACAAACTCGGTGGAGTGGATGACTCCCCCCGGTTGAAAAAATTTAACGCTATAAACACGCAATATGAGCAAGGGAGAACGAATCTACTATCTCAAACTGCAAGCACAGGAGAAAAGAAATGAACACGGTGAACAATGCTGATATTCAATCTGAGTCGCACACAGTGACACGAGGTATCAGCTATAAAGAAACTACACTTACAAACGTTAACATGTGAAAGTTACTCGAGAAATAACTTCTTACAATGCACTGATTACTGTCAACTAGGATGGGATCACCATCTGGAACATTAGGAACAACAACAGACACTCTAGTGAGAACACTAGCTGTAACAGAGACGTCTTTCTGCAGACAGCATGTCACATCAACAAGAGATGGCATTACTAGTTGCAAGTAATCGTTTTCTGACAAGGCATCCCATGTGGAGAAACTACTACTCGAACTAGCAGTCATTGCAGGGATAGGCTGTGCACTCAAGGCAGTCCTGAGTGTCCCCGGACACTTGAGGCAACGGAACACTATCCTGCAAGTCTGAAGGTATAGGTGGAACACAGACGGAATGACAGAATTACTAGTGCCTGACCGCTCGGCTACGTTAATAAGTAATTCACGGATCTATAGGAACTTAATCTGAACTTCACATTTCGCAGCACTTTAACAAATCTCAGATACAAGCTGTGAGAACAAACACATTGCTCAAGGGCTAGGTATTGTCTTTCAGTCAGTAAGGGAATGTTGGTACTGTGGACTGATTCATATTGACTTTGACTGGAATGATACACTAAGTGAACGTTCAAAAGTGACTGGGACATCTTCTCAGTGAAAATACTGAAGGGCATAAGTCAAGAAAAATGGAGAGAATGACACAGTAAGCTTAAATGGAAAAAAATGTTTAACTATTCTGCATAAGTAATTAAAAATTGACAAGTTACACAGTAAGCAAAGAACTCACACAAGAAGAATATGCAATTTAACAAACACTGAAAATCAAGAGAACTTGTACTTTGCTCAAATCTAATTTGCTCAACTTTTACTTTAAATTGAATAAATGGCACAGTGAGTTGTTTTTACTTTCAATGCAACAAGGAAATACACAATAAAATGATAAAATGGACTCAATAAACTTGTGCAAAAATTAAAACAAACACACAATTCACTGAAATTAAAAAAAAAATAAAATGACACAGACAGAGTAAAATACTATGCACAGAACAGAGCATAAGAAACTGCACTGTAATAAACTGTAGCAATATATCAAATAAATGCTAATCAAAAAAAAGTATTGCACAACACTGCATAAAATTTTCTGCAAGAAAAACTTTAATAGCAACACAATATTTGCACAAGAATTATTGCAAAATGAGTCAATGTGTAATAATAAAAATTATAACACACAAGAAAAGAAATATATCAAGGAATGAACACTTTAACTCTTAACTGCACTTAAACAACACTTAACAAGCAAAAGAACAACTTACTTTAAAAGGAGAACTTAAAAATTGCACTAAGAGTGAATTTGTTCAATAAAACATCACTTACAGTGATGCAGAACACAACACATCAACATAAACACAGTACTAGAATTTTCTTGCAATGAAACTTGATGTGTGAAAAAATTTTGTAAAAGTGATTTCTTGCTGGGACTTTAAAAATGGCACTATTGTCTGTGGAAATAAGACAAATTAGACACTGGCTAAATGAAAGAATATGAACACAAGAATGTTCAACACACAGGGAACAAAACAAAAATACACAAATGCTAGGAAGAAAAAAAAAATTAACAGACAACACTGAGTTGTGATGCAGAATATGAGGTGAAAAATTACTGAATTAATTCACTGGAATACTGAGAACTCTAGGTAATTCTGAAGTTTAAACACAAGTTCTATATTGCTCATATGTTGCACACACAACAAAGGAAAAACACTCAGTACTTACTTCAAGTGTATAAAAAGATACACAACACAACAGATATAAAATAATGCACGAAAATTAACACTGAATTAAGGAGATTAAAAGAAATTAATGCAATCAGTACATGATAAACACTGAGTCTGATCAAGAGTCACTGAATGTCACTAAGAGAAAAATTCACTGGGAACACAAAAGAAATGTCTCAACACTCGCAAATGTCTCAAAAAAAAAAAAAAAAATATTATCGCTGTAACACTTGAAGAATGAGATTGATGGATTGTTTATATCGTCTTGCTGCTGTCCTCTGCACAGATGATCGTAGAATTGCGCTTAAATCGGCGATAGACAACACATAGGAGGCTTTTAAAGATGGCGCGACACACTCTAGCTCTTGACCCCCTATGTGGTCCTTAAAATATGGTGCTACAAACCCTTAGCAGTGCACCAAAACACTGATGAGGAAGGTGAGTTGTATGGCCGACTGTAGTTGGGTTTGTGGTTAATGGCTGAGCGAGGCGTCTGAGACCGGCAATGGTGCATACACACGTGATCGTGAGTGGCTGGGCTTATGGGTTGAAACGTCGTAAGCCTCACTGAGAACACCCACACTGCCGCGAAGATAATTCTAAGCCGGCTAGCTTAAAATAAACCCCAAAAATACTACAACACCAAAAGGTGAAAAGGAGCATAGAAGTTTGGGAGCTTGAATCACAAGCGATGGACACTCACGGGCTTGCTTGGTACTGGGGTAAGACACCTGGGTTAGTTGCAGTGGTTTATTTTAAACCCCTTACACAGAATGTTGATAACTTCCACATGAGCACAGCAGGGGTGGAAGCGGCTTGGCGGCAAAAAAATTGGATGGATAGGGGGCGGGACGGACTCGGTTTTTCTGACCCCCCCCACAGACTGGAAACTGGCTTTTTTTTGAAAATGGGGTAAACCCCTTGTGATGATGCAAAAGCATTAACATAATAAAAGAGACTGCCCAGTGAAAAATGTAGAAGCTGGTAAGTGGGGGGGCTTGGGGTTAGTGGTGGGTGAATTGGGTGTGGGGGGCCCTTATTGGTGACACGAAATGGCCGTCGCGGGTTTCAAAATTTTATCTCAAAATCGCTGTAATCGTAGAATTACAGGCCCTCCCCATGCCCCATTTATCGTAAAGGGTTTTTTTAATGGATATGTAGGTTGAAAAATAACACACTTTTAGGGTGGTAAAATGTTTGTCAGACTAGTGAGGGTGGAGCCCCCGCTGCCTTGCCCGTCTACGCCTGGTGGGCTGCCGCCGAGTGGCCGGGGGCAGGGAATGGGCCTCCTCGGTGCATCCCCGGGCGTAACACAAAACCACAGGCCCACGGGGGCTCGTGTCTAAAGACATGGATGATGTACTGTTATGCTATATAATACTGGGAATCAGGGTCAGCAACTATGCTGACATCAGCCTGGTCCCGAATTGCTCCTGGAGTTCAACCCCACCAAGTGCAAATTTATGAAGATTGGGGGAAAGGGGAAAGAAGACTGCAGACGGAAACAGTCTAGGGGGGGGCCCGAGACCAAACCCACTCAAGGAAAAAGATCTTGGGGTGAGTATAACACCAGGGGACATCTCCTGAAGCGCACATCAACCAAATAACTGCCGCAGCTATGGGCCCCCTGCAAACCTCAGAACAGCATTCCGCATTTTTAAAAAGGAATCTTAGGACCCGTACACCGTGTACTTTGGGCCCCCCATTGGAGTTGCGGCCCCCAGTTTGGCCCCACACCTGCCAAGCACGTAAAAAAAACTGGGAAAAAAAAAGTGCAAAGGTTTGCAGCAAGATATTTCCAGAGAAGAGGTTGTCTATTAGGAGAGGGAAAGGGGAAATCGCCCTGAGCATGGAGAAAGGAAGATAGGGGGGACATGATAACGACATAAAAAAATATGAGAGGAATTGACAAGGTGGACAAAAAAGGGGATGTTCCAGAGATGGGACCAGAACAAGGGGAACAGTTGGAAGTTGAAGACCAGAGAATCACAGGGAGTTGGAAGTATTTCTTCCCCACAGAGTAGTAGGAAGTGGAATATTTGGGAAAAGGATGTAGTGGGGGCAGGATCCACACATAGTTTTAAAGCAGAGGTATGATAAAGCTAAAGGTTCAGGAGAGTGCCCTGTAGGGGCCAGTGGGAGGCGGGGCCGGAACTTGGACTGGCCCCTGAACCTAACTGGGTGAGAAAGGTGAGTACACACACACACACACACAACACCCCAAAATACACTTGGGCATGGGGGCGCCTGGAAAACCGGGAAAAATAGCGTTCCGATACTCAGTAAGGGGAATCATTAAAGATCTATCACTGTGACGTCGGCCATGCGGGAGTACCCAGCACCTTTTGGGAAACCCCACCCCTTGCAAACACTTTTAAGAAATTAGAGAAAGTGCATAGGTTTGCAACAAGATGGTTCCGGAAAAAGGGAAGCCTGAAAAAAGGGTTTAAAGGGGGGAAATGGGTTTTGTGAAAAACACTAAAGGGCAGGAGGGTTGGGAAAGAATGACAACAACATACAAAATACTGGTGGAATAGATAAAGTGGGCGGACAGGATGTTCCAGAGATGGGGAAACCAGAAACAAGGGGCCACATTTGAAAATTTAAGATTATATGAGCCAAAGAATGCAGGAAGTATTTCTTCGCCACAGAGTTGTTAGGAATGAATGTTGGCAAGTGAGTAGTGAAGGGAGGAACCTTTAAAAGTTTTAAGCGAGGTACGATAAGCTCTGGAGCGGGAGAGGAGGCCCAGTAGCGTCAGTGAAGAGGGAGGGAAAAAAGGGTGAAACTGACCCGCAACCCCCATAAAATGAAAAACAATTTGGTGAGACACACACACACACCACACACACACACACCACACACACACCACACACCACACAAAAACACACACCACACACACACACCGCACACACACACACACACACACGCACACACATAAAACCCCCCCCCCCCCCACCCCTTTCCAACCCCCCACCCACAAACCACACACAACACCCCCACACAAAAAACCACCACACACCCCACACCACACACCCACACAAAAAAAAACAACACACCCCACACCCCACACACACACACACACACACAAACACACACACCCACCCCCAAAAACACACACACCAACAAAAACACACACAACAACAACAAACAACACACACACACACACACACACACACACACACAATACACAACCACCACCACCAAAAACAAACACACACCAACCCCAACAACACACACAAAACCACCAAAAACCCCAAAACACACAACCACACACCCCACCCCAAAACCCAACCCCACACAGAATAGGGGGGTACTCGAAGGTGAGAAACCGACCAATCAAGCTGATTCTCAGGACGAAAACAGTACGGAACAGGATCCTCCAAGAGAAACCACGATTGAAATACTCGGAAAAGTACAAGAGGGTGTTCCTAGACAGAGACAGAACACAATCAGAACGACAGCAGCTGAGGGAGAGGACAAAAAAGCGAAATGAGCTACGAAAAGAGACAAGGATGGAACCAGCAGCGGTCAGTCAGAGCTGAACAGAACAGCAAGGGCAAGCACACACACAACTATTCTCAGAACCATACAACCTATCACACCATCCCAACACTCAACAATCCATACCCACAGCCTCCACCCAACACCGAGCTATAGAATCCCACAGTATGCTACCAGGTCTCCCACCCTCACAGGCCCCCCAAACCCCAGTGTTGGAAAGGAAACTGAAGGTATGGTACACAAACGCTGAGGGAATAACAAATAAGTGGGAGGAGTGGCATGAAAGAGTCAAAGAGGCATCACCGGACATCATAGCTCTCACAGAAACCAAGCTTACATGTATGATAACAGATGCCATCTTTCCAACGGGATACCAAATCCTGAGGAAAGACAGAGGGAACAGGGGGGGTGGAGGAGTGGCATTGATGATCAAAAATCGCTGGAATTTTGATGAGCTGGAGAGAGGAGACAGCGGAGAAGAAAGTGATTACATAGCGGGAACGCTTCACTCTGGAGGTCCCAAGGTGGTAATAGCAGTGATGTATAACCCACCACAGAACAGCAGGAGGCCAAGGCAAGAGTACGACGAGAGCAATAGAGCCATGGTTGACACACTGGCTAGAGTGGCCAGAAGAGCTCATGCATGCAGGGCAAAGCTCCTGACATGGGTGACTTTAACCACAAGGAGAATCGATTGGGAGAACTTGGACCCGCATGGGGGCCAAGATACATGGAGGGCTAAGATGATGGAGGTGGTACTGGAAAACTTCATGTACCAACACGTAAGGGACACTACAAGAGAGAGAGGAGAGGATGAACCAGCAAGGCTGGACTTAGTATTCACCTTGAGTAGTGCAGATATCGAGGACATCACATATGAAAGACCCCTTGGGGCCAGTGACCATGTGGTTTTAAGCTTCGAATACACAGTAGACCTACAAGTGGAGGGAGAAGCAGGAAGGCCAGGACGAATGAAGCCAAACTACAAGAAAGGGGACTACACAGGAATGAGGAACTTCCCGAACTGGGTTCAGTGGGACAGAGAACTGGCAGGGAAGCCAGTTAATGAGATGATGGAATATGTAGCAACAAAATGCAAGGAGGCTGAGGAGAGGTTTGTACCCAAGGGTAACAGGAATAATGAAAAAGCCAGGATGAGCCCATGGTTTACCCAAAGGTGCAGGGAGGCAAAAACCAAGTGTGCTAGGGAATGGAAGAAATATAGAAGGCAAAGGACCCAGGAGAATAAGAGGAGCAGTCGTAGAGCCAGAAATGAATATGCACAGATAAGAAGGGAGGCAAAAACACAATATGAAAATGACATAGCAGCGAAAGCCAAATCTGACCCGAAACTGTTATACAGCCACATCAGGAGGAAAACAACAGTCAATGACCAGGTAATCAGGCTAAGGAAGGAAGGAGGAGAGACAACAAGAAATGACCGTGAAGTATGTGAGGAACTCAACAAGAGATTCAAAGAAGTGTTCACAGAGGAGACAGAAGGGGCTTCAGAAAGACGGAGAGGTGGGGCACACCACCATGTGATAAGATAAGATAAGATAAGATTTCGTTCGGATTTTTAACCCCGGAGGGTTAGCCACCCAGGATAACCCAAGAAAGTCAGTGCGTCATCGAGGACTGTCTAACTTATTTCCATTGGGGTCCTTAATCTTGTCCCCCAGGATGCGACCCACACCAGTCGACTAACACCCAGGTACCTATTTGCTGCTAGGTGAACAGGACAACAGGTGTAAGGAAACGTGTGAAATGTTTCCACCCGCCGGGAATCGAACCCGGGCCCTCCGTGTGTGAAGCGGGAGCTTTAGCCACCAGACCACCGGGTCACCCCGGTGCACACAACCGAGGAAGAAGTGAAGAGGCTTCTGAGTGAGCTAGATACCTCAAAGGCAATGGGGCCATATAACATCTCCCCATGGGTATTGAGAGAGGGAGCAGAGGCGCTATGTGTACCCCTAACAACAATATTCAATACATCTATCGAAACAGGGAGATTGCTTGAGGCATGGAAGACAGCAAATGTAGTCCCAATCTTTGAAAAAGGAGACAGACATGAAGCATTAAACTACAGACCAGTGTCACTGACATGTATAGTATGCAAAATCATGGAGAAGATTATCAGGAGAAGAGTGGTGGAACACCTAGAAAGGAACGATCTCATCAACAGCAGCCAACATGGTTTCAGGGACGGGAAATCCTGTGTCACAAACCTACTGGAGTTCTATGACATGGTGACAGCAGTAAGACAAGAGAGAGAGGGGTGGGTGGATTGCATATTCTTGGACTGCAAGAAGGCGTTTGACACAGTTCCACACAAGAGATTGGTGCAAAAACTGGAGGACCAAGCAGGGATAACAGGGAAGGCACTACAATGGATCAGGGAATACTTGTCAGGAAGACAGCAGCGAGTCATGGTACGTGGCGAGGTGTCAGAGTGGGCACCTGTGACCAGCGGGGTCCCACAGGGGTCAGTCCTGGGACCAGTGCTGTTTCTGGTATTTGTGAACGACATGACGGAAGGAATAGACTCCAAAGTGTCCCTGTTTGCAGATGACGTGAAGTTGATGAGAAGAATTCACTCGATCGAAGACCAGGCAGAACCACAAAGGGATCTGGACAGGCTGCAGACCTGGTCCAGCAATTGGCTACTGGAGTTCAATCCCACTAAGTGCAAAGTCATGAAGATTGGGGAAGGGCAAAGAAGACCGCAGACGGAGTACAGTCTAGGGGGCCAGGGACTACAAACCTCACTCAAGGAAAAAGATCTTGGGGTGAGTATAACACCAGGCACATCTCCTGAAGCGCACATCAACCAAATAACTGCTGCAGCATATGGGCGCCTAGCAAACCTCAGAACAGCATTCCGACATCTTAATAAGGAGTCATTCAGGACCCTGTACACCGTGTACGTTAGGCCCATATTGGAGTATGCGGCACCAGTTTGGAACCCACACCTAGCCAAGCACGTAAAGAAACTAGAGAAAGTGCAAAGGTTTGCAACAAGACTAGTCCCAGAGCTAAGAGGTATGTCCTACGAGGAGAGGTTAAGGGAAATCAACCTGACGACACTGGAGGACAGGAGAGATAGGGGGGACATGATAACGACATACAAAATACTGAGAGGAATTGACAAGGTGGACAAAGACAGGATGTTCCAGAGATTGGACACAGTAACAAGGGGACACAGTTGGAAGCTGAAGACACAGATGAATCACAGGGATGTTAGGAAGTATTTCTTCAGCCACAGAGTAGTCAGTAAGTGGAATAGTTTGGGAAGCGATGTAGTGAAGGCAGGATCCATACATAGCTTTAAGCAGAGGTATGATAAAGCTCATGGTTCAGGGAGAGTGACCTAGTAGCGACCAGTGAAGAGGCGGGGCCAGGAGCTCGGACTCGACCTCTGCAACCTCAACTAGGTGAGTACAACTAGGTGAGTACAACTAGGTGAGTACAACTAGGTGAGTACAACTAGGTGAGTACAACTAGGTGTGTACAACTAGGTGAGTACAACTAGGTGAGTACAACTAGGTGAGTACAACTAGGTGAGTACAACTAGGTGAGTACAACTAGGTGAGTACAACTAGGTGAGTACAACTAGGTGTGTACAACTAGGTGAGTATAACTAGGTGAGTACAACTAGGTGAGTACAACTAGGTGAGTACAACTAGGTGAGTACAACTAGGTGAGTACAACTCGGTGAGTACAACTAGGTGAGTACAACTAGGTGAGTACAGCTAGGTGAGTACAACTAGGTGTGTACAACTAGGTGTGTACAACTAGGTGAGTACAACTAGGTGAGTACAACTAGGTGAGTACAACTAGGTGAGTACAACTAGGTGAGTACAACTAGGTGAGTACAACTAGATGAGTACAACTAGGTGTGTACAACTAGGTGAGTACAACTAGGTGTGTACAACTAGGTGAGTACAACTAGGTGAGTGCAACTAGGTGAGTACAACTAGGTGAGTACAACTAGGTGTGTACAACTAGGTGAGTACAACTAGGTGAGTACAACTAGGTGTGTACAACTAGGTGAGTACAATTAGGTGAGTACAACTAGGTGAGTACAACTAGGTGAGTACAACTAGGTGTGTACAACTAGGTGAGTTCAACTAGGTGAGTACAACTAGGTGAGTACAACTAGGTGAGTACAACTAGGTGAGTACAACTAGGTGAGTACAACTAGGTGAGTACAACTAGGTGAGTACAACTAGGTGAGTACAACTAGGTGAGTACAACTAGGTGAGTACAACTAGGTGTGTACAACTAGGTGAGTACAACTGGGTGAGTACAACTAGGTGAGTACAACTAGGTGAGTACAACTAGGTGAGTACAACTAAGTGAGTACAACTAGGTGAGTACAACTAGGTGAGTACAACTAGGTGAGTACAACTAGGTGAGTACAACTAGGTGAGTACAAAAGCTCACCCTTATAATATGTCATGAATAATAGTATAATAATAAACGAACTTATAATATGACGTGAAGAGAGTTAATAGCAAAAAATAACTGCATATACCACCTTTGAATCCATATCTATCTATATATCTATTTATATATATATATATATATATATATATATATTTTATATATATATATATATATATATATATATATATATATATATATATATATATATATATATATATATATATATATTTATTTATTTATATATATGCTGCAAATTGTAGGAACTGGTTCAATATGAAATGGACAGTGAAATACTCAGAAACGTTTCCCCCATTAATTATATTTATGATAAAATAGACTCATGTGCAACACTTGGGAATCTTTAATGAGGAAACGTTTCGCCACACAGTGGCTTCATCAATCCATACAAAGGAGAAACTTGAAGAACAGGAGTAGAATGGGGTAATCAGTCCCTCAACCTTGAGTCGATGTGGTCAGTCCATCAATCTTGAATAGAATACGGCATATCAGCGGAGAAGCAGCTTATAAACCGTATGGCAGGAGAGGTGCAGCAGTCATAGGTGGTGTCACATTTGTCCAGTGTGGAAGTAGGTCGTGCCCAAGGGTTAGGCAAGCGAAGAATTCCCAAGTATTAAGATCCCAAGAAGTTGCAGTGTCTGACAGGTTTGTAGATGAATGGTTCAGAGAACCGACAAGTTAATAAAATAGACATATATGCAACACTTGGGTATCTTTAATCTTGCCTTGGGCACGACCTTGGGCACGACCTTGGGTACGACCTACTTCCACATTGAACAAATGTGACATCACCAACGACTGCTGTACCTCTCCTGCCTACAGTATATAAGTCACTTCTTCGCACATATGCTGTATTCTTTTCAAGATTGATGGACTGATTATATCGACTCAAGGCTGAGGGACTGATTACCTCGAAACTACTCCTGTTCTTCCCCGTTCTCCTCTGTATGGACTGATGAAGCCACTGTGTGGCGAAACGTTTCCTCATTAAAGATACCCAAGTGTTGCACATGTGTCTAATTTATCAACTTGTTGGTTCTCTGAACCATTCATCAACAATTATATTTATCTCAAAAATATCAGAAATAATAGGATTATCTAGGTAAAAGGGATAACAAATAACAATGGTCAAGAAAACGAATTTTGTTGCCAAAGATATTTAAAGGTATTGGGAGTATTTTGTTGCTAGTGAATTCGAAAATGTCAGTAGGTTTTTCAATTTACATATCTACCCTCACTTAACAGGGAACTTAGCCAAAACGAGTGTATATATATATATATATATATATATATATATATATATATATATATATATATTATATATATATTATATATATATATATTATATATATGTATATATATATATATATATATATATATATATATATATATATATATATATATATATATATATATATATGTGTGTGTGTGTGTGTGTGTGTGTGTGTGTGTGTGTGTGTGTGTGTGTGTGTGTGTGTGTGTGTGTGTGTGTGTAGTGACAATTTGTATATACAGATAGTTTTAATAATGATAAGGATTCTGTTTTTAAATTATTTAATATTTAACGAAACCAGTTGTGTCAACAACGACCAAGTGACAATTCTGTTGCCTTTATTGTGTTATTTTTTTTCCAGATAAACATGAGTCATCACGAAGAACGTATTTAAACAATCCAAATGCATTTTGCTACATTTGCGGCGAATACTCTTTGTGAAAACAAAGAAAAAACATCACAGATTTTGTAAAAACAAACTTATCTTGTTTTTTTTAGAGTAACGCTTGGAGAACAAGACAATTCTTGGGTTCTTCATATGGTTAGCAGAATCTTTGTAGAATTTTTACGACAGTGGAAAAAATAGGTAAAGGAAAAGTTTAAATATCGGTGTGTCTATGGTGCAGAGAAATTTGAAAAGCCACCACGACGATTGTTATTTCTATATGGTGAATGTGAAAGGTTTCAATGGATACAAGAAATTCAAGTGGGAATATCCTGATTTAGAGTCGGTAAGGAGACCTGTGCCACACATTGAAGACGTTACCAGACTATTGCTGGAGCCTCCAGCAATAGTCTGTTGTTAACAGTTTTTTCGATAAAACTATAAAATGTCTACTCAAAGGCAAAGATGAATTAATTAAAAAATTACGTCCACTAATCCATCTTTACCTTATATGTACAATTTGTGTTTAAGGACGAGTTTTACACTCAGAAGTTTGGTATGGCAATGGGAGATCCTCTCTCACCTGTTCTTAGTAATTTATACATGGAATTTTTTGAGACAAGATTCCTTAACACAATCCTTCCTAATAGAGATAAGTGGTATAGATATGTTGATGATATTTTGTGTCTTATGCCTAAGAGCGTAGATTTAAATCATTCCTTGTTAAATTAAATAGTTTAACTCATTCTATAAATTTTACTGTTGAGTTCGAAGAAAATAACTCATTGCCTTTCCTAGATGTTCTAATTATTAAGAGTAACAATGATTTTAAATTTAAAATATACAGAAAGCCTACAAATAACTGTTCCTATATACACTATTATTCTTCACATCAGGATAGAGTTAAACTGTCGGTTTTCTCATCAATGTTTTTGAGAACTTTACGTATCTGTAGTCCAGAGTTCATAGATGAGGAAATATCCAAAATTTGTGAAATAGCTAATGATCAAAAATACCCAAGAAACTTAATTCATAAATCCTTTAAAATTGCTAGAAATAATTTTTACAATCCAAAAAGGGACAACCAGCCTTATTCAACTAAAAATATGTTGGTTCTCCCTTATCATGAAAACTTAGTTGATATGCCTTCTCTTCTTAAGACTTTCAATATCAAAGTTGTATTTAAAAACATTGATACAGTAAAAAAACTTTTGATAAAAAATTCCCCCCCAAATGCTGACGGATTTGTCTATAAGATTCCTTGTAAAATATGCAATAAAGTTTATTACGGTTAAACTGGTAAGAGTTTTGAACAAAGATTAAAACAACATAAATATAGCATTAGAAGTGGACAAGATTCTAATGCTTTATTTATTCATGTGAGAGATTTTAACATTCCAGTTGATTTTTAAAAGGCCGAGAAAGTTGTATCAAGCAAGTCCATGGTCGACAAGAATATAATAGAATCATGTTTCATGAAAAGCAGTTTTGAAAATAATATGACTATTTCTTTTGGTTTATATAAACTGGATTTATTTTTAATTAATAAAATTTGGGAAGAATTTAATGGTACATTATTACAAAAAAAGTAATTTTTTAAATGAAGATGTTAAGATTTACTCCTTTTGT
>NC_069493.1:7347382-7352573 GCF_026875155.1 Cherax quadricarinatus
AAGATATATCTTTATATTGTTGAATCTACTCACTATGAGCTGTTATCCTACCTCATTTTACTTCAAAGTCCAGCCCTGTTTAATGTATACCACCAACAACAGGTATACCCCCACGAATAAGTATACTACCACCAACAGGCATACCACCACCAACACGTATACTACCACCTACAGGTATACTATTACCCATAGGTGTACTATCACCCACAGGTAGACTAAGGCACGCTATGACCCATAGCACTTGGTTAGCACCCAGGTACCTATTTATTGCTAGCTGAACATGGGCTGGAGGTGTACGTAGACTTATCTGCTCATCTCTCCTCAGGTCCTGCGGTAGTGAGCAGAATATGCTGCCACTGAGCTACGAGCCACTTTGCAAAGATTAAAAGATGAGTTCCCAAGCAACGTGAATGAAATTTCAAATAACCCCTGCCTACCACAGTAGTAGGCCTAGCATATTGCATTTTGGAAAGTAGTAGTAGGCCTGGTGTAATGTACCTTCCGTTCCAGTATAGTATACGTAAATATATATATAAAATTCCATCAAAATTATGTACGTTCTTTGGCCAGTAATTTATAATGTATAAAATGCGTGAGAGGGAATACTTCAGAGTGCAGCTGCAAAGGTGAGAGTGTTAGGTTGTGACCTCTGAGTGAGGCGCCAGTGATATGAGTTGGGTTATCAAATAGGAATTTGTTGGCTTATCGAGAAGGATTTGTTGGGTATCCTAGAGGAATATAGCAGAAATAACAAGGGTAACTATGAATAATATTAATATAAAATATTATTAATAATGATGAAAGAGTGACCTGTAGATTCAATGTTTTTCACTCGCGTAAACCAGGAGAGAAGATGGGATAGGAATACATGGAGGAGGAGGAAGAAGAAAGAAAGGAAAGAGGAGGAGGAGGTAGATAAGGAGGAGAAGAAGGAAGGAGGAGGAGAAGGTAGAAAAGGAGGAGAAGGAGGAAGGAGGAGGAGGAGGAGGAGGAGAAGAAGCAGGATGAACAAAATGGCTCCTACCACAACATCAAGTAACAGTTCACGGCCCTGGCGAATCGCCGACAACTTTCTCGCAAATGACTCTCACGACCTTGACCATGTGTCACAATAACCCTTAATTGCACCCCGACACTTGCTATTAAGTAAGTGAATGAGGGTGTGCTTGCCTTTGCTCGGACACCGATTATATAATTATCTGAAATTTGCCTACATTTTCTCTACCCCCTCGACCTTGTAGACTACAGTAGTGTCCCCTCACTGATACTGCTCCTTCTTCACTTCACCCTTCCAGGACTTAGCTGGCTATTGTGGGTTGTATACTGGTGGAGGGACCGAGAACTCTAGATTGAATAAGACACACTACTTTGGTTATCTTGGATTATTACGCCTTCGTGGTATGCAAATACCTACGAGGTGGTCTAAATGGCACTCAGAATCAGGAGTATACCATTATTAATCACGACATTTCGCCCACGCAGTGAACTTTGTCAAACACCTCCCCCCCCCTCATCTCCCTGCGTGGGCGACAAGTTGCATCTAAGTGTCATTTACTCCACCATAGGTGAATGTTGGAGCTACCTGCAGTGACACTCACCCCACTTTCAGTAGCAGTATTTATTATCTCAATTAACCATTACTACCACCCAGTCCCTTCACCAGCAAAATTATCACCAGCCCTGCCTCCACTATCACCTTCACCTCCTCTACCAGCATCATCATCTGCACAATCTCGGCTCACTCACGCCCAGCCTTCAACATTGCTTGTGGTGCGACTAACATTCCACAACTAGTTCCGATGGAATCCTCGCTAGAATTAGATCCAATTCTTTGCGATCTTCTAGGATTTTTCTTTCACTCTCCCTCAATGCCTTCCTCAAGTCATGGAAACAAGAAAGCTTAAGAGTCATTCTTAGGGGGGAGAGATCGTCGTCATTCAAGCTGTTGGTCCATCACACCTCCATCACCATCAATCACGCTACTGATTCATCACACCTCCACCACCATCAATCCAGCTGCTGGTCCATCACACCTCCAACACCATCAGTCACGCTGCTGGTTCATCACACCTTCACCACCATCAATCAAGCTGCTGGTCATCACACCTCCACCACCATCAATCAAGCTGCTGGTCATCACACCTCCACCACCATCAATCAAGCTGCTGGTCATCACACCTCCACCACCATCAATCAAGCTGCTGGTCATCACACCTCCACCACCATCAATCAAGCTGCTGGTCATCACACCTCCACCACCATCAATCAAGCTGCTGGTCATCACACCTCCACCACCATCAATCAAGCTGCTGGTCATCACACCTCCACCACCATCAATCAAGCTGCTGGTCCATCACGCCCCCATAAATACTTTTCAACACTGAGAATCATTATTCATCGTTTTCAAGAGAAACTGAACACTCGTCAGTGGGAGACCAGACACTCGTCAGTGGGAGACCAGACACTCGTCAGTGGGAGACCAGACACTCGTCAGTGGGAGACCAGACACTCGTCAGTGGGAGACCAGACACTCGTCAGTGGGAGACCAGACACTCGTCAGTGGGAGACCAGACACTCGTCAGTGGGAGACCAACACTCGTCAGTGGGAGACCAGACACTCGTCATGTGGGAGACCAGACACTCGTCAGTGGGAGACCAGACACTCGTCAGTGGAGACCAGACACATCGTCAGTGGGAGACCAGACACTCGTCAGTGGAGACCAGACACTCGTCAGTGGGAGACCAACACTCGTCAGTGGGAGACCAGACACTCGTCAGTGGGAGACCAGACACTCGTCAGTGGGAGACCAGACACTCGTCAGTGGGAGACAGACACCGTCAGTGGGAGACCAGACACTCGTCAGTGGGAGACCAGACACTCGTCAGTGGGAGACCAGACACTCGTCAGTGGGAGACCAGACACTCGTCAGTGGGAGACCAACACTCGTCAGTGGGAGACCAGACACTCGTCAGTGGGAGACCAGACACTCGTCAGTGGGAGACCAGACACTCGTCAGTGGGAGACCAGACACTCGTCAGTGGGAGACCAGACACTCGTCAGTGGGAGACCAGACACTCGTCAGTGGGAACCAGACACTCGTCAGTGGAGACCAGACACTCGTCAGTGGGAGACCAGACACTCGTCAGTGGGAGACCAGACACTCGTCAGTGGGAGACCAGACACTCGTCAGTGGGAGACCAGACACTCGTCAGTGGGAGACCAGACACTCGTCAGTGGGAGACCAGACACTCGTCAGTGGGAGACCAGACACTCGTCAGTGGGAGACCAGACACTCGTCAGTGGGAGAACCAGACACTCGTCAGTGGGAGACCAGACACTCGTCAGTGGGAGACCAGACACTCGTCAGTGGAGACCAGACACATCGTCAGTGGGAGACCAGACACTCGTCAGTGGGAGACCAGACACTCGTCAGTGGGAGACCAGACACTCGTCAGTGGGAGACCAGACACTCGTCAGTGGGAGACCAGACACTCGTCAGTGGGACGACCAGACAACCTCGTCAGTGGGAGACCAGAACACTCCGTCAGTGGGAGACCAGACACTCGTCAGTGGGAGACCAGACACTCGTCAGTGGGAGACCAGACACTCGTCAGTGGAGACCAACACTCGTCAGTGGAGACCAACACTCGTCAGTGGGAGACCAGACACTCGTCAGTGGGAGACCAGACACTCGTCAGTGGGAGACCAGACACTCGTCAGTGGAGAACCAGACACTCGTCAGTGGGAGACCAGACACTCGTCAGTGGAGACCAGACACTCGTCAGTGGGAGACCAGACACTCGTCAGTGGGAGACCAGACACTCGTCAGTGGGAGACCAACACTCGTCAGTGGGAGACCAGACACTCGTCAGTGGGAGACCAGACACTCGTCAGTGGGAGACCAGACACTCGTCAGTGGGAGAACCAGACACTCGTCAGTGGGAGACCAGACACTCGTCAGTGGGAGACCAGACACTCGTCAGTGGGAGACCAGACACTCGTCAGTGGGAGACCAGACACTCGTCAGTGGGAGACCAGACACTCGTCAGTGGGAGACCAGACAACTCGTCAGTGGAGACCAGACACTCGTCAGTGGAGACCAGACACTCGTCAGTGGGAGACCAGACACTCGTCAGTGGGAGACCAGACACTCGTCAGTGGGAGACCAGACACTCGTCAGTGGGAGACCAGACACTCGTCAGTGGGAGACCAGACACTCGTCAGTGGGAGACCAGACACTCGTCAGTGGAGAACCAGACACTCGTCAGTGGGAGACCAGACACTCGTCAGTGGAGACCAGACACTCGTCAGTGGAGACCAGACACTCGTCAGTGGGAGACCAGACACTCGCCACGGTAAACCACAGATTCACCCAACTCTGGACTGTATCAAGCACCGGCAGTTGAACTTGATGGAACTACTAGTGGGAGGGACACGTTTCATCAATTAAAGGTTCCATTCCATCACAGCAGCAGCAGCAGCAGCAGCATCGGCACCACCACCACCACCACCAACACCACCAGCTGCAGCAGCAGCAGCACCATCACCACCACCACCTCCACCAGCTGCACAGAGCAGCAGCACACACCACACCACCACACCACACACCACCACCACCACCACAACCACCACCACCACCACCAACCACCATCCACCAACCCACCACCACCACCACACACCACCACACAACCACCACCACCACCAACCACCACGCACAGCACACCACCACAGCAGCAGCAGCAGCACCATCACCACCACCACACCCACCACCACCACTGCAGCAGCACAGCAGCAGCACCATCACCACCACCACCCCCACCACCACCACCACCACCAACAACCACCACCAACCATCACCACCACCACCCACCACCACCAACCACCACCACCACCACCACCACCAACCACCACACCACCACCACCATCACCCCCAACCACCCCACCCCACCCCACACCACCACCACCCACCACCACCACCACACCACCACCCCCACCACCCACACCAGCAGCACCCCCAACCCCACCCCCCCCAAACCCCCCACCACCACCACCACCACCACCAACCACCACCAACCACCAACCACACCACCACCCCCCACCACCAACCACCCCCACCACCACCAACCACCACCACCACCACCAAAAACCACACCACCACACCCCCAACACCACCCCCACAACCCCACCCCC
>NC_069493.1:7353073-7390357 GCF_026875155.1 Cherax quadricarinatus
TATAATTTTAAAAAAAATTTTTAAATTTATATTTTTAAAATTTTTTTTATATTTATATATTTTTAATAAATATTATATATATATATTATATATATATTTTATATATAAATATATAATATTTTAAAAATATATATATATAATTATGTATGTATTTACTTACATTAATACAGGGATCTTCAATCAACGGCTTTAATTGTTCCAGGGGCTGCTTTTGGGTCGAAATTGCTTTTGGTAGAGTTAATTTTCCCCCTAAGAAATAATGGAAATAAAATTAATCCGTTCCGGGGAACCTCTTAACATTTCCTTATGGGGAAAGGGGAATAGGACATGCAAAATAAACAAAAATTTAAATCCCACTTCCCTTTTTTGTGGAGTTGTTGATGGTGAATCCCGCAGCGGGAAAAATTCAAATTGTCTATTGCCGGAAGGAGAACCCCCTTTCCCAAAAGGGGACTCAGGTACCAAGTTTTGGTGGGGTTACCCCCCCCTTTGTTTTTAATGCCACAAGACCAGTTTAAAAAGTCCCGGGACCTTGTCGCCAAAATGGCTACCAGAGACTCGTTTCTACTTTGGCCCTTAGGATTTCCCCAAAAATGGGACAAAAGGTGTCTTGTACTGCTGCCAGTGGGGCTTGAACTTGGGTGACGGATAAAATTTTTCGAAAAAATTGCTTCCCCTTTTTGTAAAAAAATTAAACACATTTCCCTAACCCTTGATAAAGGGTCATCTTACTCTGTCTCTCTTCATCTTCTTGAAAAATTTTTCCCCTAGATTGATCTGTTGTTTGCCATGAAGCTCTTGCAGGTCTGCAGGGGTTATTTTCCTCGCTTCTGCACCAACTCTTCCCATCCTCGTCCAAACCTCCAACCCCAAGCATTCCCCAGTGACACAACAGTTTCCCCACACGCATAGCCCCTTTAGAGTTCCCCCCAAACCCTTTTAAACACCCCCTCTGTTCTACACATTTGGCCCCAGTTTCCTCCCAAACAGAATTCGAGGTCCCTTATCACTCCCCCCCAAGCCCTTTCTATAATTTTTTAAAAACTGAGGATATTGAATGATCTTTTCCAAACCCTCTTTGGGTCAATTGGTGTCAATCACTTCAAACACTTTTGAAAAACTGCTTTTGTGTAGTTTTTTGAAGTTTGAAATGACCTGTGTCCATGGCTGGAGGAGGGATTTGTATTGGGGAGGAAAAAATTTTTCAACTTAACAAAACCCAAACTCCCCTGCAATTTCCTCTTGAAAGTCGTGAGGAGAGCAGGAGATTGTCCTTTCCAAGGGATTAATGGCAGTTTTTTTTCCTGGGGGTATTTTGTCCAGTGGAGCCAAACACACCTAAAAGGGGCCAAGAAAAAAACCTGGGGCCCCAAGCCTTACTTTTTGTTCTCACAGCACACACAAATTACCCTTTGAGATATTTTTTTTCCTAAACCTTGGGATTTTCAGTGATACCCCAAAAAGGGGCTTACTTTGCAATCACAACTAAATTACTACAAAACATTAATGTCAGCCTATCTTTCATAGGCTTATGCCGGGGTGCCTTTTCCCCCTGAGTAATGACCCTGTTTGGCATTTTTTTTCCAAAACGCCTGTTTGTCAAAAATTAAACATTGTTAAAGTTTTGGTTTTCAGTTCTAGTATTCCTTAAAGCCTTCAATATTTTTCCCCAAATTTTGTCAAAAGGTGCCTCACCATTCCTTTACCACACTGTGTATAACACTACGAATTTAAAATCTCTCAAACAGCCTTTGGGGCCTTAATATCCAGCAGCACTATTTTGAGGCATTTTCTTAAATAGATCTCGTGAAAACTCCTTGCCTTTTCAAAAATTTATAGATTAGAAAACTACACCTACAAATTTTTTTGTTTTCCTACCCAAAAACTGTCTCTCTACCTCTTAATTTTTTTTGGGGCTCTGTTTGAAAAAAATCTTGAACCCTTTTGCTACAACAGCTTCCTTGATTGCCTGTCTGTTCGCCAAGTAACTGATGGTTGAATGCGATTTGTTGTTTTTTCCCTTTTCCCAATCAGCCATACGCACCATTCTCGTATTTGTCAAGCTCCTTCTTCTTTTCCCATCGAATTCTCACCTTTTTGCACAGGCTGACACTAAAGCTTTCTTGGGGACCCATAGTAGCTTATTTACGGTTACAAGATAGAAATTGGGGATAACCCAAAAATAATGGGAGGCACAGTGGAAACCGCCCGAAAAAACTTGGGGCAACTGCACACTGACTCTTGGAGGGGCTAGGCCGCCGGCCATCTCGGGACATAAACACTTCTACAACGTCTTTTGTTAAGTTTATCGCCCGTTGGTTAAGGTATTTTTTCAAAGGCAAAAAGTCTTTAGACAAAATTCCCGTTGCTTAATGCCGCGGTTATTTTGAGGGTCGACTGTGTTTAATATATATTACATATAAGATGGGGTCCCCCTTTGGGTGAAAAATTGTGGGCCCCATACCTCGGAGAATGGAAAAAAAAGGGCTTAAAAAAAAAAATTTTTGGGATTTTTCCTGAAGCCGTTTGAATATTCCCTTCCCTACCACCCCATCTTTTCATTTTTTATTTTTTTTTAAAATAGGAAATTTTATTACATAAATGTACAGAAGTTTAAAAGGTACATTATTGATTAAAGGTGGCTTTTCGGTACGTTTTACATGTGATCCCCGATATAAGGCGAAAATTCATCCAGCTCCTCAGAGCTGGGGGGTCCCCAAAATACAGCGGGGCTTACCCCTTTGAACCCCGCACTGAGCCTGGAACAGAAAAACTAGCTCCCCGGGGACCCCTAGTTACCCTGTGAGTTTTTTTTCCCAGCTCCTTAAGAATTTAGATGCCTTTTTTCCCATGACCAAAGGGGTCTCTGACCTAGGGAAAAAACAATAATGATGGGCAAGTTCCCCATTTTTCTAGACTTTTGGGACTCCCCGAATGGCAGCTGCCCCCCCTTCCCCCTGGTGTATTGGAGATGGTATCAGCCAAGGGAGATGCACTGTAATCCCACCACCTGCTTTTCCCCCCTGTCCGGCTTGAAGGGTGATACCCTTGGCCGCTTCGGCTGCCCTCGATCTGATAGTTGGGGTGGTCCCTTATGCTGGATCCGTGTTTGGAGGTCCCCTTATAATGTTATTAACTCCTCATTCTTGCAATCTTTCCCTCGGGTTTACGGGACACAAGACCAGGTACCCGAACGGGGCTGCTGCTTTACTGCCCAAATACACCTGTGTTCGGGGAGAATAGGGGCGGCAAGTCGAAGGAACACCGATGGGATGGTCTGTGGGTCGAGACGTGTGCAAGGCTGGGGTTTGGGGAAAAGCCAAAAGAAAGTCCCCCATGAGGGGCTTCACCCAGGAGGGGGGCTCTATCCTTTCCCCGACACACTCTGAAGCATTTTGGGCTTATTTTCCCCAAATTGGCTCCCCGTGCGATTGTTTGTATTGTTGGGGGGGAGAGGTCTGGGGTCCGACCCGTTAGATTATCCAGATCATTGCTCCCTCAATGAATTTTGGTCCTGGGTCCTATTTGTCCCAAGATGTTTAGGGAAAATCGCTGTACAAGCTCTCTGGATGCAAACCGAGGACAGAAAAGAGGAAAAACAATCTGTGATGACTTGCGGACACCAACCTCCAGTCTGACTGGAAATGTGCTTGGTTTCCCCTGCCGTCTTCTAGAGTAAGGGTTTAAATACTTTTGTAAAAATTGCCTCAATACTGTCTATTCGTGCAGTAAGGGTTTCATATGAAGGTGCACATCTTAGGAAATATGTCAACCTGGGCAGACCAAAAATATATATATTATATATTTTTTATATAATTTTATATATATATTATATATATAAATATATAATATTATATTATATATAAATAAATTTATATATATTTATATATAATATATAATATATAATATATAATATATATATATATATATAATATTATATATAACATTTTATATTTTAATATAATTTTATATATATATATTTATATATATAAATATATATATATATAATATATATATATAATATATATATAAAATATATATATATATATATATATAAATATTAAAATATTTTATATATTAATATAATATATATATATATATATATATATTATATATATATATATATTATATATAAATTTTTTATATATAATATATATATAATATATATAATATATATATATATTTTATAATTAATATATATATATATAAAATTATATATACCCGGGTTAGTAGGTTGGTAAACACCAACCCGCCGAGGGGGAACTCCCGTCCTGCCAAGTGAGTGAAACAAACAAAAACCCTTTAAAATTGTTTTACATGTGGTATTTTTGCTGGGGGTTTTTTTGTCTGTCTCATAAACATGAAAATTTCAGGTATGTCTTGCTACTTTACTTGCACAAGGGCACACTACACTACATTTAAAACAAATATATACACCCCCCTCTGGGTACCCTTTTTCCCTTTCTAGTTCTATTTCCCTTTTTTAATTTCCTCTTATCCCCATGGGGAAGGGGAAACCCAGAGCAGAATTCTTCCCCCCGAAAACCCATGCGTGTTGTAAGGGGCCCGACTAAAATGCCGGGAGAAAGGGGGTTTAGAAAATCCCTTTTTCCCTTAAAAATTTACTAAATTTAAAAGAAAAACTTTCGTTTTTTTTTTGGGGGCCCCCGGCCGGGGTTGAAAGAAAAAAAATAATATTACATATATTATATTTTATAAATTATAAAAATTTTATATAATAATTATATATATATATATATATATATATATATATATATATATAATTTTAATATATATAAGTAGTGAAGTTTTCTACGGGGGGGGTGTATCCGGTTTGGGGCCCTTTCCACTGAGCGGGGAAAAAATTTCCGGTTTGGGCCCTTTCCCCACGGGGCGGTGTATCCGGTATAGGCCCAGCGCTGGGGGTCACCTTTTCCCCCCTGGGGTGTTATTTCCCGGTTTTTTGACCATGCCCTCCCCCCTCGAGACTCCCCTCACCCTTTACCCCCCCCCAACCCAAAAACCCCCCGGGCCCCGCCCCCCTTCGCGACCCCCCCGGGTCGCGCCGCGCACCCCCCCCGCGCGCCCGCCCGCCGCCCGCCCGCGCGCCCTTCGCGACCCCCCCCCCCGCGCCTTCTGCTGCGCCTTTTTGCGCTTTAGCCCGGGATCCCCCCCCCCGCGCCCCGATTTTTCCCGATTTTTTTCGAATTTTTTTTAATTTAATTTTCTTGTGCTCTCCATCTCCTCGGATCAAGTTCTTTTTTGGGTTTCCCCCCCCCCTAGGGGGGGGTTTTCGAAATTTTATGATCCTTGGATTGCCCCTCCCACTTTCCCCCCCAAACCCCAAAAAATTTTTTTCCAAAATCAAAGTCTCCAATTCCTCGGATAAATTTTTTTCTCGAAATCAAAGTCTCCATCCCTTGGATAAAGGGTTTTAAATTTTTCCCCCCTCTCCTCGGATAAAAATTTTTGAGGTTCCCCCTCTCACTTTAAACCCCCCCACCCCAAAATTTTTTTTCTCGAAATAAAATTTCCCCATCCCCTCGAATCAAGTTTTTTGGACCCCCCCTATGGGGTTTTCGAAATTCTCCATCTCCTTGGATAAAGGGTTTTTTGGATTATCCCCCCTTTCCCAAACCCCCCCCCCCCAATTTCCCAAAAATTTTCAATTTTAAACCAAGTTTTTTGGTTTCCCCCCCCTTGGGGTTTTTTTTCGAAATTCTCCATCTCCTTGGATAAAGGGTTTTTTTTGGGTTTGTCCCTCCTTCCCCCCCCCCCAACCCCAAAAATTTTAAATTTTAAACAAGTTTTTGCTTTCCCCCCCTAGGGGGGTTTTTCCAAATTTCCCCTCCATCCCCTTTGGATCAAATTTTTAAGGTTCCCCCCCCCCCCATTTTTTCACCCCCCCCCAAACCCCAAAATTTCTCGATAATACAAGTTTTGGTTTCCCCCCAAATGGGGGTTTTTCGAAATTCTTAAGATCTCCTCGGTCAATTTTTTTCTCGAAATCAAAGCCTCCATCCCCTTGGATCAAATTTTTGGTTTAAAACCCCTCTCACTTTCACTCCCACCCCCAAATTTTTCCCTCGTAATACCCAAACCCTTTTTTTTTTTTGGTTAAAGGGGTTTTTGGGATTCCCCCCTTTAAGGGGGTAAGCATTCAAATAAAACCCCTCCTAGGGGGCATGGTGCCTCTCTTACTACAGGTCAAAAACAAGTGGGGAACGTCATTTTTCCTCTCATTAATGGTTTCCCTCGACGGTCAGTGACGTCACGCGATGCCCCCCACACACACGGGCTAAAATTTTTTGGGCCCCTTTTTAGTTAAATAAATTTAAATAAGGGGAAAAATAAAAGTGACGCCAAAAACCACAAAAGGTTTTAATCATGCCCCCCCCTTTTTAGTTCTTTTAAATTTAAAAGGGGATATATTTACCTACATCATAGGGAAAACTTTTTCCCACTCTTAACCCAGGTTAATCCAAAAAAATTTCACTTTTTTTTTCTTTAAATCCCCACAACAATCCAACAATTTTTTAAAACCCACAATTAGACTTTTTTTCTGTTTAACTATTTCATCTCAGGTCACCCCCCCAGGGGAATTTAAACCTCCCCCCACCCTCCCCGAACCCTCACACTCCCCCAAAAAACCCCCCCTCAAAATTTTCCCCACTCAAAACCCCCCAATTTTTTTTCTTTTTTTAAAACCCTTTTGGGTTCATTAAAGTTAATAAGGGGACACAGTACATCAGAAAGTCCCCCACAACTTTTTAAAACCCCTTTTTTCGAAAAATTTCCCAACTAGTCAAAATTTTTAAACATTACGAATTTAATACGCACACACACCTCATTTTTGAACCCCTTTTCAAACCTCTCATAAATCATTTGAATACTAAACAAAATACCTTTAACTTTTCCAAAAACAACACTGAAATCCCTCCAAAAACATCATTCAAAACACCCCCAAATCACCTTGAATCCTCCCAGAAACCTCAAAATAACTCTTGCACATCATTTGAAAAACCTTCTTTAAGTACTCTCAAAATCTTTGTAAAACCTTAAAAAAAACACCTTTGAATATTTCACAAAAACACCCTTGAACACCTTCAAAAAAAACCTTTCAAAGCACTCCATAACCCATTTAAACCCACACTCAAAACCCCTTTTTGAATAACCTCAAAAAACCCTTTTAAAACACCTTCAAAAACCCTTAAAAACCCCTTTTAAAAAAAAAACAACATTTGAAAAAACACTCAAAAAAAACCTTTAAACATTTTTCAACAACACCGAAACACTTCTAAACATTTGAATACACACAAAAAAACACCCTTAAAACCCCCTTCAAAACCCCTTTGGGAATATTTTTTTTTAAAAACAATTTTTCATCAAAACCCCCCCCAATTTTTTATCCATCTTTTTTGGTAACCTAATTCGACTACACTACCCTCATCAATTCCCCAACAAATTTTATCTTTTTTAACAATGTCAGTCACACTGTAACCAAGTTTTTTCACAAAAAAAACTCTATGACACCTAAACACACGCACACAACAAAAACCCACAACCCCCACAATTTTTCTCGAAAAAAACAAAATTTCATCAGAAAGTCACAAAAACAAAAACCCCAAAAAACCCACAATTTTTTCTTTTTTTTCCCCTTTTAGTTCATTAAAGTTAAAAAGGGGGAAACACAGTACATCAAAAAAAGCCCCAACAACAACCCACTTATAACATCTTTTTTGGGTACTCTAGTTCGAAAACCCAAACCCCAAAAACCCACAACCCCCCCAACCCCCACAACACCCACATCCCAAAAACCCCAAACCCCCCAAAAAACCCCCCCAAAAACACACTTTTTTTTCTCTTTTTTAACTAATTTCATCAAAAAAAAGCACAACAACCCCCCAACCCATTTCACCCACACCCCACAACCCCCCACACCCCCCCACCCCACAATTTTTTTTTCTCTTTTTAAACCCTTTTGGGTTAAATTAAAGTTAAAAAGGGGGACAAAATACATCAGAAAAATCAAAAAAAACAACCCACTTATATCTTTCTTTTTCGGTATCTCAAATTTCCCGATACTTTCCCCCCCAACCCAATCAATTACCAATTTATTCCCATTTTTTTCCCCTTTTTTTTAAACTACAAAAAATTCAATAAAATCCCCCTCCATACCCATCTCATTGTATCCAATTTTAATTATTTTTAAATACTCGCATCAATACCCAAACTATTGCGACAGGGTTTCAACACCCCCCCAAATTTTTTTTTCCAAATTATAAATAATTTTTTAAAATTCATAATTTTTTTTTAAAATTTTCCCACTTTAAACCTTTATATTCAGTAAAATTTTCCCCATATTTTAATTAAAAAACCCTCCCCTACCCCTTTTTCCCATCTCACCCCATTTCTTCACACCCACTCACCCATCCCCCAAACCACCCCCTTTTCTAAACACCACAAAAAAATCACATTTCACATCCACAAAGCTTTCTCAAATCCACTAAAATACTGTAACCAAGATTTTTCAAAAAAAACTCTATAAACCCCCTAACACACACACACACACACACACACACACCACACCCCAACACCCCAAACCAAACCTAACTAACCAAACCCTAACCAAACCCTCCCCTAACCTAAACCAAACCCTATCCTAACCTTACCTAACTTATCCCAAACCTAACCAACTTATCCTAACCTAGCCCCCCCTTAACCAAAACCTACCCAAAACCTTACCTAATTATCCTAAACCCTAACCTAAACTTTCCTAACCTAACCTAACCGAACCTAGCCTAACCTAACCCAACCTAACTTACCAACCCTAAACCAACCCCCCCCTAGTTTAACCAAACCTAATTTAAACCAAACCTAACCAAACCCAAAAACCGAACCTACCCAAACCCAAAATTTTAACCAACCTAGCCTAACCTAACCTAACCAAATTTAAAACCTTAACCAAACCCAAAAACCAAAACCAAACCATAGCCACCCAAACCCTTTAACCAACCCTAACCAAAATTTCCCTAACCTAATTTTATCCTAACCAAACCTAACCTTTTAAAACCTAACCTAACCTAACCTACCCCAAACCTATCCAAAACCGTTCCAAAACAAAACTAATTTAAACCCAACCCTTTTTACCTAACCTTTCCCAAACCTTCCCAAACCAAACCCTAACCTTTAAAAAACCCTTTTTACCAACCTTTACCAAACCAAATCAAAACCTTTCCCCAAACCCATTACCTAACCAAACCCTTTAACCCTTATCTTAAAAAAACCCCAAACCCTAACCTACCCAAACCCTATCCAAACCCAAACCCTAAAATATTTTGGAACATTTCCAAAATAATTAGAGTACTCCAAAATTAAATTTGAACGTTTCCATTTTTGGATATTTTCCAAATTATTTTTTAAAAAAAAAAAACTTTATCAAAAATTTTGGAACATTATTTTTTTTGTTGGTAAACAAAATCAATGGTAGAAATATTTACCGTTTTTCCGATTTCCGAATAGAAACATTTTCCCCCTCGCTCTGAAAAGATCATTGGGGTCACCCCTTCCCCCAACACCCTGGGTAATCGGTTCACCCCCAAAGGGTTTGATTTAAGAAAATTTATGAAACCGGTCAACTCAGGAAAAGGACAGACCCCCATGAAAGGGGGAAACCTAACCTAATTCCTAACCAAACCAAAACCTCACCTAACCGAACCTAACCAAACCCATAAATTTCACCTTATCCCAAAACCTAACCAAACCCCAAAACCAAAAACTCCACCCAAACACCTCTATCCAACCAAACCCAAACCTAACCAAACCTAACTCCACAAACACCCCCGGAATATACCAAAATTTAAAACCTAACCAAACTTTCCCTAACCTATAAAACCAAACCCTTAACCAAAACCAAAACTTTTCCAAAACCCTTTTCCTAACCTAACCTAACCTTTTCCAAACCCCTAACCTAACCTAACCTAACCAAACCCTTAAAATCCTAAGAACCTAACCTAACTTTCCAAACCTAACTAACCTAACTTATCCAAAACCAAACCCTTTAACCCTAACCTAAAAAAAAACGAACCAAAAACCCCAAAAAAAAACTTATCCAATCTAAACTAACCTAACCAACTTATCCTAACCTTTCCCCTAAAAAAATCCTAACCTAACCAAAACCAAAACCTAACCTAAAATAACCAAACCAAACTTTTTCCAAACCCTACTCACTTTACTTTGAACACCCTTAAAAACCCTCATACATCATTTGAGACCCCCTTTTCTAAATACCCTCTCACCCCCACAACCTTTATCATTCACTACAGAACAACCCCAAGATTACTTCGAACCCCCCTAAAGCATTTAAATACTCACTAAACACTTTTAAACCTTTTTCCAAAAAAAACCCTGAAGCATTTTCCAAAAAATTCTTTTTTGTTTTACCCCCAAATAAGATTTGCCCAGTTTAAAATTTTATTACACTTACACATTTTTTTAAATTTACATTCATCCCCCCCAACTCCCCCCTCATTCTCCAGACTTTAAAAACATTAGCACAAAAAAAAAAAAACTAACTCCCCCCACTTATGGCATGAGACATTCCCCTATCAAAAAACCACGGGAACTAATTTAAACCCAAAACTTGAACCCCATGATCTTTTTCAAAAAATGCTCGACATCATTTGAACCCCTTTAAAAAAAACACCATCAAACACCTCCGAATACTCCCAAAAAAAAATTTCTAAATTACTACCAAAAAAAAACCCCCAGAATACACCAATCACCGTCAAAATCACCGGGAAACTAATTTTAAAACATCACCATCTAACACCCTTTTTTTAAGAAATCCCCTCAAATCACTATAACCAAAAACCCCCCTCCCCATTTGGCGCTTTAAAAAAAAAAGCATGAACAAAAACCTTTAATACGCAGACACTTAGAAACTTGATCCCCCAAATAAACTAAAACAAATTTTGGGCACACACATAATATAAGCAATCACCAAAACAACACCCATTTCCCACTTACCTAAAATTTCACAATATCACAGAACAATCATTTTTAAAAACCATTTCCCACACACACCCCCAAAAAAAAAAAAAAAAAAAAAAAAAAAAAAATCATTTTTGAAAATTATCTAAGCGCATTTCCACCTCACTACCACCAACCCCACGATTTTCACCTCAAAAAGGACCGACGAGCTCACCCCCAGTGACGACACACCCCCTTGTTTACTTTGGGGGTTGGAAAACATCACACCTAACCCCCCCCCCCTTTTTTAAAACCTTTTTTTACCCACATTATCTAAGAACATATACCCCAAAACGATTACCAGATTTTTATCCCCAACCCCAAGATCACAGAAAACCCCACTTTTTTTAAAATTTAAATTCAAAACAAAAATCACGTCCCCCAAACCCCCAAAATCATTTTTTCCCGTCATCTATCAACACAAAATCCCCAAAGATCCCCAAAAAAAATCAAAGTTCATGCATCTCAAAACACTATGATCCTAAAAAACTCTTTTTTTTTAAAACATTGGGCAAAAAAATAAGACATACACAAAAATACCAAACACTTCCACCAAATCTATAACAAACATGAGCCCCCCCCCCAAAAACAACCCACTATCAAAAAAAAAAAATAATCCCCCGACACCCAAAATTTTTATACATTTCAACTCCCAAATTTTTTTTTTAAGACATGAGACATACACCCCCAAATCAAGAAATTCACCTCCAATAAACATACACACCCCCCCAAAAACTTCCTTCCTTATTTTTTTCCGTAAAATTCCAAGAGCTGTTTTAACCCCGACGGACCCCATCACTCCTTAGGACCCAGAGGAACCATCACCACTCCAACCCCACCTACAACACTCTGGCCCCTACGTCGTGATGGATCCGTCGGGGTTTAAAAAAGCTTTTTGGAGAAATTTTCGGAAAAATAAGGAAGGAAGTTTTAGGGGTGATGTGGGATGTCTTAGTTGGAGGGAATGTCTTAGATTTTTGGGGTGTAGTCTCATGTTTAAAATTTGGGAATTTGGGAAAAGTATTTTTATGTGGGTGTCGTGTATTATTTTTTTTTTTTGATTTGTGATATGTTTAGGGCTCATTTTTATGTTTAAAAATTTTTTGGGGGAAGTGTTTTTGGTATTTTTTTGTATGTTTTTATTTTTGTCGAATGTTTTAAAAAAAAAGGTTTTCAGTGTCATAGTAGTTTTTTAAAATGCATGATCTTAGATTTTTTTGGGGATCTTTTGGGGGGGTTAGTGTTGATAGATGACGGAAAAAAATGATATGGAATTTGGGGTTTGTGATTTTTTTGTGAAAATTTTAAAAAAAGTGTGTTTTTTGTGATCTTGGGGTTGGGGATCATAAAATCTGGTAATGTCTTGGATATATGTTCTTAGATAAAGTAGGGTACAACAAAGGTTTTAAACAAGGGGGGGGGGTTTTGGTGTGAAAGTTACCAACCCCCAAATAACCAATGGGGGTGTGACGTCCACGAGGTGAGCTTTGTTCCGGTTCCTGGGGGTGGGGGACATCGTGTGTTGGTGGGAAATGAGGTGGTGCGCTTAGATATTGTCCCAAAAATGATTTTTTTTTTTTTTTTTTTTTTTTTTGTGTGGAAAAATTTATAAAAAAAGATTGTTTTTTTGTGATAAATTTGTTTATTTTGGGGAAGTTTAAAAAATGGGTGATTGTAGTTTTGGGGATTGTTTATATTAAAGTTGTGGGACAAGAAAATGTTTCAGGTTTAGGTGACATGTTTCAAATGTTTGCGTATTAGGTTTGTGTTCATTCTTTTTTTTTTTGCGCCAAAAGGGGAGGGGGGTTCTTGGTTTTTAGGATTTGAGGGGATTTTTATTTAAAAAAGGGTGGGTTTGATGGGGGATTTTTAAAATTAGTTTCTGGGATTTTTAGGTGATTGGAGTATTCAGTGGTATTTTGGGATTTAAAACAGTATTGTTTTTTGGGGGTTTCGGGGGTGGGTTTTATGGGGTTTTTTTGAAGGGGTTCAAATTTATGTTTCCCGAGCATTTTTTTGAAGAAGATCAGTGGTGTTCAGATTGGTTTAAAATTAGCAGTGTGTTAGAAATGGTAATGTCTATCCATAATTTTATGAGTTTTGTTTTTTTTTTGTGCTAAAGATGTAAAGTCTGGGGAAAGAGGGAGGAGTTTGGGGGGGGTGAGGGTGTAAATTTAAAGAAAAGTGTAAGTGTAGAAAAAATTTTGACGGGCCCAAAACTTTTGGGAGTAATAAAATGATAAATTTGGGAAAGGGTTCAGTTTTTGTTTGGAAAAATTTTAAAAGTGTTTAAAGTGAGTACTCAAATGCTTTTGAGAGTTTCGAAGTAAACTTGGGGTTGTTCTGTAGTGAGAAAATTAAAAGGGTTTTTGAAGGGGAAAATATTGAAAAAAGGGGGTCTCAAATGATGTATGAGGTGTTTTGAAAGGGGTTTTTAAAATAAAATTTAGTTTGGGGTTTGGATAAGTTAGGTTAGGGGTTTTTTTAGGTTTTTGGTTAAAGGGTTTGGAAAAAGTTAGGGTTTGGTTTGGATAAGTTAGGTTAGGTTAGATTAGATTAGGATAAGTTAGGTTAGGGCCCTTATTTTTTGGTTAGGTTGGTTGGATAAGTTAGGTTAGGGTTTAAGGGTTTGGTTTTAAAAGTTAGGGTTTTTTTAGCTTAGGGTAAGTTAGGGGAGGTTAGGTTAGGTTTTGGTTAGGGTAGGTTAGGTTTGGTTTGGCAGGTTAGGATAGGTTAGGGTTAATTTGGTTAGGTTCGGTTTGGTTAGGTAAAGGTTTGGTTTTTGGTTTAATTTTGGGTTTGTATTCCCAGGGGTTTGATGGGGTTTGGTTAGGTTAGGTTTGGGTTTGGTTAGGTTAGGATAGAGGGGGTTTTATGGGTTAGGTTGGGTTAGGTTAGGTTAGGAAAAAAGGTTTATTGATGGATTAGGTTAGGTTTTGGTTAGGTGAGGTTAGGTTAGGTTAGGGAAATTTGGGTTTGGTTACCCGCATTTCCCTGGCGTCTTCCCGTCCGAGTTTTACGCCCGGTGTTCATGATTACTTAAATCTACCTTTGGGGAACCCCCATTTCCCGGTGGTTTTTTGGGGGGAAGGGGTTTACCCCAATGAGTCTCTCAAGGGGAGGAAAGTGTTTCTTTCGGAAATCGAGGAAAAAAATTTTCCCACCAATTTTTTGGGGTTTTCCAACAAAAAAATAATGTTCGATTTTACGGGTAAAGTTTTCCAAAAAATAATTTGGGAAAAATCCAAAAATGGAGTCGTTTTAAAGGATTCTGGGGGTACTCTAATGTATTTTTGGGGAAAGGGTTTCCCAAAAAAATTTTTGGTTTGGTTAGGATAGGTTCGGCTAGGTTAGGTTGGGGTTTTTTTAAATTTGGTTAGGGTTTGGTTTGGTAAAGGTTTTGGGAAGGGTTGATTTGGTTTGGTAAAGGTTAGGTAAAAGGTTTGGTTAAAGGGTTTGGTTAATTTTGGGAAAGGTTAGGGAAAGGTTAGGTTTAAAATTAGTTAATTTTGGAACCCGGGTTTGGAATTTGGTTTTTCCCCAGGTTTTGGTTAAAGGGTTTGGTTTAAGGGTAGGTTAGGTTAGGTTTGGAAAAAGTTAGGTTTTGGTAGGTTAGGGTTTTGGGTTTGTTAAGTTAGGGTAGGCTATGTTTGGTTAGGTTAGGTTAGGTTGGTTAAGTTAGGTTTGGTTAGGTTAGGTAGGTTTTGGTTTTTTTAGGTTGGGTTTGGTTTGGTTAGGTTAGGTTTGGTTAGGTTAAGTTAGGGTTTTGGGTTAAAACTAGGTTTTGGTTTGGGTTTGGGTTTGGATAAGTTAGGTAGGTTTTGGTTAGGGTTTGGTTTGGTTAGGTTTTGGTTAGGGTAAATTTGGTTTAAGGGTTTTGGGTAAGTTAGGTAAAGGGTTTTTATAGGTTCGGTTAGGTTAGGCTAGGGTTTTTTAAGTTAGGGTTTGGTTAGGATAAAATTAGGTAAGGTTAGGGTAGGTTCCCGGGTTTGGTTAGGTAGGTTTGGTTAGGTTAGGTTAGGTTAGGTTTTGGGGCGTGTGTGTGTGGTGTGTGTGTGGGGTTTTTGTGGTGTTAAGGGGGTCATAGAGTTTTGTGGAAAATCTTGGTTACATTTATTTTATTTTGGGTTTGAGATGCCCTTTGTTGGGTGGAAATGTGATTTTTTTTGTTTGTTCAGAAAGGTGTTTTGAAAAGATTGGGGGGGGGTGGAGTGAAGGGAAAAGCGGGTGAGATGGAGAGGGGTATGGGGGGGGGTTGGGAATTAGAAATATGGGGAAGATTTTTTTCTGAATAAAAGGTAATGTGGAATTTTTTTAAAAAAAAAATTAAAAAAAATTGAAAAGTTATGATATATTGGGAAAAGAATGGGGGGGTTTGGGAAAAAAAGTCGCAATTTGTTTGGGGAGTTTTATGCGAGTAAATATTAATTTTTGTGGATACAAAGGGGGGGGGGGATGGAGAGGATTTTAAATTTGAATTTTAGTAGTAAAAAAAAGGGGGGAAAAAAGTGAAAAAATTGGGAATTGATGAGGGTTGTGGGTTAAAGTATTTGAATTTGGATACCGAAAAAGAGATATTTGTGGGGGTTTTTTTTTGTGACTTTTTTTTGATGTAGTGTGTCCCCCTTTTTAAAATTTAATGAACAAAAAAGGGTTTTTAAAAGGAAAAAAAATTGGGGAATTTTTGGGTTTATGTGGGGTGTTTGTGGGGGGTGGGTTTAAGTGGGTTGTGGGGGGTTGTGGGCTTTTTCTGATGGAAAAAAGTTTTTAAAAAGAGAAAAATTTTGTGTTGGGGGGTGTTTGGGTTGTGGGGGGTTTTTTGGGGTTTTGGTTTTTGTGGGTTGTGGGTGTTGTGGGTTGTGGGGGTTTTTGTTCGAACTAGAGATTTCCGAAAAAAAATTTATAAGGGGGTTGTTTTTGGGGGGTTTTTCTGATGTACTGTGTCCCTTAAATTTAACCCTTTTAAAGAACTAAAAGGGTTAAAACGGAAAAAAAAATTTTGGGGTTTTTGGGGTGTTGTTGTTTTGACTTTCTGATGAAAAATTTTGTTAAAACGGGGAAAAATTGTTGGGGGTTGTGGGGTGTGTGGTGTGCGTTTTGTGTTAGGTTTCCCTATAGTTTTTTTTTTGTTTAAAACTTGGTTACAGTGATTACTGACATTAGTTAAAACGAGGGAAAAAATTTTTTGGTAATTGGGTAGGGTAGTGTAGGGCGCATTTGAGTTACGAAAAAAGATGATATAAGTGGGTTGTGATGAAATTTGTTTTAAAAAAATATTCAAAAGGGGTTTTTAAAAGGGGTTTTTAAAAGGGGGTTTTAAATTTTTATTTTAAAAGTTTATGGAGTGTTTCGGTTTTTGATTTAAAATGTTCAAAGGTGTTTTTTAGTGTGTTCAAATTTGTTTTTTTTTTAAGGTGGTTTTTAAGGGTTTTTGAAGGTGTTCAAAGGGGGTTTTTAGGTTATTTTAAAGGTGTTTTGAGTTTTGTTCAAATGATATGAGGTGCTTTTAAGGTTTTTTTGAAGGGTTTCAAGGGTGTTTATGTGAGTATTCAAAGGTGTTTTTTGAAGGGGTACAAAAGATTATGAGTGTACTTTGAAGGGGTTCAAATGAAAATTTTCAAGAGAACCCTTTTGAAGGTGTTCTGGGGTATTCAGAGGTTTATTTGGGGGGGTTCGAATGAAGTTTTTGGAGTATTTCCAAATGTTGTTTGGAAATGTAAAAGGGATTTTTGTGAGTATTCAAAAGATTTATGGGGGTTGTTTTGAAGGGGTTCAAAGTGAAAGGGGTGGGGTGCGTATTAAAATTCGTAATATGTAAAATTGAACCCAGTGAATTTATCGAAAAGTGGGTTTTAAGTGTTTGGTGTTTTTTGATGTACGGGGGTCCCCTTTTTAACTTTAAGAAAATAAAAGGGGTTTTAAAAAGAAAAAATTTGGGGTTATGAGTGAAAAATTTTGAGGTGTTGGTTGGGAGTGTGAGGGTTCGGGAGGGTGGGGAAAAAAAGGGGTTTTCTTCGTGGGGGAGGACCTGAGATGAAATAGTTAAAAGAGAAAAATGTCTAGACTTGTGTTGGGAAAAAAAATTGTTTGGGATTGTTGTGGGTTTTTAACGAAAAAAAATGTTTAAAAATTTTTTGGATTTTAAACCCGGGTTTTAAAAGTGAAAATGTTTTCCCCATGATTTAAAGGGACTATATCCCCCTTTTTAACTTTTTAAAAAAATAAAAAGGGTCGTCATGATTTTAACCTGTGTGGTGACGTCAAATACTATGTCCCCTTATTAACTTTATTGAACTAAAAAGGGGCGCAGATTTAGGGCCCGGTGTGTGGGGGGCATCGGTGCCCTCATGACCCCTTTGAAAATAAACACTTTAAAGAAGGAATAATGGGCGTCAAACCCTTTTTTAGACCTGTTAAAAAAGAGAGGGGCACCATGCCCCCAAAAGGGGGAGTTCATTTGGGAAAGCTTACCCCCAGGGGGGGGGGGGGGGAAAAAACCCAAAAAACCTTGATCCCAAAGGGGATGGAGTCTTGGGATTAAAGAGAAATTTTTGGGGGGGGAGTGAAAAAAAAAGGGGGAATCCAAAAAAATTTTTATCCCCAAAGGGGGATGGGGGACTTTGATTTCGAGGAAAAAAAATTAACCGAGGGGATCAAAAAGATTTTGAAAAACCCCCTAGGGGAAATCCAAAAAATTTTATTATCGAGAAAAATTTTTTGGGGGTTAAAGGGGGGGAAAGTGGGGGGGGAACCTTAAAAAAAATTTTATTTCCCAAGGGGTTGGAGAATTTTTGAAAACCCCCCCTAGGGGGGAATTTTAAAAAATTGTAATATTGAGGAAAATTTTTTGGGGTTGGGGGGGGGGAAAAGGGGGGACATCCAAAAAAAAACCCCGATCCAGGGGGATGGAGAATTTCGAAAAAAACCCCCCAAGGGGGGGGAAACCCAAAAAAATTGGTAATTTTTAAAATTTTTGGATTGGGGGGTGGGGGGGAAGGGGGGGATAAAACCAAAAAACCTTGATCCAAAAGGGGTGGAGAATTTCGAAAACCCCATAGGGAGGACCCAAAAAAAATTGAAATTTGAGGGGATGGAGCTTTTTATTTCGGAAATTTTTGGATGGGGGGGAAAAGGGGGAGGGGGGGGAAACCCCAAAAATTTGATCCGGGGGAAAAAAGGGAAATTTTAAAAACCCCTTTATTTCCCAAAGGGGTGGAGACTTTGATTTCGAGAAAGTTTGATCCCAGGAATTGGAGACTTTGATTTCGGGAAATTTTTGGGGTTGGGGGGGAAAGGGGGAGGGGCAAAAACCCAAAGGGGATCAAAAAAATTTCCCCAAAACCCCCCCTAGGGGGGGGGGAAACCAAAAAAAAATTGATCCCGGGGGATGGGGAGCACAAAAAATTTAAAATTTAAAAAAAAATTTGAAAAAAAAACGGAAAAAAATCCCGGGGGGGCGGGGGGGGATCCGGGCCCACGCTGCAGAAGGCGCAGCAGAAGGCGCGGGCGGGGGTCCGAAGGGCGCGCGGGCGGGCGGGGGGCCCGGGCGCGCGGGTGGGCGCGCGGCGCGACGGGGGGGTCGGGGAAAGGGGGGCGTGGGCGGGGGTATTGGGTTTGGGGGGGGCAAGGGGGAGGGAAATCTCGAGGGCGAAGGGCATGGTCCCAAAAAAGGGAAATAACCCCCTAGGGGTGAAAAGGTGACCCCCCCGCCGCTGGGCCTAGAAACCCGGGTACACCGCCCAGTGGGGAAAGGCCCAAACCGGAAATTTTCCCCGCTCAGGGGAAGGGCCCCAAACCCGGGTACACCCCCCTGTTTGAAAACTTACTTTCTTTATAATATATATATTAAAATATTTTATATAAATAATATATAATATATATATTTAAAATATATAAAATTATATATAAATTTTATATATAATATATATTTATTATATATATATATATAATATATATAAAAATATAAAATAATTTTATATATATATATAATTTATATATATATACAAAACTATTTTTGGGCTCCGTTTCGAAAACATGCTTGAACCCTTTTGCTACAAAAACTTCCTTGATTCGCCAAAAATCTTTCTGATTGGGTTTAATGTGATTTTTTTGTATATATATATATTATAATATTATTATATATATATTTTTTTTTTTATTAAAAATATTTTATATAAATATATATATATAATAAAATAAATTATATATATAATATATATATATATATAATATATATATATATATATGTCGTGCCGAATATTAAAGTGTCAATTAGCAAAAAACTTTTTTTAAAATTAAGTTTTTCTAAAATTTTTTTGATGCTTAAAGATAATTTTTTTCTTTAATTTTGATGAAAAATTTTTTAAAATTTGCCCAAAAGGAACTTAGAAAATTCCCCTAACCTTATTTAACAAGCGCAATTTTTTTTTAGAAACCCCAACTAAATAATTTTAGTTTTGTTACAATAATTTAATATAAACAAACACAATAAAATATATTTTTTTCGTTGGGGGTTTCAAAATTTTTGGCGAAATTATTGCATACAAAATTTTTTCATTTTCCCTTATGGAAGATGAAGCGTTGTTTTTTTAACCTAGATCGCAAGTTCTGCCTTTTCGGCACGACATATATTATATAAAAATATAATATATATAAAAATTATTATATATTATTTATATTATATAATATATAAATAATATATATGGCAAATGAGCGTTGCTTTTTAAAGCCAAATCCTTTCTGCCTATTCGGCACACAATTATTATAATTATATATTATATTTTAATTATATATATAATATATATATATATATATATATATATAATATTATATATATATATATATATTATATATATATATTTAATATATATATAATAAATATAATTATATATTAAATATATAATATATAATATATTTTATTTATATATATTTAAAAAAAAGGGAAAAATGTAAAAAAGAGGTAAAGCACCCCGGGTGGGGGCCCCAGGACATTTGATTTCCATAAGTATTTAGTAAACAAGAGAGTTGCATCATGTTGAAAATCTGAATTGTCAATATTTAATGCTTTTAATGAGGTTTTAAGTGCTAAACCCAATGTTTAAGGGTTATAAATTTTTTTGTATCATCAAATTTTCTTGTTGAATAAAAATATATATTTCCGACTGTAGGCATCAAATCTTAACAATCTTTTGAAACTCTACTATGTGATCCACAAAACTAAAAAAAATTGGGCTCAGAGGGTGAAGCACTTTGGATTTTTGTCCTGCTAATAAAATGTGCACTTGTAGAATGGCTGTAAAATTTTAGATCACATTTGCATTTTCCCTTCTGATCGTTTTTAATTTTTTATTAGAAGTTTGCTAATTTTTTTTGTATTTTTTATTAAATAAAGTTAACATTGCAATCGCATAAAATATTGTTTTTATCTTTATAGGAGTGATACTTCATTAAATTCACTGAAGGCACACCCCTTGGGGAGGAAAACGGGTTCAAGTTATGTTAGTAGCTCCAGTTCCGTTGATCACGACCCTGCCCAAATCTTTCAAGGGTTATTCACATTGAACTTCCTTTTTCCCTCTATGATTTTATTCAAAATGGCCATTGTTTCACTCTTTCCTGGAGCTTATTACATGTTGATACTTGTTTACTTCCCCCGGACCAGGGCAATGTCGGGGGTAAAATGGCCCTGGGTTTGTTCACACAATGTAAAAAGGGGTTTGGGGGGGGAAAGCCCAGTCTAACCCAGGAGCCACGTGGGGGGGGTGACCCTTCTTTCCCCGAAGGCCTTTTACCCAATCCATACAAAAAAAGGGGAATTTGCGTTCCTCCCTTCCAAGGGGACAATAAATTTTAAACCGAGGGAGTGTTATTTCCATTTAGCCCAGGACATGTCGATTAGACACAGGCCTTTTTTTATCGGTGTGGCCCCCTTTCTTGCTCTTGTGGGATCCAGTGCTTGATGTGCACTAAAAAAAGGGGGGAGGGGGATGGTTCATATCCAGTTTTTCATAACACAGGCGGGAAAGGTCACTTTTTTCATGCCATTCAACATAGATAGAGATGTGGGGTTGATAAGAGATCGTGAGCACAAAACCTCAAAAAGGGATAACGGCAAAAGGCAATGGATCTTCAACTTTAACCAATCGTACACACAGGTAGGGGGTAAACAGAGTTAAATGGGAAAAGCTGCCACAGTGAAGGGCTCTGTTCCACAAGGAAGTACTCCCCCTACCCTTTCCTTTTTCCATACAACAAAACAGAGATGAAACCATACACGTATCACCCTTTAAGACATACTGGGACTGCATGAGAGGTCATCCTTTGAGGACAAAAAATCTCCGAAAGATATAAAACCAAGTTTTCCAAGGGCAAAAAACCCCAATATGATTTTTTCAAGAAGAAAAATTCAACTACTCCTTACGGAAAATGGAGGAAATTTAGCTGGGACCGGGGCCCGGGATTAAGAAGTCTCCGGGCCCTGGGCTATTCAGATGGGGGGCCCCCCTTTTGAGTTAGGGGTTAAGGAAGCGACCCCTTCCAGCTTGGGGGTGGGGGGGGGGGTCGGTGGAGCCTGTTAAGGCAATTAAATACATTCTGGTATTTAATTAAATTTAATGGGGAAAGTACATCAAGACCCCCAAAACCATTTACCAAGCCATTATAACTATCTTGTTAAATAAATGCATTTTAAAGAGAAAAAACTAAAGAAGCTAGTATTACTAGTTGGCAATTAAATAGTGACATCATGTACCATTAATTCGCAAAACCCCAAAACAGCACAAAAATTTTTCCCTTTATAAATCACTCCCTTTTAATTTTTTATCATTGCATATCAAAACTATCAAACAAAAAAAACTAAAGAAAGTAAAGAATTTTTTAAATTTTCCCACAGGCATTTCTTAAAAAATTTTTTTTCGGATTTCATAGGCAAAATCATAAATTATTTTTCTGAAAATAAATATTTTTTTTAGACCTAAGGGTCAACAAGGCAGGTTACAAATTTTCTTGGTCATTGTGAAGATGGTTTTAACTCTTTTCAAAAAGAAAATTAACGTTCTCCTTCCATTAGTAGCTGGAAGTGTTAGGTAAAGGCGATACACTATGTCAACATTGGGGGAAGGGTTTTGAGATCCCTGCATTTTTAAAATGTTTAAAGCAGCGAGGGCGACATTTTTCAGGGGGAGCTTAATCTTTCATATCCCCAAAAAATGAACTATTTCTTAAAAAATTGCCCCCTGAACATCTGCTGAAAGGTTTTGTTGCAACTTTAATGCAGCTTCCTAAATTCTGATCTATAGTAGTAATTTTGAAAAAAATCCAAACTTTCAGGGAATTCTGGAAATTTCTTTTTTTTCACCATTCTGAATCAGTGAATCCAGAAGACAAGTATTAGCGTTTTACATTTCTCCCAGGTAAAAACAAAATTTCATTGTGGCTCTTCAAAATTGGGGTTCCCTCTCCTTGACCGCTGAGAAAACCCCGGAACTGTAGTCTTTCACGCATTTTAGCTTTCTCTTAAAAACATTTCAAAAGCTTCATCACTGCGAAGTGAGCTTACAAATTCCACTAAGCTGCATGGGGGTTAGCACAAGTAGCCTTTTTAAATTTAATTTTCTGAATTCTTGTTCGGGCTTTTAAAACCGTTCCAGTATACATCCCAAACACAAAGGAAAGGCCCAAATTAAAAAATTTTCCAAATTTTTGTGCTAAGCGGGCTGCTTCGCTTCTTGTAGTTGCTGTCTGTCTTCATCCTCTGCTTTTTTGTCAAAGCAAAACGTTTTTCAGCAAAGCTGTCTTTCAAAGCAGGGTTTTTGCATCATCGGGCCTGACCCCCTTTGTTGTTATAATGATTTGATGACATCTCCTAAGGGTTAATTTGATATACTCCACCGATGCGTTGAAGCAGAAAAAAAGTTAAAGATGTTTGTAAAAGCCCAAAAAAATGAAACTTCAGCGACACAACACCCGCAGCACATGCCCCAAAAAGATTAAGAGAATGTGCTGAGCAGGGCCATATTCAAAAGGGGGGTTTGATTTGCTTGATACGGGCTGCAATCCATTATATTTACCCGACAGTTACTTGCTTTGTCGTACCGGCACCAATCATAGATGACTTTTAAAAAACGACGACTTCCAAAACAAAAATCCTTTGCTGATTTCCAAAATGCAATGAAAGCAAACACGTAGAAATTGGATTACTTTTGGGGCCTGAGGCGGGATCTTTTAAGACAAACCCTGTGAAAAATTTTCCGTTGAGACATTGAGAGGAGACACAAAAGAAGAGATGCTGCTGAAAAATAAGGGAGGGGGCTTCCTGTAGATTTGACGTATCTGCAGATTCAATGTACTGGTAAAACAAAAACTTTTTTCGTGAGATGTCTGTATTTTTCTGCGCTTCCTACATCTTTCTTTTTCTGTTCTTCTTCTTGAATTTTCTTCTTTTTTTTCTGTGACCCACTGCAAAGAACGTCCAACATCACTTTCAGAGATGCCATAATGGGGATTACCACTGTCTTAATCATGCAAATACAAATTTTTCATTATCAATTATATTAATTTTTTTAAATTTTATTAAATTTTTTTTCTGTCAATTGGGGGATAAGGGCCCCTTTTAGCCCCCTTTTCCCCTGGCGCGCTCTAAAAATTTAAAACGTTACCAAAAATCATATACAGAATTTTACCAAGATTTGGTTATGATTTGGGCACGAAATTTTTCTAATTCATCCTCCTTTATCCCAAATTTTCTTTTAAAAAGTATTAGGGCCAAGAACAATGCACAATGGATTTATATTCCATTTTTTAACAAACAACATTTTGTTTTTGCATGATATATCCTACCACCATAGATAAGGGGCTGAGAATTAAAAATGCAGGGACAATTTTTTAGTTTCCCCCCAAACCAAAGATTTTCTGATGGGCTTATGTTTTCTGGGGGGAAAAGTAGTAAATTAAAATTTATGTTTTTACATCAAATTGAAAACTAAGCATTTCGACGGAAGTGATGTAGAAATCAATCAATGAGATCTGTTTTTTTGAAATGATAAAGACTTAAAGGGAGGACAAAGTGCTTTAAAAAACCACAAACGGGAAATCAGTTTTCGTTTTTTGGTTTTTCTTTTTTATTTTTACCAAAAATGCGTCTTTATGGTCCATGCATCTTTTTGGTCAAGTAACCTATCGGTCCTCCCTTAACATTTAGAGGGGAAAAAAAACATTTACCATACCCTCCCAAATTTTTCAACAACACTTTAGTTAATTTTCACAGTACAAGTCTAATAACGTGTAATTACTACAGAAAATTTGGGGAGGAATCTCCCATACTCACCCATTTCGGGAAAAAACGCTGTTCTGAGGGAAACAAAGGGTGTTGAAATTTTGGCCCTCTATGGTAGTTTATTTATTTTTATTTTATTTTTTTTTTCAATTTTTTTTGTTTTTGATTAATTTTAAAAATCAATTTTACTCTCCAAAACTTGAATTTTTAGGGAGGGACCCCTTTGCCTTTCACCATGTGCCATCTTGGATGAGCCCCTGAACCCCTTGACCGGGGGGGGCCACCCAAATGCGCGGGCCCCAGGCAAAGCCTATTTGCCTAGCGGTAATCCCCCCTGGGTAGGGCGAGTTCTACAAACCTAATTTCAAAAGAGCGGAAAAGTAATGCGAAGGACCCGGGTGTTGGGAATGTCGAAGATCTCACCTTCAAACCCCAACAATGCCCCTTTTAAAATCTGGGGAACTGATAGGATGAAAAAAATGAAAAATTCAAGACAAAGATGCTAAAACCCAAGAGATCCTTTTTAAAACACTTTTACTATCCAGGTGGAAAACTGCTGTCATTAACACCCTTCAAAGGGATGAAATTTTCAGATCTGGAATGTACAGAGAACCTTTTTCTGCACGTATAAGTTCCACAAAACCTTAAAACGGGGGCGCCCCGGAAGCCTTCACTTTACTCACTGGAGGCAGGCGAAGAGATATATCTACACCTGGAAAATTCGGAAGGGGCTGGTTTCCCAATCTGCACACAGAAATCACTCCCACAAAGCAAAAGACTTTTTTAGGCATGCAAAAATACCCCCCCGTGAAAAGAGGGGCCCCATTTCACTAAGAGAAAACACAGAATGCCCGGGGGGCCCCAAAACTCTTCAACAGCCCCCACCAGCTATAAGGGGATTACCAATGTCCCCCCGGTTGTCTTCAAGAGGGGGGGGCGGCAGATACCTAAAGCGGTGCGGATCCGCCGACTGTCCAACACCGTACTTGGACTACTTCGGCCAACAGTAAAGCCCGTTTTATCAGGCCGATCCACCGGGAGGCCGGTCGTGGACCGGCCCTGGGGGGGGACCCCGGAAGCCCCCCCGATAAATCCATAAACACCACCACCCCATACAAACTATTTTAACTCCTACCCCCCCTTAACAAAAAACCAAACAGATTTTTTCAAAAGTAATTTTAAAAATTGGGAAATGAAAACAAACGTTCAATAAAAAAAAAAACTTTAATTTTTTAATTTCAAAAAAAGCACTTGGGGAAAGAGGAAAGGGTTTGATAATTGAAATAAGGAAAAAATAAAAAAAACGAATTAAAAATACACTTCAGAAAAATAGCATTCTTAGTAAAAACCCCCAGGGGACCCCAAAACTGCTACCACAACCTAAGACCCCAACAGGGCCCAACTACTCCCAAAGAGGGCCCGAATCCTCACATAGAGTCCCCCTGAATCTGACCCAAAAATTTTCTCAAACCTCTTTGAGCTACTTTCCCTAGCTTTTAAAGGCCTCCTTCCCCCTTCCCATAACTTTTGGGTAGAATCGCTTCCTGGGAAAAGTCATCATATGATCTCCTAGCAGAACTAACGTATGAAAATGAGCAACCAACATTCCTATTTTCGCAAACACAGAAACAGGACACCCTGTCCTGTTCCTGTTTCCCAGCAGCTTTCTCGTTCCTTATAAACAAAATACTGATTAATGCCATGACTTGTGACTGCACGAGGAACAGTCGGAGTAGGATGCGCAAAATGTTATATTTTCCGTAAAATACATTTTCTCTTTATTAATATGTCCTTACAAATAAATAAATTTATAAACCCCAAATAGGTCGTCATGAACGACTGTCTGTGAATCAACAGAAGAATGAATGGGGACTCCAACCCTGGTCCATGCGTGTCCCCGAACATTCTTCCCTTTATTCGTTGACAGTCATTACATTACAGCGTCTGTGACATGACTGTACCAGCTACCACCATCTCATCTTACAAGCCCCCCTCTCCCCCCTCCAGAACTTTCCTGGTACATCTTTTCTTCTACCTCTCAGGCCATAGAAAAATCATAATAAACAACTGTCGATGAATAAGCGGAAGAATGGACGGGGACTCGAACCGTGGTCCATTCGTGTGTCAGGCCCTACGCTGCACCAGTCACAGAGTTTACATTCGGCTGATTTTTACGACCAGCATTTCTGTCACGTGGTTGTACTAGCTGCCACAGTCTGCCATGTATCATCCCACTCCAACACAGCAGCTCTCTTGGTATATCTATTCCTCATACCCTCACAAAGCCCAGAGGATCATACGTGGTTTTGGTAACAGTAATATATATCAATAACTCCCTTTGTGCCCCACAATTTTCGATGTCCAATGTGTCCATTATATGTCCGATGATGTCAATAGTATAGATGACTAACTTGTTTATTAGATTAAAAAACTTTAGATAAACATATTTAATCAAATTGAATTATAGTTTCCTTTTATTTAAACCTTAAGTATTTGGAGAGATCTCAGAGTCCGTGTGATAAGAAATACATTTAATAATTCATGACTATTTACAAGCCCCCATGAGGACTGAATTACGTTATGATCTTCAAAGATTATATTACCTCTGGCCTACTTTCAAGGATCCGTGTAAACACTATCTTGGTCCTTTTAAGGGAAGATCTGCCTTCACAAATTTGCATAGTGAAGGTTCAAAGGTTTCTTCTTAGCATTTTGCAACATTTAATAAAGTATGAGGGAAAAATCAGAACCGAAACCATGAAAAAAATGTCCCACTAAATATAAATTGTAACAAACTGTAAACTAAATTTTCCCCTTACTGTCACAATCTCTCAGTACACCGAGTGGATGACGAATACAACCGGTCAAAGACACTATAAAAGGCATGTCAGTACATTTCTAGTCATTCCACTCACATACGAAGTCCCTAGGCAGATTGTAGTCTAGTTGGAGAGATGTATCAGAAGGGCAACTTCTCTAGATTCAGCCTCTGTACTGTCAGGTTCGGTTAGGAGGCAGGGAACGTAACGTCACATGTAGTTAATATGATTCCATAAATCTGCAACTTTGAAAATATCTTCTAAGTGGGTGGTCCGAGATATTCCTTTTCTTTTATGAATGACATATTATATGCATCCAGAGACTTGCTTGTATTAGATTATTTCTTGTCAGTTCGTTTTAACATTGTTATAATCACCTCCTGTTACAGGTTTTTACTCATAATTTCTCAGATTCTTACATGATTCACATGTGGAAATAAGGTGAGTCACCTGGAGCCAATCTTCAAGGAGTCGGGAGCATCTACGACGTCGCAGCCAAAACCTTCTGACCAGTCACCAGAGCCGTCGCTTACTGCGCACTCGCATCTGTACTAAACATGCACAAAACCCATACTAAGCCCCACCAGCCTGTTTTGAGCCTTCAGCTGCACCATTCTTTACTGAGCTTTCCACAAGCCCCACTGAGCCTCAGATAGCTGTAAAGTTTACCTATGCCTGGCATGAACCTTCAGTAGTCAGTATTGTTCAGAGACTTTAAATATCTGTACTTAGCTTACACCAGGCCCGATCTAGCTCACACCAGACTGTACTGAGCCTTAACCCGTTTGTTGAAAGACAGGTAATTACAATACCGACAAGATGAAAGTTAAAGACACTTGGTGCAACATATGGTTATCTTTATGTAACGTTTCGCCATCCAGTAGCTTTATCAATACAGATTCTGGAACATGTTGTAGAGAGTCCTCTACAACCACAGGTGCTCTAAACCCCCTCCAAGGCTGTGAGGGACTGATTATCTCATCTTTTGTATATAGTTCTTCTGTTTTCTTATTATGTCCAAGAATCTGTATTGATGAAGCCACTGGATGGCGAAACGTCTACAATAAAGATAACTAGATGTTGCACAAGTGTCTTACCTTAACCTATTTGTTCTGAGCTAACACTAGCTTGTAATGAGCTTTTATCAGCCTGTAGTGAATTTGTACTATCCTGTACTGAGTTATTACCAGGTAATTCCGATGCTTTACCAATTTGTACTAAGCTAGCAACAGTCTTTTTAGCTCTCCATCGATATTGTCTCGCAACCAACAGTCTGATAGAATAGATATAGCTGTAGCTTCACACGAGCCATGTCAATGTTTTAGAAAAAAAAACTAATGAACGACTGCCACTCGTTCAAGAGAGATGAAAGTGTGGAAAAAGACACTTATGTACAGTTCAGGACATTTATTAAAGGAAACGTTTCGCCACGAGTGGCTTCTTCAGTCCTAACACAAAGAAAGCTAAGAAAACATATATTGTTTCAGACTATGAAACAATGCTCTTCTCCAGACTGAGGGACTGACCACCTCAAAACTTTAAGGGTGAAGGACTGATTACATCGTCTTCAAGTATCTTCTGCTTCTATCAACTTTTCGAAACGTTTCGAAATAAAGATACCTAACTGTTGCATATGTGTCTTACCTAACAACAAATATAAATATATATACATATATATATAGAATATATATATATAAATATATATATAAATATATATATATATATATAAATATAACATATAACGATATATATATAAATATATATATATATAATATATATATATATATATATATATATATATATATATATAATATATTATACATATATGTTAGTGGCAGGAGTCCGGTGAGGTGACGCATGGGTAGGGGTGTAGTAGTATTTAGTAGTAGAGTATTAATGGAACTAAGGAGGTGAGGCTAGGTGAAATTAAGACAACATGTGCAACATCTGGGGTACTTAATTGTAGACGCTTCGCCATCCAGGTGGCTAACAATACAAATTCTAGGACATAACTTGAATACAGTAAACTATGTACAAAGATGAGTAAATCAGTTCCCTCAACCTAGGAGATAAAGGTGGCCGGCCCCCCGAAAGAAGGCACGAAAATACCCATATCGAGGAGATTCAGAATCTCCCGACTATGGTGCGCATCGTAACCTTACTCCTAGGTTGAGGGACTGATTACCTCATCTTCTGTACATATTCTACTGTCTTCAAGTTTAAGGTCCTAGAATTGTATTGTAAAGCCACTGGATGGCGAAACGTCTACAATAAGATACCAGATGTTGCACATGTTCTTAATTTCATCTTGTCGGTATTATATACCATTCTTGCAGAAGGTGAGGCTAGAGAGGACCTGCTGGCAATCAATAACAACAGTTCCCAGGATGGGTAATATCCTCTTGATTAGTAATTTTGAAATACTGTAACTACATGATTTTTTTGCTTATAGTGTTTCACTGACAGAAATTAGTGGCAGCTTCAATGCCATTTTCTTCCGTCTTAAGTCGTCTTCTTTAATAACTATTTAGCTTCGTTGGAATTTCATGAGGTGTCCAACATCGTCTCTATGTTGAACACTTGCGTTTTTTCGGTCATCATTTCTGCAAGCATTTTTGTGTTCTGCTATCCTAATGTCCAGAGTTCTGGCTGTTTCCCCACATATACTTTGTAAAGTAAAAGACACAATGCAACTAATGTTATTTTGTATTGTGCACGTTTTCGCTCTCCAGAGCTTTATCAACCATACAAACAATACAGGTGTATGTATAATGTTTCGCCAAGACCGGTAGTCCTGCACGGTCTCAATCTGCGATGACCCGTCTCGGCTCCCGATGTAGAAAGGTTCTACAATGATGAGACATATGCCTGTTCAAGCACTCTTCTGGTCAGTTCAACTGGTTGCACCCCCCCTCAAAGGCGACCAACACCGTATGTACTCCTAACTATGGACACTAGCGAGGGAGAGTGATATGTCGGTTTATCACGTGTAACAGCTTGTCTGGGTCGTTGACCTCCATGGTACACCTAGTGTTGGCCGCAGTCATCTCTGATCCTCTTCGGGAGGGAATATCAACTCCTAGTTGCCTGCGGAGTGTCTCAGTAACATCGCACTCCAGAAGAGAGTGTGTTAGGGGCCGCTGACAACGTGCTGACAGTACTTGTGGCACAGCTCTCCTCAGAGCCTTGTCTAACCATCATCTTTGCTTTGGAAAGCCCAAACAAGCCGATGGCTGCGGTACACTGCGCTCTGGACCAGCTTCTATCCATATGGAGGGGTTCTCCCTAGAGTCGCTGCTCGTTACCACTGTGAGATTGGGTATCACCTAAGACCTCCTCGCCCATAAGTTTCATGTTCTGGCAGCCACCAGTTTGGTCTTCGTAGGGCTGATTGGGACAGTAATCCCAACATGTGATAGTCCTGCTGCTGCCTTGGCTTGCATCACCGGCCGCTCATTTCCCCGATGCCAGCATGGCTGGGGATCCAGTTTCAATGTCGATCTGTTTACCCCTGGAACTTCTAATGCTGTCATTATGCTCAGGATCGATGTGATGAGGTGAACATTGTGCCTGTGGTTGAGGATGGGAGAGGGCATTGTGCATGCAGAGGTGGGAATCAACATGTTATGACAGGTCGAGTCGATGTCGTAGGGCCATGTGACAATGCCTGCTGAACGCCACCAGCTCAGCTTGAAGGATCGTGCAGTGGTCAGGAGTCGCCAGCCTTGTGTGTGACCATTGTGGTACAGTCCGACTGCTGCTCTCTTCCTTCAGGGTCGACAGAACCATCTGTGAAATACCACTGCACATGTGACTAGCCCTCTGCCAGTGCCATGCTTTCCTCAGCATGATTGCGAGGGTGTTTTTGACTGCGAGAGACGCTTAAGATTGGTAGTCTGCATGATGCAAACATCGGCTGGAACTCCTGGGCGCCATGGAGGTGGGTGGATGGTACCCAGCAACAGGAGGTCACAACTCTTCTCCAAGGAGTAGATTGCATAGGCAGCAGTCTTTCGCCCAGCAGCACAAAACGAACGAATCCATGAGTAGTCCGTGAAGAGTGTGGGATCTGTGCCATGGTTTCAATATCCGTCTCCTTAGTGGGAGTACTTGCAGCCATGTGCAGAATCGTGGCCACTTTGCAGGCGTTTATGTATCTTATTGCCTGTTCATCCAAGGAAGGAAGCCGGGCCTCAGGATCTGAGAACATACTGTGTTGTCCAGATGGGGCCCCAAGCAAGTTTCTTATCGCCTGATTTTGTACGGACCTCCACTCTTTGCCTGCTCTGCGGAAGAGATGAGCTAACGCCGGTGCACCGTAGTCATAAAAATGAGCGAGCGGTATAGCATGTATAATAGTACAAGCGAAGTACATCTTTGCTTGCCCCTGCATGGTGCCTCGTCATGGCTCTCATGGCGTTGAGTCTGAGTAGAAGCACGTGACCTGACATAATCGGCCCTGTTTCTGAAAGGTCATCTTTTTATCATTGTAGATTCCCCAAGTACAGGTAGGAACCTGTCCACTCAAGTTCTATATCCTGAATAATAATCTATTCACAGGATCTGGTCCTTGAACATCATTGCAAGAGATTTCTCGGCGAGATCTGATTGCCTAGTTCCGTTGCAATCTGCGTAATTAGGTCCAAAGCTCTCTGAGCCTGTCGTTCTAAATTTTGCCGTTTCCCATTCACTACGCGAGTGCAAGTATCTCATCATAGGCTGAGGAGCATGTGTACACCTGTGAGAAAGGGAATGCTCACAAGTTCCCTGCATAATGATGTTAAACAGGTAGACTGAGCACACCTCTTGTGTGTACCGTTTTCCAGGGATTAAAGGATGAGTAGTGCCCTGAGAAGCTGACACAGGCCTGCCTGCCCCTAAGTAGGACTCTCTTCCAGGCCTGGAGGCGTCCTTTTGATTCCCTTCCGGAAGCTAGTATTGCCAAATTGCTGTGGGGCTGGCTGCTCAAATGCCTTTCTAGGTCGAGGTAGACGACAATACTAGGTTTTTTGTTACGTCACAATCTGGCTTAGTAGAGTGGTTATGCACTCTGCTGTACCATCTCCTTTGGTGAAGCCAAATATGTGATGATGAGAGGTCCAAGTTTCTCATAGGAGGCGGTTTATACCACCATCCTCTCAGCAGTCTTGGCTAAGGCAGCTGTCAGCGATATGGGTCACATGCTGCTGGTCCTTGGGCTTTGGAATTGGTACGATGGTAGCTTTCTTCCAAGCTTGCTGGGAGTGTCCTGCCCTCCACTACTTGTAAATGATGTCTAGTATGGTCCCTCCCCCCCTCCCATTCCACTCTGCCCACCCGTGCTATCATGGAGTATTAAAACCATCGATGCCCGGGGCAGTGGTCACCTGTGTTCCTATGGCACGTCGGAAGTTTCCAAGTCCTTGAGGTCTTCATCATCACATCTCGACTCACATGCTGGCTTGTATCGTTAGCTTGCGCTGGGCAGAAGATCCGTCTGTAATTCCGGATGTCCCTGTGGAGCTGAAGGATGCTCCCCTGAAGTGAAAAGCTCCACTAGTTTTCTGCAGCTTCCTGGGATGGGTTCGGGTGTGCTGGTGGCCTCGCTTGCTTTTGCCATTTGCTTATGATGATTGCCCCATAATCTCAGATAAAGGTGGTGTGATGCCCGAAATGTTGAGCACCACTCCAGCCATTTCTCAGTTGTTTACTCTTAGATGAGACTCTGCGGGCATGCTGCACAATTGCTCTCAGAGTATTCCCTGTTCTCTGCCGTAGGGTTAGCGCCTGTATAGCTTCCTAAAAGAATTTGATGCTTGTTTCTGTCGGCCTCCCGCACCTCGTCATTGTAGAACCACCAGTCTCTTTTGTGAGTGCGTCGTTCCTCGGAGACTTTCTTGGAATTGCGCACTCAGCTGCTGGATAGAACAGTGATTAGCTCCTGTTCACCGTATCACAGTCTTCAGATAGAGAGTATGTGGACCACCAGTCATGAAGATAATCCTGGAACACCTTCCATTTGGCCCAAGATTCCATGATGTTGCAGTGTCTGACAAGTTGTGCAAGAAAGGTATAAAATACCGACAATATGGAAGTTAAGACACATGTGCAACATCTGGATATCTTTATTGTAGACGTTTCGCCATCCATGGCTTTATCAATACAGATTCTAGGACATAATAGGAAGACAGTAGAACTATATACAAAAGATGAGGTATATATAACCGCCAGTCTTCTTGTCTTTGCTCCAGATTCTCCTCCACCACGATGCTGTGAACACTAACTCCAAGGCCGAGGGACTGATTACCTCATCTTTTGTATATAGTCTACTGTCTTCCTATTATGTCCTAGAATCTGTATTGATAAAGCCACTGGATGGCGAAACGTCTACAATAAAGATATCCAGATTGTTGCACATGTGGTCCTTAACTTCTATACTGCCTATCTTGTATCATCCAGCAAACTACTCATGACACTCATTATCCCCTTCATCAAGGTCATTAAGAAATTATGAACAAGAGGGGCCTAAAACTGATCCTTGTGGAACGCCACTAGTGACTAATCCCCATTCAGATTCACTCAATAATGGTAACTCCTGCATTCTATTGGTAAGCCATGCCTCAATCCATGCTAGAACTTTAACCTCCTATATCCATGGAGCTGCAACTTTTTCTTAAAGAAGTCTCTTGTGAGGTACTCTATCGAAGGCTTTACTAAAATCCAATAAACAATATCATGTTCCTTACACTGTCAACTGCCTCAAATGTTCTATTGAAGAACGTCAGTAAGTTTGTCAGGCAGGAAGACGACCTCTCGTGAATCCACTGAGTTCATTTATCAAGTTATGCTCCTTCAGGTGACTTCTGATAATGTCAGCTATAATTGATTCTAATAACTTGCCCACTATAGATGTCAGGCTTACTGGACGGTAATTTAAGGAAGAGACCCGGGCCGGGATTACCGGCGAATCAAATAGAATAGGTAATTTAAAGGAGTGGACTTATCCCCTGATTTGAATATAGGAACCACATTAGCCATCTTCCACAACTCTGGCACAACACCGGTAAGGATGGACGCATTGAATACACTCGTTAAAGGCTGACTAAGCCCCATCTTGCATTCCTTAAGTACCCTGGAAAACAGCTCATCGGGTCCCGGGGACTTATTTTGCTTCAGTTTGTCTATCTGTTTAATAACCTTGTCCCTCGTGACAGTAATATTAATTAAATTAAATTCATCAGGAACTAAATAATTGTTAATTACTGGAATCTCATTTACATCTTCTTGGTTTAGAAAGACACGTAAGCAAACACTATAACATATTTATTGGAAATCGTTTCGGTCCTGGGACCTTGATCAAGGTCCAAGGACCGAAACTTTTTATAATAATATGTTATAGTGTTTGCTTACGTGTCTTTCTAAATCAACTTGTCGGTATTTATTACCAAGGCTTATACCATGTACATTCTTCTTCGAGGAACTGCGGACTGGAAATTCTGTAGGCTCTCAGAAAGAAGCCAATAACTACCTTTCTTTTAGTTCTTGTGTCATGGTGAGAGAAGAAATGTAGAAGATCGTTCTTGTAGGTAGGCTTCCGGTAGACTTTAGTGCAGGAATCTACACTATACCATGTGGGGGGTGTGACAAAGAATATGTAGGGGAAACAGCCAGAACTCTGGACATTAGGATAGCAGAACACAAAAATGCTTGCAGAAATGATGACCGCAAAAACGCATGTGTTCAACATAGAGACGATGTTGGACACCTCATGAAATTCAACGAAGCTAAACTAGTTATTAAAGAAGACGACTTAAGACGGAGAAAATGCATTGAAGCTGCACAAATTTCTGTCAGTAACACAATAAAGAAAAAATCCGGTAGTTACAGTATTTCAAAATTACTAAGCAAGAGGATATTACCCATCCTGCTAACTGGCGTTACTTGATGCCAGCAGGTCCCTCTCTAGCCTACACCTCCTTAGTTCCATTACTACTACTACTACTACCACCTCTACTACCACGCGTCACACTCACCTGACTCCTGCCACTATATATATATATAATAATATATATAATATATATTATAATATATATATATTATATATATATATATATATATATATATATATATATATATATATATATATATAAATATTTATATATATATAATATATATATATATATATATATATATATATATATATATATATTTATATATATATATATATATATATATATATATATATATAATATATATAATATATATATTATAATATATATAATATATATATATAATTGTGTGTGTGTTGTGTGTGTTTTCTTAGTTTTCTCTGAAGAAGCCACTCGTGGTGAAACGTTTCCTTTAATAAATGTCCTGAACTATACATAAGTGTCTTTTTCCACATCTTGTCGGTATCACCATACCATTTCCTCAGAGATGAAAGTACCTTGAACCTGTGAGGCATGTTCCTCCCTCTTGCACCCGTCAGGCGCGTCCCCGTCTTAAACCCGTGAGACACATACAGCCTCATGTATACAAATACAAAATACAAATACAAATTTTTATTTCCTTGAAGGTTTACATTGAGGTTATGTAATTATAATAATGAGTTGCAGTGCACAGAGAGCCACTGTCATTCCATGGCATTATGGGCAGACTAAATTTAATGGCTTACTGACTACTTAATACTAGAGAAATTGATCATAGGTTTTTAAAGTTGTACATCTGTTTTTATTTATAGCAGACAGTAAGTTTACTCAAATTTGAATCTGGGGATATTACATTGGGACAAGTTGAAAGAATTTTGTAGGCTGTGTAAATCAATAATAAATATTTAAATTATATTAAGGGAATATAGCACTGAACGTTGCTGAAAGCAGTTTACAGTGTGAGAATGCTTCAATCTGGTGTAAAGTAGTTTTGTTTTGGGCAGGTATTTATACTACAATGTAGTATTAAGTAATGTATGAACTTTGGGTATCTAATTTTGAAGTGTATATATTTAGGTAATTGGGAGATTTTTTGGTAAAGTTAAGGATTAAGCATTTAGTTTAGGGTGAGTAGGTGGTTTTTGAGAAGAGTCTTAAATTGATGTTCAGACCGGGTGACTTTAGTATTTACTGGTAATGTATTCCAAATTTTGGGGCCCTTTATGTGCATCTAGTTCTTATACAGTGTGATATGGATGCGGGGTGCATCAGAAAGTGATACGTGTCTTGTGCTATGGTCGTGTGTCCTGTTAAGGTTGATGAGGAGAAGTTTGAGTGGAGGGTTTATGTTTGAGTGTAGTGTTCTATGTTAAATTAGACACATGTGCAGCCCTTGTGTCTAATTTAACAACGTGTCGGTTCTTTGAACCATTCGTCTACAATAGTGTTCTATGTATGTAGTAGGCGCAAGAATACGTGTGGATGTTCTTTACGGTGAGTAGTTTTAGACTTTTGAATATTGGTGGAGTTTGCTGTCTGGAGTGGGAATTTGTTATCAATCTGACTTTGTATGGACTGATGAAGCCACTGTGTGGCGAAACTTTTCCTCAATAAAGATACCCAGGAGTTGCACATGTGCCTAATTTATCAACATGTCGGTTCTCTGAACCATTCATCTACAAAAGTTGTAATAAAGTTGGTAGAATTACCGACAATACGTTGCCACAATAAAATGTCACATTAGTTGCACTTGTGTCCTTTTACTTCTCATACCCAAGAGTTGCACATCTGTCTAATTTATCAATGTGTTCGGTTCTCTGAACCATAAGACTGCCATCCCCACGAGCCCCTTTGGGGCGGGGCAGATGGCAGACCAGAGGCCTAGCTTCTCCCTACGAGCCCCGTGAGGGCGGGGAATGTGGCTAGGCCTGGGGACACTTGGTCCCAAAGATGAGGAGGTACTTGTACCTCCTCTCATGGAAGACTTAAGTCTCGAGACACTCCCCAGATAGGGAGCCAAGGCCGGGTCACCACTACTTGGAAAAGACCCGGGCCGGGAGAATACAGGCGAATAAAAAAAAAAAATCATTGATCTACAATAAGAACATAAGAAAGGAGGAACGCTGCAGCAGGCCTGTTGGCCCATACTAGGCAGGTCCTTCACAATCCATCGACTAACAAAACATTTGCCCAACCCAATTTTCAATAATACCCAATAAATAAGCTCTGATAACTCCATCCGCCATACAATTCC
>NC_069493.1:7390857-7395857 GCF_026875155.1 Cherax quadricarinatus
CTAAATCATTAATTTTGTACCAGTGTATTACTGTGAAGGAATACATGGGTAAAGAAACTCGGATTTGATGCCTTGTTTGTTTGCCTTGCCTTTGCTCTGTCCTACTGACTGCTTTGTTTACTCAGTTACCCCCAGGTGCTACAGCCTTTAGACTACCACCTGTGTTTTTAAATAATCATTAACTATCTTTAACTCCCACACGTCAATTTAAGCCATTCAGTCTAACTGGCCATTTAAAGGGCAAAATTTTAATAACTCTTTAAACCCCTAGAAAATTTTAACCTTGTATATTTTCCGTACATCCCTAACATTCACCTGGATTACAGACAATTATACTAGTCATACAGTAAAACTTAGCCCTCATAGGTGAAATCATTTTTCTCGCTCGGTTACAACCCTAGCGGTCAGGTAAGATTAATGTAATTGTTTGGATCACATTAAAGTACTGGCTGAGAAATTGCACTTGTTCTTTCATTTGATGTCTATATATAATATACGTCTAGGGAAGTGTTTCATCTTGTTCGAGTACAGTACATGTTTTGTTTCTGATGCTGAGCAAAGCCCGCCCAGCTTCACATATATTAATAATATCAGCAATAATAATTGTCAGAGGACTCATCGTACTGTTTTATTAGTGTTTTTTTTTTTTTAAACCATTTTTCGTTTACGGGCGATAGTTTTGAGAATGTTAAAACACACGTGTCCAGGACGCCAATAAAAGTTCCCAAGCTACTAGATGACCAAATCGTTTGTAACAATACTGGTACTGTCTTGAATCATGCCAAGTAACATAAATGTGCGTGTGCGTGAACAGCTGTCAGGACACATGTACATACAGATACGCGTTTACAGTGACCTTAAAGCGCCAATATGATAGCTTTGTGTTAATTTCCCATTGTCTATGATGAGGCAAGGCGATGCACAGCTGACATGGGACGATTTAAAAGGACGCTCAGTTTTAAATTGTAGGCATTTTTAGGAAGATTAACCCTGGAGACAAGTGAATAAGGAAGTGAGGAGATACGTGGCAAAAATCTTATGGTTAATCGTCTGTTATTTGTTAAAAGAACTTATGTGTTAAGAAGTCAGCTGTTTGTTTAATATACCTGAAACTTGGGGAAAATGACAGCTAAACAAGCAATAATGAAATAAGTAAATGAAAAAAGATGAAATGTATGAAAGACAATGCACGAGAGGAAATGAATGAGCGGAATGAGGGAAGATATAGAATAAACGAGACCGAATGTAAAGGAATGGAGGAAATGGAATGCATGGGGAATTGAATGAATGAGAGGGTACGTGCGAGGACTGAATGATTCAAAATAAATGTTCGAGCACAGCTTTGGTAACTCGTCACAAGTTCTGCTTCAGTGACTCAACAAATTGTCTTCATATTGCTTGTGAATTTTTTAACAAGCTTGTGAGAGGAACATCCAGGGATACTTCCGTGGCTGTGTCTCTTGAACCACCTCACACTGTTGACCTCCAGCTGTTGGTCCCCATTGTGTTGACCTTCAGCTGTTGGCCCCTTGTGTTGACCTGACTTCCAGATGTTGGTCCCCTTGTGTTGATCAGCTGTTGGACCTACTTGTGTTGACCTCCAGCTATTGGACCCCCTTGTGTTAACCGGCTGTTTGGATCCTTGTGTTGACTTTCACTTTTTGTCATATTGTATACCATTCTTGTACAACTTCTTGAATCCCTCATGTGTTGACCTCCAGCTGCTGAACCGTCGTGTGTTTGAGCTCCACATCTTTGGTATTGTGTTTAATGAGTTTCGGACGTTCTTCCCTAGTTCATCATGCTCTCTATCCCATCATAAGAGTTGCCTGGGTGCTGATAGGTCTCAATTTTCCAAGAAATGGAGTTACTCTTCCTTTCCTTGCATCAAACTTAGTTATCTCCCATTTCAGGGGCATTCTACGGTCCCTACAGTTTTAGCGCTTCCCAGTAATATAATTGTTTAGTTTCTCATCTAGACCTCTCATCTTATTGCCACTAATATTTATTAAAATCTTAACAACGTACGATTGCTGGTCTCTAATACGTGATTACCGTTAATCTCCTGTCTCATTACTCATTACTTAAAGCTACATATTGATCCTGCCTCCACTACTTCACTCTCCAGTGTTCCATTTCCTTAACCCTATGACTGAAGAAGTCTTCCTAACATCCTGTGACTCATCCGAGTCCTTCAACTTCCAGTTGTAAACCCTTGTTCCTGTGTCTCAAGTGTACTCACCTATTTGTGGTTGCAGGGGTCGAGTCACAGCTCCTGTGTGTGTGTGTGTGGTGTGTGTGTGTGTGTGTGTGTGTGTGTGTGTGTGTGTGTGTGTGTGTGTGTGTGTGTGTGTGTGTGTGTATGTGTGTATGTGTGGTGTGCGGTGTGCTAAATGTAATAATAATTCACCAAGAGAACTAAGGTCACGTTGCACGGTTGCAGTTGACTCAAATGACACAGACAAGCACACAACACTGATTGGCACTCAGGAGCATTTAGGGCACCATAGTAGTACCCAGAACACGGGAATAGCAGTGAGGGACACGGGAGTGGCAGTGAGAGACAAGGAAGTGACAGTAAGATACACGGGAGTGACAGTGAGAAGACACGGGAATGGCAGTGAGAGAAACGGCAGTGGCAGACACGGGAGTGACAGTAAGAGACACGGGAGTGATAGTGAGACACGGAGTGACAGTGAGACCCGGAAGTGGCAGTGAGAGACACGGGAGTGGAAGTGAGAGACACGGGAGTGACAGTGAGTGACACCGGAGTGGTATGCTGCAAAATAATGGCTGCAAATTCTTGTATGTGTTGTGATATGAGGTTCACAACAAAAATTCTAGGACAGGAAATGACAGAGAAGGGTAGAGAGGGGAGAGATATTAAGAATATAGAGTACAAACATGGCTGAAAATGACAGGATATGTACGAAGCGAAAGCTAGAGTGAGAGCAAAAGTGAGACAGTGAGAGCAAACAGAAGTAAGAGAGCGAGAGACCGGGGGAGGGGGGGGGAGGAACCTAGTGGTTTTGAGTGAGTATGAAACATGTCTTCCTTCAGGAACCAAACAAAGGTAGTAATTGTGACGTTGCTGAGAGGATAGACAACCCTGCTCTGTATCAGTGAATAAAACAACCTACGTCAGCATCAGTCAATAAAACCTACGTCAGTATCAGTCAATAAAACAGCCTACATCAGTATCAGTCAATAAAACAACCTACGTCAGCATCAGTCAATAAAACCTACGTCAGTACAGTCAATAAAACAACCCATGTCAGTATCAGTCAATAAAACCTATGTTAGTATCATTCACTAAGGTAACTTGTGTCAAAAATGATAAATAATATAATATAAATAATAATAATAATAATAATAATAATAAATAATAAGAAGAAGAAGAAGAAGAAGAGAATGTTGCTGCTACTTTATTAGTAGTAGTCAATAGTATTAGTACTTATATACTAAACTAAGATAAAGGTAAATATTCTTCTTCGCCTTTATAGTGCATTTTATGAGCTCATGGTATGTTGTGGAGGATAACAGCAAGGTTGACAGGTTATACCTGCGTCCCGTAGTTATGGAGGATGACAGGTCATACCTGCGTCCCGTAGTTATGGAGGATGACAGGTCATACCTGCGTCCTGCAGTTATGGAGGATAACAGCAAGGTTGACAGGTCATACCTGCGTCCCGTAGTTATGGAGGATGACAGGTCATACCTGCGTCCTGCAGTTATGGAGGATAACAGCAAGGTTGACAGGTTATACCTGCGTCCCGTAGTTATGGAGGATGACAGGTCATACCTGCGTCCTGCAGTTATGGAGGATAACAGCAAGGTTGACAGGTTTATACCTGCGTCCTGCAGTTATGGAGGATAACAGCAAGGTTGACAGTGTCATACCTGCGTCCTGCAGTTATGGAGGATAACAGCAAGGTTGACAGGTCATACCTGCGTCCTGCAGTTATGGAGGATGACAGGTCATACCTGCGTCCCATAGTTATGGAGGATGACAGGTCATACCTGCGTCCTATAATTATGGAGGATGGCAGCAAGGTTGACAGGTTTATACCTGCGTCCTGTAGCTATGGAGGATGACAGGTCATACCTGCGTCCTATAATTATGGAGGATGGCAGCAAGGTTGACAGGTTATACCTGCGTCCTGTAGTTATGGAGGATGACAGGTCATAACCTGCGTCCTATAATTATGGAGGATGGCAGCAAGGTTGACAGGTTATACCTGCGTCTTATTAATAACGGAGAATGACAGCAAGGGTTGACAGGTCATACCTTCGTCCTATAGTTATGGATGATGACAGCAAAGCTGGCAGGTCATACCTGCGTCCTATAGTTATGGATGATGACAGCAAAGCTGGCAGGTCATACCTGCGTCCTATAGTTATGGATGATGACAGCAAAGCTGGCAGGTCATACCTGCGTCCTATAGTTATGGATGATGACAGCAAGGCTGACAGGTCATCCCTGCGTCCTATAGTTATGGATGATGACAGCAAGGCTGACAGGTCATACCTGCGTCCTATAGTTATGGAGGAGAATACTAAAGTTGAAAAGTTATACGGGCGTCGTGCACGAACAAGGTTACGTAGTCTTATTGAAATCATTTTTTTTTTCACATGAAGTCTATAACTGATTATGAACTCCTCCTTGCATGGAATGCAGCAGAACATTGCAGTCTGAAGCTGTTATTGACAAATAATCTCAAAAAAAAAAAAAATTATCCAGGTATGACAAACCCACTGCTGTACAGAGTGCACACAACCCAAGAGAAGCAGCCATATCTCACTTTTCGCCATCCAAATCCCTAAAAAACATAAAAGAAAATAGTCACTCCCCATGTTTTCCAATGAGCATCCATCAAATCTTCGACACTGTAATTCTATTGTTACACCTTAAGGCAAAAGAAATTTTTTAGGATACTGGGTTTGGAATAGTGCGGACAGACACACTTCTAGTGAGACAAGGAATCGGATACAATAACTTC
>NC_069493.1:7400857-7407216 GCF_026875155.1 Cherax quadricarinatus
CGTCACTAAGTCCAATCTTAATGGACTACCGTGGAGGTAACACCTGGAATATCAGTAAAGACGTCTGAAAAGTTACTCACACATTGAAGTAGTTCATGTCTCTTATGGTCATCCAAAGATTCATTAATATTAATGTTGGTTGCGCCCGAGTGGTCAAGAGTCACCAAGTCATGTAGTTCTTCATCATAGTCTAAGTTAGAGGTGTCAATTACGCACACTTTACATTCTTCAGTTGTCTTATCAAGTTCGTGTAGAAAAACAAAGTCAAAGTTATTAAGGCAGTTAACCGAATTTCTTCGGTAATATTTCTTAAGGATGTTGATATGATAAAGCTTAGTTTTCCCCTTGACTTTTATGAGGTAATCAACTTTCCCACAAATTTTTAATACTTTATATGGACCTTTCCATGCTACTAATAATTTATTTGACTTGATAGGCAAAAGTACAAGAACTTCATCCCCTACTTTAAAACTTCTCCTCTGACTTTTGGAATTAAAATATGTTTTGTACTGGTCCATTGACAAACTTAAGTTTTTCGAAACTATGTCAGAGGTCTCCTCAAGTTTGGATCTAAGGTCAAGGAGAAACTGGTAAGAAGACTGAACCTCAGCATTTACCTCCTCATTAGTCCATAAGTCATGAAGGATGGACAGTGGACCTCTGGCCTGTCTACCATAGATAAGTTCAAAAGGTGAAAACCCCAAAGAGTCACTGGGAACTTCCCTCATGGCAAACAAAGCACAGGGTAGGTAACGATGCCACTCCTTAGGTTTAAGGGAGCAAAGTTTCCTTAAAATGGACTTGAGAATCGAATGCTGGCGCTCAATCCTCCTATTACAGCTGGGATGATAGGGTGTGGTGAAGAGAGGCTTCACTCCCAGAAGTTGGCATAGATGTTGCATTAAGTCAGATGTAAATTGTGTCCCACGGTCAGACAAAATTTCTCTAGGGATGCCCACTCTGGAGAAGATGGACAAAAGGGCTTCAGCCACTTCTGTAGTGGTTATGGTCTTTAAGGGTATGGCTTCAGGAAAACTCGAAGCATAATTAACTAATGTTAATATATATCTGTGTCCCCCAGATGAAAGTGGAGATAAAGGACCAACGATGTCAATAGCTACTCTTTCAAATGGTACCGTAAAGATAGGCATTTTGACCATAGGTACTCGCCTGGTACCTCGAGAGGATGACAGTTGGCAAACTTTACACGATCTACAATAGGTAGTGACATCTGAGGACATTTTTGGCCAAAAATAGGTTTCCCTAATTTTATTTAAGGTTTTACGATGCGAGAAATGTCCGGCCACTGGCAGGTCATGAGCCATTTTAAGAACAGTCTCTCTGCATTGACTTGGAACAACTAAGATGGAATAGTCTATCTCAACTGAATTTAATTTGAATACTGACTTGTACAAGATACCTTTTATATATTCAAATTTATATGAAAAGTTTTTCCTTCGGATCACTTGATTTTGTTTAGGCGCATTATGGCAATTCGAAGAGAAGGGCAATTACGTTGTAACTTGACAAAGGAGTCCTTCGATATACTAAAGGCTTAAAGTCAGGGAAAATCAAAGGATGGACAGTAGGAAGCCTGGGCTTTGGTCTGAGCCCTAGTCAAGACATTTATGGTATCGGAGGTGATATCTTTACTTTCATTTAACAAGTGAACCGGTGATCCTACTACCTCGCTTTCGAGAGTAGCATCAATGGTTTTTAATCCCACATGAATCTCACGAGACATTGTCTCATCTGAACTTTCGAGGGGCTTCTCTGACTCTACAGGAAGAGGATCTGAAAAGCTTATGTCCACCTTTGGCGATGAAAGGTCAACCTCAGAAGGAAGAACGGCACCTTTTACATTACCTATTAGTACGGAGCAAGAAGTGATGGGAGCTAGTACAGCTTCAGACCAACCTGTGAACCATTTAGACCTAATGTAACAAAGGATGGTAGGAAGTGTCCGTACGGCCCAAGTAGTCTGAAAGTATAGCAGAGGAATGAGTTTCTTTAAGGTTAGGGAACAGCTTATCGGAAATGACTATACATGTGCATCCAGTGTCTCGTAAAATGGTAGATACATTAAGTCCATTAACTGTTCCTGAACAGAAGGGTGCTTGGTCATTACAGTCTTTAAAACATCTTTCAACTTTTTGGACCTTCTTAGGACAATCTGGACGTTTATGTCCCTTAACACCACACAAATGACAAACAGGAATAAAAGAAGTCATTTTTACTTCCATTAGAGGCTTTGATTTCTTAAGGTCTGATGAACCCTTGCCCTTAGGGTTCGATCCCTTTAGGTCTTTATAGGAATTGTGAGCCTCAGCATACAGGTCAGCAGCCTCAGCAACTTCCTCAGCTTTAATCAGGTTACGTTCTCTGATGAATGTTCGTATCTGATGGGGAAGAGCTGTCAGGAACTGGTCAGCAACCATGAAGTCTCTAAGAGATTCATAACTGTGATCAATTCCTGAACTCTCTATCCAAAAGTCGAACAAACGAAAGAGTGTTACCTGTAACTACTGAAAGTTCTGGCCAGGCTGTAAGGTGGCATACCTGAAATCTTTCCTGTAAGAATAGTGGTTTTTTGATATGCTTTAAGGATTGCCTTCTTCAGTAGGTTATAATTACATATGATATCCTGCGACAAAGTTGCATAGATATTCAAGGCTGTACCAGAAAATAACATTCCTAACCTGGTAGCCCAGGTGTCAGCAGGCCATTCACAGAGGGTAGCGGTATTTTCAAACCTGATAATGTATGAAGTTATGTCTTCCCCCTCTGTGAAGGGAGGTAAATTAGGTGTTGGAATATGTGCACTGACTGCACGTTGTTCCATTACTCCTTCCTCTAATTGTTGTTGTGTAAGAGTTAACTTTTTATTCTCTAATTCAAGGCGAGATTTTTCGAGCTCGCGATCCTTTCTCTCTCTATTAACTCAAGTTCTCTAGCTTTTTCTTCACGTTCTCTAGCTTTTTCCTCAACTTCTCTATCCTTTGCTCTTTCCTCAAGTTCTCTTATTTTAGCCTGTTCCTCACATATTTTAGCCTGTTCCTCACGTTCTCTAGCTCTTCACGATCAAGTCTATCACGCTCCTTTTTGTCTTCTCTTTCTCTTTCTAACTGTCTTTCTTGGATTTCTCTCTCAATTCTCTCTCTCTCTCCTTTTTCTCTTCTCTTTCGATTCTCTCTCTCTCCTTTTCTTCTTCTCTTTCCCTTTCTAACTGTCTCTCTTCTCTCTCAATTCTCTCTCTTTCAAGTCTTTCCTGGATCTTAGCACTAATGAAAGATTCTAAATTTTTCCCTGTTATTCCTAACTTACTTCCAGCATTCATCCAAAACTGGTATTCCTCCATGCTTGCAAGAATAACTTAAACTATCAGGGGAAATGAAACAGGTGTTAAAGAAAACGGAGGGTTCAATTCCTGCTCCGTTCAAACTGTAAATAAACCAGAGGGCTCAATCCCTGCTTCAATTAAACAATATGTATTAATTAAAACAAAGGGTTCTATGCCGGCTCCGAGCAAACAGTAAGTAGAATGGGGTCCCTTGACCATCCAATCTTCTCACCAACAAATCAAGAGTGTCCAACGACAGTTCCCTTGATAAAATAAAGAGCTCAATGAAACAAATTGTCACTGGAAAATCTCGGGTCCCTAGAGTCTAATCCTCCAAAGTGTTTCAAGCTCACAAGAAAGGTGGCAGAATTAACTATTATATCCTGCCTGACTTGACTTACAATAAATTGAGACTATAACAATCCTCAAATCTTTTAAAATACCTGTACCGTAGTCCTACCATAGAGAATGATTACTCATGGCTGGTGGTAACCGTCTGTGGTATGCAGTGTTGAAGTTCCAATGGTAGATTCGAGATGGAATTGAATCTTGATTCTGTCGAGTTGTATCCTGGCAGGGTCGCCACTTGTGAAGGCTTACTCAGCCCTGTAATAAACTTCAACAGTATTACCAAGGCTGGCTCCTCCTCAGGAAAATTAATGAATAGAAAAAGAAATAATAACAGACAAACATAAACACTTTATTATATAGAAAATATAAAATATAAAACACTTAAATATGAAATATTAATCCTACATTAAAGAAAATGAAAAATGAAAAATATAAATGATAACTGAATTCAACGCTAATATATATAGAGGTGTCTGGTGTTGGTGACAGTGTTGAAATCGTAGCCGTTGCTGATGATGGGGGGGGGGGCGCAGGTGTTGGTTACGACCCACTGGCTAGTTCTTCACAGTATAGCCTTGAGTATTATATCCCGATGACAGGAAAGCAGGTTCTTTACCACTGCAATGATGAGGGGTTACCTCCTGCAATTTCATACAGGTGCACAGGTAATTAAATCCAAAAAGGGGAAGTCTCAGGACGTTAGTCCATCTCCACCAGTTCTTCTCGTTGATTGACAGGTGACCCTCTCTGTCATCCAAGCTGAAAAGATAGACAGGTTACCCACTGCTTAAATAATCACTCTCCATGATAAGTACAATACCTAAAAGATGTGGTGATTATTACAACAGTCAACTTAGAGCAAGGCTGAAAAGACTAAGTTTAATATTGGTCAAAAGTGAAGCTTTCAACCCATAAATCCACTAGAATACAAGGCAGGCATGTACTTACAGTAGTGCTGAGAGCTGTGAGTCTAGTGATTACTGTTTGGACCAGAGCCCCACACGTCACCTTTCGGGTGGGGGGGGGAAGGAGGAGGGGAAGGGATAGCGGGAGCTAGACTGACCCTACCTTAACAAGCAGCTGGCAGTCAAACTATCACTTTCGGGGTGGGGGAAAAAGGCGGGAATAGCGGGAGCTTGACTTACCCTACCTTAACAAGTAGCCGGCAATGAAACTATTGTTACTATATACTCCCTTGCTACTCCTATCTATTGAACTTTTCCCTCACTATATATATATATATATATATAATATATATATATATATATATATATATATATAATATATATTATATATATATATATATATATATTTATATATGCAAAACAACCACTGTGAAAGAATAAGGAAATTCCAAGCACTCTCGTGACTACTCATATTATCAAGGAACAATAAAAGTGATGCATCACATCCCACAACAAAGCAACACCTGATGCACGACTCATAAGAAAGAGAACATTGCAGCAGGCCAGCTGGCACAACTAGACAGGTTCTTCACGCAACCCACAAACTATTCTACCCAAGAATTAAGATTTATTATTTGTCCAATGTATTACTAAATTCTTCCCAAATTCTATTAATTATAAATGGATCTAATTTACATAAACCAAAGGAAATATTCATATTACTCTCAAAACTGCTTTTTATGAAACAAGATTCAATTATATTCCTGTCGACCATGGACTTGCTTGATACAACTTTCTCAACTTTTTAAAAATCAATTGGATGGTTAAAATCTCTCACATGAATAAATAGAGCATTGGAATCTTGTCCAGTTCTAATGCTATATTTATGTTGTTTTAATCTTAGTTCGAGACTTTTACCGGTTTGATCGTAATAAACTTTATCGCAAATTTTACAAGGAATCTTATAGACACATGCGTCAGCATTTTGGAGGGAATTCTTTAACAAAAGTTTTTTTTTACTGTATCAAGATTTTTAAATAAAACTTTGATATTAAAAGTCTTAGGAAGAGAAGGCATATCAACCAAGTTTTCATGGTAAGGGAGAACCAACATATTTTTAGTTGAATAAGGTTGGTTGTCCCTTTTTGGATTGTAAAAAGTATTTCTAGCAATTTTAAAAGATTTATCACTTTTATTATTCCTTGATAATGTGAGTAGTCACGAAAGCGCTTGGAATTTCATTATTCTTTCACAGTGGTTGTTCTGCATATTCTGAAATCGCCTGTTTACTGTGATCTTATTGCATATATATATATATATATATATATAATATATATATATATATATATAATATATATATATATATATATAATATATATATATATATATAATATATATATATATATATATATATATATAAATATATATATTTTCAACAGGTCGGCCGTCTCCACCCGAGGCAGGGTGACCCAAAAAAGAAAGAAAATCCCAAAAAAGAAAATACTTTCATCATCATTCAAACACTTTCACCACACTCACACATTTATACACTGCTTTTGCAGAGGTGCTCAGAATACAACAGTTTAGAAGCATATACGCATAAAGATACACAACATATCCCTCCAAACTGCCAATATCCCAAACCCCTCCTTTAAAGTGCAGGCATTGTACTTCCCATTTCCAGGACTCAAGTCCGACTATATGAAAATAACCGGTTTCCCTGAATCCATTCACTAAAAAATTATCCTGCTCCCCCCAAAAAT
>NC_069493.1:7407716-7425400 GCF_026875155.1 Cherax quadricarinatus
TGCAGTACGATGCCAGAACGACTCCAGTTAAGTCATTCCTGGCACTCAGGCTGCAGTACGAGTGCCAGAACGACTTAAGAAATTATCTGAACGAGTGTTGAACACGTAACGTCTCTGTCTTTTGGTTAAAAAGATGAAAACATTGTGATTGGTATTGGTAAGGTCACTGGAGGGCGAAACATCAACAAATAAAGATCCCCAGATGTTGCACATGTTAGAAATGATCAAGGTCCCAGGACCGAAACGTTTTCTAATGAATATGTCATAGTGTTTGCTCGCGTGTCTTTCTGGAGCTATGCAAAGCAGTCATACCAAACTATTGGCATAACTCACGAAATCGTAATAACACGATTGCAAACAAACCATACTACGGGCGGGGATAGAACCCGCGGTCATAGAGTCTCAAAACTCCAGACCGTCGCGTTAGCCACTAGACCAGCTAGCCACAATAAGATTCATCCAACTAGGTATATTTCTACACCATAGGAAGGTTACATTAGGCACACTGTGACCCAAATGCACGTTTTTTTACAGACGAATCTCAGCTAGCGCGGCGTGACGAAACTTGCTCAAGTCCCTTCACTGCCGTCAAAACATGACTTAAGAAATCGTAATGGCGATCGATTGCCAAACAAAGACATTATACGTGCGGGGATCGAACCCGCGGTCATAGAGTCTCAAAACTCCAGCCCGTCGTGTTAGCCACTAGACCAGCTAGCCACAATAAGATTCATCCAACTAGGTATATTTCTACACCATAGGAAGGTTAGCATAGGCCACCACTGTATATGTGGTCACAGTGGAGGAACACTGCTGTAGGCCTACTGGGCAGAATCTTCTCAAAACAAACCATACCCATTCCTTTTACCAAATAAGTAAAACTTGCGATTTTGGCTTAAATAGGAATGCTCTTCTTGCCGAATAAGGCAAGCGAAATTTGTTTGTTATGCTAATAACTTTTCGCTAAAATAAATCATTCATTGTGTTTGTTTATTAAATTATTGTAAACTTATCTAAAATATATTTAGTTGGATTAGGCTAAATTAAATTGTGCTTGTTATAATAAGGTCAGGTAAGTTTTCTAAGGTTCTTTTGGTACAAAGTTATTAATTTTTACTTTATAAAGATAAAAAAATATATCTTTAAACGTATAAAGAGTAAATTTTAGAAAAGAAATGAACTTTAAATGAGTCGTGATAATGACACAGTTTTACCCTATTCGATACGACACACACACACACAACACTCACACTCTACAATAAGATTAGGTCTTGTCCTTTGTATGTATATTATTCAGTTACGTAATGAACATTTGTAACTTTCTGTTGGATTCTATGAAAAAGAGGATTGTGTTGGTGTGTCGGTGGCGGGTCGGTGGATAGAGCACCGTGAGGCGGACGTTCATGGCCCAAGATTCATTGACCTTTATGTCTGGTGGCTCAGATGCGCTCTCTCTGCTCTTTTCTCTCTCTCTCTCTCTCTCTCTCTTCTCTCTCTCTCTCTCTCTCTACCTCTCTCTCTTTTTTCACTTCTCTGCACACACATGTCATGGTACGTGACGCGGAATCAGACCGGTCTGTTCTGGAATATGTGAATGAACATGACGGGAGATTCGATTCAGAGTTGTTCCTGTTTGCAGATGATGTGAAAGTTAATACGAGATTTCTCGACGGAGGGAGACCTGCTGAAACTACAGAGGGATCTGGGACAGGCTGCAGGCCTGGTCCAGCAACTGGCTCCTGGAGTTCAACCCCACCAAGTGCAAAGTCATGCGGTTTGGGGTGGACAAAGAAGACGAAGACAGAGTACAGTCTAGGGAGCAAACACTCCAATCCTAACTCAAGGAAGAAAAGGATCTTGTAGGGTGAGTATAATACCGAACACATCTTTCTGAGTCACAATCAGCCAGGTAATGCGGCAGATATGGGCGCCTGGCAAACTTAGGGATGCATTTCGACCATTTCAGCTAAGATCGTTCAGGACCTCTGAAAGTATATGCCAGCACCAGTTTGGAACCCACGGCTGGCCAGACGTCGGAAATTAGATAAAGCTCAAAGGTTTGCAACGAGGACTAGTCTCAGAGTAAGGGGGCAACAAGGGGTCCAAGTGGACTCTGAAGACTTCAGATGAACACAGGGATGTTAGGAAAATATTCCTCAGGCCACTAAGTTGTCAGGAAGTGGAAAGCGATGTACGTGGGGGCGGTTACCATACATGCTTTTAGAGAGGTACGATAAAGCTTCAAGGAGCAGGGAGAGAATGGGACCTAGTAGGTCCAGTGAAGAAGTGGGGCAGGATTGGGCTTGACTCGACCCTTGCAACCACAATAAGATGAGTACACACACACACACCACACACACACCCGCTCACACTCACTCACACACCACACACACACATGATAATGCGGCAACCTGTTTGGTAACCACACTAGCCACAGCAGTGAAGAAATAGAGAAAGTGCAAAGGTTGCCAACATGACTAGTCCCAGAGTAAGAGGTATTTTTTTTTTTGTCCTACGAGAGAGGTTAAGGTGAAATCAACCTGACGACCATGGAGGACGGAGAGATATGGGGGAATGGTAAGACATACAAAATTCTGTGAGGAATTGACGAAGGTGGACAAAGACGGATGTTCCAGAGATTGGACCCGTAACAGGGAGCCCAGTTGGAAGCTGAAGACACAGATGAATCACAGGGATGTTACGGAAGTTTTCTTCAGCCACAGAGTGTCAGTAAGTGGAATCAGTTTGGGATGAGCTGTAGTGGTGGCAGGATCCATTAATAGCTTTAGCAGAGGTCATGATAAAAGCTCACGGCTCAGGGAGAGTGACTAGTTGCGATCATTGAAGAGGGGGGCAGGAGCTCGGATCGACCCCGCAACCTCAACTAGGTGAGTACAACTAGGTGAGTGACACAACACACACACACACACACACACAAGGACACACACACCACACAACACAACACACACACACACCACACACACCACACACACTCACACCACACACACACACACCCACAACCACACACACTAAACCTTCTGGAGTTTTATGATAAAATATCAGAAGGTAAGACACGAGAGAGAGGGGTGGGTTGATTGCTCTTCTTGGACTGCAAGTAGGCTTTGACCACCAGTTTCCTCACAAGAGATTAGTGCAGAAGCTTGAGCATCAGTCGCCTATAACAGGAAGGGCACTGCAATGGATCAGAGAATACCTGACAGGGAGGCTAAACAAGAGTCAGGTAGTAATGATGTATCACCAGTGGGCACCTGGTGACGAGGGGGTCCACAGGGGTCGGTCTAGGGACAGTTGATTTTTTGGTATAGTGAACGACATGAACGGAAGGCGTTAGACTCAGAAGTGTCCTGTTTGGCAGATGATGTGAGTTACTGAGGAGAATTATAATATGATTGAGGACCAGGCAGGACTTCAAAGAGACTGGAACATGACTGGACATGGTCAGCAAATGGCTTCTCGAATTTATTCCTGCAAATGCAAATCATGAAGATAGGGGAAGGGCAGAAGACCCAAGACAGAGTATAGGCTAGGTGGCCAAGACTCTTGCAAACTACTCCAAGGAGAAAGATCTTGGGGTGAAGAGGAGTATAACCACGGCCATGTCTCGGAAGCACCATCAATCAGATAACTGCTGCAGCATATGCGGCGCCCTTGCAACCTTGAGAACAGCATTCCGACACCTTAGTATGGAATCATTCAAGGCCCACTGTAACAGTGGTATGTCAGGCCCATACTGGAGTACAGCAGCTCGTTTGGAACCGACTTGATAAGCACGTCAAGAAACTAGGAAAGTTCATAAGGTTTGCAACAAGGTTAGTTCCAGGGGCTAGGGGAAAGTCTCTATGTAAGAAAGATTAAGGAAATCGGCTGACTCGGACAATGGGAGGACAGGGGGTTAGGGGGGAGAGACATGATTACGACATATAATATACTGCGTGGAAATAGACAAGGTGGACAGGCCAGGATGTTCAGGGAAGGGGACACAGAAACAAGACCGGCCACAATTGGATCGTTGAAGACACAAATGAGGAAGAGAGTTAGTAGGAAGTATTTCTTCGTCTTTGGAGTTGTAAGGCAGTGGAATAGCCTTAGAAAAGACGTAGTGGAGGCTGGAATCATACACAGTTTTAGACGAGGTTTATAAAGCTCATGGCTAGGGGGAGGAGAGGGGTCTGTAGCCTCCGGAGTCTTTGTGGGAAAAAGAGTCGCGGAAGAGGCCCATGAAGAACAAGGGCGGAATTGAAGTTTTGAAGTGGCGAGTTGTAGATTGTTAGCTTTGGATGGTTGAAGTTGAATTGATGCCGTTTGTTTTTGTGTTTCTCGTTTTGATAGAGGCCGCAGGGGCCAGGACAGAAACGCGGGGGGGCCTGGAGAGATGGGGCCAGGGCAGGCTAGGACTCCTCGACCCCTGTGACTTTATTCTGCCTCCCCTCGTCCCCATCTTTTTGTGCTACTTCCCCTTGCAACCTCTCAAATTGCGTGATGAGGTATAGAACGGAAGTTGGAGATTAGCTGAGCTGTTAGTACACACCACCACACACCTAAACTCTCACACCACCAGTCCACACAACTACACACACACACACACAACCAGGTTTTTTGCGGCACCCAACCAGTTTTGGAACCCACACTCGAGCCCCTAACAAGCACGAAGAAGAGCACCCGCCGTAAAAGCACAGAAAAAGGAATACTAGAGACGAAAAGTGCAAAGCGTTTTGGTTTCTGAACAAGACTAGTCCGGAGCTACAGTTGGTATTATTGTTCCCTACGAGGATGAGGTTGGAGAGGAGAGGCTTAGAGGGAAAATTCAACACTGATCGGAATACTGTAGTCAGGAGGGAACTCAACTGACCGGACGACCTCTGGGAGGGACAGGAGGATGAGAGAGATGGAGAGAAGAGGAGATGGTAGAGGGGGAGAGATAGAGATTTAAGAAGAAGTGGGATTGGAGATCGGGGGGACATGGGGAGGGGACCCATGGGGGACATGGCCGAGGGGACTATCGGCCGATGGGGCGACATGGAGAATCGGCACAGCATACAAAATACTGAATAGGAATTGACAAGTGGGGACATGCCGTGGACATAAAAAACAGGTTCTCCTGGTTCAGAGAGATTGACGACAGATTGGACACTGGTAAGTAACAAGAGGGGACACACAGAGTTGGAGTGGAAGCTTAAAGACACAGCAATTGAATCACAGGCGATGTTACGTTTGCCTGCAATGTTAGGAAGTATTTCTTCAGTCCACAGAGGTAAGTCAGTATGTGTGGCAATAGTTTTTGGGAACAGAAAGCAAATGCGGAAAGCGATTTTTGTTGTGGTGTCTATGTACACATGTAGTGGACCACGGCCAGGCCTTAGGAGGATCCATTAACATAGTTTTTTAAGCAGAGAAGAGAGGTTCTCATTATAGGTAGGGTACGATTTAAATGTTGTGTTTGTTATAAGCTCACGGCATCTATCCCTCTAGGAGAGAGTAAGAAGAGGGTGAGTCGAGATGTCGTAGATTTGCTCTACAGAGGGAGGAAAGACGTGCCAGAAGTCGGAGAAGTATGGAGGATGTAAGTTTGACCTAAACAGTAGCGAGCGATTCAATTGTCGAAGTAGGGGCGGGGCCAGGAGCTAGGAAGACCAGGCAGGATGCAGTAGAAGCTGGGATAAGGGCGGGGCAGGCCAGGACCACCAGCCGCCAGGGAGCAGGTAGGCTCCCGGCGAGAGGGGGTGGGGGCTGGCCTGGTTTTCCCGCAGCAGCAGGAGTCGGAACGCTCGACTCCCCCCGCAAACCTCAACTAGGTGAGTGAACGGAAGTCAGAAGAGTCGACGTAGCGTTGTGTGTAACTAAGTACTTATGTAGTTAGACAAGTAATACAAAACTAGGTCCGCAAGTATAAAAGAGGTACTCACACACACACACACCACCACACACCACTACACATACACATCGCACACACTCTCACCACACACCTAACAACCACAACACCCACGCCACACTGGGTCGTCATTAACGTCTAATTTAACGGTGAAGCACTTATACCGTAAGTGAAATAAACATTGAAGAATGAAAAAGTCTTATCCTTATAGTATGTCTCCTTTAGGAGGAATTACGGAAAATTATATTCAAGGCTCTCCCTCTAATAATGCAGCAGTGGGAAAAACAGAGTGTACAGATCCTAATGCAAAAGACAGAGACAGGGGGAAAGATGAAGGTATACAGTTTATTTACAAGTGGTCCACTGTAGGCCTACACAAAAGTATCCAGTAAGATGGCATATATGAAATACGCAAGGTTACTGTACATCCAGGCTCCATAACTAAGACTACAGTACAAAGGCTTATCAAAGCTAAACTTAGGCTTACAAGAAACCCCTCCTTTCAAGATCGAAGTACAGTACAAGGCTACAGAATACCAGTACTCAGGCGCGTATCAAAGAACATACAGGACAAGGCTACAAGGAATAATACAGCAGTACCGTCAAAGGCTACAAGAATACTGTTGATCACAAGGCTACTAAGAATCACCAACACAGTATACAAGGCTAAAGGAATATAGTTTACTACTCAAGGCTTACAAGAAGCAATTCCCCAGGTACAAGGCTACAAGGAATACCAGTACAAGGCTACATATGGAATACAGAGATACAAGCGCTTACAAGAAATACAGTACTCAAAAGGGGCTACAGAATTACAGTTTACAAGGCTCTACAAGAAGATATGAATTAGTTCATATTGCTAAAGACAGTATTGGAAACGAACTTAAATAAAATAATGGCCCCATCTTTCACACTTCAAATACTTCTTTTGCAGGCACAGTTACAAAGCAAGTATTCTCACGTCCCTTTATATCGCGATATATGTAAGATGTAGATTTTAAAATTTGGTAATTTACAACAACATGTATTAAAAACTTAAACCCTCACCAGAGAAACGGAAAAGAAAGAACAACAAAAACATAAGCAAGAAAGAGAAAATTAAGAAAGAAGAAAAAGACAGAAAGGAAATTCGAAGAAAAGCAACTTGCCACAATGGCGACCCCAGGACTCGGGGATAACCCAAACGGAAATCTAAAAGAAGGAAGCCAAGGAAACAGCGCCATTTTTATCAATAATATACAAGCAGCTTCTCCTTGTATGTGCCTTAAAAAATCATTCTTGGACCCCCTCCCCACAGAGCAGAGGTGGGATCCTTGGTGGGATCCACTCATTAGTTTTAAGAATAGGTATGGTGGAGAGGGCTGACACCGCCAGATTCCTGCTCCTCCAGCTTCGTGAACGAAAAACGCAGTTGCTGGCAAAACGGAACCAGAGAGCCAAGAGCACGGGACGAGAGGTGGAGTGGTGGGGCGGTCGTCGGGTTCAGGAACGAGCTAGGACTCGATTTCCCTGCAAACCACCAGATAGATGAAGTAGAGTATAGATGGTTATACAACTGTTTAATATAAGAACCGAACAATAGTCTGATTCTTACTAAAGGCATACAGCGACAGAATAATCACAGGAAGCGAAATCGTTCGTATTGATGTCCCAAATTATCTAATCAAATTACTTTACAGAGGCTTGCATATAGCCCCCCCGGGCCCCTCACCAGCAATGGAGTTTTTGGTAAAAGGGGGTCCTGCCTCTCACACTACTGGACCACTATTGGACATCGGTCTCTTGGAAAACCATGACGTCTCTCTGCCGTACACAACTGACTCGGCACCTACTATGACATGGTCATTTTATGGTCACTACAAGCACTCACAACTACTGGCCATCACTATGGGGACATGGTCTTTGGATGGTCACTACTCCCTGCCCTCTACCAACTCTTCTGGATCACTTATGACATGGTCTTGGATGGTCACTCTTGCTCTACAACTGACTGGACCACGATTGACATGGTCTTGGATGGGCTTCAACTACTGCCTCTCTCAACAACTACTGGGGTCCCACTAGGACATGGTCCTTGGAATGGGCAATACTGCCTCTCACAATCTACTGGACCCACTACTTGATCATGGTCTTCGTGGATGGTTTCACTACTGCCTCCTCACAAGTACTGGACCACTATGACAGGTCTTGGCCTATCTCTTGGTCGGTTCTACTCCTGCCTCTCACAACGACTGGACCACTATGACATGGGTCTTGGATGGTCAATATCTGCCCTTCGCAACTACTGGAACCACTTTGACATGGTCTTGGTATGGTTCACTACTGCCTCTCACAAACGACTGGACCACTTATTGAGACATGGTCTTTATCTGGTCACTACTGCGCTCTCACAACTACGGATCACTATGACAGAGGTCTTGGATGGTCACTCTGCCTTCAATTACTGGACCACTCAGACCATGGTCTTGGTTAGGATGGTCACCTCCTGCCTCTACAACTACTGGACCACGATGACCATGGTTTGGCATGCATGGTCACTACTGCCTCTCACAACTTACTGGGACCCACTAGACATGGTCTTGGATGGTCTCTTACTGCTCTCACAAAGTACCTGGGACACGAGATGACAAGGTCTCTTGGATATGGTTGTCAGTACTCCCTGCCTCTGCGTGAAGTACCAACTACTGGACTTCACTAAATGACCCACCCCTGATTCTTGGAGGCGTTTGGCATGGTCACTTACTGCCTCTCACAAATACTTGGCATCACTATTGAATAGGTCTTGGCATGGTCACTCCTCTTGCCTCCCAAACTACTCGGTCCACATATGGACATGGTCTTGGATGGTCACTATGCCTCTCACTCCAACTACTGGACCTCTGACATGGTCTTGGCATGGGTCACTCCAGCCTTCTCACAACTATCCTGGACACACATTTGACGTGGTCCTTTGCATGGTCGCTCTGCCTCTCACAAACTAACTGGACCATTATGACATGGTCTTCGGGCCATATCGGTCACCTAACTGCCTCTAACACACTACTGGTCCATATGACTGCATTGGTCTTGGATGGTTCACTCCGCCATTCGCAACACGACATGGGACCACTATGACATGGTCTTGGCCCAATGGTCGGGCACTACCTTGCCTCTCCACAACTACTGAACCCAACTGTCGACATGGGTCTTGGATGGTCACTCTGCCTCTCTCAACTACTGGACACACATGACCCATGGTCTTGGTTGGTTCATGGTCACTAATGGCTCCTCATCACAAACTACTGGACCACTATGTTTGCATGGTCTTGGACCTTGGAATGGTCACTACTGCCTCTCGCAAACTTACTGGACCATATGACATGGTCTTGGCTGGTCATACTGCCTCTTGCAAACTTTGGACCACTTTTGACTGGTCTTGGATGGTCACTACTGCCTCTCGGCAAGTATGGGACCCAGATATGACATGGTTCCTTGGATGGGCATACTACTTGCCTTCTCACAACTACTGACCCGATTTGACCTCATGGTTCTTGGAATGGTCCACTACTGCCTCTCGCAAATATGGACACGATTGACATGGTCTCTTGGAATGGTCACTCCTGCTCTCACAACTACGGGTCCTCATCTATGAAATGGCCTTGGATGGTCAGCTCACTACTGCCTCTCACAAATCTACTGGACACTATAACATGTCTTGGCTGGAATGGGTTCACTCCTTGCCGCTCACAACAATGACCCCCTGATGACTGGTTGGAATGGTCAACTCCTGTGCCTCTTACATCTACTCTGGACCACGAGGACATTGGTCTGGGTTGGTCACTCCTGCACTACTCACAACTTAATGGACCCACTATGACATGGTCGCTCTGGATGGTCATATGCCTCTCGCAACTACTGGACCACTATGACATGGTCATTGGAATGGTCACACTACTGCTGCTCACAATTACTGCGGGTACCACTCTGAGACTATGGTCTGGTGACTCTCTTGGGATATGTCCACATGGTCACTATGCCCTCTCCAATTACTGGACCACTATGACATGGTCTTGGATGGTCATCTCCTGCCTTCAAACGACTGGGCCACTATGACATGGTCTTGGGCTTTGGAAATTGGTCACTCCCTGACTCTCACAACTACTGGACCATATGAACCTGGTCTTCTTGGATGGTCACCTCCTGCCCTTCTCACAAACTATTGATACCACTTCGGACAAATGCATGGTCTTGGGCTTGGTCACTCATGCCTATCACAACTAATCTGTCCACCACGACCTGGTCTTGGAATGGTCACTCCGCCTCTCCACAACTGAATGCCACTTATGAACATGGTTCTTGGACATACCATGGTCACTCTGCCTCTCCAACGTATGAACCACCACAGACATGGTATTGGTTGGTCCCTCCTGCCTCTCTAATCTTACTGAACCACCACGACATGGTCTTGGATGGTCACTCCTTGCCTCTCTACAACTACCTTGATGAACACTAACGAGTGGTCTTGGCAGGGTCACTCCTGGCTCTCACAACTACTGGACCACTATGACATGGTCTTGGACAATGGTCACTCCTGCCTCTCACAACGACTGAACCACCACGACATGGTCTTGGATGGTCACCTCCTGCTCTCCACAATACTGATGAACCACCACACGACCATGGTCTGAGGATTAGGTCAGCTCTCCCTGCTCTCACAAAACTACGGGACCCACTATGATCATGTCTACTTGGTGGTTTCACTCTTGCCTCGTCACATACTATGAACCACCACGCGACATGGTTCTGGATGGTCACTCTTGCCTTCGCAACTACTCGAAACCACCAACGTACATGGTTCTTGGCAGTCTGGTCACTCCAGCCTCCTCTCACAACTACTGAACCACCACGACATGACGACATGGTCTTGGATGGTCATCCTCTGCCTCTCACAAACTACTTGAACCACCACGACATGGTCTTTTGGATGGCTCACTCCTGCCTCTCACAACTACTGAACCAACACGACATGGGCTTGGATGGTGTCATCTCCTTGCCTTCACAACTACCTGAACCACCACGACCTGGTCTTGCGTTTGGTCACTCTCCTGCCTCTTCCACAACTACTGAAACCACCCACGACCCTAGATCTAGGATACAGTGTGGAAGACATTGGCAAAAAAATTACACAATTGTACACAGACATTGGCAGCAGGTATGTTTGGTTTGGTTGTGTAATAGCACTCAACAAAATGCATCCCTTAGGAGATCCAGATTGAATATAACGAAACCATGTGTAACAGGAAATCTTTATTCCTGAAGCCGTTCCGCTACACAATAGGCTTCTTCAGGTCGAATACAGAGGATGCAACAGAGGAGGTTTTGTAAGGACGTAATCAGTTGATCACCTTCAAAACTACTTTTGAATTTTCCAGTCAAAGACACTCTGCCGGTGCAGGCAAAAGTCTTCGGAATAAAGATGCCTAATTGTGATATTAGAACAACTAAGAAAAGAAAGAGCACTGGTGCAGGCCTCTACTGGCCCAATGTATTGCATACCATTGTTATCTTCCAGTGCTAAAGAATACTTGGAAAAAGTGGGCGATAGATATATTAACAATGTATCCGCTCTTAAGAAACACAATCGTGACAGTAAACAGAGATGAATAGATATTAAGACCACTAGCATGCATGTTACTCAAGTCAGATATTAAGACCACTAGCATGCATTGTACTTCAAGTCAGATTTTGTTAAGACTCTCGCATGCATTGTTTCTCAATGTTCAGCACGTATATTAAGACCACTCGCATGCATGTAGACTCAAGTCAGAGTATTAAGACCACTAGTTGCACCTGTACTCAAGTCCGATATTAAGGGACCACTAGAATCTGCATGTACTCAAGTTGATATTACGAGACCCACTAAGCAAGCATGTTAATCAAGTCAGTATTAAGACCATCGCATCGCATGTTATGTACTGCAAGTCAGATATTAAGCCCACTAGCATGCATGTACTCATGTCAGATATTATGACAAGACACTAGCTTGCATGTACTCACTTAGTAGAAATTGAGACCTCTAGCATGTACTCATTAACTCATCCTTCCTCCACCTCATATCTGACACAATTACAGTACTTGTATTTAGACTCAGATACAGTGAGTTCGGATCCACAAATTAAGAAGAAATAAAGATACATTGAAGGAAAAGGAGGGAACACTCTGCCAGCAGGCCTGGATTGGGTCACATAATAGGAATTAGCATGTAACATTGGTAAATTACCAAGATAGCCCCCCAAAAAGTGTTCAACGTGACTGATACCCATTGGGTTTATAATCTTATTTTTTCATTGAGAGGACAATTAATATGGGTAGACTGAACATGATAGTCACTACGCCATATCTTTACTGGTCACACTACGGAAATAAAACTGCCAGTTAAAAAAACATTAATTTTTCGGATAGTTTGTGAAAACCACAGAAGATGTGTGGAAAAAATGTTCTATAATAAGGGAGACAATTATGTGGAGTGTCTGAACGTGTGGATGATGTATCATGGACGGGAAAGACAGACAGTTTATCGTACATCAAAATGGTTTATTTTATTACTATACCGAACATGTTGGTTAGGTAAGATAGTCCTGATATGGAACTGTACTTCTCCAGGCCTGAGGGCTCTAACAACCTCAATTCTACGACTTTATCTACTAACTGTCAGTCAGACACTTTGCAATTCTTGGGATTTAATACTTTGGGGAAAGTCTTCGCTTGCCAAAATTCTTGGGACGTACCCTACTTCTCAAACATTTTGAACACATGTTACACGACCATACTGACTGCTGCACTTCTCCTGCCAACGGTTTATAAGCTCCTTCTAGTACGTATTGCGTTACTTATTCTATTCAAGATTGAATGGATGACCAAACCCAGCTCGACTCAAGGTTTTGAGGGGAATAACTGCTATAACCGCCTCATTCTCCTCCTGATTCTTCAGATTCTCCTTTGTATGGACTGATGAAGCCATGGTGGCCGAACGCGACGAGACCCGAAAACGAAAGTCTTTCCTCAATAAAGCTACCCAAGAGTTATGAGGTTGCACATGTTCTTATTTATCAAGATAGTTCCTGACTATGGAATTGAACTTTCCAGGCGGAGGGAACTACTGACAACCATCAAAATTTCTACGACTTCAAGGTGTGATGGGATGATACTCGTTTCACAATCCTCTACTGTTCCTGCCTACTTCTGTATTCACTGCAAGAAGCCTTCTGTGTGTAGGCGACGAAAACGATTCGGAGGAATAAAGATTTGCCAAATGATGCTATGTGTTTACCTACCAAGACAGCAGTACTGAGATATAAACAACAGATATAAGAAACTACGACATCGAAAGGAAAGGAACACTGCCAAGCCAGGGCCCTATGGGGACCATGCGAGGAGGTCAGTGCACGTCAAATGTCTCCTTCGGCTTCTATAAGCCCAATGCACCCAACCTGTCAGGTCAGGTCACCTGGATTGCAACTGCTTTTATTTGTGTAATATATTAAGAATTTGACTATTAAGTGTTAGCTATGGGGACTACTGGCGGGTCCCCTCAAGTGATGCTAAACGACAACTTTCTCTTCCGAGATACGATGCTTCAATGAGGACAAATTTCCAACGTGCTCCGCTATTTACCTGGAGTTTACTGGAAGCGAGTCCGGGCGGTCAACGCCCCCGCGGCCGGGTCTGTGACCAGGCATCTGGTGGATCAGGCCTGGATCAACCTGGCTTGTTTTGCGGCTGTCTGGTTGCACGCAAACCACTTGTAAGAGGCCACACCAGCCGGACCTGATCAGGGAACTGATTTAGGTGTTGTCCAGTGCAGCATGGAAATGAAGACTGCCAGGGGTCCTGTTGGTAAGTCCCCCTTATTCGTGTGCTGGGGGCAGTTGCAGTTGAAACAGTCTCGGGCCCCCTGACACTTGAAGACTGCCAGGCGCGGGTCTCTGTTTGGTAATCCCCCCTGGATGTGTTGTGGGAGGCAGTTGAACAGTCTCGAGCGCCCCCTGACCACCTTCGGCGCCCTCCTGACGACACTTATTGTATGGTTCTCTTAACGTGCGACTTTAGTAGCAGTTAGTGACACCCCCTCTGCTTTTTTCAATTGGGGGGCGGTTATATTGAGTATATTGAGTACCCATATTGAGTATTGGGTATTACTGAGGAAATAAAAATATAGAACAATTATTACAGGGATAAGGAAATAATAAAAGGGCGGCGGGCTGTCTGGTTTTTTGTAAAATAAAAGGGGTGTTTCTGTTTGTACAATAGCTGCGTACTAAAAGTTACTCCTGATTTGTTGGTAGAGATTACCGACATATGTAAGGCTAAAAGGACCACCAAGTGCATATACTAATGTGGAATTTATTGTTGGCAACGTTTTCGCTCTCCAGGCGCAGGAGTCTTTATAAGCATTACACACAAATACATGGACACCAGAGGGTATATAAAGGCTCAGAGTGGTAGTGAATACTAGTGATGCGGTACCATTTCGAGTGTGTTCACTAGTGGTTTGCGTTAGTAGTAGGTAGTTAGTAGTAGTAGTAGTAGTAGTATAAGTAAGTAGTAGTAGTTAAGTCAGTAGTAGTAACGTGACAAAGTATAATACAATATGGTTAGAGCAATTAATTCGTAACATTGAGTAAAAGGATTTATAAATAGCTTTACTTGCGGTAATATAATAAAAATAGGTTGGACACAAACTATAGACTGGGTCAGGGGCAGGTTTATGTTTTCAGTGTTTCACTCTCATGTGCTTTGTGTAGTATACACCGGACTCGGAGTGGAGGAGAGGACTATGTGATGGCAGGGGTTGGAATATTAAGATTGGTATATACACAAATAACCCGCACATAAAAGAGAGAAGCTTACGACGACGTTTCGGTCCGACTTGGACCATTGACAAGTCAGTGTGACTTTGTCAATGGTCCAAGTCGGCCCAAAAACGTCGTCGTAAGCTTCTCTCTTTTATGTGCGGGTTTTTTGTGTATCGTTCCAGTCACGGTATTGTGCCTTTTTGTTATTTTTTAAAATGGTATAAAATACCGACAGGTTTTTAGGCAAGACACATATGCAACAGTTAGGTATTTGATGAATGGTTTGAAAAACCGACAAGTTGAAGATTGAGACACTTAGCAACATACGGGAATCTTTATTCAATTCAATTCAAGTTTATTCTCTATAAGGGTTACAGTGTGGGGTTTACAGGATTTGGATATTGTGTGGTGTACATGTTATAAAATACTAATTACAGAGGGGGCCACTAGGACACCTAGCATGGCTAGGTATTACAGAGGGGGCCACTAGGACACCTAGCATGGCTAGGTATTACAGAGGGGGCCACTAGGACACCTAGCATGGCTAGGTATTACAGAGGGGGCCACTAGGACACCTAGCATGGCTAGGTATTACAGAGGGGGCCACTAGGACACCTAGCATGGCTAGGTATTACAGAGGGGGCCACTAGGACACCTAGCTTTGGCTAGGTATTACAGAGGGGGCCACTAGGACACCTAGCATGGCTAGGTATTACAGAGGGGGCCACTAGGACACCTAGCATGGCTAGGTATTACAGAGGGGGCCACTAGGACACCTAGCATGGCTAGGTATTACAGAGGGGGCCACTAGGACACCTAGCATGGCTAGGTATTACAGAGGGGGCCACTAGGACACCTAGCATGGCTAGGTATTACAGAGGGGGCCACTAGGACACCTAGCATGGCTAGGTATTACAGAGGGGGCCACTAGGACACCTAGCATGGCTAGGTATTACAGAGGGGGCACTAGGACACCTAGCATGGCTAGGTATTACAGAGGGGGCCACTAGGACACCTAGCATGGCTAGGTATTACAGAGGGGGCCACTAGGACACCTAGCATGGCTAGGTAATTACAGGGGGGGCCACTAGGACACCTAGCATGGCTAGGTATTACAGAGGGGGCCAACTAGGACACCTAGCATGGCTAGGTATTACAGAGGGGGCCACTAGGACACCTAGCATGGCTAGGTATTACAGAGGGGGCCACTAGGACACCTAGCATGGCTAGGTATTACAGAGGGGCCACTAGGACACCTAGCATGGCTAGGTATTACAGAGGGGGCCACTAGGACACCTAGCATGGCTAGGTATTACAGAGGGGGCCACTAGGACACCTAGCATGGTAGGTATTACAGAGGGGGCCACTAGGACACCTAGCATGGCTAGGTATTACAGAGGGGGCCACTAGGACACCTAGCATGGCTAGGTATTACAGAGGGGGCCACTAGGACACCTAGCATGGCTAGGTATTACAGAGGGGGCCACTAGGGACACCTAGCATGGCTAGGTATTACAGAGGGGGCCACTAGGACCCCTAGCATGGCTAGGTATTACAGAGGGGGCCATAGGACACCTAGCATGGCTAGGTATTACAGAGGGGGCCACTAGGCACCTAGCATGGCTAGGTATTACAGAGGGGGCCACTAGGACACCTAGCATGGCTAGGTATTACAGAGGGGGCCACTAGGACACCTAGCATGGCTAGGTATTTCAAGCAAACTTAGATTAATTCTTAACATTAAATCCTTACAGATTATGGTATTAAGGCTAAGTAACTACAACATAATTTGTGAGTTTAGCAATGTGAATGTTTTTGTTTTGACACAATACAAAGTGTCTATATTGGAGTATCATAGGCAAACTTATGACTAGTTAGGATTTATTATTTTAAGATTAAGATTAGTATTTCTGGGTTTATAGTCAGTGGGTGAGTGAGTGTAAGTGTGAACCACCAGGTGGTTATCATGTAGGTGGTTCTCAGGTAGGGTATTCCAGATTTTAGGGCCTTTGACACACATTGAATTTTTGTAAAGGTTTAGTCGGACACGGGGAATGTCGTAGAGATGTTTGTGTCTGGTGTTATGCCTGTGGATCCTGTCACAACTATCAAGAAAGCATTTTAGGTCAAGGTTAATATTCGAATTTAAGGCCCTGTAGATATAGATTGCACAGTAGTAAGTGTGGATGTTCTGAACAGGGAGTAAGTTTAGGTCTATGAAGAGTGGGGGGGGGTGTTGCCAGGGATGGGATTTAGTGATTATTCTTACTGCAGCTTTTTGTTGGGTTATTATTGGCTTTAGGTGTGTTGCTGCAGTTGATCCCCAAGCACAAATAGCATAGGTGAGGTATGGATAAATAAGTGAGTGGTATAGTGTGAGAAGGGCAGTTTGTGGCACGTAGTGTCGTATCTTGGAGAGGATCCTCACCCCAGGAAACGTTTCGCCACACAGTGGCTTCATCAGTCCAATACAAAGCAGAAGGTGTAAGGAGAGGAGGAGTTTGAGGTAATCAGTCCCTCAGCCTGAAGTCGATGTGTTCAGTCCATCAATCTTGTAGAATGTACAGCATAGGCAAAAACAAACAAGTTCAAGTAAGATCCCAATGGGATGAGCGGGGAAGACGGAACAGATGAAGAATAGCTCTGGAGAGGAGTGTTCTTAGTCAGAGAAACAGAGCCAGAGCTTAACCCAGCAGCTAATGTGATCGTGGGACAGACTTGAGAACAGGAATAGCAGGGACTGTTGCATCGAACTTGTGGTAGTTGAAGTCTTGAATCTTGAGTAGCTGGCAGCAGGCTAGGTCACATCAGAGGGTAGAACACATATGGGAGTTATAGGAGTAACTGAGGAGGCAGGTTAGCAATGGAGCCATTTTCCAACTTTTTGAAGCTGCTTCTAGATAGGTGGTATAATTTGCCTTGTTACTGAAGGGGAAACGTAGAGGCTTGATGAACTAAGA
>NC_069493.1:7425900-7456993 GCF_026875155.1 Cherax quadricarinatus
TGAAAACAGGGGGGAATGGGGGTAATCAGTCCTCAACCTGAGTGATGTGGTCAGTCCATCAATCTTGAATAGAATACGGCATAGTGCTGAGAAGGAGCTTATAAACCGTTGACAGGAGAGGTGCAGCAGTCATAGGTCGTGTAACATTTGTTCAATGTTGAAGTAGGTCGTGCCCAAGAATTAGGCAAGCGAAGAATTCCCAAGTATTAAGATCCCAAGAAGTTGCAGTGTCTGACAGGTTTGTAGATGAATGGTTCAGAGAACCGACATGTTGATAAATTAGACACATGTCGGTTCTCTGAACCATTCATCTACAAACCTATCAGGTCTAACTCACACCCACCCACATCTACTCATGTATTTGGAAATATAAACACAAATGCAGTATAATGTGATCCTTTATTGACTACGTTTCGCCCACACAGTGGGCTTTTTCAAGTCACAAACAGAACTACCTGGGGTGGAAGGAACGCGAGTATTTATAGTCCGGCTGAGGTCAGGTGAAGAATGCTGCATCTGATGATGTACCGAGTTGGGTTGTAGAGTCTAAAAACTTGGGTAGCTTGGAAAGGAGACTGGACAAGTTTGTGAGCAGACCTTCTACAGTGTTCTTATGTGGGATAGCGAAGAAGAAGTTTCTTGGCAAGTGGTTCAGCTATGTTATAGAAGCCACTATTCTGGTTGAAGTTGTCGGATATAGAAATAAGTGATGATTCCAGGATTCTTCGGTATTGAGTGTTGTCTTCTGTGGCGATAAGTCTTGAGTTTCTGTAGTTTATCAAGTGGTTGTGTGAATTACGGTGTTGTACGCAGGCATTCCTTGTGTCGTCAGACCTGCTTGCGTATTGGTGTACTGAAATACGTGTTTGGAGGTCCCTTGATGTTTCGCCCACGTATAACTTGTTGCAGTCATTACAAGGGATTATGTATACCCCTGCAGGGATGGAGGCTTGTCCTGCCTACTACTGGTGATGTCCTTGATGGTCTGTGGTTGTGGAGGTAGATACTTGGAATGATGTTTTGGCAAAGATGTTGGAAACATGTTTGGCAATGGAGTTGGTGGGAAGGACTATGTATCTCTTCTCGGCAGTGTCTTCTCTGGGTGTGTTGAAGATGTTTAGTGCTCGCCGTCTGCAGTCTCTGATGAAGTGACGAGGATAGTGGAGTTTGAAAATACCTGTTCATTATAGTGCATTCTTCTCAAGGAACTCGTTGCTGCAGATTCTGAGTGCACGCAGGAAGAAGCCTATAATTACACCACGTTTGGTTTTGGTGTCGTGGTGAGAGTAGAAGTGGAGAAGATCGTTTTGGTTGGTGGGTTTTCGATAGACTTTAAAACGAAGTTCGTGGTCAGCTTTGCAGAGTAGAACATCAAGGAAAGGAAGAGTGTTGTCGACCTCTTCTTCAAGTGTGAACTGGATTGAAGGCTCGACCTGGTTGAGCTTGTCTTGGAGAGCTTGAACGTTGAAGCGTTTAGGAGTTATGAGGAGAATGTCGTCAACATAACGGAGCCAGGTGACAGACGAAGGAATAATGGTGGAGAAAAACGTTCGGCTTCTAGATGTTCCATGTATAGGTTCGCCAGGACTGCACTGAGTGGCGAACCCATGGGTAGTCCAAAAGTCTGCTGAAGAGGTGATTTTCAAAAGAGAAACACGTAAAGCCAACACATAGTTCAACCAGGTCGATGAAGTCGCTGGCTGGAATGGGAAGATCAAGTGAATCGTCAATTTTCTTGGGCAAGAGATCGATGGCTTGTTTAGTAGGTACTTTAGTGAATAGGGAAGTCACGTCAAGGCTGGAAAGTTTCTTGTTCCTGATGTTGATGTTGCGAATGCGATTGAGAAGATCACCTGAGTGTTTGAGATGTGCTGGACTGATAGTGCCCAAGAGTTTCGATCTCTTGCGCAAGAAAATTGACGATTCACTTGATCTTCCCATTCCAGCCAGCGACTTCATCGACCTGGTTGAACTATGTGTTGGCTTTACGTGTTTCTCTTTTGAAAATCACCTCTTTCAGCAGACTTTTGGACTACCCATGGGTTCGCCACTCAGTGCAGTCCTAGCGAACCTATACATGGAACATCTAGAAGCCGAACGTTTCTCCACCATTATTCCTTCGTCTGTCACCTGGCTCCGTTATGTTGACGACATTCTCCTCATAACTCCTAAACGCTTCAACGTTCAAGCTCTCCAAGACAAGCTCAACCAGGTCGAGCCTTCAATCCAGTTCACACTTGAAGATGAGGTCGACAACACTCTTCCTTTCCTTGATGTTCTACTCTGCAAAGCTGACCACGAACTTCGTTTTAAGTCTATCGAAAACCCACCAACCAAAACGATCTTCTCCACTTCTACTCTCACCACGACACCAAAACCAAACGTGGTGTAATTATAGGCTTCTTCCTGCGTGCACTCAGAATCTGCAGCAACGAGTTCCTTGAGGAAGAATGCACTATAATTGAACAGGTATTTTCCAAACTCCACTATCCTCGTCACTTCATCAGAGACTGCAGACGGCGAGCACTAAACATCTTCAACACACCAGAGAAGACACTGCCGAGAAGAGATACATAGTCCTTCCCACCAACTCCATTGCCAACATGTTTCCAACATCTTTGCCAAAACATCATTCCAAGTATCTACCTCCACAACCTCGACCATCAAGGACATCACCAGTAGTAGGCAGGACAAGCCTCCATCCTCTGCAGGGGTATACATAATCCCTTGTAATGACTGCAACAAGTTATACGTGGGCGAAACATCAAGGGACCTCCAAACACGTATTTCAGTACACCAATACGCAAGCAGGTCTGACGACAAAGGAATGCCTGCGTACAACACCGTAATTCACACACCACTGATAAACTACAGAAATCAAGACTTATCGCCACAGAAGACAACACTCAATACCGAAGAATCCTGGAATCATCACTTATTTCTATATCCGACAACTTCAACCAGAATAGTGGCTTCTATAACATAGCTGAACCACTTGCCAAGAAACTTCTTCATCGCTATCCCACATAAGAACACTGTAGAAGGTCTGCTCACAAACTTGTCCAGTCTCCTTTCCAAGCTACCAAGTTTTTAGACTCTACAACCCAACTCGGTAACATCATCAGATGCAGCATTCTTCACCTGACCTCAGCCGGACTATAAATACTCGCGTTCCTTCCACCCCAGGTAGTTCTGTTTGTGACTTGAAAAAGCCCACTGTGTGGGCGAAACGTAGTCAATAAAGGATCACATTATACTGCATTTGTGTTTATATTGCCATTGTGTCGGTATTTTATAACATTTATTTCCTTACTGCATTTGTGTTTATATTCATTGTTGTCGGTTATTTTTAATACCCATTTATTACCACTCATGTATTTATCCAACCTATTTTTAAGCTACACAACGTTTCTGGCCTTCTAACGGTTTTCGTGGGATGAGTTTGTCAAGTGTACTGCCAGAATGTTAACACCAGAGTTATTATTTTGTTACTGCTTTCGGCATTAAATTAGATTTTGAAAAAGTAAAGACTGTATGGTAGTACAAACCCAGGAATCCAATGGCCTCCTGTTACCCCGGGGTTTTTAGTAATGGGATGCAAATAATACACAGAAAAGGTTAGACTGATATTTATCCTTCACCAATTTAGAACGCAATATGGACTCTTGGTACTGTGATAAGGTTCTAGTGCACTCCTCGGTATAGCCAAAGCAGAGAAAATAGAAGCCACAAGATAGCTGTCGTGCTTTCAACCAGCCTCTTGAATGGGAGGAATAAAAGAAATATAATGACAAGGGCAGACCAGAACAGGAGAGGAGAAGTGGTACCCCACATAACCTCTGCGATTGCCTAAACCATCTTCTTATTGGCTAGAACTGGTCACTAGTTGAACGACGAGGGCCCCATATCAACTCTTTAGCAACCTGGTTCGCTGGTTGGGGGGAGGGATAGCCTTGTAAATGAGTGGTGTGTACATCGCCCGATTAAAAGGTTATGTAATCTTTGACATGCAAAAACTGGTTTTGTGGAATCTAGTGGTGGTTTGGAAACTGTTTAGTTAGGGTCATTGTAGCTAAAACCGTGGGTAGCAATTCCAAAATGTAGGTTAGAATAAAATGACTCACTGAAATTGTAATACGTGATTGCAACTACCCATACACGGGTGAGGGTTTGAAAACCCGCGGCCAGTGTCACTCAAAAACTCCCCGTACGTCGCGTTAGCCACGTGTCGAATTATACTAGTTGATGAAATTTTATTGTGGCTAGCTGGTCCAGTGGCTAACGCGACGGTCTGTGAGTTTTGAGACTCTCTGACCGCGGGTTCGAACCCTACCCGTGGTATGTTGGGTAGATAATGAAAGACTGCGAGGGGTTGAACCTGAGTGGGACCTTGAACAAGGTTAACTGGGATATCATTGGGTGGCACTTGAAAAGGGGTTAGGCATGCATTTTTGTTAGGTTTGGATTTGAGGAAGGATCTGCCAGTATGGGCCAGTAGGTGCTGCAGCATTTTTGTTTTTTAAATTTGAATTTACGGTTCAAAACAATTATGAACCCCCTTGTCCTTGCAGCCGTGGCTAGGGGTATGGAACAAGGCCCTCTGCTTTTCTTTGACTCATACACTTAACATTGGATAGTTATTAACTATATAAAAATCATTAATATTTCTCATCAGTTCTTGGTGTGGACTTCCAGTCTTTTGCAATAAATCTTTACCATGTACATGTACACTAATCTACATGTACTCCCTTGTACATGTATCTTATGTACATGATACTATCATGTTACATTGCAAAACTGTTGTAATCGAATTATTATTATTATAATTTTAGGGGGAAGCGCTAAAACCCGGAGGATTATACAGCGCCTGGGGGGCGGGGATGTGGAAGGCATTCAGGCTTAATTCGGGGAACTGGAGAGCACAGATCCAATTCCTAAATCAAGAGCCCTCACCAACATCAAGGAACTTCCTTGAGGGGAGGCAGTATGATCGAAAAAATACAATAATTCCATTCACAAATATGAACATACGTTTATTTTAGTCATTATCTAGAACTGAAACAAATTTTGACAAATGGGTAAGCAATTTCCACCATTTATGCAGAGAGACGCTGGTTACATAGTTAAGCACAGGGGAAATTATGGATCAACTCTGACCGAAATAGAAAGGAGTCTTCTCGTACACAAATAACGTGATATTTTTTGGGGAAGTTTCCTCGAATACATTTTCCACTTAACAGTAATACAGTACCAGGGTTCAGGAACTGTTTTAAACATCCCGGGAGAAAGAAATGTTATACAAATATATTAGAATACTTCCAGAATTGTAAATCTTAACCAGAACACAGTACAGTGAAAAACTTCCAGGACTTGTATAATCCCATCCAGTAACAACCTGTTACCAGGGTAGATAACTTCAGAATTAGTAAATCATATCAGAACAACAGTACAAAGTGAATAACTTCCAGACTTGGTGTAAAATCACATCCAGAACAACAGTATACAAGGGTATATCTTCCAGATTGTAAATCATATCCAGTACAACAGTACCCCACCCACCTTCCAGTGAATAACTTCCAGACTTGTTTTAATATCACATTCCAGAACAACAGTACCAGTGTTATAACTTTCCAGACTAGTATAATCACATCCAGTAACCAAAAACGTACAGTGTATTAACTTCATGATTGTAAATCACTTCCAGTACAACAGTACCAGTGCTATAACTTCCAGACTTGTAATTCTCATCCAGAACAACGTACCAGTGTAGAATCTTCCTGACTTGTAAATCACATCCAGAACACAACCAGTCCTGTGTATAACTTCCAGACTTGTAAATCACATCCAGAACATCAGTACCATGTGAATAACTTTCCAGACTTGTTGTAAATACATCCAGACAACATACCAGTGTATAATTCCTGATGGTAATTCACTTCCAGAAAACATCAGTAACAGGGTATAAAACTGTCCTGACTTTTGTCAATTAACATCAGAACAACAGTACCAGGGGATAACTTCCTGACTTGTAAATCACATCCAGAAAAACAGTTACCAGTATTGTATAACTGCCAGGACCTTGTAATCAACATCCAGAACAACAGTACCTGTGCTTAATAACTTCCAGACTTGTAAATCACATCCAGAACAAACTGTACAGGTATAAGCTTCCAGGACTTGTAAATTCATATCCAGAACAACAGTACCAGTGTATAAACTTCCAGGACTTGGTAAAATAACATCCAGAACAACAGTACCAGTGTATAACTTCCAGACTTGTAAAATCACATCCAGAACAACAGTACAGTGAATAACTTCCAGACTGGAATTCACTTCCAGATACAAACAGTTCCAGTGTATACTTCCAGACTTGTTAATCACATCCAGAACATCAGTACAGTGAATACTTCCAGACTTGTAAATCTATCCAGGACACAAGTACCCAGTGTATAACTTCCAGACTTGTAAAATCACATCCAGAACAAAAGTACCAGTGAATAACTTTTTTTTCCAGAATTGTAAATCTCATCAGACAACAGTACAGTGGATAACTTCCAGACTTGTAAACACATCCAGAACAACTGTTCCAGTGTTATAACTTCCAGACATGTAATTCATATCCAGAACAAACAGTACCAGTGAAATACTTCACAGACTTGTAATTATCACATCCAGAACAACTGTACCAGTGGATATCTTTCTAGACTTGTTAAATCTTATCCAGATCAAACGTCAGTGAATAACTTCCAGACTTGTAAAACACATCCAGAACAACAGTACAGTGTATAACTTCCAGTAACTTGTATTATCAAATCCAGAACAACAGTACTTTGTACAAACTTCCAAGACTTGTAAATCCACCACCAGAACACAGTACCAGTGTCTAACTTCCAGACTTGTAAATATATCCAGAACAAACAAGTACCAGTGAATAACTTCCAGACTTGTTAAATCAATCCAGACAAACAGTACCATGTGTATAAACTTCCAAGTCTTGTAATTCACATCAGAACAACAGTACCAGTGAATAACTTCCAGACTGTAAAATTCGATATCCAGAACAACAGTACCAATGTCTAAACTTTTCCAGGACTTTGTATATTCAATCCAGAACAACAGTAACCAGTGAATAACTTCCAGACTTGTAAATCATATCCAGAACAGCAGTACCGGTATAACTTCCAGACTAGTAAATCACATCAGAACAACAGTACAAAAGTACAATACTAATGTAAATTATACCAGTGTTAACAGTTTTCCCGAGAAAAATTACCAAAGGACTATGTAGACCACACACACACGCACACACCACACACACACACACACACACACACACCACACCACACACACACAACACACACACAGTTAAAACTCGAGGCTACGTTTCACCACTCTGAAATGTGTCCCATTTAATGTCGTGAACTGTGGATGTCAGTTTTTGTGGACAAACTAGATTTGGCACTAATGAGATACCTTAATTAAGATAATGGACTGAACTTCTCTAGACTGAGGGACTGATTACGTCAAACTCTATCATCTTCCACCATTTTCTCCGTATGGACGGATGAAGCCACATGAACTATTTTCAGGTGTATCAAAACACAGTCAGTAGAACACACATGTTTCTCTTTATTTACTTGTTAAAATGATGTAATTATAAGATCAAATCGAAACTTTTTTAAATAATTTAAATAAATTATTTTGTTAAACTGAGAAGAAAATCGGAAAAGGAAAAGAAAAAAATATCGTTTTTATTTTGTTTGCAAGCACTTAGGAAATTATTTATTCTGGCATACTAATAATAATATTATTATAATAATATAATAATAATACATGGCTAGGTGATAAGACATATGTTTAAACATTTTTTTCTTAGGTGAGAAACATTTTGTTAATGGTGTAATACAAAACTGGTTTTACTTATAAAGGTAAGTCCAGACAAGCCTGACTAGGACCGGGCGCGGGAGTAGATTTTCTCTGGAGGAAACTCACCAAGGTAAACACGGTTTGCAAGCACGATTACGTTTATTTCAAACTTAATGTACCGGAAGTACATGTAGAATGTGTCCTTGTTACCAAACAAATTAAGATGTGTTACAGCACGAATATTTATCGTCCCATTGTACAACTTACACAGCTTGGACCAACTACGAATGTTGTTCACTAGACAGCTGATTATTTACGTACACAATTTACATGTCAATACTACACTTGTACACCTACATGCTTGGCAGAATCTACGACTGTCTTCAATGTGTGGAACGGCTGTTACTGATTCACAGTTTGTAATTATCCAACATTACATGTACACCTACTCTGGCAGACATGGACTCCGGTATTATCCAACATTTCCATTGTGACACCTCACTGGCAGACATGGACTGGTCCCATTTTAAATCCAACCAGTACCATTTGTTACACAACACTGGTAGGACATGGACTCGGTATTATCCTACATTACCATTGTACACAACATGGTGTAGACATGGACTCGGTATTATCAACATTACATTGTACACCAACACTGGGCGACATGGATCGGTATTATCCAACATTACATTGTACACAACACTGGCAGAGTGACTCGGTATTATCCAACATTACCATTGTACACCAAACACTGGCCTGTCATGGACTAGTAAGCTCGGACCACGTACACTGATGACCTCTAAGGTTACATATTGAAAGCCGCAACTTATACTGCAGTAAGTCACCAATTCACTTTTCCTCTCTGATTACGGACGTTCCCCTCACTATATACGTTACAAGGGTACCCAAACCAGGTTTTAACCAGGTAAGAATTCATATAGGTACACTGACTTAGTCAGGTACCTGGGACGGTTATCCAATGGGTACTGTTCCATTGTTATCTTTGGTTTTATAGGGCCAGCTATACTTCGCCGTATTGAGACCAGCTTAATAGGGGGGGATGATGTTGTTGTTGAAATGAGGAGAGGGAGGTTCCTGGATCAATCAGGCTGTTGCTGGCAGGCAGGCCAGCAGGCCCAAGCAGCCATCATAGCCTAAGAGATGAGGTCTTTGGCATCATGCTCGGGTTATTAGTGGTAAAACAAGTCACCAATACGAGACTGGGAACAACACACAAATTAACCCGACCATAGAAAGACAGGAACTAAGGACGTACATTACGGTCCGACTCTGGACCATTTCAGTCACATTGAGACCGGGTTCACAGAGGTTTTCCTGGAACTTAAGCTCGGAGTGTGGGGGTGTTCCTCTGGGAACTTATGCTGGGAGTATTAGGTTTCCCCTGCATAGGAGAGGAAAAATCTTCCACACAGTGGATTACAAAACGATTCACACTGTGGATAACAAAAACGTTGACAATGTGGTTAACAAAAACGTTCACAATGTGGTTAACAAAACGTACAACACTGTGGATAACAAATCGTTCACACTGTGGATACAAAACGTTCACACTGTGGATAACAAAAACGCATTCACAATGTGGATAACAAAACGTTCCACTGAGGTATACAAATAGTTCACAATGTGGATAAACAATACGTTTCACAATGTTGGGAGGTGGTTAACAAAACGTACACACTGTGGATTTAACAAAACGTTCACACTGTGGGATACATTAAACGTTCACATGAGGATAACAAAAACGTTCACTATTTGGATAACAAAACGTTCACAATGTGGATAACAAAACGTACACACTGTGGATAACAAAACGTTCACACTGTGGATAACAAAACGTTCACCACTGGATAACAAAACGTTCACAATTGTGGATTAAAACGTTCCACCTGTGGATAACAAAACGTTTTCACACGGTGGATAACATAACGTCACCTGTGATAACAAAACGTTCAACTGTGGCTAACAAAACGTTCACACTGTGGATAACAAAACGTTCACACTGTGGATAACAAAACGTTCACAATGTGGATAACAAAACGTTCACAATGTGGATAACAAAACGTTCACACTGTGGATAACAAAACGTTCACACTGTGGATAACAAAACGTTCACACTGTGGATAACAAAACGTTCACAATGTGGATAACAAAACGTTCACAAATGTGGATACAAAATCGTTCACCACTGTGGGATACAAAACGTTCACACTGTGGATAACAAAACGTTCTCACTGTGGATAACAAAACGTTCACACTGTGGATAACAAAACGTTCACAGTGGACAACAAAACGTTCTCACTGTAGGTAAAACGTTCACACTGAAAAACAAAACGTTCACACTGTGGATAACAAAACGTTCACACTGTGGATAACAAAACGTTCACACTGGATAACAAAACGTTCACACTGTGGATAACAAAACGTTTCTCACTGTGGTTAAAACGGTCACACTGGAAGGTTAAACACGTTTCGACACTGTGGATAACAAACCGATCACACTGTGGGATACCGAAACGTCACATGGTAACAAATCTCACACTGTGGATAACAAAACGTTCACACTGTGGATAAATAAAAAGTTCAACACTGTGGTATAACAAAAACGTTCTCTGATGGATAACAAAGCGTTCACTGTGGATACAAAACGTTCACACTGTGGATAACAAAACGTTCACACTGTGGATAACAAAACGTTCAAACTGGATAACAAAACGTTCAAACTGGATAACAAAACGTTCACACTGGATAAAACGTTCACACTGTGGATAACAAAACGTTCACACAGTGGATAAAACGTTCACACTGTGGATAACAAAACGTTCACACTGTGGATAAAAAAAACGTTCTCCTGTGAATAACATAACGTTCACACTGTGGATAACAAAACGTTCACACTGTGGATAACAAAACGTTCACACTGTGGATAACAAAACGTTCACACTGTGGATAACAAAACGTTCACACTGTGGATAACAAAACGTTCACAATGTAGAATACAAAACGGTCACACAGTGGATAACAAATCGTTCACAACTGTGGATTAAAATAACGTTCAACTGTGAATAACAAACGTTCACACTGGTGGATAACAAAACGTTCACACTTTGGATAACAAAACGTCACACTGAGAAATAACATAACGTTACACGTGGATAACAAAACGGTCACACCTGTGGATAACAAAAACGAACATTCACACTGTGGATAACAAAAACGTTCTCCTGTGGATAACAAACGGTTCACACTGTGAATAACAAAACGTTCAACACTGTGAATAACAAAAAACGTTCACTCAGTGGATAACAAAAACGTCACACTGTGGGATAAACAAAGAACGATGCACAACTGGATAACAAACGTTCCCACAATGTAGATACAAAAACGTTCACCCACAGTGGATCAACAAAACGTTCACACTGTGAAATATACAAAACTGTTCACACTGTGAATAACAAAACGTCACACAGTGGATACAAACGTGCACACTGTGGATGATAACGTTACAACTGGATAACAAAAACGTTCACATGTAGTTAACAAAACGTTCCACACTGTGGTATAACAAAACGTTCAACAGTGGATATACAAAACGTTCACACCTGCTGGATTATAACAAATCCGTTCACACTGTGGATACAAAAAACGTTTTCACACTGTGGATAACCAAAAACGTTCACACTGTGGGATAACAAAACGTGCACAATGTGGATAACAAAACGTTCACACTGTGGATAACAAAACGTTCACACAGTGGATAACAAAACGTTCACACGGTGGATACCACTAAACGTTCACACTTGTGGACAACAAAACGTTCTACTGTGGATAACAAAACGTTCACATAGATAACAAAGTCACCACTGTGGAATACAAACGTTCACACTGGGATAACAATACGTTTCACATGTGGAGATAACAAACGTTCACATTTGGATAACAAAAACGTTCACCCACTGGTACAAAACGTTCACACTGTGGATTAAAACGTTCAAAATGGGATAACAAACGTTCACACCAGGATAACAAAACGTCACACTGTGGAATAATAAAAACGTTCAATATGTGGATAACAAAACGTTCTCACTGTGGATAACAAAACGTTCTCACTGTGGATAACAAAACGTTCTCACTGTGAATAAAACAAACGTTTCTCATGTGGATAACAAAACGTTCACACTGTGGATAACAAAACGTTCACACTGTGGATAACAAAACGTTCACACTGTGGATAACAAAACGTTCACACTGTGGATAACAAAACGTTCACACTGGATAACAAAACGTTCACACTGTGGATAAAACGTTCAAAATGTGGATAACAAAACGTTCACACTGTGGATAACAAAACGTTCACACTGTGAATAACAAAAACGTTACACTGTGGATAACAAAAACGTTCACACTGTGGATACAAAGTTCACAATGTGGAAAACAAAAACGTTCACACTGGTTAAACCAAAACGTTCACACTTGTTGGATAAAAACGTTCAAATTGTGGATAACAAAAACGTTCACCACTGTGGTAACAAAACGTTTCACCACTGTGATAACAAAACGTTCACACTGTGGATAAAACGTTCACACTGTGGATAACAAAACGTTCACACTGTGGATAACAAAACGTTCACAATGTGGATAACAAAACGTTCACACTGTGGATAACAAAACGTTCACACTGTGGATAACAAAACGTTCTCACTGTGGATAACAAAACGTTCACACTGTGGATAACAAAACGTTCACACTGTGGATAACAAACGTACACAGGTGGATAACAAACGTTCTCAAATGTGGATAAGAAACGTTCTCACACTGGTGGATAAATAACGTTATACACTGTGGATAAGGAAAAACGTTCTCAATGTGGATAACAAAACGTTCACACTGTGGATAACAAAACGTTCACACTGTGGATAACAAAACGTTCACACTGTGGATAACAAAACGTTCACACTGTGGATAACAAAACGTTCTCACTGTGGATAACAAAACGTTCACACTGTGGATAACAAAACGTTCTCACTGTGGATAACAAAACGTTCACACTGGATAACAAAACGTTCACACTGTGGATAACAAAACGTTCACACTGTGGATAAAACGTTCACACTGTGGATAACAAAACGTTCACAATGTGGATAACAAAACGTTCACAATGTGGATAACAAAACGTTCACATTGTGGATAAAACGTTCACACTGTGGATAACAAAACGTTCACAATGTGGATAACAAAACGTTCACACTGTGGATAACAAAACGTTCACACTGTGAATAACAAAACGTTCACACTGTGAATAACAAAACGTTCACACTGTGAATAACAAAACGTTCACACTGTGAATAACAAAAACGTTTCACACTGTGAATAACAAAAACGTTCAAAACACTGTGATAACAAAACGTTCCATACTGTGGATACAAAACGTTCACACTTGTGATAACAAAACGTTCACACTGTGAATAACAATAACGTTCACACTGTGGATAACCAAAACGTTCCCACTGTGGATAAACAAATCGTTCACACAGTATACGGTGCTAGGAACATTTGTACTAGGACAGTATGGTGCTAGGGAGTAGGTGCTAGGACAGTATGGTGCTAGGACAGTATGTTATAGGGACAGTATGGTACTAGGACAGGATGGTATAGGACCCCGTATGGTGCTAGGACAGTTAGGGCACTAGTACAGTATGGTGTAGGAGAGTATGGTGCTAGGGGACAGTATGGTACAAGGTCAGTATGTACTAGGAGGAGTATGGCACTAGGACAGTATGGTGCTAGGGAGGTTGTGCTAGGGACAGGTGGTACTAGGCCAGTATGGTACTAGGACAGTCTGGTACTTGGACAGTATGGTGCTTGGACGTATGGTGCTAGGACAGTATGGTGCTAGGACTGTATTGGAGCTAGGACCAGTATGGTGCTAGGACAGTATGGTACTAGGAAGTATGGTACTAGGGAACAGTATGGTACTAGGTCAGTATGGTACTAGGACAGTATGGTGCTAGGACAGTATGGTGCTAGGACGATGGTGCTAGGACAGTATGGTGCTAGGACAGTATGGTGCTAGGACAGTATGGTACTAGGACAGTATTGTGCGAGGGACAGTACTGGTACTAGGAACAGTATGGAACTAGGACAGGTTGGTGCTAGGGACAGCAGTATTGGTACTAGGACAGGATGGTACTAGGAAAGTATGGTGCTACGGACAGTATGGCACTAGGACGGTATGGTGCTAGGAGAGTTGGGTGCTAGGGACAGTATGGTACTAGGACAGTTGGTGTGGACAGTATGGTGCTAGGACAGTATGGTGCTAGGACAGTCTGGTTGCTAGGACAGTATGGTACTAGGCATATGGACTAGGACAGTATGGTACTAGGACGGACCAGTATGGTACTGGACAGTATGGTACTAGGACAGTATGTGCTAGAGACAGTATGTGCTAGGACAGTATGGTGCTAGGTACAGTATGGTACATGGACAGTATTGGTGCTAGGACAGTATGTACAAGGGACTGTATGGTAAGGACGTATGGTACAAGGACAGTATGGTGCTAGGACAGTAATGGTGCTAGGACAGTTATCGAGTACTAGGAAGTATGGTGCTAGACAGTTATGGTACAAGGACAGTAGGGTACTAGCAGTATAGTATTGGACAGTATGGCTACTAGGCAGTATGGTTACTAGGAACGTATGGGGCTAGGACAGTATGGTAAAAGGACAGGTATGGTTCTAGGACAGTATGGTGCTACGGACTGTGAGTACAAGGACAGTAGCTATAGGACAGTATGGTACTAGGACAGTAATGGTACTAGGACAGTATGGTACTAGGACAGTATGGTGCTAGGACAGTATGGTACAAGGACCGAGTATGGTCTAGGACAGTATGGTGATAGGACCGTATGGTACCAAGGACAGTATGGTACAGGACAGTAGGTGCTAGGACAGTATGGTACAAGGCCGTATGGTACTTAGGACAGTATGGTACTAGGACAGTATGGTACTAGGACGGATGGTGACTTGGACAGTATGGTACTGGACTACGTATGGATACTATGGATAAGACAGTTTGGTACTTGGACAGTATGGTACTTAGGAACAACATGGAACTGGGACTAAGTATGGGGGGCCCCACCCCCCCCCCCCCCCCCCCCCCCCCCCCCGATACTGGACAGTATGGTACTGGGACTAAGTATGGTATGGCCAGTAGGTGCTAGGACATTATGTACTAGGACAGTATGGTATGGCCAGTATGGTGATAGGACAGTATGGTACTAGGCAGTATGGTCCGATGCCCCCAGTCTGGTGCTAGGACAGTATGGTACTAGGCCAGTATGGTACTAGGGGATCGTCTGGTCTAGGACAGCACGGTACTGGGACATATGGTACAAGGACAGTCTGGTAATGGAAGTATGGTGCTAGGACAGTATGGTACTAGGCGTATGGTACTAGGACAGTATGGGCTAAGACAGTTTGATATAGGACAGTATGGCACTTGGACAGTTTGGGTTACTAGGACAGTTATGTATGGTGCTAGGGACAGTTATGATACCTAGGACAGTCTGTACTAGGGACAGTATGATACTAGCCCAGTTGGATCTAGGACAGTATGGTACTAGGACATTAATGTGCTAGGACAGTATGATACTAGGACAGTATTGTACAAGGGACAGTATGGTACTAGGACAGTATGTACTGGACAGTATACAGTTACTAGGACAGTATGATATAGGCCAGTATGGTACTAAGACAGTATGGATTACTAGGACAGTATGGTGCGAGGACAGTATGGTGCTAGACAGTATGGTACTAGGACAGTAGGTTATAGGACAGATGGTACTAGGACAGTATGGTTAGGACAGTATGGTACTGGACAGTATGGTGCTAGGACAGTATGTGCGAGGACAGTATGGTACTAGGACAGTAGGTACTAGGACGAGTATGTGTACTAGGACAGCTTGGTACTAGGACAGTATGGTTCTAGGCTTACCAGTATGGTACTAGGGACAGTATGGGTACTAGGACAGTATGGTACTGGACGTAAGGTACTAGGACAGTGGTGTAGGACCAGTATTGGTCCTAGGACAGTTGGTACTAGGACAGTATGGTTACTAGGACAGTATGGTGCTAGGAACAGTATGGTACTAGACCAGTATGGTACTAGGACAGTAAGGTACTAGGACCAGTATGGTGCTAGGACAGTATGGTACTAGGACAGTATGGTGCTAGGACACGTATGATTACTAGGAACAGTATGGTACTAGGACGAATTGTACTAGGACAGTCTGGTACTAGGCCAGTATGGAGCTAGGACAGTATGGTGCTAGACCCAGTATGGTCCTAGGAAGTATGGTACTAGTCAGTATGGTACAAGGACAGTATGGTATAGGCAGTCATGGTACTAGGCCAGTATGGTAAAGGACAGTATGGTACTAGGACAGTATGGTACTAGGCCCGTATGGTACTATGGGACAGTATTGTGTAGGACAGTATGGTCTAGGAAGTATTGTACTAGGACAGTATGGTACTAGGGACAGTATGGTATAGGACAGTCAGTATGGATGCTAGGACAGTATGGTACTAGGACAGTATGGTACTAGGACAGTATGGTGCGAGGGGTGTATGGTACTAGGACAGGTAGTGGTTGATAGGGTCAGTATGGTACTAGGACAGTATGGTACTAGGACAGTATGGTGCTAGGCCAGTATGGTCTAGGACAGTATGGTACTCGGACAGTATGGGACAAGGACAGTATGGTACTAGGACAGTATGGTACTAGGACAGTATGGGTACAAGGACCAGTATGGTACAAGGACAGTTGGTACAGGACAGTATGGTACTAGGACCAGTATGGTACAAGGACAGTTAGGGTACTAGGACGTATGGGACAAGGACAGTATGGTACTAGGACAGTATGGTACTAGGACAGTATGGTACAAGGATAGTAAGGGTACTAGGAACAGTTTGGTACTAGGACAATTATGGTGCTTGGAGAGTATGGTACTAGGCCGTATGGTACAAGGACAGTATGGTACTAGGACAGTATGGTGCTAGGACAGTATGGTACAAGGGACAGTTATGGTACATAGGACAGTATGATATAGGACAGTATGGTACTAGGCATATGTACAAGGACAGTATGGTACTAGGACAGAAATGGTTGCTAGGACAGTATGGTATTGGACAGTATGGTACTAGGCCAGTATGATACTAGGACAGTATGGTACTAGGGACAGTATGTTACAAGGACAGTATGGGCTAGGACAGTATGGTGCTAGACAGTATGGTACTAGGACAGTATGGTACTAGGACAGTATGGTATACAGGACAGTATGGTACTAGGACAGTATGGTACTAGGACAGTATGGTACTAGGACAGTATGGTGTTTAGGACAGTATGGTACAAAGGACAGTACGTACTAGGACAGTAGGGTTTACTAGGACAGTATGGTTACTAGGACATTATGGTACTAGGACAGTAATGGTGCAAAAGGAAACAGTATGTACTTAGCAGTAGGGTACTAGGACAGTATGGTACTAGGACAGTTTTGGTGCTAGGACAGTATGGTGCTAGGAAGTATGGTACTAGGAAGTATGGTACTAGGACAGTATGGTGCAGGACAGTATGGTCTAGGACAGTATGATACTAGGACAGTATGGTATTAGGACTAATTGTGCTAGACAGATTGGTATTGGGGACAGTATGGTACTAAGGACAGTAATGATACAGACAGTATGGTACTAGACAGTATGGTGCTAAAACATATGTATTAGGACGTAATGTACTAGACAGTAATGTACTAGGACAGTATGGTACTAGGCCCAGTATGGTACTAGGACAGTATGGTACTAGGACAGTATGGTACTGGGACACCCACACACACCACACACAAAAAAAAACACACACACACAACACACACAACACGCATACAACCACAACACACACACATACAAAACAAAAACACTACACACACACACACACACAAAACACACACACCACACAAAAACACGCATACAACCACAACACACACACATACACACACAAACACTACAACACACACACACACACACACACACCACACACACACACACACACACACACACACACACCACACACACCACAAACAAAACCCAAAACCCACACACAACACGCACACAACCACAACACCAACACGCACACAACCACAAACACCCAACACAAAACACACACACACACACACAACCAAACACACACAACACGCACACAACCTCAACACACAAACACACACACACACACACACACACACACACACACACACACACACACACACACACGCAAACATACACACACACACAACCACAACACACAACACACACAAACACACAACACACAAAAACACACACACACACACATAAACACACACAACCAAACAACACGCACACAACCACAACACACACCAATACACACACCCAAACACACACAACACGCAAAACAACCACAACACACACACAAAAACTACACACAAACACACACACACACACACACACACCCCACACACACACACACACACGAAAAACACTACACACACACACAACCACAACACACAACACACACAAACACACAACAAAAACACAAAACACACACACACACACACACAAACACACAAAAACCAAACAACACGCACACAACCACAACACACACACACACACAACACACAAAACCCGCATAAAAACCCACAACACACAAAACCCAAAACCAACCACACAACAACACACAAACACACCACACAACACACACAAACACACACACACAACCAAACACACACAACACGTACACAACCCCAACACACAACACACACACAAACACAAACACACACACACAAAACACAACCAAACAAACACAACACGCAACACACAACACACACACAGAACACACACACACACACACACACACACACACACACACACACACACACACACACACACACAAACGCACACAAACACGCACACAACCACAACACACAACACACACACAATAATCAGTCACACTGCTTGACTTTAATGGGTTATTCCAGGTTAAATCTACATAATTTACTATATAAAAAAATGGAAAAAGTTGACATTACGTACGGGCGAAATGTTGTGGGTATTACCAGGACTTTCACTCTTGTACCATGTACCTATTACCATCTGGACACAGAATATAATTATTATAACTGTATTGCAGTCTGCTCGCACGCAGGTGTATGCTTTCTCTCTCTCTCTCTCTCTCTCTCTCTCTCTCTCTCTCTCTCTCTCTCTCTCTCTCTCTCTCTCTCTCTCTCTCTCTCTCTCCTCTCTCTCTCCCCTCTCCTCCCACTCACAAATGGATGGGGACAAGAGAGACAGACGGGCTGGCTGTACATGTACAAGGTATACAAGTACATGTACAAGGTATACCAGTACATGTACAAGGTATACAAGTACATGTACAAGGTATACCAGTACATGTACAAGGTATACAAGTACATGTACAAGGTATACCAGTACATGTACAAGGTATACAAGTACATGTACAAGGTATACAAGTACATGTACAAGGTATATCAGTACATGTACATGGTATACAAGTACATGTACAAGGTATACAAGTACATGTACAAGGTATACAAGTACATGTACAAGGTATACAAGTACAAGGTATACAAGTACATGTACAAGGTATACAAGTACAAGGTATACAAGTACATGTACAAGGTATAAAAGTACAAGGTATACAAGTACAAGGTATACAAGTACATGTACAAGGTATACCAGTACATGTACAAGGTATACAAGTACATGTATAAGGTATACAAGTACATGTACAAGGTATAAAAGTACATGTACAAGGTATACAAGTACAAGGTATACAAGTACATGTACAAGGTATACCAGTACATGTACAAGGTATACCAGTACATGTACAAGGTATACAAGTACATGTACAAGGTATACCATTACATGTACAAGGTATACAAGTACATGTACAAGGTATACAAGTACATGTACAAGGTATACAAGTACATGTACAAGGTATACAAGTACACGTACAAGGTATACCAATACATGTACAAGGTATACAAGTACATGTACAAGGTATACAAGTACATGTACAAGGTATACCAGTACATGTACAAGGTATACAGTACATGTACAAGGTATACAAGTACACGTACAAGGTATACAAGTACACGTACAAGGTATACCAATACATGTACAAGGTATACAAGTACATGTACAAAGTATACCAGTACATGTACAAGGTATACAAGAACATGTACAAGGTATACAAGTACATGTACAAGGTGTACATGTACAAGGTATACAAGTACATGTACAAGGTGTACATGTACAAGGTATACAAGTACATGTACAAGGTATATAAGTACATGTACAAGGCATACAAGTACATGTACAAGGTATACAAGTACATGTACAAGGTATACCAGTACATGTACAAGGTATACCAGTACATGTACAAGGTATACAAGTACATGTACAAGGTATACAAGTACATGTACAAGGTATACCAGTACAGGTACAAGGTATACCAGTACACGTACAACGTATACCAGTACACGTACAAGGTATACCAGTACACGTACAAGGTATACAAGTACACGTACAAGGCATACAAGTACACGTACAAGGCATACAAGTACACGTACAAGGCATACAAGTACATGTACAAGGTATACAAGCACATGTACAAGGTATACAAGCACATGTACAAGGTATACAAGCACATGTACAAGGTATACAAGTACATGTACAAGGTATACAAGCACATGTACAAGGTATACAAGTTACATGTACAAGGTATACAAGCACATGTACAAGGTATACAAGTACATGTACAAGGTATACAGATCATAGCTGACATCATTGACATACTACTGCATAGAAAGTCCCTTGTTATGCTGAGCATTTCCCGCAAATTAGGTCAGTTCCCAGGATGTGACCCACACCAGTCCACTAACACCCAGGATGTGACCCACACCAGTCCACTAACACCCAGGATGTGACCCACACCATTCCACTGACACTCAGGATGTGACCCACCCGAGTCCACTAACACCCAGTATGTGACCCACACCAGTCTACTAACACCCAGGATGCGACCCACACCAGTCCACTAACACCCAGGATGTGACCCAAACCAGTCCACTAACCCCCAGGATGTGACCCACACCAGTCCACTAACACCCAGGATGTGACCCAAACCAGTCCACTAACCTCCAGGATGTGACCCACACCAGTCTACTAACACCCAGGATGCGACCCACACCAGTCCACTAACACCCAGGATGTGACCCAAACCAGTCCACTAACCCCCAGGATGTGACCCACACCGGTCCACTAACACCCAGGATGTGACCCACACCAGTCCACTAACACCCAGGATGTGACCCACACCAGTCCACTAACACCCAGGTACCCATTTTACTGATGGGTGAACACAGACAACCTGCGTAAAGAAACACGCCCAATGTTTCTATCCTCGCTGGGAATCGAACCCGGACACCCGCTGTGTGAAGCGAGTGTTTTAACCACCAGGACAGTAAACACGAAGGAGCAGTAAGCAAGGGACAAGACGCCATCACTGAGACTGAACTACCGCAGTGTTACAGTGGTCCCTCGTTTTTCGTAATTAATCCGTTCCTGGAGGAGCTACTATAAACGAAATTTACGATTTGCGAATCAATTTTCCCCATAAGAAATAATGTAAATACAATTAATCCGTTTCTGACACTCGTAAGTATTAAAACAAAAAAAATTTTTACATATAAATATACATGTAGTACATAAACAATACAATGGGAAATGATGAATGAAACATTAACAGCATAACACTTACCTTTATTGGAGATTCTTCTTAGTGTATGGGAGACTGGAGGAGGAGAGAGAGTGGATTGTTTATAGTTTGGAAGGGGAATCCCCTTCCAGCAACACCTCAGGTACCAATTGCTTCTCTGGGGTTGCTTCTCTTCTCTGTTTCTTAATGCCACTAGGACCACCTTGAGAGTCACTCTAGTCCTGTCTCGCAAAGTAACTGTGGAGAGAGCTCTGTTTCTGGCCTCTCACACTTCCCTAAAATGGTACAAGACTTTGTCACTGTACATATTTCTCACCTTCTTTACCACAGGCTTGGCACTAGGAGCTTTCTTTGAAGCCGTGGTAGCTTATTTAGTACTTGCAAACACTAAAATGAGTGGAATATAATGAAATATTTCGTAGGAGCACTTGAGGGGACCTTCACTCACTGGTAAACAATGCCAGACTGGCTGGGTAGGGAGGCCTCCCTGGCTCACACCATGCGTAAGCGTCCTGGACGAACTACTATTCGCGAGTCAACCTATGAAAAGCGAGTCCATGTTTATACGAAAATACCTCTATGATTGGCGAAATTTACGATTGCCGAGAACTACGAAAAGCGAGGGACCACTGTAATTTTGACAAACGTAGGACTGACGATGGTTGGGTGTTATAGGCACCTGCCTAGCATGGGCCAGCACGTGAATAGGGGAAACGTGCGGCACACTTCTACCTTTATTTCCCCAACGTTTAGCCCACATAGCTGCTTCTGTCGAACAGAGGTGACCAAAACTGAAGACAGGAGGAGGACGAGGGGAGAGGAACAGATGTGAACAATCTATATGATAATTCTATATAATAATTCTGTACTTGACTGTAAAAGTCTACTGCGCAGACGATAAGTTTCGCCAGTGAAGATACACAAGTGTTGTACATGTCTATTATACATTATTTACAATAATGAATTAATTATCTTGCTACAGACATCTTTATTTTTGTAAGAATTTTAACTAGTCAGCATTTAAATATAATTCTGAGAATTTTACGTAAGAATTTTAACTAGTCAGTATTTAAATATACAGTGGACCCCTGCATAACGATTACCTCCGAATGCGACCAATTATGTAAGTGTATTTATGTAAGTGCGTTTGTACGTGTATGTTTGGGGGTCTGAAATGGACTAATCTACTTCACAACATTTCTTATGGGAACAAATTCGGTCAGTACTGGCACCTGAACATACTTCTGGAGTGAAAAAATATCGTTAACCGGGGGTCCACTGTAATTCTGAGAATTTTTCTAAGACCATTTTAACTAGTCGGTTTTTAAATATAATTCTGAGAATTTTCTCCTTTTAAGTTATTATTTCATAACTTGATTCATTATCACTGTTGATTAGAATAAACTTACACTTACGTGGAAGTGCTAAACCCACAGGGGTTATACAATATTTAAATAAGCAGCAGCAGAAATACTTTCTAGAAAAGTGATTTTTTTCACCTAAGAAATTCCTGAGATATACCAGTGGTATACCTTGATGTGTTTATGATGTACCAGTGGTATACCTTGATGGGTTTATGATGTACCAGTGGTATACCTTGATGGGTTTATGATGTACAGTGGTATACCTTGATGGGTTTATGATGTACCAGTGGTATACCTTGATGGGTTTATGATGTACCAGTGGTATACCTTGATGGGTTTATGATGTACCAGTGGTATACCTTGATGGGTTTATGATGTACCAGTGGTATACCTTGATGGGTTTATGATGTACCAGTGGTATACCTTGATGGGTTTATGATGTACCAGTGGTTTACCTTGATGGGTTTATGATGTACCAGTGGTATACCTTGATGGGTTTATGAGATATACCAGTGGTATACCTTGATGGGTTTATGAGATATACCAGTGGTATACCTTGATGGGTTTATGAGATATACCAGTGGTATACCTTGATGGGTTTATGAGATATACCAGTGGTATACCTTGATGGGTTTATGAGATATACCAGTGGTATACCTTGATGAGTTTCCAGTTTGTATACAAATAACTCGCATATATCCTGGCCACAGACCTGGCCACAGACCTGGTCACAGACCTGGTCACAGACCTGGTCACAGACCTGGTCACAGACCTGGTCACAGACCGTGATATATGCGGAAGTGAGAAGCTCATGATCTTTCGGTCTAACTTGGACCACTTACAAGTTACGCTGTACCTTTTTGGTATTTCGAGTTTCTTGTACCCCCGGAGCCCGGTCCTGGACCAGACTCCTACATCCACTTGGACAATAATAATGTTACTTATGCTAGTTATCATCAGTGTTGCTCACAACTTGGGTAAACGATTCCAGAAAGTTGTCTCGCCACTTAAAATATTATGGTTCAGTCACACCACGAGAAGATCTTGCACAATATCCGTCCCACACACACACACAAGGTAGACAGAGACAGGATGTTAAAGAGATGGGACACAGCAACAAGGGGGGCACAATTGGAAATTGAAGACTCGGATGAACCACAGGGATGTTAGGAAGTATTTCTTCAGTCACAGAGTTACCAGGAAGTGGAATAATCCGGGAGGTGATGCAGTGGAGCAGGATCCATTCACAGCTTTAAGAAGAGGTATGATAAAGCCCACGGAGCAGGAAGAGTGACCTAGTAGCAACCAGTGAAGAGGCAGGGCAAGGAGCTATGACTTGACCCATGCAACCAAAGGGTTTCCCCTTTGCCCCCAGAGCAGCCTGAATTCTCAGTGGCATGGACTCAACAAGGTATACCTTTGATATACCTTTGATGAGTTTCGAGAGCCTTGCTACTCTCAGAGCCTGGCCATGGGCCCGGTGTTGGAAACATTCCTTAGAGATTTTGGTCTGTGTTGACATGACAGCATCACGTAGTTGCTGCTGATCTGTTGGCTGCATGGACAGGATAAATCCATGGATTCATGTTTATGTCCAATTCTGACCCTACCATCTGCATGTCGCAGCAGAGATCATGATTTGTCAGGACATGCGACGCTTTTCCAATCTTCAACTGTCTAGTTCAGGCGAGACTGTGCCCACTGTAGCCTCAGTATCTTGTTCTTAGCTGACAAGAGTGGAAGCCGGCTTATTCTTCTGATGCTGTATCCCATCCACTTCAAGTTTGACATGTTGTGCATTCAGAGATGTTTCTCTGCACACCAGTTGTAATGTGTGATTAGAGTTAATGTTGCCTTCCTGCCAGATAGAACCTATTTGGTCACTCTCCTCTGACCTCTCTCATTAACAAGGCGTTTTAGCCCACAGAACTGCCGCTCAATGTTTGCTTTGTGTTTTTTACACTATGTTCTATAAACTCTAGACTTGTGTATGGGACAATCACAGATCAGCAACTTCTCAGATACTGAAACCTGTCAGTCTGACACCAACAATCATTCTACAGTCAAAGTGCGCGCGCGCACATACATCATATATATACAGTGGACCCCCGCATAACGATCACCTCCGAATGCGACCAATTATGTAAGTGTATTTATGTAAGTGCGTTTGTACGTGCATGTTTGGGGGTCTGAAATGGACTAATCTACTTCACAATATTCCTTATGGGAACAAATTCGGTCAGTACTGGCACCTGAACATACTTCTGGAGTGAAAAAATATCATTAACCGGGGGTCCACTGTGTGTGTGTATATATATATATATATATATATATATATATATATATATATATATATACACACACACACATGTAGGTATCATCTCTAGAACTGGATTGGGGACCCTCATCATCAGAGAAGAGAATAAACGTACTTGAGGGAATATATAAACATACCTTTGAAGAGTTTCGAGAGTTTCTCTACTCTCTAAGCCCAGCCAAAGGCCAGGCTCGTCTGGTGCATGTAGGAAGGAACCACTCGTAGTGATAACTAGGAACTATTTACTAATTTATAAAGCGTTTTATACATACCAGATGTTCGTAGAATCTTCTCTCATACCTGAAAAGAAACATATCAATTTAAATTTTAGTGGTTGTAAGACATGCAAGGTTGTGAGGTTTCTTATTGGAGAAAGAACACCACTTAGCATTAGTGTGGCCAATATAAGTGGGAGGGATGTTAGGAAGAAAGAAATGGAGAATGGCAGGGGAAGAACAGGTTAAAGTAGAGGGAGAGAGGAAGGGAGTAGGCAGGAAAGGAGGGAGTATAGGGGAAGAGACACTGAAATATTGGACTCCTGTGTACCACTTTGACAGATATCCCAATTAAGACGACTATATGAGGTTATTATCACCTTTATTATGTTATTTCACACACACACACACACACAATGTATCGCATGTATGCGTGGAACCGTCCGCCCTGGCTTGTAAACAATGGCACACTGCCTGTACATAGTGGCTGGGTGGCCGCGGGCGGCTCAGGCCGTGCGGATACATTTGGACGAATGTCCTTAACTGAGTTTTTCATCGGTGGCCGAGCCAATATTTTTACTAAAAAGTGTATTGGTATCCGATTTTATCGCTGTCTGATGGCATCATTACCCAAGGGTCTACTGTACTGTACTTAGGATTTACTAATGTCTTGAGATGCAAGATATCGAACATTTTATCATCAATATATGGTGGAACCTTGGTTTTCGTTTGTCCTCGTTTTCAATGACTTTTTTTTTTGTCAAAATTTTGTCCCAGTTTTCGTTCATCACCTCGGTTTTCGTCGGTCCACTGTACTGAATATGCCTGCCTGCGCCCACACAAAGCATCCCACTTGTTCTGAGTCAGTCTGGTTTTGTTTCTCGTCGAGTAAGCATTACTCTCTGCATTCATCCAAAACATTTCATAATCCATTGTTTGTTGCTTGTTTAATGAGTGCAACTGCCCAATAAGCCACCATGGGGCCGAAGAAAGTTCCGGGTGCCGGCCCTTTGATAAAGAAGGCGAGAAACATGATAGAATTCAAGAAGAGAAGGATTTTGAAGGGTTTGAGGCTGACCTTGACAACCCTATGTCTGTTGTTGAATTTATTGTGGCTTTGGGGAATTCCATGGGGTTGGATGTGAGTGGCAGGATGTGGAAGAGTTGGTGGACGACCACTAGGAAAAGTTAACCACTGAAGAGCTGCAACACCTTCAACTGGAACAGCAACAGATTGCAGCTGAGGAAATTGCTTCAGAGGAGGAGGAAGAGAGAGGGGAGAATGTGCCTTCTTTAGTGATTAAGGACATGTGTGCAAATTGGACTTGCAAAGTTTTGTGGAGAAATATCACTCTAACAAAGCTGTTGCAAGGTGTGTCTGCGACATGTTCAATGACAATGCCTTGTCCCATTTTAGGTAAATCTTAAAGAGACGCCAGAAACAAACCACTTTGGACAGATTTTTTGTGCGACAGGGGTCCAGTGCCAGTAAAAGACAAAGGGAAGCAACCCCGGATACGGACTTGATACCTTAAGTCCTTATGGAGGGGGATTCCCCTTCCAGCCAATAGCCTCTCCTCCTCCCTCTCCTCCTCACATCTTCCATATGCTAAGATGAGTGTCCACTAAAGTAAAAGTGATATTAAATATTCATTTATCCTTTTCATTAGTCCTCTATATTTGTTTCTCATTGTTTTTGTATGTAAAACTATAGTTGTTCTCTATAAAATGTTATTTTTTTTTATTATTTATTATCACACCGGCCGATTCCCACCAAGGCAGGGTGGCCCGAAAAAGAAAAACTTTCACCATCATTCACTCCATCACTGTCTTGCCAGAAGGGTGCTTTACACTACAGTTTTTAAACTGCAACATTAACACCCCTCCTTCAGAGTGCAGGCACTGTACTTCCCATCTCCAGGACTCAAGTCCGGCCTGCCGGTTTCCCTGAATCCCTTCATAAATGTTACTTTGCTCACACTCCAACAGCACGTCAAGTATTAAAAACCATTTGTCTCCATTCACTCCTATCAAACACGCTACGCATGCCTGCGGAAGTCCAAGCCCCTCGCACACAAAACCTCCTTTACCCCCTCCCTCCAACCCTTCCTAGGCCGACCCCTACCCCCCCCTTCCCCTTCCACTACAGACTGATACACTCTTGAAGTCATTCTGTTTCGCTCCATTCTCTCTACATGTCCGAACCACCTCAACAAACCCTTCCTCAGCCCTCTGGACAACAGTTTTGGTAATCCCGCACCTCCTCCTAACTTCCAAAACTACAAAATTCTCTCCCATTATATTCACACCACACATTCCCCTCAGACATGACATCTCCACTGCCTCCAGCCTTCTCCTCGCTGCAACATTCATCACCCACGCTTCACACCCATATAAGAGCATTGGTAAAACTATACTCTCATACATTCCTCTCTTTGCCTCCAAGGACAAAGTTCTTTGTTTCCACGGGACCCCTAAGTGCACCACTCACTCTTTTTCCCTCATCAATTCTATGATTCACCTCTCTTTCATAGACCCCTCCGCTGACACGTCCACTCCCAAATATCTGAATACGTTCACCTCCTCCATTACTCTCTCCCTCCAATCTGATATTAATCTTTCATCACCTAAACTTTTTGTTATCCTCATAACCTTACTCTTTCCTGTATTCACCTTTAATTTTCTTCTTTTTGCACCCCCTACCAAATTTATCACCATTTTCTGCAAACTTCTCTTCAGAATCTCCCAAGGGGCACAGTGTCCCTCAGCAAAGAGCAGCTGTGACAAAATCCCCCTTTTTTGTGTGATTCTTTATCTTTTACTCCACCGCCTCTTGCCAAAACCCTCGCATTTACTTCTCTTACAACCCCCTCTATAAAATATATTAAACAAACCACGGTGACATCACACATCCTTGTTCTAAGGCCTACTTTACTGGGAAAAAATTTCCCTCTTTCCTACATACTCTAACTTGAGCCTCACTATCCTCGTAAAAAAATCTTCACTGCTTTCAGTAACCTACTCCTACACCATACACTTGCAACATCTGCCACATTGCCCCCCTATCCCCCCCTGTCATACGCCTTTTTCCAAATCCATAAATGCCACAAAGACCTCTTTAGCCTTATCTAAATACTGTTTTACTTTTATGTTTCACTGTAAACACCTGGTCCACACACCCTCTACCTTTCCTAAAGCCCCTTGTTCATCTGCTATCCTATTCTCCGTTTTTACTCTTAATTCTTTCAAAATTTTAACTCTACCATTTCACTTTACCAGGTACACTCAACAGACTTATCCCCCTATAATTTTTGCACTCTCTTTTATCCCCTTTGCCTTTATACAAAAGAACTATGCATGCTCTCTGCCAATCCCTAGGTACCTTACCCTCTTCCATACATTTATTAAATAATTGCACCAACCACTCCGAAACTATATCCCCACCTGCTTTTAACATTTCTATCTTTATCCCATCAATCCCGGCTGCCTTACCCCCTTTCATTTTACCTACTGCCTCACGAACTTCCCCCACACTCACAACTGGCTCTTCCTCACTCCTACAAGATGTTATTCCTCCTTGCCCTATACACGAAATCACAGCTTCCCTATCTTCATCAACATTTAACAATTCCTCAAAATATTCCTTCCATCTTCCCAATACCTCTAACTCTCCATTTAATAACTCTCCTTCTATTTTTAACTGACAAATCCATTTGTTCTCTAGGCTTTCTTAACTTGTTAATCTCACTCCAAAACTTTTTCTTATTTTCAACAAAATTTGTTGATAACATCTCACCCACTCTCTCATTTGCTCTCTTTTACATTGCTTCACCACTCTCTTAACTTCTCTCTTTTTCTCCATATACTCTTCCCTCCTTGCATCACTTCTACTTTGTAAAAACTTCTCATATGCTAACTTTTTCTCCCTTACTACTCTCTTTACATCATCATTCCACCAATCGCTCCTCTTCCCTCCTGCACCCACTTTCCTGTAACCACAAACTTCTGCTGAACACTCTAAACACTACATTTTTAAACCTACCCCATACCTCTTCGACCCCATTGCCTATGCTCTCATTAGCCCATCTATCCTCCAATAGCTGTTTATATCTTACCCTAACTGCCTCCTCTTTTAGTTTATAAACCTTCACCTCTCTCTTCCTGATGCTTCTATTCTCCTTGTATCCCATCTACCTTTTACTCTCAGTGTAGCTACAACTAGAAAGTGATCTGATATATCTGTGGCCCCTCTATAAACATGTACATCCTGAAGTCTACTCAACAGTCTTTTATCTACCAATACATAATCCAACAAACTACTGTCATTTCGCCCTACATCATATCGTGTATACTTATTTATCCTCTTTTTCTTAAAATATGTATTACCATAACTAAACCCCTTTCTATACAAAGTTCAATCAAAGGGCTCCCATTATCATTTACACCTGGCACCCCAAACTTACCTACCACACCCTCTCTAAAAGTTTCTCCTACTTTAGCATTCAAGTCCCCTACCACAATTACTCTCTCACTTGGTTCAAAGGCTCCTATACATTCACTTAACATCTCCCAAAATCTCTCTCTCTCCTCTGCATTCCTCTCTTCTCCAGGTGCATACACGCTTATTATGACCCACTTCTCGCATCCAACCTTTACTTTAATCCACATAATTCTTGAATTTACACATTCATATTCTCTTTTCTCCTTCCATAACTGATCATTTAACATTACTGCTACCCCTTCCTTTGCTCTAACTCTCTCAGATACTCCAGATTTAATCCCATTTATTTCCCCCACTGAAACTCTCCTACCCCCTTCAGCTTTGTTTCACTTAGGGCCAGGACATCCAACTTCTTTTCATTCATAACATCAGCAATCATCTGTTTCTTGTCATCCGCACTACATCCACGCACATTTAAGCAACCCAGTTTTATAAAGTTTTTCTTCTTCTATTTTTTAGTAATTGTATACAGGAGAAGGGGTTACTAGCCCATTGCTCCCGGCATTTTAGTCGCCTCATACGACACGCATGGCTTACGGAGGAAAGATTCTTTTCCACTTCCCCATGGACAATAGAAGAAATAAAAAAGAACAAGAGCTATTTAGAAAAAAGAGAAAAACCTAGATGTATGTATATATATATATGCATATGCGTGTCTGTGAAGTGTGACCAAAGTGTAAGTAGGAGTAGCAAGATATCCCTGTTATCTTAGCGTGTTTATGAGACAGAAAAAGAAACCAGCAATCCTACCATCATGCAAAACAGTTACAGGTTTTTGTTTCACAGTCATCTGGCAGGACGGTAGTACTTCCCTGGGTGGTTGCTGTCTACCAACCTACTACCTATTCTACCTATTCTATAAAATGTATTTTTTGTTAATACTTTCGAGTGTCTGGAACGGATTAATTGCATTTGCACTGTTTCATATGTGAAATATTGCTTCGGTTTTCGTTTGAATTCGATTTTTGTCAGACTTTTTGGAACGAATTAA
>NC_069493.1:7457493-7483011 GCF_026875155.1 Cherax quadricarinatus
AATTTATCTCTTAAAAACAGGGTGTGTCTGATATGGGAAGATGGAATGTAATTCCCTATTTTTAAAAAGGGGACAAGTCTTTCCCGTCAAATTACGCCCAATAAGGACCTCAATTGTAGGGAAATTACTAGGGTCAATTATAGCTGAGATTATAAGAAGCAATCTCGATAAGCATAGCTTGATTAATGATACTCAGCATGGATTCAAAAGAGGCCGGTCTTGTCTAACTAATTTATTAACTTTCTTCAGTAAAGTTTTTGAGGCTGTTGACCACGATAAAGAATTTGATATTATTTACTTAGATTTTAGTAAGGCATTTGATAGAGTTCCACACCAAAGTCTGTTGAAGAAAGTAGCAGCTCATGGCATTGGGGGAAGTGTGCTCTCGTGGATCGAATCATGGCTCACAGACAGGAAGCAGAGAGTGTCCATCAATGGGATTAAATCCGAGTGGGGATCTGTAACAAGTGGCGTTCCACTGGGATCAGTCTTGGGCCCGTTCTTGTTTATAATATATATCAATGATCTTGATGAGGGAATTACTAGTGATATGAGCAAATTCGCCGATGACACGAAGATAGGTAGGATAATTGATTCAAACGTAGATGTTAGGGAACTTCAGGAGGATTTAGACAACATAAGAACATAAGAACATAAGAAAGGAGGAACACTGCAGCAGGCCTGTTGGCCCATACTAGGCAGGTCCTTTACAATTCATCCCACTAACAAACATTTGACCAACCCAATTTTCAATGCCACCCAAGAAACAAGCTCCGATGTGCAAGTCCCTCTCAAATCCAACCCCTTCCACTCATGTACTTATCCAACCTAAATTTGAAACTACCCAAAGTCCTAGCCTCAATAACCCAACTAGGTAGACTGTTCCACTCATCAACTGCCCTATTTCCAAACCAATACTTTCCTATGTCCTTTCTAAATCTAAACTTATCTAATTTAAATCCATTACTGCGGGTTCTCTCTTGGAGAGATATCCTCAAGACCTTGTTAATATCCCCTTTATTAATACCTATCTTCCACTTATACACTTCGATCAGGTCTCCCCTCATTCTTCGTCTAACAAGTGAATGTAACTTAAGAGTCTTCAATCTTTCTTCATAAGGAAGATTTCTAATGCTATGTATTAATTTAGTCATCCTACGCTGAATGTTTTCTACGAATTTATGTCCATTCTGTAATATGGAGACCAGAAAATTTAGCTGCATAATCTAGGTGAGGCCTTACTAATGATGTATAAAGCTGCAGTATGACCTCTGGACTTCTGTTGCTTACACTTCTTGATATAAATCCCAGTAATCTATTTGCCTTATTACGTACGCTTAGGCATTGCTGTCTTGGTTTTTAAAGGTTGCTGCTTACCATAACCCCAAGTCCTTTTCGCAATCTGTATGGCTAAGTTCTACATTATTTAACTTATAAGTGCTAGGGTTATGGACACTCCCGAGCTTCAGAACCTTGCATTTATCTACATTGAACTGCATCTGCCACTTTTCTGACCAAGAGTAGAGTTTGTCTAAATCCTCCTGAAGTTCCCTAACATCTACGTTTGAATCAATTATCCTACCTATCTTCGTGTCATCGGCGAATTTGCTCATATCACTAGAATTCCTTCATCAAGATCATTGATATATATTATAAACAACAACGCGCCCTAGACTGATCCCTGTGGAACGCCACTTGTTACTGATCCCCACTCGGATTTAACCCCATTTATGGACACTCTCTGCTTCCTGTCTGTGAGCCATGATTCGATCCACGCGAGCACTCTTCCCCCAATTCCATGAGCTGCTACTTTCTTCAACAGTCTTTGGTGCGGAACTCTATCAAATGCCTTACTAAAATCTAAGTAAATAATATCAAATTCTTTATCGTGGTCAACAGCCTCAAAAGCTTTACTGAAGAAAGTTAATAAATTAGTTAGACATGACCGGCCTCTTGTGAATCCATGCTGAGTATCATTAATCAAGCTATACTTATCGAGATGGCTTCTTATAATTTGAGCTATAATTGACTCTAGTAATTTGCCTACAATTGAGGTCAGGCTTATTGGGCGGTAATTTGACGGTAACGACTTGTCCCCTGTTTTAAAAATAGGAGTTACATTAGCCATCTTCCACATATCAGACACTACACCTGTTTGAAGAGATAAATTAAAAATATTAGTTAATGGTTCACAGACTTCCATTTTGCATTCCTTTAGAACCCTTGAAAAAATCTCATCAGGACCCGGTGACTAATTTTGCTTCAGTCGGTCTATCTGCTTCACAACCATTTCACTAGTGACTGTGATGTTATTTAATTTATCTTCTTCTGGCCCACTATAAAAATTAATTACCGGAATATTATTAGTGGCTTCCTGTGTATAAACCGAGAGAAAATAGTTATTTAAAATCGAGCACATTTCATTCTCTTTGTCAGTAAGATGCCCATAGTTATTTTTAAGGGGACCTATCTTATCTCTGACTTTTGTTCTATATACCTGGAAAAAACTTTTTGGGTTAGTTTTAGAATCCCTAGCAACTTTAATTTCATAGTCCCTTTTAGCTTTTCTTATCCCCTTTTTAATGTCCCTCTTAATGTCAATATATTGATTCATAAGATCACCCTCGCCTCTTTTGATACGCCTATAAATTCCTTTCTTATGCCCTAGTAGATATTTCAGCCTATTATTCATCTATTTTGGGTCATTTCTATTTGATCTAATTTCTTTATAAGGGATAAATGTTCTTTGAGCAGCATGTATTGTGTTCAGAAAACTGTCATATTGATAGCTCTCTTCGTTACCCCAGTCAACAGATGATAAGTGAACATTAAAATGGTATAAAATACCGACAGATTGTTAGGTAAGACACATATGCAACAGTTAGGTATCTTTATTTCGAAACGTTTCGCCTACACAGTAGGCTTCTTCAGTCGAGTACAGAGAAGTTGATAGAAGCAGAAGATACTTGAAGACGATGTAATCAGTCCATCACCCTTAAAGTTTAGAGGTGGTCAGTCCCTCAGTCTGGAGAAGAGCATTGTTCCGTTGTCTGAAACAATATGAAGTTGAAGTGACAGAATGGGGCTTTATATAGTGCCAGGAGGTGAGACGTAGGTTGCTTTGGGAGGGCAGGTCCCTCTCAAACCCAGCCGTTCTCACTAGTAGAGGTTGTCGAAGTTGATGGTCTGTACCAAGATACCCTTTTGTTGCAGTGTCTGACAGAATGAACATTAAAATGGTATAAAATACCGACAGATTGTGTCTTACCTAACAATCTGTCGGTATTTTATACCATTTTTATGTTCATTCTGTCAGACACTGCAACAAAAGGGTATCTTGGTACAGACCATCAACTTCTACAACCTCTACTAGTGAGAACGGCTGGGTTTGAGAGGGACCTGCCCTCCCAAAGCAACCTACGTCTCACCTCCTGGCACTATATAAAGCCCCATTCTGTCACTTCAACTTCATATTGTTTCAGACAACGGAACAATGCTCTTCTCCAGACTGAGGGACTGACCACCTCAAAACTTTAAGGGTGATGGACTGATTACATCGTCTTCAAGTATCTTCTGCTTCTATCAACTTCTCTGTACTCGACTGAAGAAGCCTACTGTGTAGGCGAAGCGTTTCGAAATAAAGATACCTAACTGTTGGATATGTGTCTTACCTAACAATCTGTCGGTATTTTATACCATTTTAATGTTCATTCTGTCAGACACTGCAACAAAAGGGTATCTTGGTACAGACCATCAACTTCGACAACCTCTACTAGTGAGAACGGCTGGGTTTGAGAGGGACCTGCCCTCCCAAAGCAACCTACGTCTCACCTCCTGGCACTATATAAAGCCCCATTCTGTCACTTCAACTTCATATTGTTTCAGACAACGGAACAATGCTCTTCTCCAGACTGAGATACTGACCACCTCAAAACTTTAAGGGTGATGGACTGATTACATCGTCTTCAAGTATCTTCTGCTTCTATCAACTTCTCTGTACTCGACTGAAGAAGCCTACTGTGTAGGCGAAACGTTTCGAAATAAAGATACCTAACTGTTGCATATGTGTCTTACCTAACAATCTGTCGGTATTTTATACCATTTTAATGTTCATTCTGTCAGACACTGCAACAAAAGGGTATCTTGGTACATACCATCAACTTCGACAACCTCTACTAGTGAGAACGGCTGGGTTTGAGAGGGACCTGCCCTCCCAAAGCAACCTACGTCTCACCTCCTGGCACTATATAAAGCCCCATTCTGTCACTTCAACTTCATATTGTTTCAGACAACGGAACAATGCTCTTCTCCAGACTGAGGGACTGACCACCTCAAAACTTTAAGGGTGATGGACTGATTACATCGTCTTCAAGTATCTTCTGCTTCTATCAACTTCTCTGTACTCGACTGAAGAAGCCTACTGTGTAGGCGAAACGTTTCGAAATAAAGATACCTAACTGTTGCATATGTGTCTTACCTAACAACAGATGATAAGTGTTCTCTAAGCCCATCGTAATCTGCTAAGCGAAAATCTGGGACTGTTACTGAGTTATCCCTACTATCATACTTCCATTCAATTCTAAATGTAATTGATTTGTGGTCGCTAGCACCCAGTTCCTCTGAGACTTCTAAATTATTAACAAGGGATTCATTGTTTGCCAGAACTAAGTCAAGCAGGTTATTACCCCTTGTAGGTTCTGTCACAAACTGCTTCAAAAAACAATCCTGAACTACTTCTAAGAAGTCGTATGATTCTAAATTCCCAGTCAAGAAATTCCAATCAATATGACTAAAGTTAAAGTCTCCTAGAATTACTACATTATCGTGCCTTGTGGCCCTAACAATTTCCTCCCATAGTAGTCTTCCCTGGTCCCTATCTAAATTTGGGGGACGGTATATCACACCTAAAGTTAATTTTTCATGCCCCTCTCAAAATTCTATCCAAACAGACTCTGTATGTGTTACTTCAGACTTGATACCCGTTTTTATGCAACAGTTCAAGCGATCTCGGACATACAATGCCACCCCACCCCCCTTCCCGATACTTCTATCTACTTGGAACAATTTGAAACCCTGAATGTGACATTCTGCAGGCATGTCCCGACTTTTTGAATTAAACCACGTCTCAGTAATGGCAAATACATCTATGTTACCTGCACTAGCAACTAGTCTCAACTCGTCCATCTTATTCCTAGCACTGCGACTATTTGTGTAATATATACTTAAGGACCCTCCTTTCTCTTTATCATTCCTGCTCCTTTCTGTTATTCCACTAAACCTATTACTGTCCTTGTCAATTAGTGCCACTGGCTTTCCGATATTCACCTCATTTTGCCTATTACTAGTTCTCCTAGTACCCATATTACTACCCTGAGACTTCACAGTTTTCCCGCAAAAACCCATACCACTAACTATTCCTAGTTTAAAGACCTAACAGCTCCCTCCACTGCGTTGGCCAGTGCTCCCACCCCACACCTAGATAAGTGAACCCCCATCCCTGGCATACATGTCATTTCTGCCATAGAAGAGGTCCCAGTTGTCAATGAATGTTACCGCATTTTCCTTACAGTATTTGTACAGCCAGCAATTGACACCAATTGCTCTGGACAACCATTCATTTCCAACTCCTCTCCTTGGCAAAATGCCACATATGACAGGTTTCCCACCCTTCCTCCTAATTATCTCTATTGCTGACCTATACCTGCTAATCAGGTCCTCACTCCTACGTCTGCCAACATCGTTGCCTCCAGCACTGAGACAGATAATAGGATAGCTCCCATTACCTCTCATGATGTCATCCAGACAGCTAACAATATCCTTCATCCCCGCCCCAGGAAAACACACTCTCTGCCTCCTACTCCTGTTCTTCAAGCAGAATGCCCTATCCATGTACCTAATCTGGCTATCCCCAACAACAACAATGTTTTTACCTTCCTTTGCGTCGTCCGTCGTGATGCTCCGAGTAGTCGACTCACATTCGCCATGTAGCATTACACCACTTGTAGAATTCGTCAAGACGTTCTCGATGGTCTTCGTTGGGGTTTCTAGGGATGTCTCACTCACGTCTGCCAATGCTTCTTTGGTGCTCGTTGTGGCATTCCCAGTAGAACACTCACATTCGTCGGGTAGCACCGAGAATGGGTTGGAAGTTTCCACGGTAGTCTTCTGGTTTCTCGTTGTTTCTGCCTCTCCAACCGTCTTCTTGATCTTCAACTTGGTTCCATGTTGCCCGGCCACTGACCAAGCTCCCCTCTTAACCTGGGGACTCACAACAGGAGGACTACTACGAATCCTCTTGTTCTCCTCCGTCAATCGCCGTATCTCCATCTTAGCAACTCTGAGCTCTTCTCTCAGCTGCTGGTAAAGTTGCTCAAGAGAGGGCATCCTGGTTCAGATTCACAGAGAGCTCACAAACACGTCTTCACAGAGCTAAGTACACGTCACCACTGATCTCTACTCTTGGTCAGAAAAGTGGCAGATGCAGTTCAATGTAGATAAATGCAAGGTTCTGAAGCTCGGGAGTGTCCATAACCCTAGCACTTATAAGTTAAATAATGTAGAACTTAGCCATACAGATTGCGAAAAGGACTTGGGGGTTATGGTGAGCAGCAACCTTAAACCAAGACAGCAATGCCTAAGCGTACGTAATAAGGCAAATAGATTACTGGGATTTATATCAAGAAGTGTAAGCAACAGAAGTCCAGAGGTCATACTGCAGCTTTATACATCATTAGTAATGCCTCACCTAGATTATGCAGCTCAATTCTGGTCTCCATATTACAGAATGGACATAAATTCGTTAGAAAACATTCAGCGTAGGATGACTAAATTAATACATAGCATTAGAAATCTTCCTTATGAAGAAAGATTGAAGACTCTTAAGTTACATTCACTTGTTAGACGAAGAATGAGGGGAGACCTGATCGAAGTGTACAAGTGGAAGATAGGTATTAATAAAGGGGATATTAACAAGGTCTTGAGGAAAATCTCTCCAAGAGAGAACCCGCATAATGGATTTAAATTAGATAAGTTTAGATTTAGAAAGGACATAGGAAAGTATTGGTTTGGAAATAGGGTAGTTGATGAGTGGAACAGTCTACCTAGTTGGGTTATTGAGGCTGGGACTTTGGGTAGTTTCAAATTTAGGTTGGATAAGTACATGAGTGGGAGGGGTTGGATTTGAGAGGGACTTGCACATCGGAGCTTGTTTCTTGGGTGGCATTGAAAATTGGGTTGGTCAAATGTTGTAAGTGGGATGAATTGTAAAGGACCTGCCTAGTATGGGCCAACAGGCCTGCTGCAGTGTTCCTCCTTTCTTATGTTCTTATGTTCTTATGTGTAATATCAGTACAACCTGGTAGTGTAATATCAGTACAACCTGGTAGTGTAATATCAGTACAACCTGGTAGTGTAATATCAGTACATCCTGGTAGTGTAATATCAGTACAACCTGGTAGTGTAATATCAGTACAACCTTGTAGAGTAATATCAGTACAACCTGGTAGTGTAATATCAGTACAACCTGGTAGTGTAATATCAGTACAACCTGGTAGTGTAATATCAGTACAACCTGGTAGTGTAATATCAGTACAACCTGTTAGTGTAATATCAGTACAACCTTGTAGTGTAATATCAGTACAACCTGGTAGTGTAATATCAGTACAACCTGGTAGTGTAATATCAGTACAACCTTGTAGAGTAATATCAGTACAACCTGGTAGTGTAATATCAGTACAACCTGGTAGTGTAATATCATGTACAACCTGGTAGTGTAATATCAGTACAACCTGGTAGTGTAATATCAGTACAACCTGGTAGTGTAATATCAGTACAACCTGTTAGTGTAATATCAGTACATCCTCGTAGTGTAATATCATACAACTGGTGTGTAATATCAGTACAACTGGTAGTGTAATATCAGTACAACCTGGTAGTGTAAATATCAGTACAACCTGGTAGTGTAATATCAGTACAACCTGGTAGTGTAATATCAGTACAACCTGGTAGTGTAATATCAGTACAACCTGGTAGTGTAATATCAGTACAACCTGGTAGTGTAATATCAGTACAGCCTGGTAGTGTAATATCAGTACAACCTGGTAGTGTAATATCAGTACAACCTGGCAGCGTAATATCAGTACAACCTGGTAGTGTAATATCAGTACAACCTGGTAGTGTAATATCAGTACAACCTGGTAGTGTAATATCAGTACACCTGGAAGTGTAATATCAGTACAACCTGGTAGTGTAATATCAGTACAACCTGGTAGTGTAATATCAGTACAACCTGGTAAGTGTAATATCAGTACAACCTGGTAGTGTAATATCAGTACAACCTTGTAGTGTAATATCAGTACAACCTGGTAGTGTAATATCAGTACAACCTGGTAGTGTAATATCAGTACAACCTGGTAGTGTAATATCAGTACAACCTGGTAGTGTAATATCAGTACAACCTGGTAGTGTAATATCAGTACAACCTGGTAGTGTAATCAGTACAACCTTGTAGTGTAATATCAGTACAACCTGGTAGTGTAATATCAGTACAACCTGGTAGTGTATATCAGTACAACCTGGTAGTGTAATAATCAGTACAACCTGGTAGTGTAATATCAGTACAACCTGTAGTGTAATATCAGTACAACCTGGTAGTGTAATATCAGTACAACCTGGTAGTGTAATATCAGTACAACCTGGTAGTGTAATATCAGTACAACCTGGTAGTTGTAATATCAGTACAACCTGGAAGTGTAATATCAGTACAACCTGGTAGTGTAATATCAGTACAACCTGGTAGTGTAATATCAGTACAACCTGGTAGTGTAACTATCAGTACAACCTGGTAGTGTAATATCAGTACAACCTGGTAGTGTAATATCAGCACAACCTGTAGTGTAATATCAGCTACAACCTGGTAGTGTAATATCAGTACAACCTGGTAGTGTAATATCAGTACAACCTGGTAGTGTAATATCAGTACAACCTGGTAGTGTAATATCAGTACAACCTGGTAGTGTAATATCAGTAAAACCTGGTAGTGTAATATCATACAACCTGGTAGTGTAATATCAGTACAACCTGGTAGTGTAATATCAGTACAACCTGGTAGTGTAATATCAGTACAACCTGGTAGTGTAATATCAGTACAACCTGGTAGTGTAATATCATACAACCTGGTAGTGTAATATCAGTACAACCTGGTAGTGTAATATCAGTACAACCTGGTAGTGTAATATCAGTACAACCTGGTAGTGTAATATCAGTACAACCTGGTAGTGTAATATCAGTACAACCTGGTAGTGTAATATCAGTACAACCTGGTAGTGTAATATCAGTACAACCTGGTAGTGTAATAATCAGTACAACCTGGTAGTGTAATATCAGTACAACCTGGTAGTGTAATATCAGTACAACCTGGTAGTGTAATATCAGTACAACCTGGTAGTGTAATATCAGTACAACCTGGTAGTGTAATATCAGTACAACCTGGTAGTGTAATATCAGTACAACCTGGTAGTGTAATATCAGAACAACCTGGTAGTGTAATATCAGTACAACCTGGTAGTGTAATATCAGTACAACCTGGTAGTGTAATATCAGTACAACCTGGTAGTGTAATATCAGTACAACCTGGTAGTGTAATATCAGTACAACCTGGTAGTGTAATATCAGTACAACCTGGTAGTGTAATATCAGCACAACCTGGTAGTGTAATATCAGAACAACCTGGTAGTGTAATATCAGTACAACCTGGTAGTGTAATATCAGTACAACCTGGTAGTGTAATATCAGTACAACCTGGTAGTGTAATATCAGTACAACCTGGTAGTGTAATATCAGTACAACCTGGTAGTGTAATATCAGTACAACCTGGTAGTGTAATATCAGTACAAACTGGTAGTGTTATATCAGTACAACCTGGTAGTGTAATATCAGTACAACCTGGTAGTGTAATATCAGTACAACCTGGTAGTGTAATATCAGTACAACCTGGTAGTGTAATATCAGTACAACCTGGTAGTGTAATATCAGTACAACCTGGTAGTGTAATATCAGTACAACCTGGTAGTGTAATATCAGTACAACCTGGTAGTGTAATATCAGTACAACCTGGTAGTGTAATATCGGTTGTTGTTGAAGTACTGGAGATATAGTGTCTAGCAAGATACAACCTGGTAGTGTAATATCAGTACAACCTGGTAGTGTAATATCAGTACAACCTGGTAGTGTAATATCAGTACAACCTGGTAGTGTAATATCAGTTGTTGTTGAAGTACTGGAGATATAGTGTCTAGCAAGATACAACCTGGTAGTGTAATATCAGTACAACCTGGTAGTGTAATATCAGCACAACCTGGTAGTGTAATATCAGTACAACCTGGTAGTGTAATATCAGTACAACCTGGTAGTGTAATATCAGTACAAACTGGTAGTGTAATATCAGTACAACCTGGTAGTGTAATATCAGTACAACCTGGTAGTGTAATATCAGTACAACCTGGTAGTGTAATATCAGTACAACCTGTAGTGTAATATCAGTACAACCTGGTAGTGTAATATCAGTACAACCTGGTAGTGTAATATCAGTACAACCTGGTAGTGTAATATCAGTTGTTGTTGAAGTACTGGAGATATAGTGTCTAGCAAGATACAAGCTGTAGTCTTCCAAAATTCTTCTCAAATAGAAACACAAGTCAGTATAGAACAATATTATACCATTACCAACACAACATATTGAACTAGAAAACAAATCTGTTAGCATTATCATATATTTCATTAAGTGAAACTGTCAGTCATATTTATAAGAAGTAAAAGAAGTAAAGAAGTTGTCAGTCAAAATATATATCTATGTTTATCTGTAAAGATGTTACAGATAAATCACATGTTGAATATAATAATTCTCTTAACTAATCATTTTGTAAACAATATGACATTAAACATAAATATTTTAAATTACTACAGTGGAACCTCTACTTGTGAGAGCATCCAAATGCAAGTTTTTCTAAACATGAACAGTCAATCAGTCAATTTTTTTGCTTTCACATGCGAGCAAAATTTCCTTAAGTGAGAGGGCCTCATGGGAGGTTCCTTGACGCTGGTGAGAGGCTTGCTCTTGATCTAGGGAATTAGATCTCATTTGTTTGTTGGACTATCTCACTGAAACTTGTGCAATGTATGATGGAAAGATGCTTCTTAACGTACACCAAAAATGAAAGAAATCGGACCATAAATAATGGAGTTCATTTCTCAGCAGTATTTTCATATGGTTTTTATCGTTGTATTCTCGTTTTTTTGGTCTCATTTGAAGAATTGAAGATATATTACAGAAATAGGCATGATTTTGATTGGTTTCATGATGAAAAGTACCTGGAAATTGAGCAGAAATGTTGGATTCATTTGTGACATTCAAGAGTGATCAAATGTCGTCACTGTCTTTTCAAGTATGCAGCAGTGAATGGGTTTACATTATTTATACAATTATTACAATAAAACAATAGTCTGCATAACAGTAAATCTTCTATTTTCTGTGTGAATAAAAATTACAAATAATTTATATTGTTATAATAATAATAATAATAAAATAATAATAATAATAATAATAATAATAATAATAATAATAATAATAATAATAATAATAATATATAATAATAATAATAATAACAATAATAATAATAATAATAATAATAATAATAATAATAATAAAAAATAATAATAATAATAATAATAATAATAATAATAATAATAATAATAACAATAATAATAATAATAATAATAATAATAATAATAATAATAATAATAATAATAATAATAATATGTATAATAATGTAATAATAATAACAACCATAATAAAAAAAACAATAATACATATAATAATAATATAGGGTGGATAGGGGGGCAATGTGGCAGATGTTGCAGGTGTATGGTAGAGGAGGTAGGTTACTGAAAGCAGTGAAGAGTTTTTATGAGGATAGTGAGGCTCAAGTTAGAGTATGTAGGAGAGAGGGAGATTATTTCCCAGAGTGGGAGGGGCTGGGTTTGACTGGTGTCATTGGGTACGGGAGTTATTTCTTGGGAAGCTTTAGGTAGTAGTCGTTTTGATAAGGACCTGCCTCGCATGGGCCAGTAGGCCTTCTGCAGTGTTCCTCCATTCTTATGTTCTTATGTTCTTAAAAGTAGGCCTTAGACAAGGATGTGTGATGTCACCGTGAATGTTCATAGTAAAAGTAGGCCTTAGACAAAGATGTGTGATGTCGCCGTGAATGTTCAATATATTTATAGATGGGGTTGTAAGAGAAGTGAATGCAAGGGTCTTGGCAAGAGGTGTGGAGTTAAAAGATAAAGAATAAACACAAAGTGAGAGTTGCCACAGTTGCTCTTTGCTGATGACACTGTGCTTTTGAGAGATTCTGAAGAGAAGTTGCAGAGGTTGGTGGATGAATTTGGTAGGGTATGTAAAAGAAGAAAATTAAAAGTGAATACAGGAAAGAGTAAGGTGATGAGGATAAAAAGATTAGGTGATTAAAGATTGAATATCAGATTGGATGGAGAGAGTGTGGAGGAGGTGAATGCATTCATATATATAGGAGTGGACATGTTAGCAGATGGGTCTATGAAGGATGAGGTGAATCATAGAATTGCTGAAAGGAAAAGAGTGAGTGGTGCACTTAGGAGTCTGTGGAGACAAAGAACTTTGTCCGCTGAAGCAAAGAGGGGAATGTATGAAAGTATAATTATACCATCACTCGTATATGGGTGTGAAGCATGGGTGATGAATGTTGCAGCGAGGAGAAGGCTGGAGGCAGTGGAGATGTCATGTCTGAGGGCAATGTGTGGTGTGAATATAATGCAGAGAATTCGTAGTTTGGAAGTTAGGAAGAGGTGTGGGATTGCCAAAACCGTTGGCCAGAGGGCTGAGGAATGGTTGTTGAGGTGGTTCGGACATGTAGAGAGAATGAAACAAAACAGAATGACTTCGAGAGTGTATAAATCTGTAGTGGAGGGAAGGCGGGGTAGGGGTCAGCCAGGGAAAGGTTGGAGGGAGGGGGTAAAGGAGGTTCTGTGTGTGAGGGGCTTGGACTTCAAGCATGCATGAGCATATATGATAGGAGTGAATGGAGACAAATGGTTTTTAATTCTTGACATGCTGTTTGAGTGAGCAAAGTAACATTTATGAAGGGATTCAGGGAAACCGGCAGGCCGGACTTTAGTCCTAGAAATGGGAAGTACAGTGTCTGCATTCTGAAGGAGGGGTGTTAATGTTCCAGTTTTATAAACTGTAGTGTAAAGCACCCCTCAAGACAGTGATGGAGTGAATGATGAAAGTTTTTTTTTTTTTTGGAGGGGGCCACCCTGCCTTGGTGGGAATCGGCCGATGTGTTAATAAAAAAAAATAATAATACATGTATAATAATAATATATTAGATAGTAATAATTACAATAGACAGCTTCAAAAGGCCATCACTAGATGGCAGTGTTTACCACAAGAAAACGGGAGTGTTTGTGGCCTCCTCCACCTGTTACATGACATATTTTATTCATTCCAGAGTATATACAAAGTTTCTATGTTATTTATATTGTTTATTATGTTATAATAGATGTATTTTGATAGATAAATCAGCCGTATAGATGATATTAGATAAATTATTCAAGGAGAATTTTGTCTGGTCTCCAGACAAACTCGTCCGCCGACAATACCACTACATAAATGACATACTTCATTAATTCTGGAGTATATATCAGGCTTTATGTTATCTATATTGTTCATTATGTCATATTAGATGAATTGTAAATGATAAATAAGCCCTAGAGTTGATATTAGGGAAATTATTGAAGTACAGAATTCCACAGGAACAGATTGTGTTTCAATTAATTTAAATGAGGAAAATTAACTCCGCAGACGAGCAAATCCAGATGCAAGAAAGGTCATGGAATGGGTTAAACTCGTGAGTGGAGATTCCACTGTATACTGATGGTAATAATAATAATATAATCAAAGTGTTAAACCTACAAGGGTGATAGATCACTGCAGGTAGATTGTGCTAGATAAAAGATATGCAAAGATCAGAGACCAGTGTGTTGTAGGAGTGTTGCAGGAGAGCTGTAGTAGTGTTGTAGGAGTGTTGTAGCAGTGTTGAAGGAGTGTTGTACAGTTAAGAAGGACAGTAGGGAGTATTGTAGAGTTAAGAAGGGTAGCAGGCAGTATTGTGCGAGAGTTATAGAGTTAAGAAGGGTAGTAGGCAGTGTTACAGAGTTAAGAAGGGTAGTAGGCAGTGTTGCAGAGTTAAGAAGGGTAGTGTTGTAGGAGTGTTGTAGAGTTGAGAAGGAAAGTAAGCAGTGTTGTAGGAGTGTTGTAGAGTTAAGAAGGGTAGTAGGCAGTTTTGTAGGAGTGTTGTAGAGTTAAGAAGGGCAGTAGGCAGTGTTGCATGAGTGTTGTAGAGTTAAGAAGGACAGTAGGGAGTACTGTTGAGTTAAGAAGGGTACCAGAGAGTATTGTAAGAGAGTTATAGAGTTAAGAAGGGTAGAAGGCAGTGTTGTAGGAGCGATGTAGAGTTAAGAAGGGAAGTAAGCAGTGTTGTAGGAGGACTGTCGAGTTAAGAAGGGTAGTAGGCAGTGTTGTAGAGTTAAGAGAGGTAATAGGCAGTGTTGTAGAGTTAAGAAGCATAGTAGCAAGTGTTGTAGAGCTAAGAAAGATAATAGGCAGTGTTGTAGGAGTGTTCAAGATGTACAGTTAAGAAGTGTAGTAGACAGTGTTCAAGGAGTGTTCTAGATGTAGATTTAAGAAGTGTATTAGACAGTTTTGTAGGAGTGTTCAAGAGGTAGAGGTAAGAAGGGTAGCAGGCAGTGTTGTGGGAGTGTTGTCGAGTTAAGAAGGGAAGAAAGCAGTGTTGTAAGAGTATTGTAGAGTTAAGAAGGGTAGTAGGCAGTGTTGTAGGAGTCTTGTAGATGTAAGAAGAGTAGTAGGCAGTATTGTAGTATTGTAGGCGGTGGGGATCCTCTCCAAGATACGATACTACGTACCGCAAACTGCCCTTCTCACACTATACCTTTCACTTATATATCGATACCTCACCTATACTATCTGTGCTTGGGGTTCAACTGCAGCAACACACCTAAAGCCAATAATAACCCAACAAAAAGCCGCAGTAAGAATAATCACTAAATCACATCCCTGGCAACACCCCCCCCCCCACTCTTCATAGATCTAAACTTACTCCCTGTTCAGAACATCCATACTTACTACTGTGCAATCTATATCTACAGGACCTTAAATTCCAATATTAATCCTGACCTAAAATGATTTCTTGATAGTTGTGACAGGATCCACAGGCATAACACCAGACACAAACACCTCTATGACATTCCCCGTGTTCGACTAAACCTTTACAACAATTCAATGTATTTCAAAGGACCTAAAATCTGGAACACCCTACCTGAAAACTATAGAACTGCAGACACATTCATCACTTTCAAAACTACAGTTAGAAAACATCATATCTCCCTGATACACCCCGACAACTAACTACATGATAACCACCTGGTGGTTCAAAATTACACTCACTCACCCACTGACTATAAACCCAGAAATACTAATCTTAATCTTAAAATAATAAATCCTAACTAGTCATAAGTTTGCCTATGATACTCAAATATAGACACCTTGTATTGTGCCAAAACAAAAGCATTCACATTGCTAAACTCACAAATTATGATGTAGTCACTTAGCCTTAATACCATAATCTGTAAGGATTTAATGTTAAGAATTAATCTAAATCTGCTCGAAATGCCTAGCCATGCTAGGTGTCCTAGTGGCCCCCTCTGTAATTAGTATTTTAAAACAAGTAAACCACAAAATACCCAAAACCTGTAAACCCCACATTGTAACCATTATAGAGAATAAACTTGAATTGAATTGAAAAAAAAGGGAAGTAGGCAGTGTTGTAGAACTGTTGTAGAGTTAAGAAGGGAAGAAAGCAGTGTTGCAGGAGTGTTGTTGAGTTAAGAAGGGGAGTAGGCAGTGTTGTAGAGTTACAAAGGGCAGTAGGGGTATTGTAGATTTAAGCAGGGTAGTGGGGAGTGTTGTAGAGTTAAGAAGGGCAGTAGGCAGTGTTGTAAAGTTAAGAAGGGCAGTAGGGAGTGTTGCAGAGTGAAGAAGGGTAGTAGGCAGTGTTGTAGAGTGAAGAAGGGTAGTAGACAGTGTTGAAGGAGTGTTGTAGAGGTAAGAAGGGAAGCAGCATTGTAGGAGTATTGTAGGCAGTGTTTTAGGAGTGTTATACTGTAGGAAGTGTTTTAGGAGTGTTGTAGAGGTAAGAAGAGTAGTAGGCACTATTGTAGAGTTAAGAAGGGTAGTAGGCAGTGTTGTAGGAGTTTTGTAGAGCTAAGGGTAGTAGGCACTGTTGTAGGAGTGATGAAGAGTTAAGACGGGCAGTAGGCAGTGTTTAGAGTTAAGAATGGCAGTAGGGAGGTTGTAGAGTGAAGAAGGGTAGTAGGGAGTGTTGTAGGAGTGTTGTAGAGTTAAGAAGGGCAGTAGGCAGTGCTGCAGGAGAGCTGTAGATTAACGAATGGCAGTAGGGAGAGTTGTAGAGTTAAGAAGGACAGTAGGCACTGTTGTAGGAGTGTTGTAGAGCTAAAGTGTTGGAGATTTAAGAAGGGCGGTAGGCAGTAATATACACAAGCCAATGCCTAAGAGAAAAAAACCTACAATGACATTTTGGTCGAACTTAACCATTAACAAGTTACTAACACACGAAGGTAAGGGAGCCAGTATATATATGAGAGGAAAGAAATACAAGAGAGAGAGAGGTGATATATAAAGAAAGTGGAGATAGTAGTGGAAGTAGTAGTAGTTGTAGTGGGAATGTGGAGAAGTGGTAGTGACACAAAGAATCAGAGAGTGGAGTGAAGCAAGGTACAGTAGAGCAACACTTTGCAATGTGGACAAGTGGTAGTGACACAAAGAATCAGAGACTGGAGTGAAGCAAGGTACAGTAGAGCAACACTTTGCAATGTGGAGAAGTGGAAGTGACACAAAGAATCAGAGAGTGGAGTGAAGCAAGGTACAGTAGGGCAACACTTTACAATGTGGAGAAGTGGTAGTGACACAAAGAATCAGAGAGTGGAGTGAAGCAAGGTACAGTAGAGCAACACTTTACAATGTGGAGAAGTGGAAGTGACACAAAGAATCAGAGACTGGAGTGAAGCAAGGTACAGTAGGGCAACACTTTACAATGTGGGGATGAGGTAGTGACACAAAGAATGACAGAGTGGAGTGAAGCAAGGTACAGTAGTGCAATACTTTACAATGTGGGGAAGTGGTAGTGTATGTGTGTGTGTGTGTGTGTGTATGTGTGTGTGTGTGTACTCACCTATTTGTACTCACCTATTTGTGGTTGCAGGGGTCGAGTCATAGCTCCTGGCCCCGCCTCTTCACTGATTGCTACTAGGTTCTCTCTCCCCCTGCTCCATGAGCTTTATCATACCTCGCCTTAAAACTATGTATGCTTCCCGCCTCCATTACTTCACTTTCTAGGCTATTCCATGGCTTGACTACTCTATGACTGAAGAAATACTTCCTAACATCCCTTTGATTCATCTGAGTCTTCAACTTCCAATTGTGACCTCTTGTGTCTGTGTCCCATCTCTGGAACATCCCGTCTTTGTCCACCTCGTCTATTCCGTGCAGTATTTTACATGTCGTTATCATGTCTCCCATGACCCTCCTGGCCTCCAGTGTCGTCAGGCCGATTTCCCTCAACCTTTCTACGTAGGACAATCCCCGTAGCTCTGGGACTAGTCTTGTTGCAAACCTTTGCACTTTCTCTAATTTCTTGACGTGCTTGACTAGGTGTGGATTCCAAACTGGTGCTGCATACTCCAGTATGGGCCTGACGTAAATGGTATACAGAGTCTTGAACGAATCCTTACTGAGGTATCGGAACGCTATCCGAAAGGTTTGCCAGGCGCCTGTATGCTGCCAGCAGTTATCTATTGATGTGCGCCTGGGGAGATATGCTCGGTGTTATACTCACCTCCAATCTTTTTCCTTGAGTGAGGTTTGCAGACTTTGGCCATCTAAACTTATTGTGTCTGCGGTCTTCTTGCCCTTCCCCAATCTTCATGACTTTGCATTTGGCAGGGTTAAACTCAAGGAGCCAGTTGCTGACTAGGCTTGTAGCCTGCCAGGTCTCTTTGTAGTCCTGCCTGATCCTCACCCCGTTTTGATTCTTCTCATTAACTTCACATCGTCCGCAAACAAGGACACTTCGAGTCTATCCCTTCCGTTATGTCATTCACATATACCAAGAACAGAACTGGTCCTACGACTGACCCCTGTGGAACCCTGCTTGTCACGGGCGCCCACTCTGACACCTCGTCACGTACCATGACTCGTTGTTGCCTCCCTGTCAGATATTCCTGATCCATTGCAGTGCCTTTCCTGTTATGTGAGCCTGATCCTCTAGTTTTTTGCAGAAACCTCTTGTGAGGAACTGTGTCGAAGGCCTTTTTGCAGTCCAAAAAAATGCATCGATCCCTCCTCTCTCTCTTGTCTACTTCTGTCACCTTGTCATAAAACCTAGTGGGTTTGTGACACAGGATTTTCCCTCCCTGAACCATGCTGGTTGTAAATTTACACACTTGTTTCTTTCCGGGTGCTCCACCACTCTCCTCCTGATGATCTTCCCCATGACCTTGCATACTATATACGTTAGTGATACAGGTCTGTAGTTTAGTGCCTCATGTCTGTCTCCCTTTTTAAAAATTGGGACTACATTTGCCATCTTCCATTCCTCAAGGAGTTGCCCAGTTTCAAATGATGTGTTGAAGATCTTTGTTAACTGTACACACAATATCTCTGCTCCCTCTTTAAGGACCCACGGAGAGATGTTGTCTGGTCCCACCGCCTTTGAGGTGTCAAGTTCGCATAGCAGCTTCTTCACCTCCTCCTTGGCTATATGTACCTCATCCAGCACTTGCTGGTGCACCCCCCTGCTCTGATTTCATGGAGTCCTACTGGTTTCCACTGTAAATACTCCTTTAAATCTTGTGTTGAGCTCCTGACATACCTCCCGGTCGTTTCTTGTGAATTCCCCATCACCCTTCCTCAGTCTGATTTACAACAGTCCTTGACTGTTGCTTTCCTCCTGATGCGGCTGTACAACAGCTTCGGGTCAGTCTTGACTTTCGATGCTATGTCATTTTCGTATTGCCGCTGAGCCTCCCTTCTTATCTGTGCATATTCGTTTCTGGCTCTTCGGCTAATCTCTTTATTTTCCTGTCTTCTGTACCTTTTCCATTCTCTAGTACACCTAATTTTTGCCTCCCTACACCTTTGGGTGAACCAAGGACTCGTTCTGTTCTTCCCATTATTTCTGTTTCCCTTGGAACAAATCTCTCCTCTGTTTTCCTTGCATTTTTGTTGCCACATAGCCATCATTTCTTGTACTGTTTTCCCTGTCAGTTTCCCTCTCCCACTGAATGTCTTGAAAGAAGTTCCTCAAGCCTGAGTATTTTCCCCCTTTTGTAGTTTGGTTTTTTCCCACCCTATTCCTGCTGCTCTCTCCATTTGGGAGCTAAACTGTGTAGTCGAAGCACAGAACCACATGATCACTAGCTCCCAGGGGCCTTTCATACATGATATTCTCGATGTCAGAACTACTCAAGGTGAATACAAGGTCCAGTCTTGCTGGTTCACCCTTTCCCTCTCTCTCTGGTATGTCTCTAACATGTTGATGCATGAGGTTTTCCAGTACCACATCCATAAATCTTGGCTCTCCATGTTTCGGGACCCCCATGGGGCTCCAGGTCTTCCCAGTCAATCTCCATGTGATTGAAATTACCCATAACTAGTAATTTTTGCTCCCCCCATGTTGCTCTCCTGGCCACCTCGGCTAGTGTGTCGACCATTGCTCTGTTGCTCTTATTGTATTCTTCTCTTGGCCTCCTGCAGTTCTGTGGTGGGTTGTACATTACTGCAATTATCACCTTATTTTCCCTCAGACTGGATTGTTTTCCCACTAAGTAGTCCCCTTTTGCCGGTGCCATCCATTCCTTCCATTTTCTCAAACCCCACTGGTTTTTAATGAGCGGTGCAACTCCTCCTCCCCTCTCCTCCCTCTGCTTTCCCGAGGATTTTTTTCCGGATGGAAAGATTGAATCTGTTATGATTCTGGTGAGTTTTGTTTCTGTGAGTGCTATAATGTCTGGGGATTCTCCTGATTCTTTCGTGCCACTCCCCATACTTATTTGTTATTCCATCTGCATTTGTATACCACACCTTCAACTTCTTTTCTAAGATTTGGTCTGGGAGGTGTATTGGGGTTGGGGAAGTGGGAGACCTGATAAGGAACTATGGGGGTTGCTGTGGGGGGGGGTTTTTTAATGCAGTGGGTGGGGGCATTGGATGTGGCATGGGGGTTTTGGTTTAGAGTGTTTGGTTGCACTGGGGTTGACCTGGTTGGGAGGCTTCTATAGGAAGTTGTGAGGGAGGCTGTATTTGATTTTCCAGTGTTTGGGATCTCCTGTCTGTCTTCTCCATCCCCTCTCTTTCCTCCTTTCGCCTTTGTACCATCTCTCTCTCTGTTTCTGCCTTTCTTCTTGTGTTCTGGGCGCGGTCGAGATACACCTTCCTGTATGCCGGCATGTCCCTTTAAACATGCTTTCTCCTGCAGGATCCTGTTCCGAGTCGATTCTGCCTTGAAGGTCACTTTCACTGGCTGGGTTCTTTTTTTTACCAACCCCCTATTCTCCATAAATTTTCCAGCTGGGTCATGTCGTCTTCTCCTATTGCTTTCATGATGCTTTTAATTTCTTTTTTTCCCCTTGTTTTCTGGCTTCATATGTTCCCCTTCAACTTCCTGGAGCCCATACACAAAGAATGACCTCACCCTTTCATTCTCCCACTGCATATCCCTGTGTATCCTCTCATTCAATTTGATTTCCTCCATTGCAGCTTTCCTTTTTTCAGTTTCACTAGCTAATGTACTTGGCTCATTGGCCTGTCATTTTCCCTTCTCGGCTTTTCCCCGGGCTCTGCTGTGGTCTGTTAGGGCCTCCACATATAAGCTTAGCTCTTTCATTTACTACAGTCTCCACTGATTTAGCTTCTACATGCAGTTTTGCTCCTTCTTTTCCCTACAGTCCCCTTATTTGTGGCTGAGGTAGCAGTCTCTGTTGTCAATCCCCAAAATGTTCTTTAGTTCTTTAGGCTGTTTCAGATTTTCAGTTCCTCTTCTAAACTCTGTTTTCCTGGCCTGCTGCTTTGACTTGCACCTCCCACTTCCTGCTTTCCATGTCTATCCTCTCTTCCATTCTCATGCTAAGTTCTTCTAGTTTCTTTTCCCATTCATGTTCCCTTTTTGTGAGCTCTGCTGTCCAATCTTCCTTTGCAGTTTCCTCTTCCTGTCCTTGTTTTTTTTGTTGCTCTCTGGCAACCCATTTTGTTTTAAACCTGATTGCCTCAGAGTGGGAAACCTATGTAATTCTCTATGCTAGGTTAGTATTGTGTATGTCAGAGTGTGGGGGGGGGGAGATAGTGAAGGAACTGTAGCTATGTGGGAGAGTAGTGGGGAGGAGGAGTGGGAAGGAGGGAGAAGCAAGTGGGTGAGTGGAGAGGGAGAGGGGGAAGGAGGGAGAGGTGGGTAGGGAGAGGGTGAAAGAGAGAGGGGAGGGATCAGGTGAAGGAGTGAGATGTCGGGGTTTTGTGTGTGTGTAGTTTGTGTGTGTGTGTGTGTGTTGTGTGTGGTTTGCTGTGTGTGTGTGTGTGTGTGTATGTGTGTGTGTGTGTGTGTATTGTGTGTGTGTGTTTGTGTGTGTGTGTTGTGTGTGTGTGTTTTGTATGTGTGGTGTGTGTTTTGTGTGTGTGTGTGTGTGTGTGTGTCGTGTGTGTGTGTCGTGTGTGTGTGTGTTGTGTGTGTGTGTGTGTGTGTGTACTCACCTAATTGTACTCACCTAATTGTGGTTGCAGGGGTCGAGTCTCAGCTCCTGGACCTGCCTCTTCACTGATCGCTACTGGATCCTCTCTCTGCTTCCTGAGCTTTGTCATACCTCTTCTTAAAACTATGTATGGTTCCTGCCTCCACTACTTCACTTGCTAGGCTATTCCACTTGCTGACAACTCTATGACTGAAGAAATACTTCCTAACGTCCCTGTGACTCGTCTGAGTCTTCAGCTTCCAGTTGTGACCCCTTGTCCCTGTGTCCCCTCTCTGGAACATCCTATCTCTGTCCACCTTGTCTATTCCCCGCAGTATCTTGTATGTCGTTATCATGTCTCCCCTGACCCTTCTGTCCTCCAGTGTCGTCAGTCCGATTTCCCTTAACCTTTCCTCGTACGACATTCCCTTGAGCTCTGGGACTAGACTTGTTGCAAACCTTTGTACTTTCTCTAACTTCTTGACGTGCTTGACCAGGTGTGGGTTCCAGACTGGTGCTGCATACTCCAGTATGGGCCTAACATACACAGTGTACAGTGTCTTGAACGATTCCTTATTAAGGTATCGGAACGCTATTCTCAGGTTTGCCAGGCGCCCGTATGCTGCAGCAGTTATTTGGTTGATGTGTGCCTCCGGTGATGTGCTCGGTGTTATGGTCACCCCAAGGTCTTTCTCCCTGAGTGAGGTCTGTAGTCTTTGTCCACCTAGACTATACTCTGTCTGCGGTCTTCTTTGCCCCTCCCCAATCTTCATGACTTTGCATTTGGCTGGATTGAATTCGAGAAGCCAGTTACTGGACCACATGTCCAGCCTCTCCAGGTCTCTTTGCAGTCCTGCCTCATCCTCGTCCGATTTAATTCTTCTCATCAACTTCACGTCATATGCGAACAGGGACACTTCAGAGTCTATTCCTTCCATCATGTCGTTCACATTTATCAAAAATAGCACTGGTCCTAGAATGACCCTGTGGACCCTCGCTCGTAACAGGGCCCACTGGATACCTCTTCACGTACCATGACTCGTTGCTGCCTCCCTGTCAGGTATTCCCTTATTCCATTGCAGTGCCCTTCCTTTACGTGTGCCTGATCCTCCAGCTTCTGCACTAATCTCTTGTGGGGAACTGTGTCAAAGGCCTTCTTGCAGTCTAGGAAAACGCAATCTACCCACCCCTCTCTCTCGTGTCTTACTTCTGTTACCTTGTCATAAAACTCCAGGAGGTTTGTGATACAAGATTTGCCTTCCATGAACCCATGCTGGTTTTCATTTATAATCTTGTTCCTTTCCAGGTGTTCGACCACTCTCCTCCTGATAATCTTCTCCATGACTTTGCACACGATACATGTCAGAGACACTGGTCTGTAGTTTAGTGCCTCGTTTCTGTTTCCTTTCTTAAATATGGGGACTACATTAGCTGTCTTCCATTTCACAGGTAGTTGCCCAGTTTCAAGGGACGTGTTGAAGATTGTGGTTAGAGGCACACACAGCATCTCTGCTCCTTCTCTAAGGACCCATGGGGAGATGTTGTCTGGTCCCATCGCCTTTGAGGTGTCAAGGTCACTTAAGAGCTTCTTCACCTCCTCCTCAGTTGTTCGTATGTCATCCAACACTTGTTGGTATATTCCCTTTTGATGTTCCCTTCTGTTCTGTCTTCCCACAGCCCTTCCTGTCTCTACTGTAAAAAGTTCCTTAAATCTCCTGTTCAGCTCCTCACATACCTCCTGATCATTTCTTGTGAGTTCTCCACCTTCTGTCCTTAATCTGATCACCTGGTCTTTGAGTGTTGTCTTCCTCCTGATGTGGCTATACAACAGTTTCGGGTCAGTCTTGATTCTCGATGCTATGTCATTTTCATACTGTCGCTGGGCCTCCCTCCTTACCTGTGCGTACTCATTCCTGGCTCTGCAACTGATCTCCCCATTTTCGTGTGTTCTCTGCCTTCTGTACTTTTTCCATTCTCTATTGCACTTTGTTTTTGCCTCCTTACACCGTCGGGTGAACCAGGGGCTTGTTCTGGTCTTCCCGTTGTTACTGTTGCCCTTGGGAATGAACCTTTCCACTGCCTCCTTACATTTTGTTGCTACATATTCCATCATTTCATTTACTGGCTTTCCTGCCAGTTCTCTGTCCCACTGGACCTCCCGCAGGAAGTTCTTCAACCCTATGTAGTCCCCTCTTTTATAGTCAGGTTTTTCCCATTCTACTCCTGTTATTCTCTCCACTTGCAGCTCTACTATGTATTCAAAGCACAGAACCACGTGGTCGCTAGCTCCTAGGGGACTCTCATACTTGATGTCCTCAATGTCTGAGCTGCCCAGGGTGAACACAAGGTCCAATCTTGCTGGTTCATCCTCCCCTCTCACTCTGGTAGTGTCCTTAACATGTTGGTGCATGAGGTTTTCCAGCACCACGTCCAACATCCTGGCTCTCCATGTTTCGGGACCCCCATGTGGCTCCAGGTTTTCCCAGTCAATCTCCCTGTGGTTGAAATCCCCCATAACCAGGAACTTTGCTCTGCTGGAGTGAGCTCTTCTTGCCACCTCAGCAAGTGTGTCCACCATTGCTCTGTTGCTCTCTTCATATTCCTCTCTTGGCCTCCTGCAGTTCTGTGGTGGATTATACATCACTGCAATGACCACTTTGTGTTCCCCCGACTGAAGTGTACCTGCTATGTAGTCTCTTTCTCCCGTCTCATCTATTCCTTCCATTTTCTCAATTTCCATCTGTTTTTTTACGAGCAGAGCAACCCCACCTCCCCCCCTGCCCCTTCTATCTTTCCTCATGATCTGGTATCCTGGTGGGAAGATTGCATCTGTTATTGTCTCCATAAGTTTTGTTTCTGTAACTGCTAAGATGTCTGGGGACTTCTCATTGATTCTTTCTTGCCATTCCTCATGTTTATTCGTTAATCCATCTGCATTTGTGTACCAAACCTTCAACTTCTGTTCTAATACTGTAACTGTGGTGCGGGGTGGAAACAGAGGGATCGGTGTGTGATGGTTGGTTTGGATTGTTCAGTTGCCTTGGGGGTGTCGTGGCTGGAGTCCTTCTGCAGGTGTTTCTGGGGGGTGCACTTGTCCTTCCATTTGATCCTGGGTTATTCTGCTCTCCTTTTTTCATTTCCTCCCATTTCTCCTTTCGTTTTTGAACTCTCTCTTTCATTGTCTTCCTTTCGTCCTGTGTTCTGTCTCGGTCGAGGTACACACTCCGGAACTCCTGCTTGCCTCTCAGCCGTGCTTTCTCCTGCAGGATCATGGTTCGGGTTGATTCTGCCTTGAAAATTACTTTGAGAGGCCGATTCCTTTTCTTTGTGAACCACCCAATTCTCCGAAAATTTGCCACCTGGGTCATGTCCCCCTCGCCTATCACCTTCATGATGTCTTCAATCGCTTTTTTCTCCTCCCGCTTTCTTTCATCATAAGTTTCCCCTTTAGCTTCGTCTAGCCCATAGACAAACACGGATCTCTCCCTTTCCACCTCCCACTGTGACTCCCATTGCATCCTCTGATGTGTTTTAGTTCCTTCCCGTGGAGTGTTCCTTCCTTCAGTCCTTCCCTAGTTATGGCCCCTATGCTTCTTGGTTTATCCTTCC
>NC_069493.1:7483511-7512509 GCF_026875155.1 Cherax quadricarinatus
TAATGTTTTACTTTAAAATTGTCTCTAGTCTCATAATCATCATTTTATTTCCATAATTATTACTTTTGTTTTTATTAATTATAATGGCTATATTCTCTGTTTATTGCTAGTGCATTGAACGCCTGTCTTACGAACGCATTGCGTTACGTTAAATCTGCCATACGAAGCATTTGAACGCAAAAATTTTGCCTCGGCTCACAATAAAAAACTTGCCTTGCGTGATTCATCCGGGATGCGTCCCATGTGTGACCTCAGCACCAGTGTTTACAGGCCAGCCAGTGTGGTTGCATCTATGCAATGGAAATAAGTCACTGTGTCTGACTTTTTGGGTTATCCGAGGTTCTCTACACATATGCTGCTATGTATGATAATTCTATGTAACTGTATTTGTGTATACCTGAATAAACTTACTTACGCATATATTCGGTACATTTCACATTATCCCAGTGTTTTTAGTGCTTGTAACTGCAAAATAAGTCACCATGGACCCCAAGAAAGCTTCTAGTGACATCCCTGTGGTAAAAAGGGTGAGAATTAGTATGGAATTGAAAAAAGAGATTAAAGAAATGTGTGCAAAGTGGGTTAAAGTGCAAACCTTTATGGATGAAATCACCCTGACACAGCTACTGCAATGCCGTATTGGCAACCTGTACAATGACAGTGTTATGGCCTATTTTAGGAAAGTCTTAAAGGAACGGGAGGTACAGACCTCTATGGACAGGTTTGTTGTGCGACATAGGTCCAGTGACTCTCAAGCTGGTCCTAGTGGCATTTAAAAGAAGGGAAGTAACCCAGAAAAGGACTTGCTACTCAAGTCCTAATGGAAGGGGATTCCCCTTCTAAACAGTAACAACCTTGACACTCTCCCCTCCTCCCATCCATCAATCATCACCAGATCTTCAATAAAGGTAAGTGTCATGTATTCTATCTTAGTAGAGTAGTAATTGTGCATGTCTTCTTCAGTTTGTGTGTATTAAAATTAATATTTCATGTGGTAATTTTTTTTTTTTTTTTTTTTCATACTTTGGGGTGTCAGGAACAGATTAATTTGATTTCCATTACAGTGGACCCCCGGTATTCGATGGCATCGGTATTTGATAAATCCGGTATTTGATGCATTATATCGCAAAAAATTTTCCTCGGTATTCGATACGATTCGTAAGGACCTGTCCACGTGTGGCCTGAACTGCCCCGTGTGTGCCAGTGTTTACAGGCCAGCTAGTTGTGCGGCATCTAAGGATACATTCGGTACATTCCATATTACCATATTATCACTGTTTGGTGCTTGTTTCTGCAAAATAAGTCACCATGGGCCCCAAGAAAGCTCTAGTGCCAACCCTTCGAGAAAAAAGTCACTAATGACTTATGAAACGAAGAAAGAGATAATTGCAAAGTACGAAAGTGGGAGTGCGTGTGTCGGAGCTGGTTAGGTTGTATAATAAACCCCAATCAACCCTTTTTACTATAGTGACCGGGAAAACGGCGGGAAAAAGGAAGGGGTTCTTGAAAAAGGGGGTGCAACTGTGATTACGAAAAAAGCCCGGGCAAGTTTTTAAAAAATTTTGGGAGAGTTTTGTTATTGGTGGGAAATAAATGAAAAAAGATAGGAGATGCATCTCTCTGCGATCATTTGTAAAGGGGGTAGGCGTTGAATGCGTTTTGGTAAAAAAAATTTTGCCTGAAATAGTGGTGATGCGAGTGAAATTTAAGGCCAGAAAAAAAGGTTTGGTTTGAAAGATTTAAAAATTTGGGTTTGGCATAAATAGTGTGATTGGGCAGGGGTTGAGGCTCCCCAGTAGGTTTGGCGACAGAAGTCCAGGGGCTAAAAGCGGGTTTCCTAGGGGCCCTTAAAAAAAGGGAAAGAAGGGGGGAAAAGGATTTGGGGTTTACCTCAAGTACCTCCCCTATTTCCCACCCCATCAATCTTTCCCAGACTTATTAAAGGAAAGGGGTAAATTATTTTTTTGTTATTGTAATTTTCTTTTGCATTAAACTTAATATTTCATGTTTTTAAAATTTTTTTTTTTTTTTCTTTTGGGGTTTGTTTTTGCACGTTTTAATTTTGTTTTCCCCTTTTATTTTTTTAGGGGAAAAATTGATTGGTTTTCGTTTATTTTCGGTTTCGTTGAGCTTAAAGGAATGGTTTAAAAATCAAAATCCCGGGGGCCCCACTGTTTTTTCTTATGGGGAAATTTTAATTCGGTTTTTGGGATAATTTGGGCTTTTTGGGGAGCTTCAAGTTTGGTTTAAATATCATAAGGGGGGGGTTTCCACTGTACAAAAAATTCTCCTACCAACATTTTTTCCAAAAATTTTAGCTTATGCTTTTGAAAATTGATCCTTTTTATTAATCTTTTTTCTAAACTACAAAAAAAAACCCTAAAAATAATTGTAAAAATTTGTCTGGAAAAAAATTTGTACTCAGTGCCCCCAAAAAAAATGTAGTAAATTTAAAATATTACCCCCGGGGGGCAAACACTATGATGACCCTTAGAAACTTCTTAATTTTCTAAATGTTAACATGTTTTATCATTTTTTTTACTTAAAACCTGGTCGGGACAGGGACTCAACAGACATCTTTGCCTTCCCGGGTTTCCAACAGCCATTCCCATAACTGTAGGTCTGATCAATTAGGAGGTGGTATGCTATTTTATACTGTGAAAAATTTAGAATTTTAAAAAGTCTCCTTTTCACCGGGGGACAAAATGACGAAACAGGGACCCCCACTTTTAAAGGGCATGGGACTTTGGGATAACCCGACATTCAATGCTTTTTAAACGAAAAAAAAATTTTCCTGACATTTGAGGGAAAAACCCCGACATTGGGATGGGATTCATAAGAGAGTTTTCCACGTGGGGCCTTTAAACTCCCCCATTTTTGTTTACAAGCCAGCCGTGTGGTACGGGGTTTCCCTTCAAAAAAAGAAAACCATGGGCCCCAAGTAAACTTCTTTCCCAAAACTTTCGAGAAAAAAAGGTGTTTAATGACTTTGAAAGAAAAAACAAAAAGGCAAAAATACCGTGACTGGAACGTTACAAAAAAAACCCCACATAAAAGGGGGAAGCTTACGAGATTTTTTTGGTTTTCCGACTTGGACCATTGAAAAGTCACATAACAGATTTTGGGAGAGGACGGCTATATATAGGCGGGAAAGAGGTGGGGTTTGGTAGTTGTAGTGGTAGTACAAAAATTTGGGATATAATACCGACGGGATGAAAGCACATGCAAAAACACCCGGGCCTTCCCCACCGAAAGCGTTTCCCCAACCACCCGGGCCACTGGATGCCAAAACGTCCAAAACCCAAAGAAACCGGGACCCCGCACATGTGTCTTAATTTCTAGTGTTGTAGTAAAAAAAGAAGAGGTAGTAGTAGGGGTAGTGGTGAAGGGGGGAAATAAGGAAAAAAGAGCCGGGTAAAATACAAAGGAAGGGGGAGCACTGAAGAGAGCTAGAAACCCACAGAGGGAGAGCAAGCGCACCGAGGTGCGTAAAAGGGGGAAAGTGGTGAAATAAAATTAAGAAGGAACAGAAACCGGCAGGAGGGAGAAAAAAAAACCCCCAGAGGGGGAAAAAGGAGAGGGGGAAAGGGGGAAGGGAAAGAAAAAAAAGAAAAAGAAAAAAGGAAAAAAAAAATTGAGGATTCAGGTTAAGTCACGGGTTTTCCCGGAAGTTTGGGGCATTTTAAAATTTGTAGGGGGGAAGGGGGAAGGCTTCTACAGAGACAAAAGCCGGGGGCCTAAGGTTCATAAAAGGAAAGTTGTGTATAAGGGGGGATTCAACTAAAGGGGGGGGGGGGGGGACTGTTCGATTTGGGAAGTAGGGAAGAAAAGTTTTAGAAAGAAGCCCAGTAAATAGGAGGGCCCTATGATTTTCTAAACGTGACAAAAAAAGAGCTTTGTTAGTGTCGGCAACCCTAACACTTTTTTTGGGTGCCCCCAAAAGTCTGTCGGAAAGAGATGGGACCTTTTTCTCCAAAGTATTAAAAAGGAGGACAGGAGGAGCAAGAAATAGGGGTTAGCCCGGAACTTCTGTAGAGGGGGGGGAAGGTATGAAGGGGATTGTGCAAAAGGGGGTTAGTCCGAAGTTTAAGGGAAAATACTTCGGGGAATGTTCTTTTTCCCTTTCCCTCGTTGGGCAACCTTCACTCTGGCTCGATGGGGAAAGAATCTTTGCTCTGGGGCCTCAGGGACCCCAGTCTTTTAAACCCTTTTTTCTTAAAGGGCTTTTTAACAATTTGCCCCTTCCATTAATTTTAAAAGCTAAAAGGGATTCAAATTTCCTTACTTCCTTTCCTTGATGTCCATGCCCACCGCTCGGGATACGGTTTTTTCCTTTTCCTTTTACCTTTTAAACCTATGCACGTGGCATTTTACATTCACTACTTTTCCTATCATGCTTCCCCTGTCAAGAAAAGTGTTCTTATCTCCCTCTTTCTCCGTGCCCTCGCATCTGTGATCCTCAGTTCCTTCCAGCAGAAATTTCCACTCTTCATAAATTCGTTCTCCGTCTTGGCTACCCTTCCCATTTCATAGACTCCGCCCTCTCACGTGCTAAACGCAATTTCTTCTCTCTCCAAACTCTCTACTCATGGGAACTCTTCTATCCTCTGCCTTCCCTACATTTCCGGTCTTTCTAATCTCAACAATTCTCTCCGTCCCTTAGACATCAAGCTTACTTTCCGCCAGACTAACACTCTTCGCACTAATCTCGTTCATACCTTCTCCTCCCTCTACAGATGTTCCTGGTGTCTACTCTATTTCTTGCTCTCCTGTCCTCTTCAATACTTTGGAGAAACTGGTCGATCTCTTTCTGACAGACTTAGGGAGCACAAAAATTAGTGTTAGGCTTGCCGACACTAACAATGCTCTTTTCTGTCACGTCAGAGATCATAGCCATCTATTGACTGGTCTTCTGTTTAAAACTGTCTTCCCTACTTCCAACTCGAACAGTCGCTGTTTAGTTGAATCCTCTCTTATACACAACTTTCCTTGTATGAACCTTAGCCCTGGCTTCGTCTCTGTAGATGCCTTCCTCTCCCACTACATTGTAAAATGCTCCAAACTTCTGAACACCCGTGACTTAACCTGAATCCTCATTTTTCTTCTCTCTTCTTCTTCTTCTTTTCTTCTTCTTCTTTTTCTTCTTCCTCTTCCCCCTTTCCTCTCTCCTTTTCTCCTCGGGGTTTGTCTTTCTCTCTCCTGTCTCGTGTTTCTGTTCCTTCTTTATTTTATTTCACCACTTCCCCTTTCACGCACCTCGGTGCGCTTGCTCTCCCTCTGTGGGTTTCTAGCTCTCTTGCAGTGCTCCCCTTCCTTTGTATTTGACTGGCTCGTCTTCCTTATTTCCCACTTCTACCACTACCACTACTACTACCTCTTCTTCTTCTACTACAACTACTGATGAAATTTTAAAACACATGTGCGGCGTCTGGTTGTCTTTGTTGTGGACGTTTCGCCATCCAGTGGCTGGCTGGGTGGCGAAATGTCTACGGTGGGGATGCCCGGGTGTTGTGCATGTGTCATTTCATCCTGTCGGTATTATATACAATTCTTGTACTACTACTACTACTACTACTACTACCTCCCCCCTCTTCCTGCCTATATATAGCCGTCCTGCTCCACCTCTGTTAGTGTGACTTTGTCAATGGTCCAAGTCGGACCGAAACGTCGTCGTAAGCTTCTCTCTTTTATGTGCGGGTTATTTGTGTACTATTGAAATGAAGAAAGAGATGATTGCAAAGTGCGAAAGTGGAGTGCGTGTGTCGGAGTGCATGATTTGGTAAAGAAATTGCCTGCAACTAGTGGTGATGTGAGTGAAGCTAAGGCCAGCGAAGGTTGGTTTGAAAGATTTAAGAATTGTAGTGGCATGCACAGTGTGGTAAGGCATGGTGAGGCTGCCAGTTCAAGTCCTAATGGAAGGGGATTCCCCTTCTAAACACTAACACCATCCACACTCTCCTCCTCCCATCCCATCAATCATCACCAGATCTTCATTAAAGGTAAGTGTCAATTATTCTATTGTTATTTTTGTTATTGTAATTATTCTATTGCATTAAACTTAATATTTCATGTGATAAATTTTTGTTTTCAAACTTTTGGGTGTCTTGCAAGGATTAATTTGATTTCCATTATTTCTTATGGGGAAAATTAATTCGACTTTCGATATTTTCGACATTCGATAGCTCTCGGGAACGGATTAGTATCGAATGTCGAGGGTCCACTGTATATATTTGCAAAATTATCACCCATAAAATTAAACCTAATACAGTTGAAGCAGTCTATAGGTTACCTCACAAAAATTCTTACACATTCAGCGACATCCTCAAAAACATAAGTGACTCAAATATGAATTGAGCATAAACCTCGTCCAGGCAGCTGAACCTAAAGTAACTGACTTCGCTAACACTAATGTGTCAGTCTGGAGTTTGAGACTCTTTTATTGCTGGTTCTAACCCCACCCCGTGGTATGGTTTGTTTGTAATCGTCTCATTACGATTTTGTGGAGTCAAGAACTCCTTGTTACCACATCAGTAACCAAGCCAATAAGAATCTCTGAGACAAGTGCCTCATTACTTGACCATATCTGGAATTTGCTTCCATAAGGAATATTGTAAATTAGATTAGTCCATTTCAGACCCCCAAAAATACACTTACAAAAGCACTTACAAAAATACACTTACATAATTGTCTGAGTTGGGAGCTGATCGTAAGTCGGGGGGTCCACTGTACTACTCTATTTGTGCTTGATGATCTACTATAAGTCATCAGCTAAACATTAACCCTTTGACTGTTTTCGAACGTATAAATACGTCTTACGAGCCAATGTTTTCTGACGTATATATACTCAATAATTCTAGCGGCTTCAAATCAAGTGGGAGAAAGCTGGTAGGCCCACGTCTGTGAGAGAATGGGTCTGTGTGGTCAGTGTGCACCACATAAAAAAAATCCTGCAGCACACATTGCGTAATGAGAAAAAAAAAACTCTGATCGTTTTTTTTGAATAAAACTCCGACTTTGAGGTGTATTTTCGTAAAGTATTTATCGTTGTATTCGCGTTTTCATGGTCTTAGGTGATAAAATGGAAAACATATTACAGAAATAGAGATGATTTTCATTACTTTGACGATGAAAACGACCTTGAAACTGAGCTCAAAGTAGCGGAAATGTTCGATTTTTACCAATGTTCAGGAGTAAATAAATCACACCACACGTCCAATACACTTCAACTGGGAAGTCTAAAAATTCTTTCACTAGTGCACTGATATTATTTATACCATTTTTTTACAATAATGCAGTAGTCTGCATAACAGTAAATTTTGTATTTTTTTGTATGAATAAAAAATCAAAATAGAAAGCAATAATAATATAAGAGGAGCCTAGAGATGTGACTAATGAACAGAGCATATGTTATTTTAGTGCCACGAATGTCTACCTTGTTTATTCTGGACCCTATTTTGAAATTGGCATCTTTTTAGTTTGCATGAAATTAGCCAAATTGCCAATTTCTGACCATATTGGGTAGTCCAAATTAGTAAATGGGAGGTTTCTTGTACTCAGCTGATAGATAAAATGGAGTTCTAAAGAAATAGCATAGAGTTTGGTCAACTGGAACAATGGAATTGGCTGAAAATAGGGCTCAAAGTCGGCTAAATCGCCGATACGCTTATGTCGCCGAGACCGCTAAATTCGCGGGAGCATAATTCCATGAGTTTTTGACCAAAGTTCGAACTTTTGGTGTCATTACCACCGGGAAAAGATTCTCTATCATTTCATAAGAAAAAATAATTTTTTTTTCAAAAATTGAGCGACATAGAATGACAGTTTCAGAGAGGGGCCTGAAACAGTCAAAGGGTTAATAACCAAAGAAAAAAGCTGCTGTGTGGATGATCACCAATTCCTGCTCCAGACAACACACTTTTCTGCTCCTCAAGAGTTTGAAGTTACTTATTATACAAAATATGCACTCATATTACTGTACTTATTATATATATGTAGAAATTAAACTCCAACATTAACTCTTCTCTGAAATTTCTCCTTGATAGCTTCAACAGAACACACAGGCAAAACACAGGACACAAAACTCTCTGACATCTCCAGTGTCTCGCTGATCCTGTACAAAAATGCAGTGCATATAAAAAGCCCCAAGATCTGGAATTCATTGCCTGAACTAATGAAAGGTCTCCTGTCTGCCAGTCAGTTTAGGGCTATTACATATTAAAAATCACCTTGTTTCTCTAATGTAATGAAATCAACACTGTACTAATGCCAAACTAAGCCAACTTTGTCCAACTCTATCCCTGTTCTTCCAGTCTTCCTTTCCTCAAACTTCCCTAGAAAATTAATACTCATCCTGTGCCATTATAATTCTATGAAAATCTAATAAACTTCCTGTGTCTTCACCATCTCTTAAAATTGTTTCGTAGTCTGATGACATAGAGCCAGTTTGGAAGTGTTTAAGAAATCCCAATTAACTTAAGATCACTGAATCAGTTGAAAGAATTAATTCATACTTTAAATTGTACTATACTCATTGACCTACCTCTCTTCTTTGTATTAATTTTATTATTATTTTATTAACACATCAGCTGTTCCCAAACCAAGGCAGGGTGACCCGAGAAAGAAGAAACGCTCTTATCAGCATTTGCTCCATCAGTGTCTTGCCAGAGGCTTGCCTACACTATGGTTAAAAAAACTGCAACATGTCAACACCCCTCCTTCAGAGTGCAGGCACTGTACTTTCCACTTCCAGGACTCAAGTGTGGCTGACCAGTTTCCATGAATCTCTCCATAAATGTTACCCTGCTTACACTCCAACAGCACGTCAAGTCATGAAAACCATTTGTGTCTACTCTCTCCTATCTAACATGCTCATGCATGCTTGCTGGAAGTCCAAGCCCCTTGCACACAAAACCTCCTTTACCCCCTCCCTCCAACCTTTCCTAGGCTGACCCCTACCCTGCCTTTCTTCCACTACAGAGTTATTCGCTTTTCAAGTCATGCTCAACAACCCCTTGTCAGTCCTCTGGATAATACTTTTAGCAACCCTGCACCTCTTCCTAATTTCCAAACTGTGGATTCTCTGCATTATATTCACACCACACATTGCCCTCAGACACGACATCTCCACTGCCTCCAGCCTTCTTGTTGCAACATTAATCACCCATATAAGAGTGTTAGCATAACTATGCTCTCATACCTAGGCCTAGGCATGATAGTGGCTCTCTTTGCACTGCAACTCATTTTTGTAATTTCATAATCTGTGTATATACTGCAAGGAAATAAAAATTGATTGATTGATTGATACATTCTCCTCTCTGCTTCCATGGATAATGTTCTTTGTCTCCACAGACTCCTCAGTGCACCACTCACCTTTTTCCCCTCATCAATTCTTTGATTCACCTCATCTTTCATAAACCCATTGTTATGCAAAAATGTGGGATAGCTGGGGGCTTGAGCCTGGTCTAAGGGCAAAGGTAAAGTTACACACATACTAGCCCAAACTGGCCACCCAGGGCCATCCCAGACAAAACAGAAAGCACTAAACTGGTATGTGTACTTAAAGGGGTTGGGTAACAGAGGGTTAGGCAAACATCCCAATTAGGAAAATATATCTATTTAGTCACCATAACATAACATAACAGAAAAACCTTAATCCTAAACGCCCAAATGAAGGTACACAAACAACAGCTGGCTGGAGGTCCAGCCACCATAACCACTATGCCTCATCAGCACCAGGCCCACACTACTCCACTCCCAGCTTCATTTCTTATTTCCTCACTCCTCCCACAGCAAACTGACCATGTCAGAGCCTGGGTGAACATACTGGTAAGCCATATGAGAGCCTATGGTTTGAGTTGGATAAACAAAATGAGTGCACAACTACAAACTTATCTTAAATACACAGCATCTCCGATGCCAGCCTCTACACACCATGCTAACGTCACGTGACTCCCCCAAACCACGCTTACTCTGCGTACCCAAACATCCTTGGAAAATAAATCATTAACAGAATTTCTTTATAATTACAGTTAGAGTAATTTACAGTACCCCCAAATGCACATTATCAATTATAAAATTATTCTTTACAACTATAATATTCATACTATTATGGCACACTTCTCCACTATATGTACATTACGATGTCATGCAGAACCCTGCATAACACCCATCTGCTGACAAGTCCACTCCTAAATACGGTATCTGAATATATTCACTTACTCCATACTCACTCCCTCGGATCTGATATACAATCTTTCATTACCTAAAGCTTTTGTTATCCTCATGACCTTACTCTTTCCTGTTTACTTTTTAATTTCCTTCTTTTACTTACCCTTCCAAACTCATCCACCAACCTCTGCAACTTCTCTTCAGAATCTCCAAAAAGCACAGTGTCATCAGCAAAGAGCAACTGTGACAACTCCCACTTTGTTAGATTCTTTATCTTTTAATCCCACACCTCTTGCCAACACCCGAGCATTCATTTCTCTTACAACCCCATCTATAAATGCAGTGGTACCCAGAGTTTTGTACATAATTTGTTCCAGAAGGCTGTTCGAGTGCCGTTACCGAATGAATTTGTTCTCATAATGAATAATGTAAATTAGATTAGTCTGTTTCAGACCTCCAAAAATACACTCACAAAAGCACTTAGTCATACACTTGCATAATTGTTCGAGTTGGGAGCTGTACGAAACTTGTGGTACCACTGTATATGAACAACCACGGTGACATCACGCATCCTTGTCTAAGGCCTACTTTTACTAGGAAATAATCCCCCCTCTCTTAACCACTCCATAACCTATGTCTAGTTTTAAGTTTTTGTACCTCTCTATGTATGCTAAAATTTATAAATAAATAAATAAAATAAATACGTAGTTTGTAAGGATGAGTATTAGTCTGCCCAAAATGCTCAGGCATGCTAGTGGCTTTCTTTGTGCTTAACAATATTTTATAACATTTAAATCACACATTGTCTGCTATGCAAAGAAATAAAACAAATTTGAATATGTTAGCCACCGTTATATACAGTGACATGGCTTATTTTTTTATGTACAGGTACAATGCAGAAGAAACGATCTGCAGTGTGGAGACACTTCGATGAGGAAGGGGATAATAAGGTAGCCTGTAAGACTTGTCACAAACGACTCACGAAGCATGGTAACACTTCCATGATGATCAGACATCTCCGAGGGCAGCATCCAGAGATCATGCACTGCCTGCTGGATGCTGATGGACCCACTGTGACAGGAGAAGGTGTCTCGTGGCAGTTAGAAGAACAGCAGGTGGAAGAGGTTGTGGAATCACTTCCTCCACTAGAAAACTCAGGTAACTTGTGTCTGTATATAGCACTTTCCATTTATATACAGTGGTCCCTCAATTATCGTCCATAATACATTCCTGGAAGTGGGACTATTATCGAAATAGACTATTTTCAAATCAATTTTCCCCATAAGAAATAATGTAAATACATTAATCCGTTCCTGACACCCAGAAGTATTAAAATAAACTTTTTTTTACATGAAATATAGATATAGTACATAAACAGTACAATGGCACATGATGAATGAAACACTAACAGCTTAACACTTACCTTTATTGGCAATTCTTCTTAGTGTATGGAAGACTGGAGGAGGAGAGAGATTGAATTACTGTTTGGAAGGGGAATCCCCTTCCATCAACACCTCAGGTACCAAGTGCAGGTACCAAGTGGGGTTACTTCTCTGTTTCTTAATGCCACTAGGACCAGCTTGAGTCACTGGAGTCCTGTCTCGCAAAAAAACTGTCCAGAGAGCTCTGTTTCTGGCGTCTCTTTAAAACATCCCTAAAATGGGCCAAGACTCTGTCACTGTACAAGTTGCTGATATGGCTTGCAACATCCTTCTCAGGGTTGTTTCTCCATAAATCTTTCCATCTTACCCCACATTTCAAAAATCTCCTTAATTTCTGAAGAAGGCACCTTCTTCCATCTCTTCCTCTTCCTCTGCCGCAAGATTCTGGGCTGCGATCTGTTGCTCTTCCTGCTGAAGCTCTTGCAGCTCCTCAGTGGTTAGCTCTTCATTGTGGTCCTCCACCATCTCTTCCACATTCTTTAAACTCGCATCCAACCCCATGGAACTCCCCAGTGCCACAGTAGAGTTCACAACTGACATAGGCTCATCAGGGGCTGCCTCAAACCCTTCAAAATCCCTCCTGTGGACACAATCTGGCCACAATTTTCTCCAAGCAGAGTTCAAAGTCCTGGTAGTCACTCCCTCTCAAGCCTTACCTATAAGGCTTATGCAATGGAGAATACTGAAGTGTTCTTTCCAAAAATCTCTTAGGGTCAAGTGAGTGTCTGAGGTCACATTAAAGCACCTTTCAAACATTGCTTTAGTGTAGAGTTTTTTTAAAGTTTGAAATGACCTGCTGGTCCATGGGCTGGAGGAGAGAAGTGGTATTTGGGGCAAGAACTTTACTGTGATAAACCCAAACTCCTTCAGAATAAGGTCATTCAAGTTTGGAGGATGAGCAGGTGCATTGTCCATTACTAGGAGGCACTTGAGATCCAATTTCTTTTCCAGGAGGTAATTCTTCACACTAGGGCCAAACACTTCATTGAACCACTCGACGAAATGTCCCTCGTGACCCATGCCTTATTATTAGATCTCAAAACGCACAAAATTTACTCTTCATAACAGTTTTTCTTGAACACTGGGATTTTCAGAATGGTGCACTAGTAATGGCTTCACTTTGAAATCCCCACTAGCATTAGCACAGAACATGAGTGTCAGCCTGTCTTTCATAGGCTTGTGTCCTGGCAGTGCCTTTTCTTCCTGAGTAATGTAGGCCCTCTGGCATTTTCTTCCAAAAGAGGCCTGTTTTGTCACAATTGAACACTTGTTCAGGTTTCAGTCCTTCAGCCTCTATGTACTCCTTGAATTCCTGTACATATTTTTCAGCCGCCTTGTGGTCCGAACTGGCAGCCTCGCCATGCCTTGCCACACTGTGTATGCCAGTACGGTTCTTAAATCTCTCAAACCAGCCTTTGCTGGCCTTAAATTCACTCGCATCACTACTAGTTGCAGGCAATTTCTTTACCAAATCGTCATGGAACTGCCTAGCCTTTTCACAAATAATCGAAGTCATAAGAGTATCTCCTGCTAATTGTTTCTCATTTATCCACACCAATAATAACTTCTCAACCTCTTCCAGTACTGTTGATCCATTTTTGTCAGCATAGTTACTCCCTTTGCAACAACAGCATCCTTGATTTCCTTTTTCTTGGCTATGATGGAAGATATGGTTGTACGGGATTTGTTATACATCCTGGCCAGTTTGCCCACACGTACTCCACTTTCATATTGTTCATTGATGTTTTTCTTAAATTCAATCGTATTTCTCACCTTCTTTACCAAAGGCTTGGCACTAGGAGCTTTCTTTGGAGCCATGGTAGCTTATTTGGCACTTGCAAGCACTAAAATGAATGGAATATTATGAAATATTTCGTATGAACACGTGAGGGGACCGTCGCTCACTGGTAAGCAATGGCACACTGGCTGGGAAGGGAGGCCAAGGCGGCTCAGAGCCGTGAGTACGCGTCCAGGACGAAAGACGATTAGCGAGTTAACGGACCATTTGCGAGCCAATGTTTAGACGAAATAACGTGACTATTTCCGAAATGGATAACTTTCAGGCCGGACGATTATTGAGGGACCACTGTATGTCTTTTCTTTCAACAACCGGCCGTATCCCACCGAGGCAGGGTGGCCCTAAAAGAAAAACAAAAGTTTCTTTTTTAAAATTTAGTATACAAGAGAAGAGGTTACTAGCCCCTTGCTCCCAGCATGTTAGTCTCCTCATACAACACGCATGGCTTACAGAGGAAGAATTCTGTTACACATCCCCATGGAAATAAGAGGGAATAAACAAGAACAAGAACTAGCAGGAAAATAGAAGAAAACCCAATGTGTAGTGACCTAAGTGTAAGTAGAAGTAGCAAGATATACCAGAAATCTTGCATGTTTACGAGACAGAATAAAGACACCAGCAATCCTACCCTCATGTAAAACAGTTACAGGCTTTTGGTTTACTCACTTGGCAGGACGGTAGTACTTCCATGGGTGGTTGCTGTCTATCAACCTACTTCTCCGTGTACACTAATTATTTTTTCCCGTGTATACTAATTTTTTTTTTTGGGGGGGGGGGATGGAGTAAGTTTTATCTTTGAGAGTTAGTACATGTATGTGTACCTTTTTCCACAAGTAAATATAAGTGTGAGGTACAGCATTATAAATTTTTCACAAAGTTCTAAAAATAATGTTGCTGTTTTGATGTGTAAAATTTTCTTAATGATTATTACATTTGTTAAAATGTTTACTCATATATTGGCCATTGATTTACCCTCAGTGAAGAAGAAAAGATCAACTGTTTGGAGACACTTTGAAGAAGAGGGCAATGATAAAGTTAGCTGTCGTATATGTAACGAGAAGTTGGCCAAGCACGGTAACACCTCGTCAATGTTGCGTCATCTCCGAGGCAAACATCCTCAGCTCAAGTTGGGTGAACTTCAGGGAGACAGGTAAACACAGCCAAGAGCGTGTTTTGAGATGTTAGTTAATTTTAATACATACAGCCTCTTCTCACTTAGCGATGCACTCGTTTACCGATGCCTCGGACTTACGACTGGCTCTCTGACCAGTATTCATACCTAAATAATGTATATTAGAGCTGATTTCCTCTATTGTGTTTATATCAGTATATGGTACACTACTGCATAAACATTTAAAAATATACCAGAAATGTTATAAATGGTGCAAAGGTGACATTAAAACAATATCGGAGATTGTTGACACAAACCCACCACCATTATAGTAGAGTGGACCCCCGCTTAACGATTACCTCCCAATGCGACCAATTATGTAAGTGTATTTATGTAAGTGCGTTTGTACGTGTATGTTTGGGGGTCTGAAATGGACTAATCTACTTCACAATATTCCTTATGGGAACAAATTTGGTCAGTACTGGCACCTGAACATACTTCTGGAATGAAAAAATATCGTTAACCGGGGGTCCACTGTATACTCCTCACTTAGTGGCGAATTCGTTTAATGATGAAGTCTTAGGAACAGAACTCTGTTGTTAAGTGAGGAGAGGCTGTATTTCAATTTAATGATACAAAACACTAATAGGGGATTGTTCGAGTATCCCTGTAAGCAGAATGTTAAAAATGAGAGCACTTGTTTACTGTATACCTGATATAGTACAGATGTACTACGATATTATTATTATTATTATTATTATTATTATTATTATTATTATTATTATGATAATCATTGAAAATTAAGCAGTTAAAAGTACAATTTACCCAGTGGATTTTACCCATTATTTCAAAAGTCCATTATATTGAGGCTCGTTGCAGTCATGGTTAACTGTGTTTCTTTTCTTGCGAAACTGTTTGTTTTTGTATTACCTTATTTTCTGGCATATAAGGAGCGCTTTTTTATTCCTAAAAAGTCTTGGAAAATGAGCTTGTGCCGTAAGTTTTTAAACAGTCCAAACATAGATCTATGTTCGCCTGCGTGGCACTCTGAATATTTTGAAAAATAAAAAAATCGTTTTTTGTTTTTAAATTAAAGAGGGGTATTTTCTGTGTGGTATAAGACCCCAAAAAATTTTTAGGACCAGTACTTACCGAGATATTAAGACCGTGAAGTTGGCTCTGGATGCTCACCTGACGGCAACATCCAGTCCTGCCACTTGCATAAGTGTTGCCGATTTGCCTTTTTTTTTTCTCTCTCTATTTTAATTTATATAATTTTTATGTTCTTGTGATTTCGTAGTTAATCTTTGTTCTGACACTGATATTATGTACTGAAATAGTACTCAAATTGTAACAATCATACTGACAGGTGAACATTTTCATTTGCCTTGGTCACTGACTATTGTCTAGAAATATATACAAAGTAATTATAGGTCCCAGCAATGTTTTTAGACATGCTGGAGTATGAACCTCCTTGAAGCATGGTGTTACGCCAAGGGTCGGAATGTGCCCTGCTGGAGGGAAACTTGCCTTTGTATGTTTTTACTCTTGCACACAAACATGTCTCTGTATGTCTGTCTGTCAGTCTGTCTATCTGTACATCTATCTCTGTCTATTTGTGCATCTGTCTGTCTGCCTAGCTCTGCTTATGTCTGTCTAGTTCTGCTTATCTGTCTTTCTGTCTGCCTGTGTCTGTCTTTCCATCTGCTCGTCTCTGTCTCAGGGAATGGTGTGTGCGCTGCTCCCTGATTGCTGAGCAAGTGACACTGCTATTATTTGCGTCATGTTTATGGAAAAAAAATCCTTCCCCAGTACCATCAATACCAACAGTCGGATGACATTCTTCTTTGCAAATATACAGGGTCTAAAGCCAGCAACAAACAACAAAATACTTTTCATCCGTGGACTGCTTGCAGAGGCAAAGGCAATGTTCGCGGCTTTCACTGAGACCCACATGAAGGATCACTTGGACAATGAAATATGGATCCCAGGTTACAACCTATACAGATGCGACAGAGTGAACAGACAAAAGGGGGGGGGGTTGGCCTGTACATTGCAGAGTCGCTTGTTTGCACAGAACTGCTTAATGCCTCAAATGATGTAGTGGAAGTTTTAGCAGTAAAGATCGAGAACCAAAACCTAGTCATTGTGGTAGTCTACAAGCCTCCGGATGCAACATCCCAGCAATTCCAGGAACAGCTGTTAAAAATTGACAACTGTCTGGAAAATCTTCCAGCTCCTGCACCCAACATCTTGCTCCTGGGGGATTTCAACTTAAGGCACCTAAAATGGAGGTATATAGCAAATAATATTGTTGCAGTAATAACACCAGGAGGCAGCTCTGATGAAAACTCACACTCGCACGAGCTTTTAAATCTCTGCACAAAATTCAATTTAAACCAGCAAATAATAGAGCCTACTAGACTGGAGAATACACTTGACCTCATCTTCACTAACAATGATGATCTGATATGAAATGTCACCATATCAAAAACAATATACTCGGATCACAACATAATTGAGGTTCAGACATGTATGCGTGGAGCCCCAGACCGACATAATGAGATTAGTCACGAAGGAGCATTCACCAAATTCAACTTTAATAACAAAAACATAAAGTGGGACAAAGTAAACCAAGTCCTAACCGATATAAGCTGGGAAGATATACTAAGCAACACAGACCCCAACTTATGCCTAGAACAGAAACTTGGTGGCACTCGATGTATGCACAAGGCTTATTCCTCTAAGAAAAAGGAGTAGATGTAAAATAGAAAGAGACAGGCGCTCCCTTTACAGGCGACGGAAAAGAATAACAGAGCGGCTAAAAGAGGTCAATATATCTGAAATGCGTAGGGAGACACTGGTCAGAGAAATAGCAAGCATCGAACTTAAGCTAAAGGAATCTTATATGAGTCGGGAATCGCGGGAAGAACTAAAAGCCATAAATGAAATCGAAAGAAACCCAAAGTACAGTGGACCCCCGCTTAACGATCACCTCCCAATGCGACCAATTATGTAAGTGTATTTATGTAAGTGCGTTTGTACGTGTATGTTTGGGGGTCCGAAATGGACTAATCTACTTCACAATATTCCTTATGGGAACAAATTCGGTCAGTACTGGCACCTGAACATACTTCTGAAATGAAAAAATATCGTTAACCGGGGGTCCACTGTATTTCTTCTCTATGCCAAATCAAAGTCGAGAACAACGTCCAGTATTGGGCCCTTACTTAAACAAGATGGGTCCTACACAGATGACAGCAAGGAAATGAGTGAGCTACTCAAGTCCCAATATGACTCAGTTTTTGGCAAGCCACTAACCAGACTGAGAGTTGAAGATGAAAATGAATTTTTTATGAGAGAGCCACAGAATTTGGTTAACACAAGCCTATCCGATGTTATCCTGACGCCAAATGACTTCGAACAGGCGATAAATGACATGCCCATGCACTCTGCCCCAGGGCCAGACTCGTGTAACTCCGTGTTCATCAAGAACTGCAAGAAGCCCCTATCACGAGCCTTAACCATCCTATGGAGAGGGAGCATGGATACGGGGGTCGTCCCACAGTTACTGAAAACGACAGACATAGCCCCACTCCACAAAGAGGGCAGTAAAGCAACAGCAAAAAACTACAGACCGATAGCACTAACATCCCATATCATAAAAATCTTTGAAAGGGCCCTTTGAAGCAAGATCACCCCCCATCTAAAAACCCCCATCAGTTACAAACCCCAGGGCAACATGGGTTTAAAAACGGGTTTGGGTCCTTTTCTGTCTAACTATTGGATCACTACAAAAAGGTTCTAGATGCACTAAAAGGGACAAAAAAAAAGGGCAGATGTATTTTTATCCCGGCTTTGCGAAAGCCTTCGACAAGTGTGACCTTTGGCGAAAATACCCGCCACAAAATTCCCCTTTAAAGGGAAAAAACGGGAAAAAGTCGGTTGATGGATCTTTTAATTTTCCTAAATAACGAACACAGAGAGTAGTAGTCAACAGAGTAAAAAGTCCAAAGGCGGGTACGGTGAAAAGCTTGTTCCCAAGGGCCCACAGTACTCGCCCCCCATCTTTTTTCCCTCATCCCTCAAAATTGACATAGAAAAGGATGTAGCCACACCCCCCATGTTTTCCCTTTTTGCGAGGGACCCCCAAAATCGAGACAGTGTCTTCCATTGCGACACGGGAAAGGGCCCCCCTCCAGGCGGCATAAACCCAAAAATTTTTTCAATGGGTTTGCAGAAAAACTTTATGAAGTTCAACCAGGGAAAAATTTCAATTGTTTCAGATATGGTAAAAAAAAAAGGAAAATTTTAAATCTTTTCAGAGTACAAAACAAATTCTGGCCCCCAAAATAGAGCGAAAAACCAGGTAAAAGACCTGGGAGTGATCATGTCGGAGGTCTCACCTTAAAGGGGAAAAAATAAACCGGTTTTTTCAATCGCATCTGCTAAAAAATGGCAGGATGGATAATGAGAACCTTCAAAAATGGGGGTCCCCAAACCCCATGAGGGACACTCTTCAGGGGAAATTATTCTATTTTGGCCCGGGGAAAATTTTTTTTCACACTAACAGCCCTTTTTAAGGCAGGTGAATTGCTGACCCAGAAAATGTAAGGGAACCTTCACGGCGCGGGATAACGGAGATAAAAAACCTCAAATTTTTGGGGGGCGCTTGAGGTTCCTGAACCGGGATTCCCCGGAATGCAGGCGGGGGGGAGATAAATGATTATATAAACCTGGAAAATTCCCGAGGGACTAGTACCGAATTGCCAACGAAAATCACTCGTACGAAAGCAAAAAAATTGGAAAACGATGCAAAATCCCCCCCCTGAAAAGCCAAAGGGGGGGTTTACTAGACGTTAAGAGAAACCCTACAATAAGTAAAAGGGGCCCCCAAATGTTCTCTGCCTCCCAGCAAAAAATAAAAGGGGGATTACCAAAAAAGGGCCCCCGGCAAATTTCAAGCTGGCACTGGGCCCAAACACCTAAAGTCGGTTCCCGGGCCCGCGGGGGTGTGGCTCGTACGTTGGTTTGTGTTCAAACCAGCAGTTTAAAAAAATGGTTGATCAGGCTTGATCCCCCAGGAGGCCTGGTAAAGGGCCCGGGGGGGGGGGGCGTTGGGCCCCCGGAAAATTCTCCCGGTAAACCCTTTGGGAAACAGTTTGGTAGTAGTAGGTTGGTTTTCAGCAACCACCCAGGGAGGTACTACCCTCCCGCCCAAATGGGGTTTTTAAAAAGGGAAAACCCGTTTGTTGTTTTCATGATGGTTTTTATTGTGGTGGCTTTTTTTCTGTCTCATAAATATGCAAGATTAAAGGGGTTTTTTTGCTATTCTTTTACTTTGGTCACACTTTCACATATATGTACACGTTTATTTATACACCTGTCTGAGTTTTCTTTGATTTTATCTTAATGTTCTTGGTCTTATTACTTTTCCTTTTATATCCATGGGGGAAATGGAATAAGAAACTTTCCTTCTTAAGCCATGCGTGTTGGGAAAAATCAACTAAAATGACTGGAACAAAGGGCTAGTAACCCCCTTTTTCCGGGAAAGATTACTGAAAAGAATAAGAAAGGGGGAAAAATTTTCAAAGTGGGAAGTTTGAATGTGGGTGGTTTTGTGCAAAAAGGAAAAAGAAAGAGATGATTGTGGGTGTTAGAATGAGAAGAAGCTGGATGTCCTGGCTTTAAGTGAAACAAAGCTGAAGGAGGTGGGGAGAGTTTCAATTGAGAGGAATAAATGGGATTAGGTCAGGGGTTTCAAATAGAGCTAAAGAAGGAGTAGCAATAATGTTGAAGGATAAGCTATGGCAGGAAAAGAGGGGACTATAAATGTATTAATTCAAGGATTATGTGGAGTAAAATAAAGATTGGATGTGAAAAGGGGGTTATAGTAAGCGTGTATGCACCTGGAGAAGAGAGAAGTGTAGAGGAGAGAGAGAGAGATTTTGGGAAGTGTTGAGTGAATGCGTGGGGAGTTTTGAATCAAGTGTGAGAGTAATGGTGGTTGGGGATTTCAATGCTGAAGTGGGTAAAAATGTTATGGAGGGAGTAGTAGTAGTAAATTTGGGTGCCAGGGGTAAATTGAGCTATGTGTAGAAAGAGATTTGGTAATAGGTAATACATATTTTATGAAAAAGAGGATAAATAAATATACAAGGTATGATATAGCACGTAATGAAAGTAGTTTGTTAGATTATGTATTGGTGGATAAAAGGTTGATGGGTAGGCTCCAGGATATACAAGTTTATAGAGGGGCAACTGATATATCAGATCATTATTTAGTTGTAGCTACAGTTAGAGTAAGAGGTAGATGGGGGAAAGAGGAAGGTGGCAACAACAAGTAAGAGGGAGGTGAAAGTGTATAAACTAAGGGAGGAGGAAGTTCGGGTGAGATATAAGCAACTATTGGCAGAAAGGTGGGCTAGTGCAAAGATGAGTAGTGGGGGGGGGGTTGAAGAGGGTTGGAATAGTTTTAAAATGCAGTATTTATAATGTGGGGCAGAAGTTTGTGGTTATAGGAGGGTGGGGGCAGGAGGAAAGAGGAGTGATTGGTGGAATGATTAAGTAAAGGGTGTGATAAAAGAGAAAAAGTTAGCTTATGAGAGGCTTTTACAAAGCAGAAGTGTTATAAGAAGAGCAGAGTATATGGAGAGTAAAAGAAAGGTAAAGAGAGTGGTGAGAGAGTGCAAAAGGAGAGCAGATGAAAGAGTGGGAGAGGCACTGTCAAGAAATTTAATGAAAATAAGAAAAAATTGTGGAGTGAGTTAAACAAGTTAAGAAAGCCTAGGGAAAGTATGGTTTTGTCAGTTAAAAAACGAGTAGGGGGGTTTGTAGATGGGAGAGGGAGGTATTAGGTAGATGGCGAGAATATTTTGAGGAACTTTTAAATGTTAAGGAAGAAAGGGAGGCGGTAATTTCATGCACTGGCCAGGGAGGTATACCATCTTTTAGGAGTGAAGAAGAGCAGAATGTAAGAGTGGGGGAGGTACGTGAGGCATTACGTAGAATGAAAGGGGGTGAAGCAGCTGGAACTGATGGGAACATGACAGAAATGTTAAAAGCAGGGAGGGATATAGTGTTGGAGTGGTTGGTACTTTTATTTAATAAATGTATGAAAGAGGGGAAGGTACCTAGGGATTGGCAGAGAGCATGTATAGTCCCTTTATTAAAGGGAAAGGGGACAAGAGAGATTGTAAAATTATAGAGGAATAAGTTTACTGAGTATACCAGGAAAAGTGTACGGTAGGGTTATAATTGAAAGAATTAGAGGTAAGACAGAATGTAGGATTGTGGATGAGCAAGGAGGTTTCAGAGTGGGTAGGGGATGTGTAGATCAAATGTTTACCTTGAAGCATATATGTGAACAGTATTTAGATAAAGGTAGGGAAGTTTTTATTGCATTTATGGATTTAGAAAAGGCATATGGTAGAGTGGATAGAGGAACAATGTGCAGATGTTGCAAGTACTATATGGAATAGGTGGTAAGTTACTAAATGCTGTAAAGAGTTTTATGAGGATAGTGAGGCTGAGGTTAGGTGTGTAGAAGAGAGGGAGACTACTTCCCAGTAAAAGTAGGTCTTAGACAGGGATGTGTAATGTCACCATGGTTGTTTAATATATTTATAGATGGGGTTGTAAAAGAAGTAAATGCTTGGGTGTTCGGGAGAGGGGTGGGATTAAATTATGGGGAATAAAATTAAAAATGGGAATTGACATTTTTCTTTTTTCTGATGATACTGGCTTAGGGAGATTGCGTTTGAAAAGGGTTTAGTGGATGAGTTTGGGAATGTGTGTAAAGGTAGAAGTTGAAAGTGAACATGAAAAGGTAAGGTGATGAGGGTAAAAGATTTAGATAAAAAAAAATTGGTTTTAAAATTGGGGAGGAGGAGTATAAAAGAAGTAAATTTTTTCAGTACAGTATTTTCCCCTGCTTTTCGAAATTCCCGGCAGCGAAAATTTTTCAAATTAGGGGTATTTTCGTATAAACATGGACTCGTTTTCTGGGTTTGATCGTGAGTTGTAGTTCGTCCGGGATAGTACCCAGGGCGTGAGCCGGGGCGGCAGCCATTTGGGCATTGTTTCCCAGTGAGCGAAGGTCCCCTACTGCTCCAGCGAAATATTTCATGTATTCCTTTATTTTAGTGCTTGCTGACTAAATAACTACCAGGGGCCCCAAAAAAAGCTCTAGTCCCAAAGCCTGTGGAAAGAAGGTGAGAAATAGATTAATTTTAAGAAAACCATCATTGAACAATTGAAAGTGACAAGTGTGGCCGAACTGTCCAGGATGTAAAAGAAACCCTCACAACCTTTGTTCCATAGGGGCCCAAAAAAAAGGGAAAAAAGGATGTGTTGTTCCCCAAGGGAGTAACTATGCTGAAAAAAAATGGATCACCAGATGGAAGGGGTTTGAAAAGTTTTATTGGTGGGGAAAAAAATGAAAAAAACAATTCCCGGAGATACTTGATGACTTAATTATTGTGAAAAGGTAGGCGTTGCACGAAGATTTGGTAAAAAAATTGCCGCAATGTGGTGAATGAGTAAATTTTAAGGGCCCGAAAAGGTGGTTTGGAGATTTAAGAACCTTACTGGCATACAGTGTGGAAAGGCAGGTGGGCTCCCTTTCGGACAAAGGCGGTGAAAAAATTGTGCATAAATTCCAGAAGAAATAGAGGTGAAGGACTAAAACCTGAAAAAGTGTTCCGTTGTGACGAAAGGCCTCTTTGGAAAAAAAAAAGCAAAGAGGACCTTCATTACACAAAAGGGAAAAAGGGAATGCCCGGACACAAACCTATGAAAGACAGGCTGTGTAATGTTCTGGCTAAAGTTGTGGGATTTCAAAATGAAGCCATTACTAGGTACCATTTTTGAAAAACCCCGTTTCAGGAAAAACAAGTTATGAAGAGTAAATTGTGTGTGTTTTGGAAATTAATAGTAAGGCTGGGTCCGAGGGAAATTTTTGTCGAGTGGTTAAAGAAGTGTTTGGCCCTAGTGTGAAGGGGTTCCCCTGGGAAAAAAAATTTGGGTCTCGAGGGCCCCGCTGGTAATGGACAATGCACTGTCTCCCCAAACTTGGAGATAATTTTCGAGGGTTTGGGTTCTCACAGAAAGTTCTTCCCCCCGAATCCCACCCCTTCCTAAAACCCATGGCCCCAGAGTTTTGCAGGCTTTAAAAAAACTAACAAAAGCAATGTTTCACAGGTATTGACTGGGCCCACAACACTCACTTGACCCAAAGGGAATTTTGGAAGAACACTTCAGCATCCTCACGCATAACCTTATAGGTATGGCTTGGGGGGGAAAGGGGCTCCCGGGATTTTTGAACTCTGCCTGGAAAAAAATTTGGCCGATTGTCGACAAGGGGGATTTTAAAGGATTGGGATGCCCCTAAGAGCATTTTGTTGTAAAATCAACGTGACACTGGGGAGTTCCAGGGGGTTTGATGTGAGTTTGGAGGTGTGGAAGAATTGGTGGAAACCACAATGAAGAGCTCACCACTGAGGAGCTGCAAGGTTTCAGCGGAAGAGCAACACATGCGCTAGATCTTGCTGAGAGGAGGAGGGGGAAAGAGGTGGAAAAAGAAGGTCCCCTTCTACAGAAATTAAAGAGATTTTTACTTGGGGGTAAGAGGGAAAAGCTTTAGGGGGGAAACAAAACCCCTAAAAAGGGTTGTTGAAGCCATTTGGAAGTCAGGACAGTCTTGGGCCTTTTAGGGAAGTTTTTTTAAAGGATCCCAAAAGAAACAGACTCTCTCACGTTATTTTGTGGACAGGCTCCAGGACTCTCAAGGGGGTCCTAGGGGATTAAAAACAGAGAAGAAGAAACCCCCAGAAAAGCAAACGGTCCTGGGGGTTTTGATGGAAGGGGATTCCCCTTCCCAACTTAAAAAAATCCACTCTCTCCCCTCCTAGTCCCCCATACATTAAGAAGAATCTCCAAAAAAGGAAAGTGTTATGCTGTTAAGTTTCATTATTATTTCCCATTGTATTTTTTATGTACTACATATTTTTTTTTTTTTATTTCTTCTGGGTTCAGGAACGGATTAATTGTATTTACATTATTTTTATGGGGGAAAATTGATTTGTAAATCGTAAAATTTTTTTTATAGTAAAAGGCTCAGGAACGGATTTTAATTTTCGAAAACGAGGGGCCACGTACTTGGGAGTTTACGTGCGGGATGGATTTTTGAAGGGTGAGGTTAATTGTGAATTTATGGGGGGGGGAAAAAAAGGGGAGTGGTGCGTTGAGGTTTTGTGGAGTAAAAAACTTATCTATGGAGGCAAAAAAGGGAATGTATAAATTAGTAGTACCAACATCTTTATGGGTTGAGCTTGGGGGGTAAATGCAGCAGGGAGGGCGGTTGGAGGCAGTGATGTCCTGTCTAAGGGCAAGGGGTGGTGTAAATATTATGCAGAAAATTTGGGGTGTGGAAATTAGGAAAGGTGTGGGTTAAAAAAAGTTTTAGTCAGAGGGCAGAAAGAAAGAGGGGGGTTTTTGAGGTGGTTTGGTATTTGAGAGAATGGGGTCAAAATAGAATGACATGGAAAACTAAAATTAAGGGGAAGGAAGGCGAGGGAGGGGTCGTCCTCGAAAAGGGGTTTGGAGAGAGGGGGTAAAGGAGGTTTTGTGGGCAAGGGGCTTGGACTTCCAGCAAGCGCGCGTGAGCGTGTTAGATAGGAGTGAATGGAGACGAATGGTACTTGGGACCTGACGATCTGTTGGAGTGCGAGCAGGGTAATATTTAGTGAAGGGATTCAGGGAACGGTTATTTTCATATAGTTGGACTTGAGTCCTGGAAATGGGAAGTACAATGCCTGCACTTTAAAGGAGGGGTTTGGGATATTGGCAGTTTGGAGGGATATGTTGTGTATCTTTATACGTATATGCTTCTAAGCTGTTGTATTCTGAGCACCTCTGCAAAAACAGTGATAATGTGTGAGTGTGGTGAAAGTGTTGAATGATGATGATGAAAGTATTTTGTTTTTGGGGATTTTCTCTTTTTGGGTCACCCTGCCTCGGTGGGAGACGGCCGACTTGTTGGAAAAAAAAAAAAAAATCTACAGATACTGTATAACACTTGGCCTAGAATTTTTGAGTTATCGTATGTAATTTACATTATGTATAATTGTATTTGAGTACATGTGAGAGACAGAGATATAAATACAGTGATACAGACAAAGATATAGACAAATACAGACAGAGACAGCCAAAGCCAGCCAGCCGAATACATAAGAACATAAGAAAGAAGAAACACTGCAGCAGGCCTACTGGCCCATGCAAAGCAGGTCCATGTCACCCCCCGGCTTAGATCAATGACCCACCTCGTCAGGTCACATCCACTGAAAGAAGGAGCACGACATCTCACCTAGTAGCACAAGCTAGTCAGGTCCATCTAACCTATTTTTACTTTCCTCTTAAAATGTGAGTGTTAATATGACATGACAACAGTGAATCCTTTGTGTTTGCCACAATATTTGCTCTAGCTGGCGCTCAACTGGTGCTCCCACAAGGTACTAAGTCCTCCCAGATTTTTTCATAGTGCGCACACTGAGTGCACAGACCCATTCTTTTATGTCTATGCGACTCAGGCCTATTGCCACCAAATTTGAAGGAATGAAAAATAAAACTTTCTTCATTCAGAGCCTGCTGCACGTGAACGTATATCTTCGTGTGGACAGTTTAAGGGTTAAACTCGATAAAAGCTATATACTATATATCTTTTCTTTCAACAAACCGGCCGTATCCCACCAAGGCAGGGTGGCCCAAAAAGTGAAACAAAAGTTTCTCTTTTTAAATTTAATAATTTATACAGGAGAAGGGGTTACTAGCCCCTTGCTCCCGGCATGTTAATTATATCTTACAACACGCATGGCTTACAGAGGAAATTCTTATTCCACGTCCTCATGGATACGAAAGGAAAATGATAAGAACAAGGACTATTATGAAAAACCAAAGAAAACTCAGATGTGTGTATACATGAATGTGCAATAAGATCAGAGTAAACAGGTGATTTCAGAATATGCAAAACAACCACTTTGAAAGAACAGAAAAATTCCAAGCGCTTTCGTGACTACTCGCATTATCAAGGAACAATGAAAGTAATGCATCAAAGGAAGGCATATAAAGGGTCTAGACCACACCTCACTATCACATCCCACAACAAAGCAACACCTGACGTACGATTCATAAGAAAGGGAACACTGCAGCAGGCCCGCTGGCCCAACTAGACAGGTCCTTCACACAACCCACCAACACACTATTGTACCCAAGAATTAAGAATTTTAAAATTTATTGTTTGTCCAATGTATTATTAAATTCTTCCCAATTTTATTAATTATAAATGGATCTAATTTATATAACCCAAAGGAAATATTAATATTATTGTCAAAACTGCTTTTTATGAAACAAGATTCAATTATATTCCTGTTGACCGTGGACTTGCTTGATACAACTTTCTCAACTTTTTGAAAAATCAATTGGATGGTTTAAATCTCACATGAATAAATAGAGCATTAGAATCTTGTCCAGTTCTAATGCTATATTTATGTTTTAATCTTAGTTCGAGACTTTTACCAGTTTGACGTAATAACTTTATCGCAAATTTTACAAGGAATCTTAGACACATCCGTCGGCATTTTGGGGGGAATTCTTTATCAAAAGTTTTTTTTTTTACTGTATCAAGATTTTTAAATACAACTTTGATATTAAAAGTTTTAAGAAGAGAAGGCATATCAACCAAGTTTTCATGGTAAGGGAGAACCAACATATTTTTAGTTGAATAAGGCTGGTTGTCCCTTTTTGGATTGTAAAAAGTATTTCTAGCAATTTTAAAAAGATTTATCAATTACGTTTCTTGGATATTTCAAATCATTACCTATTTCATAAATTTTGGATATTTCCTCATCTATGAACTCTGGACTACAAATACGTAAAGCTCTCAAAAACATTGATGAGAAACAGACAGTTTAACTATCTTGATGTGAAGAATAATAGTGGACATAGGAACAGTTATTTGTAGGTTTTCTGTAAATTTTAAATTTGAATTCATTATTACCCTTAATAATTAAAACATCTAGAAAAGGCAATGAGTTATTTTCTTCAAACTCAACAGTAAAGTTTATAGAATGGGCTAAGCTACTTAATTTTCCAAGGAAATGGTGTATATCTACATTCTTGGGCATAAGACACAAAATATCATCAACATATCTGAACCATTTAGCTCTGTTAGGGAGGATTGTGTTAAGCAATCTTTTTTCAAAAAATTCCATGTATAGGTTACTAAGAACAGGTGAAAGAGGATTTCCCATTGCCATACCAAACTTCTGAGTGTAAAACTTATCATTAAATACAAATTTTGCATCAACAATGCAAAGTTTAATAAGTTTAATGATAGTAGGAACTGGCAATGGTAAATCACAATTAACGAGTTCTTCAGATAAGAAACTTAATAAATCGTCAACTAGGTTTTGGCCTAAGTTTTGCAACTTCAAAAAAACTTAATAATGTTGAAATTACAAAAGCCTTTTCAAACTTTGAAAAATTTTCTGATTTATCCACTGATGAAATTAATATTAGTAAAGGAATGGTATATAACTGTTAAAACAAAACATTCCCAATTGCCCTCAAAGATTTATTTATTTATTTATTTATTTTTATTATTTAGAAATTTTAGCATACATACAGAGGTACAAAAAAATACAGGTAAGAGCAGCATGCCAAAGTCACTTATATGCATAGCATTACGGGCTGGCTTAAAATTAACTTAAGATTAACTAAGCAATGATGAAATCAGTGATAAGACATTATTGTAAACAGATAACTATAAAGCACAAATGAGTATTACAAAGACAGGTCATATGGTTGCTTGCATTGCTTCAAATCTTCAAATCTTATGATGCACTTAATAACAATAAAAATTTGCGCCTTACTAAAGCAGACAAAATAAATGCAATAGTGATTTATGAAAGAAAATGATTACCAAGAAAAAATTAATAATCTCTTAGATGATACTGAAACCTATTCTAAACTTAGAAAAAATCCCCTAGAAACTGTTAACACCAATTTCAATAAAACAATAAAACTTCTACTGAAAGGCAAAGATGAATTAGTCAAACAATTTACTTCCACTAATCCATCTTTACCTTACATGTATGGACTAATAAAAACACACAAACCAGGGAATCCAGTCAGACCAATTATTAGCTCCATAGGGTCAGTTTCATATAAATTATCCAAATGGCTTGTTGATATTTTGAGCCCTATTGTTGGCAAAATTTCTAACTTTAATGTTGAAAACAAAATAGATTTGGTTGATAAATTAAGATCCTTGACTAACTTAAATGATTTTAACATGGTTAGTTTTGATGTTACTTCCTTGTTTACGAAAGTTCCTGTTGATGATTTATTAAGTTTCTTATCTGAAGAACTCGTTATTTTGATTTACCCTTGCCGTTCCCACTTAATTAAATTTTAAACTTTAT
>NC_069493.1:7513009-7543818 GCF_026875155.1 Cherax quadricarinatus
CTAGCCCCAGTCGGCAGCCAGGTAGTGCTAGACAGTAAAGCCACCCAGGTAGACTGCTAGACAGTCAGCCAGCCAGGTAGACTGCTAGACAGTCAGCCACCCAAAGGTAGACTGCTAGACAGTCAGCCAGCCAGGTAGCTGCTAGACAGTCAGCCACCCGGTAGACTGCTAGACAGTCACCCAGCCAGGTAGACTGCTGGGACAGTCAGCCAGCCAGGTGACTGCTAGACAACCAGCCAGCCAGGTAGATGCTAGACACTCAGCCAGCCAGGTAGACTGCTAGACACTCAGCCAGCCAGGTAGACTGCTAGACAGTCAGCCAGCCAGGTAGACTGCTAGACAGTCAGCCAGCCAGGTAGACTGCTAGACAGTCAGCCAGCCAGGTAGACTGCTAGACAGTCAGCCAGCCAGGTAGACTGCTAGACAGTCAGCCAGCCAGCCAGGTAGACTGCTAGACAGTCAGCCATCCAGGTAGACTGCTAGACAGTCAGCCATCCAGGTAGACTGCTAGACAGTCAGCCAGCCAGGTAGACTGCTAGACAGTCAGCCAGCCCGGTAGACTGCTAGACAGTCAGCCAGCCAGGTAGACTGCTAGACAGTCAGCCAGCCAGGTAGACTGCTAGGCAGACAGCCAGCCAGGCAGACTGCTAGACAGCCAGCCAGCAGGCAGACTGCTAGCCAGCCAGCCAGCAGCCAGCCAGGTAGATTGCTAGACAACCAGCCAGCAGGCAGATGCTAGACAGCAAGTCAGCCAGGTAGACTGTCTAGCAGTCAGCCAGGTAGACTGCTAGACAGTCAGCCAGCCATTTAGACTGCTAGACAGTCAGCCAGCCAGGTAGACTGCTAGACAGTCAGCCAGCCAGGTAGACTGCTAGACAGTCAGCCAGCCAGGTAGACTGCTAGACAGTCAGCCAGCCAGGTAGACTGCTAGACAACCAGGCAGCCAGCCAGGTAGACTGCTAGGCAGCCAGCCAGCCGGGTTTGACTGCTAGACAACCAGCCAGCCAGGTAGACTGCTAGACAACCAGCCAGACAGCCAGCCAGGTAGACTGCTAGACAACCAGCCAGCCAGGTAGACTGCTAGACAACCAGCCAGACAGCCAGCCAGGTAGACTGCTAGACAATCAGCCAGCCAGCCATGTAGACTGCTAGGCAACCAGCCAGCCAGACTGCTAGACTGCTAGGCAACCAGCCAGCCAGCCAGCCAGCCAGCCAGGTAGACTGCTAGACAGAAAGACAGCCAGCCAGGTAGACTGCTAGACAACCAACCAGCTAGGCTGCTAGACAGCCAGACAGCCAGCCAGGTAGACTGCTAGACAATCAGCCAGCCAGCCAGGTAGACTGCTAGGCAACCAGCCAGCCAGCCAGGCAGACTGCTAGACAGCCAGCCAGCCAGACAGGTAGACTGCTAGACAACCAGCCAGGTAGACTGCTAGACAACCAGCCAGCCAGGTAGACTGCTAGACAGCCAGCCAGCCAGGTAGACTGCTAGACAACCAGCCAGGTTGACTGCTAGACAGCCAGCCAGACAGCCAGCCAGGTAGACTGCTAGACAGCCAGCCAGCCAGCCAGGTAGACTGCTAGACAGCCAGGTAGACTGCTAGACAGCCAGCCAGCCAGGTAGACTGCTAGAAACCAGCCAGGTTGACTGCTAGACACCCAGACAGCCAGCCAGGTAGACTGCTAGACAGCCAGGTAGACTGCTAGACAGCCAGGTAGACTGCTAGACAGCCAGGTAGACTGCTAGACAGCCAGGTAGACTGCTAGACAACCAGCCAGGTAGACTGCTAGACAGCCAGACAGCCAGCCAGGTAGACTGCTAGACAGCCAGCCAGCCAGGTAGACTGCTAGACAGCCAGCCAGCCAGCCAGACAGCCAGCCAGGTAGACTGCTAGACAGCCAGCCAGCCAGATAGACTGCTAGACAGCCAGCCAGCCAGGTAGACTGCTAGACAACCAGCCAGGTAGACTGCTAGACAGCCAGCCAGCCGGGTAGACTGCTAGACAGCCAGGTAGACTGCTAGACAGCCAGCCAGAAGTAAGGGTAGGGTGTCATGTGAGTCAGTCTACTTGGTACCTTCGTCTATCTATACTTACCCACCAGTACTGTTGCGTCATGCTGTGTCATGCTACTCCATGCTACCTTCACCCACCACTTATGGTGCTACTTGCTACTTCCATCAACCCATACCTCGTCCACCACTTTACAACACACTTATCTACCTACTTTATACACTACAAGCACTTCCAACATAACCTGGTCACACTTCTACATATAACTTACATATAAGGGAACACACACATCCATATAGTAACTGAAGTGTGATAAACGTGTCATCAGTAATAACTCACTTGGAGACGGAGACTCTGAAGGTTAGTTGATCTTTGTTTCGATCCCCTTCTGGGATCCACTTCAGCAAATGTGTAAGTGAAAGGAGAACCTTTCCTGTATATTCATGTTCTTCTTTCACTTGTGTATCTGCTGAAGAGGATCCCAGAAGGGGGATCGGAATAGATCAGTTAGTCTTCTGTGTTTCTCTCTGTGGGTTAATGGGCATTTTTTATGTACAGTTAAACCAAGGAATTCCGTACTTCGTTATCTGTGATAGTGTGTATTTCGCAGAGTTTTTGGTAGAGTTTTTTTTTTTTAGTGCCTGTTGTCTTTGTTTTGCATATCAGATTGGAGGGAGAGAGTATGGAGGAGGTGAATGTGTTCAGATATTTAGGAGTGGACGTGTCAGCGGATGGGTCTGTGAATGATGAGGTGGAATTATTGAATTGATGAGGGGAAAAGGGGTGAGCGGTGCACTGAGGAGTCTGTGGAGACGAAGAACTTTGTCCAGAGAGGGGAACGTATGAGTATAGTTATACCAATGATCTTATATGGGTGTGAAACATGGGTTGTGAATGTTGCAACAAGGAGAAGGCTGGAGGCAGTGGAGATGTCATGTCTGAGGGCAATATGTGGTGTGTAAAGTAAAAGGACTCAAGTGCAACTAATGTGACATTTTATTGTTGCAACGTTTCGCTCTCCAGGAACTTTGTCAAACCGTTACATTAGTTGCACTTATGTCCTTTTACTTTACATACTGTCGTTAATTCTACGAACATTATTACAATGTGTGGTGTGAATATAATACAGAGAATCTGTAGTTTGGAAATTAGGAGGAGGTGTGGGATTACCAGAGGGCTGAGGAGGGGTCGTTGAGGTGGTTCGGACATGTAGAGAGGATGGAACAAAGTAGAATGACTTCGAGAGTGCATAAATCTGTAGTGGAGGGAAGGCGGGGTAGAGGTCGGCCTAGGAAAGGTTGGAGAAAGTAAAGGAGGTTTTGTGTGCGAGGGGCTTGGACTTCCATCAAGGATGTGAGAACGTGTTAGGAGAAAATGGAGGCAAGTGGTTTTTAATACTTGACGTGCTGTTGGAGTGTGAGCAAAGTAACATTTATGAAGGGGTTCAGGGAAACCGGCAGGCCGGACTTGAGTCCTGGAGATGGGAAGTACAGTGCCTGCACTCTGAAGGAGGGGTGTTAATGTTGCAGTTTAAAAACTGTAGTGTAAAGCACCCTTCTGGCAAGACAGTGATGGAGTGAATGATGGTGAAAGTTTTTCTTTTTCGGGTCACCCTGCCTTGGTGGGAGACAGGCGATGTGTTAATAAAAAAAAAATGAAATTACAAACGATTGAACTTCATTTAGTCTGTGTTTGTTGCTTCTTACGAGCGCCAGTTTGTCATATTAGAGTAGTATTTGAACATTAAAATGGTATAAAATACCGACAGGTTGTTAGGTAAGACACATATGCAACAGTTAGGTATCTTTATTATGAAACGTTTCGCCTACCCAGTAGGCTTCTTCAGTCGAGTACAGAAAAGTTGATAGAAGCAGAAGATACTTGAAGACGATGTAATCAGTCCATCACCCTACCCTTACTGGGTAGGCGAAACGTTTCATAATAAAGATACCTAACTGTTGCATATGTGTCTTACCTAACAGAGTAGTATTTAAAGATACGAGCTCAGTGATCATTGATATGACCCGCACACGCCATTTCTTCCTCTTATCCGCGACTTGAGACTTCACAGCGCCACCAGGAGCCCAACTCTCCTTCAGCACAACTCTGAGGCACAAGTAATATTAGACTTGTAATGCAAAACAACCATGGGGGCAGTTTATAGCTCTGGGCCTTTCGTGTTGCATTCAGCACATCAGGAGCTTGCAATGTTGCAGAAAAGAGGCCCAAGCAAATATGATGAAGAGGAATTATGTTACTGTGAACACCTCTAGGTCCTAAATATGTAATCACAGGAGCTGATAATATATGTGGAAAGTACTTGAGGACTTAATTCCAAATTTGCACACTGAAATAACATAATGTTAGTTGCGTGCAACCAGCAGTAACAGCCTGGTTGATCAGGCTCTGATCCACCATGAGGCCTGGTCACAGACCGGGCTGCGGGGGTGTTAATCCCCCGGAACTCTCAACATGTTTGCTCCAGGTTTGACTGGAGTGAGAGATATGGGAGATGTTCTCTTATTGTGCTGTGCCCACAATAAGTCAACATTTGTGGCCCCAGACTGTCCAGCATCTTACCAGAAGATATCAACAGTTTGCTGGAACAAGTGTAGAAGTCTTCAGAAGGAAACTGGACAAGTATCTCTACCAGGTACCAAATCAACTAGGTTGTGATGATTATGTGGGTCAGTGGATCACCAGCAGCAATAGCCTGGTTAACCACGCGAGCCTGGCTCAGGGCCGGGCTCTGGGAGTGAAGGGGCCCTTGAATCTCATAAACTTTATCAAGGGGGTAAAGGGTATGACAACCAGAAAATGGTATACCCTTATACCTTTGAGTTTCGAGAGTACTCCTGGAGCCCGGCCATAGTCCAGGTTTGGCTGGTGCTAGCCTGGTCAGTCAGGCTGTTGCTGCTGGTGGCCTGCTCCCCACATATCCATCACAGCCTCCTGACTCTTACTAACTCAAGCAGCAGGCAGGATTTAACCCCCCTTCCCTAGCAAGCCACTACTTAAGCAGATGAAAGTAGATAAATGATTCAGAGAACAAACAGGTTGATGAATCAGACACACGTGCAACACTTGCACATCTTTATTGTGGAAACGTTTCGCCACACAGTGGCTTCATCAGTCCAATACAGAGAAGAATTGAGGGACTGACAGTCTCAATTCTACGACTTCAAGGTTGATGGACTGATTACATCGTCTTCACATCTCTACTGTTCCTGCCTACTTTCTGTACTCGACTGAAGGAGCCTACTGTGTAAGCGAAACGTTTCGGAATAAAGTTGCCTAACTGTTGCCTATGTGTCTTACCTACCAACCTGTCGGTATTATATACCATTTTGATATTCACAGAAGAATGGTTGAAAATCAGGAGGAGTTTGAAGTAATCTTCCAGGCTGAGGGACTGATTACCCTGATCTTCAGTCATTCTTTATATTGGACTGAGAAAGACGCTGGTTTGCGAAACGTTTCCCGAGTCAAGATACCCAGGTGTTGCACAGGCGTCTAGTTCATTAGCAGGTGTAGTGGCTTCTCATGGGTTCGTATACTACACGTCACACACAGTTGTTTGCAATGGTTTTATTATTTCTGCAGTCACTGAGGCCCCTCAAGGAAGGTTGTGATGAATGGTTTGAAAAACCGACAAGTTGAAGATTGAGACACTTATGCAGCATATGGGAATCTTTATTCAGGAAACGTTTCGCCACACAGTGGCTTCATCAGTCCAATACAAAGAGGAAGGAGTAAGGAGAGGAGGAGTATGAGGTAATCAGTCCCTCAGCCTGGAGTCGATGTGTTCAGTCCATCGACTCCAGGCTGAGGGACTGATTACCTCATACTCCTCCTCTCCTTACTCCTTCCTCTTTGTATTGGACTGATGAAGCCACTGTGTGGCGAAACGTTTCCTGAATAAAGATTCCCATATGCTGCATAAGTGTCTCAATCCTCAAGGAAGGTTCCTTGATGTTGGTGAGGGGCTCTTGATTTAGGGAATTGGATCTGTGCTCCAGTTCTCCGAATTAAGCCTGAATGCCTTCCACATCCCTTCCCCAGGCGCTGTATAATCCTCCGGGTTTAGCGCTTCCCCCTTGATTATAATAATCCAGTCACTGAACCTTATCTTAGATTACTTGTCTAACCATACTACGGGTGGGGTTAGAACCCGCGATCAGTATCATAAAACTCCAGACAGTAGTGTCAGCTACTAGGCCAGTTGGCTACAATAAGATTCATCCAACTAGATTTATTTACACACCATAGGAAAGTTAGCATAGGCCACCACTGTGACCACAAATGCAAGTTTTTGGAGACGAATCTTCAGCTAGCTTGGCCGTGACGAACTCTAGCTCAAGTCCCCTCAAAGTCAACATGACGTTGTTTGCAATCGTGTTATTACGATTTTGTGAGTCAAGTTAGATTACTTGTGTATATATACAGGGCGTCCCTCAAGTTAGATTACTTGTGTATATATACAGGGCGTCCCTCAAGTTAGATTACTTGTGTATATATACAGGGCGTCCCTCAAGTTAGATTACTTGTGTATAATACAGGGCGTCCTCAAGTTAGATTACTTGTGTATATATACAGGGCGTCCCTCAAGTTAGATTACTTGTGTATATATACAGGGCGTCCCTCAAGTTAGATTACTTGTGTATATATACAGGGCGTCCCTCAAGTTAGATTACTTGTGTATAATACAGGGCGTCCCTCAAGTTAGATTACTTGTGTATATATACAGGGCGTCCCTCAAGTTAGATTACTTGTGTATAATACAGGGCGTCCCTCAAGTTAGATTACTTGTGTATATATACAGGGCGTCCCTCAAGTTAGATTACTTGTGTATAATACAGGGCGTCCCTCAAGTTAGATTACTTGTGTATATATACAGGGCGTCCCTCAAGTTAGATTACTTGTGTATAATACAGGGCGTCCCTCAAGTTAGATTACTTGTGTATATAATATACAGGGCGTCCCTCAAGTTAGTTGACTAGTGTGGGTGGCATCCTGGGGACAAAATTAACCTAAGTTGCGGGAAATGCTCTACATAACCAGGAACTTTCTATATAGTATGTCATGGGTGTCAGCTATGTCATGGGTGTCAGCTATGTCATGGGTGTCAGCTGTCATGAGTGTCAGCTATGTCATGGGTGTCAGCTATGTCATGGGTGTCAGCTATGTCATGGGTGTCAGCTGTGTCATGGGTGTCAGCTGTGTCATGGGTGTCAGCTATGTCATGGGTGTCAGCTGTGTCATGGGTGTCAGCTGTGTCATGGGTGTCAGCTGTGTCATGGGTGTTTCAGCTGTGTCATGGGTGTCAGCTGTGTCATGGGTGTCAGCTGTGTCATGGTGTCAGCTGTGTCATGGGTGTCAGCTGTGTCATGGGTGTCAGCTGTGTCATGGGTGTCAGCTGTGTCATGGGTGTCAGCTATGTCATGGGTGTCAGCTATGTCATGGGTGTCAGCTATGTCATGGGTGTCAGCTATGTCATGGGTGTCAGCTATGGTCTGTATAAGTTGTATCATGTACTTGTAAAACAAACTTTTTTATTATTATTATTATTATTATTATTATTATTATTATTATCACTGTAGGATTACATCATCCCTTTAACGTTTTGGTAAGACGTTAATTTATAATGTTAAATTACTTTAAGGACCCGCGTATAGTTAGTGGTAGGATATTCCTGTGTATACCTGGTATATTTGGTGTTTCGGGGGTCAACGCCCCCCGTGGCCCGGTCCATGACCACGCCTCGCATGTAAACAAGACAGTGGAACGGGTGGGGTGTGAACTCACGGCGGGTGAGTGCTGGAACTCCAGGCCTGGAGTTTTACGACTCACCCGCCACGGGTTCACACCCCTCTCCAAGAGAGAACCCGCAGTAATGGATTTAAATTAAAAAAGTTTAGATTTAGAAAAAACATAGGGAAAAAATTGGTTTGGAATAGGGTAGTTTGAGTGGAACAGTCTACCTATCATGTGGGAGTTCGATACGTGGATTAGGGTAGAAATACTCACGTAGGCTGTTATTACTTATAATTGCTGTTATGTGGAGGAGCCCCCAGCCGTTACCTATCTCCTTGGTTACACTCGTCAAACTGACTAGCCGGCTGGCCAGTACCCCGTAGTGGTCTTTTGAAAAATAGTGTCAGCTCAGCACAGACCCTGACTCAAAACGGTTGGTCGTTGAGTCAAAAGGACAGGTACTGGTAACTGGTTACTGGTAATGGTTACTACTACTGAGAGCTCGGCGACGCTAACGTATGTCGTCCCGACATACAACTAATACAAACTAGAGATGGCAGGTATACGGCTTGGGCTGATTCTATCAATGTCAAAGTACACAACATGAAAAATTATAGATACATAAGTAGAACATTGGAATGAAAGCTTACGTAACTGAAACTGTAATGTAATACAAGGTATACTATAGTACAACTTAAAACTCAACAAATGAACAACGAACTCAACTTTAGATTACAAGTGATAAAACAAAAATTTTGATCGATCGATCTGTATTCGTGTGATTACGGGTTCTGAGGAAGGAATATATACAAAGAAAGAGTGTTTAACAGAAAGGCAGATTCGGTGCACGCAAATCTAGACTGTTAACTCTCAGAATGCGGAGAGAACACGAACACAAAAAAAAAATTCTTGAATACTGATAAGTTGTTTACTGTAACTATTCATCTATACAGGTTATTTACATTTAACCCCAACTCTGCTAGGGTAAGTTTGGCATATGCAGAATGGGTTGTCATCTCTGGGAGGATCAACTCTGTAGAAATTGGCTAACTCATGCTGTATTTGAGGCAAATCTGAATGGAAGTTACAAATGATACTTGAGGATTCTCAATACCTGTCGTGTACGTAGGGAATAACGACATTCAGGTTGATCTCTGACTGAGTTCAGAGGAAGAGAGTACAGGATCAGGAGGATTGTCAGAGTCTGTCACATTAGTCTGGGTTGGAACATCATTATCATCACATACTAACTTAAATATGATCCAAATGCGATTCTTTATACTGACCAGTACTAATCTCTCTAACCTTATACTTATTACCAGTGATATGTTCACTACGCGATAAGGACCAACAAACTTTTGATCAAGCTTTGGCATTGCAGACGTTTTGTTAAAAATTAGTAAAGCATAACTCTCGAACCTCTTGATTTTGGATGGCTTTACTCGAGTATTTGCGACTCTTGTAAATTCAGCTGTGATTTATTGAAGTGTTTCACGGATTCTTCTAAAAACACTTGAGCTAAGCTGGTACGAGTTGTACGAAACATCAGGGTTGTATTTGGTTTCGGATTAGAAAATAACAACTCATAAGGCAAACGTTTATCTACACCATACAATGCATAATGTGGAGTGTCACCTATAGAAACATTGTAAGCAGAATTTATAGCACACTGCACATCAGGTATAACTTCACCCCAAGTTTCACTGTTGGGATTGATAGTAGCTCTCAAAAACATCAAGTACTTTCTTTTGGTTCGTTCCGCTAACCCATTGCTGCAGGATGATGAGGAAAATGGGGACTTAGAGATCTTGTACAAGGTACAAAATTTCAAGAATTTCATTACAGAATTCCCCTCCATTATCTGTTACTGGGGACTTAGGGGTGTATGCCTGCAGATAATGCGTTTTTTAAACGCTTTAGCTACTGTCTCGGCAGTCTTATCTGCAATAGGAACTAACTCGCAATATCTGGTGAAATGGTCTACCATAACCACAGATGTTTGTTACCTTGGAGGGAACATTGGAAATTAGTTAACAAATCTAGCGAACTCTTTCCCAAGGTTCGCTAGTAGTCGGATACACTTGGATTGGATTAGACCATTAGCATTGCCTTTATGTTGCATGCAGACATTTACATTTCTTAACATACTCAAAAATATCAGTTGCCATACGAGGCCAAAAGTATTTCAATCTGGCTTGTTTTACTGAACGATCCATACCAGGGTGTGCAACACCTGGTACATCGTGAACTAGTTTTAAAAAGGCTACATTCACTAGTGACTGGGGAATTACTAACTGGTAATATTTTTCTGCTAGGAGTCCCCAACTCGGCTGTTCGATACAGTAATTCTTGGTTCATGAGAAAGTCACTGATGGGAGCTGGTGGCTTCACAGTCAGAATAAGATCTTCCTGGGCGGGAATCGAATCACCAGAACACAAGGGATCTGTTCTTTCTTACTGGAGGAATGAACAAACTCGGTGAAGTGGATACTCCCCCCGGTTTTGAAAATTAACGCTATAACACGCAATATGAGCAAGGGAGAACGAATCTACTATCTCAAACTACAAGCACAATGAACAGGGTGAACAATGCTGATTACTGAGTCGCACTGACACGAGGTATCAACTATAAAGAAACTACACTTACAAACTTTAACAACGTGGAAGTTACTCGAAAAAATAACTTCTTACAATGCACTGATTACTGTCAACTAGGATGGGATCACAATCTGAAACACAAGGGACAACAACAACACTCAAGTGAGCACACTAGCCACAGAAACGTCTTTCTGCATGGCTTGTGGCATCAGCAAGAGATGGCATAACTCGTTGCAAGTAAAGTTCTTCTCAAAGCGTCCCTGGGAAGGAACGAATACTTGAACAAGTCGCCATCGCAAGGATAGTAGCACTATCCTGCGTGCATGATATTGTGGCTGGAGTCCAGACAGGAGTGACAGTATTACTAGTGCCTGACCGCTCGGCTACGTTAATAAGTAATTCACGGATCTATAGGAACTTAATCTGAACTTCACATTTCGCAGCACTTTAACAAATCTCAGATACAACTTTTGAGAACAAACACATTGCTCGAGGGCTAGGTATTGTCTGTCAGTCAGTAAGGGAATGTGAGGACTGATGACAGGACCAGCAGTAGCCTGAGAGGTCTGAGTGTCGACATTCACTAAAGTATCACTTGACGGTATGTGAGACATAATGGCAAAGTAACACGAGAACAAATAAGGCAAAAATAATGAACAATAAAAATTGATATAAAATTCTAGAATTGAAATGAAAAGATATACAACTAATTTTGCAGAATAATGTCTAAATACACTGCAAGAGGAAGGAAAACTCAATTTAAAGGACTATTGACCAAGTAAAAAAAAAAAAATTTTCATTGAAATATACAAGTAAAAATATTACTGGAGACTGAATAAATGCAAAATGAGCTGTCTTTACTCTTGCTAATAAGAAATTAATTAAAATTAAATTTTTTTTTTAAATCAATGTGAAAGTGTAAAATAAAATTATTAAATTGTTAACTGGGAATTTTAAATATTTTCTAAGAAGCATAGACAAAAAATTTAAAAAATAATTCATAAGATATCAATAAAAATAATTCACTGCAGAACAAGTTCAATAATTCACTTCAGAACAAGTGCAACAAAATAAAGTGTAGAATAAACACTGCAGTAATAAAGTGTCACTGGGAAAAATCAGGTAATATAATGAATTAAAATTATGAAGATCAAAAAAAAAAAAATAAACTGATTTAACACTTTAACTCTTTTAAATTTTAAATTTGACAAACCCAATTTACTCAAACAAGTAAGAAAACACTTTACGTTAAAAGTAATTGAAATTGCATCAAGAGTGAATTTGTTCAAGAATTAAAAAAAAAAAAAATAAAACACAGGAACAAAACAGGGAATATAAAAACTTACAGTGGGGGAGCACCCAACAGTATTAATTTATTCTTACAACAAATTCCTGCTGTGACTGATACAACAAAAACTTGCTGTGACTGATACAACAAAATCTTGCTGTGACTGATACGACAAAATCTTGCTGTGACTGATACGACAAAAATTTGCTGGCAAAAATAATGGTACACAGTCGCTAAAAAAAATTAGAGGAATGAGACACTGTTGGCATACGAAAAAAAGACACACATAGAAATAAATTGATAATTTGGTATGCTGAAAGAATACAATAAAAAAAATGAATCACTTCACACAGGTGACCCGACTGGTACACAACACAATAAAACTTACTACAGACAGGGGGTAGCATAAAAAAAAACACAGAATAAAAAATCATAAGATAAATGAAACACTGAAAAATATGTAAAAATACTGAGTCAAAGAATACTGCGTTTACACTGAAAAACACAAGGTTTAGATACACAAACAATTTACTATAAATGTCTCACACACGGCAAATGTCTTTAAAGCAAGAAAAATTGTCTCAAGAAAATTATCACTGAAGTCGGGAGAGGAGACGGGCGGTGAGTACTGGTGGTGGGGCGGGGGTAGAGTGTCCAGGCCCGGGGAGGGCTGACGTCACCTACATTCACTGTTGTCGTGAAAAAATGGCGTTCTAGGCGAACTCACATAAATGGCTTTATCTTTGTTGGCCAGCACAATCTCTGCCAATATGTGGGCCAAACAGTACTAGGACCGGGACAAGGGCAACAACCACAGGTAATGAGTGGATGGCTGGTGGGAGAGAGTGGGGGGGGCGTGGGGGTCTGCCGCCAACCCGGGTAGTGGGAAAAGAGTGGTGGGGGGAGACTCTCTGGCGGGCCTCACTCCACTACCCCAGGGGGGTTAAAACCCACTCTATGCCACGGATGGTAAAAACATCTAGCATCCAAGCGGGGCACAAAGCGATATAAAAATACCTCAGAGGACTTGGGCTTACTTTTTACGCGTGGCCTTACTTCACTCTCTCAGCTGGTTAGAAGCGGGTGCCCTGACTGGCTTACCCACAGAATGGATGACTGGAAGCGTGTAAAGATGCACAAAAAACGGGGAGCAGTTGGATGTACAGGAGACAGCTGGATATAGGCTGACTTTGGGGTTCACTTACAGTCTGGGCTTACTAACTGCTTAAATTTCAAATCCGGGTAACCCTCGGGTTTTGAAGCTATACACACGAACTAAGCCAGGAAGCTTAAAACGGCTGCAACAGGCTGCTGCAATAGGGTTGAGGGGAGTAGGCGAAGCTGGCTGGTGGTGCCGAGGGTAGAGCTGGTGGGTCGAGGTGGTGCGGGCGGTAGTGCTGGTGGTGACGATTCACCCATGACCCTGGCGTACTCACACAAACGCCTTCTAACGCCTTGAATTACCTAAAAACGTTAAATCAAAGTCCACAAAACCCGCTGTAACCATTTATCATGTGGGTTCGATAGTGGATTAGGGTAGAAATACTCCGTAGGCTGTTATTGCTATAATGCTGTTATGTGGAGGGGGCCGCAGCGTTTCCTATCTCCTTGGTTTCACTCGTCAATGACTAGCCGGCTGGCCAGTACCGTAGTGGGTCTTTTGAAAATAGTGTCAGTCAGCACGACCGTGATCAGACGGTTGGGCGTTTATCAACGGACAGGTTACTTTGGTAACTGGTCTGGTAACTGGTTACTATACTGAATACCTATTGGGTTATTGAGGCTAAACCTTGGGGAGTTTCAAATTTAGGTTGGATAAATATATGAGGGGAGGGGTTGAAGTGGGGGACTTGCAATCAGAGTTTTTTTAGGTAGCATTGAAATTGGTTGGGCAAAAATTTTGTTAGTGGGATGGATTGTGAAGGACCTGCCTAGTATGGGCCAACAGGCCTGCTGTAGTGTTCCTCTTTTCTTATGTTCTTATGTATCCCCACTCGGATTTAACCCCATTTATGGACACTCTTTGCTTCCTGTCTGTGAGCCATGACTCGGTCCTTGAGAGTACTTCCCACAGTGCCATGAGCTGCCACTTTCTTTAACAGTCTCTGGTGCGGTACTCTTTCAAAAGCCTTACTAAAATCTAAGTAAATGGTTTCATCTAAGTAAATAATTGTATTACTACTATTACTACTACTACTACTACCACCACCACCACTAGTATTACACCTCACTCTGAGCCTATATATACTCTGTGTCCACGTGATGTTTGTTACTGGTGTGATGAAAGGCGGTGTGTTGACCACAGTTGTAGATGGTCAACGTAACACCCCTCACACGGTGTCACCTTGTGTTGACCACAGTTGTAGATGGTCAACATAACACCCCTCACACGGGGTCACCTTGTGTTGACCACAGTTGTAGATGGTCAACATAACACCCCTCACACGGTGTCACCTTGTGTTGACCACAGTTGTAGATGGTCAACATAACACCCCTCACACGGGGTCACCTTGTGTTGACCACAGTTGTAGATGGTCAACATAACACCCCTCACACGGTGTCACCTTGTGTTGACCACAGTTGTAGATGGTCAACGTAACACCCCTCACACGGTGCCACCTTGTGTTGACCACAGTTGTAGATGGTCAACATAACACCCCTCACACGGGGTCACCTTGTGTTGACCACAGTTGTAGATGGTCAACATAACACCCCTCACACGGTGTCACCTTGTGTTGACCACAGTTGTAGATGGTCAACGTAACACCCCTCACACGGGGTCACCTTGTGTTGACCACAGTTTGTAGATGGCCAACGTAACACCCCTCACACGGGGTCACCTTGTGTTGACCACAGTTGTAGATGGCCAACGTAACACCCCTCACACGGGGTCACCTTGTGTTGACCACAGTTGTAGATGGTCAACGTAACACCCCTCACACGGGGTCACCTTGTGTTGACCACAGTTGTAGATGGTCAACGTTAATACCCCTCACACGGGGTCACCTTGTGTTGACCACAGTTGTAGATGGTCAACGTAACACCTCACACGGGGTCCCTTTGTGTTGACCACAGTTGTAGATGGTCAACATAACCCCCTCACACGGGGTCACCTTGTGTTGACCACAGTTGTAGATGGTCAACGTAACACCCCTCACACGGGTCACCTTGTGTTGACCACAGTTTGTAGATGGTCAACATAACACCCCTCACACGGGGTCACCTTGTGTTGACCACAGTTGTAGATGGTAAACCCACCCCTCACACGGGGTCACCTTGTGTTGACCACAGTTGTATGATGGTCAACATAAACACCCCTCACACGGGGTCACCTTGTGTTGACCACAGTTGTAGATGGTCAACATAACACCCCTCACACGGGGTCACCTTGTGTTGACCACAGTTGTAGATGGTCAACATAACACCCCTCACACGGGGTCACCTTGTTTTGACCACAGTTGTAGATGGTCAACATAACACCCTCACACGGGGTCACCTTGTGTTGACCACAGTTGTAGATGGTCAACGTAACACCCCTCACACGGGGTCACCTTGTGTTGACCACAGTTGTAGATGGTCAACGTAATACCCCTCACACGGGGTCACCTTGTGTTGACCACAGTTGTAGATGGTCAACGTAACACCTCACACGGGGTCACCTTGTGTTGACCACAGTTGTAGATGGTCAACATAACACCCCTCACACGGGGTCACCTTGTGTTGACCACAGTTGTAGATGGTCAACGTAACACCCCTCACACGGGGTCACCTTGTGTTGACCACAGTTGTAGATGGTCAACATAACACCCCTCACATGGGGTCACCTTGTGTTGACCACAGTTGTAGATGGTCAACATAACACCCCTCACACGGGGTCGCCTTGTGTTGACCACAGTTGTAGATGGTCAACGTAACACCCCTCACACGGGGTCACCTTGTGTTAACCACAGTTGTAGATGGTCAACGTAACACCCCTCACACGGGGTCACCTTGTGTTGACCACAGTTGTAGATGGTCAACATAACACCCCTCACACGGGGTCACCTTGTGTTGACCACAGTTGTAGATGGTCAACGTAACACCCCTCACACGGGGTCACCTTGTGTTGACCACAGTTGTAGATGGTCAACGTAACGCCCCTCACACGGGGTCACCTTGTGTTGACCACAGTTGTAGATGGTCAACGTAACGCCCCTCACACGGGGTCACTTGTGTTGACCACAGTTGTAGATGGTCAACGTAACGCCCCTCACACGGGGTCACCTTGTGTTGACCACAGTTGTAGATGGTCAACATAACACCCCTCACACGGGGTCACCTTGTGTTGACACAGTTGTAGATGGTCAACGTAACACCCCTCACACGGGGTCACCTTGTGTTGACCACAGTTGTAGATGGTCAACGTAACACCCCTCACACGGGGTCACCTTGTGTTGACCACAGTTGTAGATGGTCAACGTAACACCCCTCACACGGGGTCACCTTGTGTTGACCACAGTTGTAGATGGTCAACGTAACACCCCTCACACGGGGTCACCTTGTGTTGACCACAGTTGTAGATGGTCAACGTAACGCCCCTCACACGGGGTCACCTTGTGTTGACCACAGTTGTAGATGGTCAACGTAACACCCCCACACGGGGTCACCTTGTGTTGACCACAGTTGTAGATGGTCAACGTAACACCCCTCACACGGGGTCACCTTGTGTTGACCACAGTTGTAGATGGTCAACGTAACGCCCCTCACACGGGGTCACCTTGTGTTGACCACAGTTGTAGATGGTCAACGTAACGCCCCTCACACGGGGTCACCTTGTGTTGACCACAGTTGTAGATGGTCAACGTAACGCCCCTCACACAAGGTCACCTTGTGTTGACCACAGTTGTAGATGGTCAACATAACACCCCTCACACGGGGCCACCTTGTGTTGACCACAGTTGTAGATGGTCAACGTAACGCCCCTCACACGGGGTCACCTTGTGTTGACCACAGTTGTAGATGGTCAACATAACACCCCTCACACGGGGCCACCTTGTGTTGACCACAGTTGTAGATGGTCAACGTAACGCCCCTCACACGGGGTCACCTTGTGTTGACCACAGTTGTAGATGGTCAACATAACACCCCTCACACGGGGTCACCTTGTGTTGACCACAGTTGTAGATGGTCAACATAACACCCTCACACGGGGCACCTTGTGGTTGACCACAGTTGTAGATGGTCAACGTAACACCCCTCACACGGGGTCACCTTGTGTTGACCACAGTTGTAGATGGTCAACGTAACACCCCTCACACGGGGTCACCTTGTGTTGACCACAGTTGTAGATGGTCAACATAACACCCTCACACGAGGGTCACCTTGTGTTGACCACAGTTGTAATGGTCACATAACCCCCTCACACGGGGTCACCTTGTGTTGACCACAGTTGTAGATGGTCAACGTAACACCCCTCACACGGGGTCACCTTGTGTTGACCACAGTTGTAGATGGTCAACATAACACCCCTCACACGGGGTCACCATTCACTTAGTCTTCCATGTGATCAGAAAAAAACAATAACAAAATGCCCTCCCTCTCGTATATCCACTGATTCATTTTGTAAAGTTTAAACTTAAGAAAATATTTGAACTTATAATGCAGATGTTGAGCGTGAAGGACTCAGGCTGAACTTAATGCTGAACACGTTGAATGTACACTTTCTACTAAGCTGTTCACTTGAACGTAATGCTGAACACGTTAACAATACTTTCTACTGACCTCTTCACTAATATCCAGATAAATACCAGGCAGTATATCACTCGAAAATGTCTATCCAGGTTATTAATATGAGTTGATAAATTAGACACATGTGCAACTCTTGGGTATCTTTATTGAGGAAACGTTTCGCCACACAGTGGCTTCATCAGTCCATACAAAGGAGAATCTTGAAGAACAGGAGGAGAATGAGGTAATCAGTCCCTCAACCTTGAGTCGATGTGGTCAGTCCATCAATCTTGAGCAGAATACGGCATACGTGCTGAGAAGGAGCTTATAAATCGTTGGTAGGAGAGGTGCAGCAGTCATAGGTGGTGTCACATTTGTTCAATGTGGAAGTAGGTCGTGCCCAAGGGTTAGGCAAGCGAAGAATTCCCAAGTATTAAGATCCCAAGAAGTTGCAGTGTCTGACAGGATTGTAGATGAATGAAGAATTGAGACACTTATGCAACACATGGGAATCTTTATTGAAGAACGTTTCGCCACACAGTGGCTTCATCAGTCCAATACAAAGTAGAAATGGGTAAGGAGAGTAGAAGTATGAGGTAATCAGTCCCTCAACCTAGATACGATGTGTTCAGTCCATCACTCTTGTAGTAAGTGCAGCATAGGGCCAGAGAGGTGGCTTATATACTTAGACACGTGTCTAATTTATCAACATGTCGGTTCTCTGAACCATTCATCTACAAATTAATATGAGTAGACGACTGGATGAGTTAAGTGAACAATGTTTGTTAGTTATGTATTTGTTTATATGTTATACAAAAGTGAGTTTTTGTAATACAGTGATTGACGTCAGTGATGTAGTGGAGAAAATATTGGTGGTGGTGTTGATGTAGCATTGTAAATAATAGTGGTGGAGGAGTGTTGATGTATGGCAGTAAGAGCAACGTACCTTCTAAGTACTGAATAAAGAGTTCCATGAGGTTGGTGTCTGGTGCCCTGGCCATGGTGGTGCTGGTGCAGTTTCAGCCTCAGATGACAGGTGATGCTCAGGGAAGGTTGTTAAGAACAGTCTAAGTCAGTGAGCCTCGGTACTCACCACATATACACTACTCAAGCTTACTGTTGTCTCCACCTCTGTTACCACTCGTCAAGCTTACTGTTGTCTCCACCTCTGTTATCACTCGTCAAGCTTACTGTTGTCTCCACCTGTTATCACTCAAAGCTTACTGTTGTCTCCACCTCTGTTACCACTCGTCAAGCTTACTGTTGTTTCCACCTCTGTTATCACTCAAGCTTACTGTTGTCTCCACCTCTGTTACCACTCGTCAAGCTTACTGTTGTCTCCACCTCTGTTACCACTCGTCAAGCTTACTGTTGTCTCCACCTCTGTTACCACTCGTCAAGCTTACTGTTGTCTCCACCTCTGTTACCACTCGTCAAGCTTACTGTTGTCTCCACTGTTATATTACCACAAACTGTTGTGATCTCGTTACCATTGTGGTTTAAAATTTACTTCGGTTCCACAAATCACTCAAATTCGACTTTTTACAACGTTTAATTTCTTTTCCTTGATAAACTTATCGGTATTTCGTGTTCACAAGGACAAAATACTCAGTATTATTTCTGTAAGGACACTGAAGATGGTTATTACAAGGGTAGGGTTAAGGGGCACGTCAGTTCTCATGTCTTCTATGTTCATTTATCCCCTGTAATCTGCCTTGTATATATTTACTATCGCATTTACTTTGCTTTCGTAAGGTGAAGTCCAGGATCTTTTCTTAATTCATTTGTGTTACAGAGGTGTGAGCAAAGTTTACACCTCTGCAACACAATTGTCTTTCAAGATTTGTTAATTTATACCATGAATTAGGGGAAGATCTCAGACCTCTGCAACACAATTGTCCTCAAATGTTAAGTTATACATGAATCATGGAAAGATCCTGGACTTCACCTTACGAAACAGACAAAGCAAATGCCATACTAATTATAGACAAGGTAGATTATGGTGGTAAAATGAACATAGAAGACAGGGGAACTAACGCGTTCCTAAGCACTGTGTGATGTTCCACGACTGTGAACTTCTCGACTGACTTTCCCTCTCAGCTATACGTAGGCTATCCGGGTCCCGCCCTTCTCTGGGGAGTGCCCTTATCCTTCATCAACTTTTCCTTGTCGCCGCCATTTTATGTAAGCATGGCTTGTAATTAGCATCAACTTAGAAGTGATCCCAGTGCTGCCTGTGCTCCATGGTAATGAAGGTTGTTTAGGAACGGTCCTCGGTGCTGTTAGTTATCTGGGTTGTTTATATTTTGTCAAGCTGTGATGAATGGTTTTGAAAACCGATAAGTTGAAGATTGAGACACTTGTGCAACATGTGGGAATCTTTATTGAGGAAACGTTTTGCCACAGTGGCTTCATCAGTCCAATACAAAGCAGAAAGGTGTAAGGAGAGGAGTTTGAGGTAATCAGTCCCTCAGCCTGGAGTCAATGTGTTCAGTCCACTAATCTTGTAGAATGTACATCTACGGCCCTATGCTGTACATTCTACAAGATTGATGGACTGAACACATCGACTCCAGGCTGAGGGACTGATTACCTCAAACTCCTCCTCTCCTTACACCTTTCTACTTTGTATTGGACTGATGAAGCCACTGTGTGGTGAAACGTTTCCTAAATAAAGATTCCCGTATGTTGCATAAGTGTCTCAATCTTCATTTTGTCAAGCTGTTAGGATCTATGACGAGAATGGGGAGGCATTGAGATAGGATAGATATGTAAGAAATGTTGAAGTAGAGCACGGGGGGGAGGAGAGAGAGAAAGATAGGGAGGAAAGGAAGGGAGAGGAGCGATAGCAAAAGAAGAGTGGCAAGGAAGGGAGGAGATCAGCCCTCCACAGGAAACCTAGGCAGTGCTCTCGGTGACGCTGTCACCGGAGGGGGCACACCACTAACAACTGCCTGCGAGATACCAGGTGCAATTACTGCCACAAGGAAGGACATCAGGAGGATCAGTGTCGGAAGAAAAAGGAACTTTAGAAACCTGTTTAGAAACCTTTTCTCAGAACAAACCAGCAGGATCTCTGAATTGGTGAACACACACGTCACCCACTCAGCTGCTCCTGTCTCAGCCCAGCAGGTAGTATTGTGTCTTATACAATTCCACAGACCTACATCACTGCAGCTGCCTCAGTGCCCTAACCACTCTTGAGGACAGGCACCTTACACACCCACCACCTCAAGCTGACCACATCATGAGGAGCCAGTCTATCAGCATCCTGTCGGCCAACATTAGAGGTTTCATTACTAATGTTGGAGAGCTCACACAGTTTTGTGAACACTCGACGTCCCGACATGATAGCTGTTGTTGAAACATTTTTGGACGACAGGACTCCAGAAAATTTTGCAAGAATTGCTGGCTACACCTCATGGATAAGAAGAGACAGACAAGGGCAAGGAGGAGGTGTTGCTGTGTGTTCTCTAAAAGTGTTCATGCCCAGCACATTGATGTTGCCATCCCTACTTATCTTGAAATGTTCTTCAAGCTATACATAAACACTAGTACCTTTGTACTAGCATGTGCAATGTACAGACCTGATTGACAACATGCATACCCCATCAACTTTCTAATGGAAAATGTGTACTCCCTTCTGCTACAACACAACTGTCAACATATAATTGTTGGTGACCTCAACCAACATCTTATATAGAGGGACTTTGATGACCTTCTTGCAATGTTTGACATGAGAAACTGTTGATTTCCCTACTCGCATCTCTGGCTCCTCCCTTGACTCAGTATGAGTAAATCTGGCAGAAGGTTATAGTCACTTGCCAACCCTTCGGCTATGTTGGATCGTTTGACCACAAGGCTGTTTTTACGACACTGAAGATCCCAACAGAACGAAGTGAGGAGTCCATAGGCACAACCTGGAATGGCGAAGGTATAAGAGAGATCGTACCACCTATAACAGGAACTTGCACAGCCAAGCCTGCAGGGATATGGGTGAAACTCAAAAATGGGCCATCGCTAATTGGGAGGTGGACACAAGAAGAAAGCTAGCATCAGGTAGAGTAAGTTCCAAAACCTGGTGGTCCCTGGTCAAGGACAGACAAGGTTATCTGCCTAATGAACTCATTCCACCTCGACAGGATGAGACCACCTCTACTAGTAGTCAAGAGAAGGCGGACATCTTTACAGAACACTTTGCTACCAAAACGCAAGTTCCTGATCCAGCAAGGGACCCTCCTTGGCTAGCTGCAAGAACTGTGGTGAGAACCTTCAAAACTAGGGAGGCCAAGCCCATGATGACACTCTTCAGGTCACTTGTTCTATCTAGGCTGGAATATTGCTGCACGCTAACAGCACCTTTCAAGGCAGGTGAAATTGCTGACCTAGAAAATGTACAGAGAACCTTCACGGCGCGCATAACGGTGATAAAACACCTCAATTACTGGGAGCGCTTGAGGTTCCTGAACCTGTATTCCCTGGAACGCAGGCGGGAGAGACACATGATTATATACACCTGGAAAATCCTAGAGGGACTAGTACCGAACTTGCACACGAAAATCACTCGCTACGAAGCAAAAGACTTGGCAGACGATGCACATCCCCCAATGAAAAGCAGGGGTGCCATAGCACGTTAAGAGACCATACAATAAGTGGCAGGGGCCCGAGACTGTTCAACTGCCTCCCAGCATACATAAGGGGGATTACCAACAGACCCCTGGCAGTCTTCAAGCTGGCACTGGACAAGCACCTAAGTTGGTTCCTGACCAGCCGGGCTGTGGCTCGTACGTTGGTTTGCGTGCAGCCAGCAGTAACAGCCTGGTTGATCAGGCTCTGATCCACAGGAGGCCTGGTCACAGACTGGGCCGCGGGGGCGTTGACCCCTGGAACACTCTCCAGGTAAACTCCAGGTCCAAGTGACAATAGGCAGGAGGAGGTGCATTTCCTTCTTAAATTGCCTAACCAAGAAAAGGCTGTGGGCCCAGACAAGTTGAGCCCAAGATTGCTGAGAGGTGGAGACCAGTTAGCAGCTCCTCTGTCTCGCATCTTTCAGCACTGCCTAGTACAGTGTAAATGGCCTCTGTGGAAACAGGCAAATGTAGTCCCTGTTCACAAAAAGAAGAGGCAGAACAGAAATCAACAACTACAGACCAGTGTCACCTCTGTCAATCACTGGCAAGATCCTTGAGACAATAATCTCAAGACAAATAACAGAGTTTTTTCACTACAACTCACTAGTTTGTGACCGTTAATATGGCTTCAGGAAAGTTACTCTGCTCCTGATCTGTTGTTAAACCTCTCCACTAAATGGCACCAGTCACTGGATGAATCCAAAGTCAGCTGTGTGTTAGCACTGGACATTGCTGGTGCTTCCGGCCAGGTGTGGCACCAGGGCCGGTGTGGCACTGGGAATTGCAGGCTGTATGCTATGTTTCCTCAGTGATTACCTTCATGGTAGATCTCTAAGGGTAGTTCTCAATGGAACGGAATCAGCAAGACATCCTATTGGGGCAAGTGTTCCACAAGGAAGCGTGCTGGGACCATTGTTATGGAATGTCTACTTCAACGACCTTCTTCATCTCATCCCAGAATCCCATGCATATGCAGACGACTGTACACTGACATTCACTTATTCAAGAGAAGAAATGCCAGCTGCTCTAAGCTACATCAATCACCAGCTAAGAGCTACATTAGCCTGGAGAAACCGACGGCAGGTAACATTTGCACATGAGAAAAGACAAATTATAGTCTCTAGGCACCATGATGGTAATGTCGGTGCAGTAGTAAGGATGAATGGGAGGGTGTTGGCACCTGGAGAAGAAGTTGATATGCTTGGGTTGAAATTTGACTCCAAACTGACCATGAAGAACCATGTTGTAAATCTTGCAAACAAGGCAGCCAGGAAGCTTACAGCACTTCGCCGTATCTCGCATCTGCTTGACAGTAGGGGTTGCAAGATTCTGTGTGAGGTACAAGTGCGCTCACACCTTGAGTATGCTCCACTTTCTTGGTTTGCCTCCCCCCCCTCCCTCTCATCTGCGACTGCTTGACGGAGTAGAGAACAGAGCAAGACGTCTCATCTCTCGCCTGGACCCATCCTGGATAGATCTGTCATTTCAGCAGAGCCTTCAACACAGGAGGGATGTGGGTGGCCTTACTGTTATCTACAAGGCCAACATTGTCAAAGTACCACACTTGGATTCACTTCGAGGACAGCGTGAAACAAACTTCTGTACCACAAGACGGGCAGAAAGCAGCAACTTCACTCTGGCTGTACCCTTCTCCAGAACATCACTCCATCTGAGATCATTTATACCCAGGATGACTCGAGTCTGGAACACATTCGTACAGTATTATGATGTCAACGAGATAATCAGTTGATAAAATGAAAATGCTAACCCACAGATGGTTCCAACTTCATCCTGTTCCCTACTTGCATGTCTCATAACAATAAAAATGCTTTCCAATGAGCTGTTGTAGGTAACAGCTCTTAGCTTGTCAATAAAGTTAGGAATCCTTAACCTGTAAATAGCTTGTCAATAAAACTAATGATCCTTAACCTAACCTTGTCAAACCTGTGTAAAGACAGAACAGAGAGAGAGAGGAGAGAGAGATGAGAGAGAGAGAGAGAGAGAGAGAGAGAGAGAGAGAGAGAGAGAGAGAGAGAGAGAGAGAGAGAGAGAGAGAGAGAGAGAGAGAAAGAGAAAGTAAGTTTAAGTGACCTGACCACTTCGGGTTGATTTTAAAAGTAGTTTTAAGACTGGTTTTTGTTAGTTTAATTTTTTTTTCGACTATTAGGTGTCCGTGATGGGACACCATATGTGCTTGGCTGATTTTTCAATACTTTCAGAAGAATAAGATGTCACAACACGTGACTGGAACAATACACAAATTACCCGAACATATAAGTGACAAGCTTATGACGATTCGCTCCGACTTGGACTGTTTACAAATGTGACTTGTAAATATTCCAAGGTGGAAGCAATCGTCATAAGCTTGTCTCTCCTATGTGCGGGTTCTTGTGTATTCCAGTCACAGTATTATGCCGCTTTGTTGTTCATCACTGTGTAGTTGCCAGTTTGTAAGATTGTCTCGAGTCCCTGAGCTGTCGTTGTCAAGTATCATAAACCATACCACGGGTGGGGATAGAACCCTTGATCAGAGAATCTTAAAGCTCCATACCGTCGCGTTAGCCACGGGTTCTATCCCCACCCGTGGTATGGTTTGTTTGCAATCGTGTCTGTTCTATTTCGTGAGTCAAGTATCGTAAAGGAGACGAGCATATTCGTTTTTCTTAATCTTTTAGGAATGTAGAGAATTTGAGGTAGTATATAATAAAGAAAACGAGAAATATTGAAATATAGTTTATGGTATTCTTGCTTTACGTTTAGCGAGCCTTTAAGGGCCGTTAAACCTTAGGTCTTATTGTCCTTTTGTTGTTGGGGTTGTTAAGGGTCACTAAACTTTACATCCTATTGTCCTTTTGTTGTTGGGGTTGTTAAGGGTCACTAAACCTTACATCCTATTGTCCTTTTGTTGTTGGGGTTGTTAAGGGTCACTAAACCTTACTCCTATTGTCCTTTTGTTGTTGGGGTTGTTAAGGGTCACTAAACCTTACTTTCCTTTTGTTGTTGGGGTTGTTAAGGGTCACTAAACCTTACATCCTATTGTCCTTTTGTTGTTGGGGTTGTTAAGGGTCACTAAACCTTAATCTATTGTCCTTTTGTTGTTGGGGTTGTTAAGGGTCACTAAACCTTACTTTCCTTGTCTTTGTGTTGGGGTTGTTAAGGGTCACTAAACCTTACATCCTATTGTCCTTTTGTTGGGGTTGTTAAGGGTCACTAAACCTTACATCCTATTGTCCTTTTGTTGTTGGGGTTGTTAAGGGTCACTAAACCTTACATCTATTTCCTTTTGTTGTTGGGGTTGTTAAGGGTCACTAAACCTTACTTTCCTTTTGTTGTTGGGGTTGTTAAGGGTCACTAAACCTTACATCCTATTGTCCTTTTGTTGTTGGGGTTGTTAAGGGTCACTAAACCTTACATCCTATTGTCCTTTTGTTGTTGGGGTTGTTAAGGGTCACTAAACCTTACTTCCTATTTGCCTTTGTTGGGGTTGTTAAGGGTCACTAAAACCTTACTTTCCTTTTGTTGTTGGGGTTGTTAAGGGTCACTAAACCTTACTTTCCTTTTGTTGTTGGGATTGTTAAGGGTCACTAAACCTTACTTTCCTTTTGTTGTTGGGTTGTTAAGGGTCACTAAACCTTACTTTCCTTTGTTGTTGGGGTTGTTAAGGGTCACTAAACCTTACTTTCCTTTTGTTGTTGGGGTTGTTAAGGGTCACTAAACCTTACTTTCCTTTTGTTGTTGGGGTGTTAAGGGTCACTAAACCTTACTTTCCTTTTGTTGTTGGGGTTGTTAAGGGTTTTAGTCCTTGCGCTGTCAGTTGTGGTCAGGCATATATGTAAAAATCGAAAAAAAATCGGAAAATAAGGAAAATTTACCCCCCAAAAAAGTTTTTAAATCTAGCAGTATTTTTGTGTCTCCATACGATAATTCTCACTGTACGATAATTCTCACTGGAGTTATCGCAATTATGAGGTGATGACGTCATCAGCTGGGTAGGCCTATATGTAAAAATCGAATATCTGCTGTAACTGCATTATTTATAAACAAAGTATGATTTTACAATAGATATTTTAGGGTCATAGTTCCGCAAACAAATATTGGCAATAATTCCCTCCATTTTTCGTTCCTTGGGCCTAAAATGAAAAAAAAAATGCCTCCCATATTAGTCGAGACACTGATTTTTTGCATGGACTAAAAGAGACTAACAATTTTAGATCATCGAAAAATCCATTTGGTATTGGCCATCTGTCCGGTCACGTGACCGGACAGATGGCCGAAGGATAGTTGGTCGAACGGACACAAGATCGAACGGATAATTAGGTTAGGCGATGAAGGTGTGAGCCATATATCCGTTGGGTGAAATATCCGTCGGTGATGTGTCCGTCAGTCAAATGTCCGAGATCCGCTTCATTATTTCTTAGAATCAAAAATAACTTTGACATTGAGAGTATTTCAAAGTGGGAGACATAATTGTTACCATCTCCAAATTCTGAACTTTTTTATTTATTGGACGATATTTATGAATTTTTTCCCCATACATTCTCATACGATGGAAAATATTGATGGCTACTGCACCGTGTTCTTTGGTGGGGTATGTGAGTAACACTCACTGTATGTGAGTAACACTCACTGTGTGTGAGTAACACTCACTGTATGTGAGTAACACTCACTGTGTGTGAGTAACACTGTGTGAGTAACTCTGTGTGTGAGTAACACTCACTGTGTGTGAGTAACACTCACTGGTGTGAGTAACACTCACTGTGTGTGAGTAACACTGTGTGAGTAACTGTGTGTGAGTAACACTCACTGTGTGTGAGTAACACTCACTGTATGTGAGTAACACTCACTGGTGTGAGTAACACTGTGTGAGTAACTCTGTGTGTGAGTAACACTCACTGTGTGTGAGTAACACTCACTGTGTGTGAGTAACACTCACTGTGTGTGAGTAACACTGTGTGAGTAACTGTGTGTGAGTAACACTCACTGTGTGTGAGTAACACTCACTGTGTGTGAGTAACACTGTGTGAGTAACTGTGTGTGTATTAACACTCACTGTGTGTGAGAACACTCATGTATGTGAGTTACCCACTCACTGTGTGATGATAACACTGTGTGGAGAAACTTGTGTGTGAGTAACACTCACTGTGTGTGAGTAACACTCACTGTGTGTGAGTAACACTCACTGTATGTGAGTAACACTCACTGTGTGTGAGTAACACTGTGTGAGTAACTCTGTGTGTGAGTAACACTCACTGGTGTGAGTAACACTCACTGTGTGTGAGTAACACTCACTGTGTGTGAGTAACACTGTGTGAGTAACACTCTGTGTGTGAGTAACACTCACTGTGTGAGTAACACTGTGTGAGTAACTGTGTGTGAGTAACACTCACTGTGTGAGTAACACTCACTGTGTGTGAGTAACACTCACTGTGTGTGAGTAACACTCACTGTGAGAGTAACTGTGTGTGAGTAACTGTGTTGAGTAACTGTGTGTGAGTAACTGTGAGTAATACTGTACCTGTGTGTGAGTAACTGTGTGTGAGTAACTGTGTGTGTGAGTAACTGTGTGTGTGAGTAACTGTGTGTGAGTAACTGTGTAGTAACTGTGTGTAACACTCACTGTGTGAGTAACTGTGTGTGAGTAACTGTGTAACTGTGTGTGAGTAACTCTGTGTGTGAGTAACTTGTGTGTGAGTAACACTGTGCGAGTAACTGTGTGTAACACTGTGTGAGTAACACTGTGTGAGTAACTGTGTGTGAGTAACTCTGTGAGTAACTCTGTGTGTGAGTAACTGTGTGAGTAACACTGTGAGTAACTGTGTATGAGTAACACTCACTGTGTGAGTAACTGTGTGTAACACTCACTGTGTGTGAGTAACACTGTGTGTGAGTAACTCTGTGTGTGAGTAACTCTGTATGTGAGTAACTCACTGTGTGTGAGTAACTGTGTGTGTGTAACACTCACTGTGTGTGAGTAACACTGAGTAACACTCACTGTGTGTAACACTCACTGTGTAACTGTGTAACACTCACTGTGTGAGTAACTGTGTAACACTCACTGTGTGAGTAACACTCACTGTGTGTAACACTCACTGTGTGTTTGCAACACCTACAGTGTGTGTAAGCAAGACCTGGTGGCGTGTGGTGCCGATGTTAAAAGCTTAGTTCCCCAGGACATTGTCCTGGCACCTCTGCTGGTTATTGTCCTCGTGGCAGATATAGATCAAAACACCTGCTGGTTATTGTCCTCATAGCAGATATAGATCAAAACACCTGCTGGTTATTGTCCTCGTGGCAGATATAGATCAAAACACCTGCTGGTTATTGTCCTCATAGCAGATATAGATCAAAACACCTGCTGGTTATTGTCCTCATAGCAGATATAGATCAAAACACCTGCTGGTTATTGTCCTCATAGCAGATATAGATCAAAACACCTGCTGGTTATTGTCCTCATAGCAGATATAGATCAAAACACCTGCTGGTTATTTGTCCTCATAGCAGATGATAGATCAAAACACCTGCTGGTTATTGTCCTCATAGCAGATATAGATCAAAACACCTGCTGGTTATTATCCTCACGGCAGATATAGATCAAAACACCTGCTGGTTATTATCCTCACGGCAGATATAGATCAAAACACCTGCTGGTTTATTAGATCCTCAGCGCAGATATAGATCAAAACACCTGCTGGTTATTGTCCTCATAGCAGATATAGATCAAAACACCTGCTGGTTATTGTCCTCACGGCAGATATAGATTAAAACACCTGCTGGTTATTATCCTCACGGCAGATATAGATCAAAACACCTGCTGGTTATTGTCCTCATAGCAGATATAGATCAAAACACCTGCTGGTTATTATCCTCACGGCAGATATAGATCAAAACACCTGCTGGTTATTATCCTCATAGCAGATTATAGATCAAAACACCTTTGCTGGTTATTACCCTCATAGCAGATAATAGATCAAAACACCTGGGGTTTATTATCCTCATAGCAGATATAGATCAAAACACCTGCTGGTTATTATCCTCATAGCAGATATAGATTAAAACACTGCTGGTTTATTATCCTCATAGCAGATATAGATCAAAACACCTGCTGGTTATTTCCTCACGGCAGATATAGATCAAAACACCTGCTGGTTATTTCCTCATGGCAGATATAGATCAAAACACTGCTGGTTATTATCCTCATGCAGATATAGATCAAAACACCTGCTGGTTATTATCCTCAGGGCAGATATAGATCAAAACACCTGCTGGTTATTATCCTCATAGCAGATATAGATCAAAACACCCGCCCACAGTTTTGTATCATTCATTTACAGATGACACTTAAATAAGAAATAGTCACCTCGGTACAAGACACTGAAAAACCATACCACGGGTGGGGATAGAACCCGCGGTCATAGTCTCAAAACTCCAGCCCGTCGCGTTAGCCACTAGACCAGCTAGCCACAATAAGATTCATCCAACTAGGTATATTTCTACACCATAGGAAGGTTAGCACAGGCACCACTGTGACCACAAATGCAAGTTTTTACAGACAGAATCTCCAGCTAGCGTGGCCGTGACGTACTCTAGCTCAAGTCCTTCACTGCCGTCAACATGACTTAAGAAATCGGAATGACACGATTGCAATCGTGTCATTACGATTTCTTAAGTCAATTACACTGAAAAATTGCACTAAGATGTATGATTTCCACTGGGTAGTGGAGAACACGTCCACTGGTGATAAGTTACATCTTAGGTGTGGGAAGAATGAAGAACACGACAGAGACACTGCAAAACCCTGTGGGATCGTGAAATAGAAACGAAGGGAACATGTGAAGACTTGGGAGTAATTATGTCAGCTGATTTTTGTTTCAAGGAGCACATTAAGACCAGTGTCACGACATCCAGAAGAGAAGGGAGTGGATAATGAGAACCTTCAAAACAAGGGAAATAATGCCAGTGTGAGACTTTTCAAATCGCTTTTGCTCTCTCGTTTGAAATATTATTCAGTGTTGACGGCCCGTTTTAGGGGATGAGAAATATCAGATCTAGAACAGATAGAGATCATTTGCGGCCGTCACAAAGCCAGTAAAGCATTTAAATTACTGAGAATGCCTTCGTCTTAAATACGTACTCACTGGAGTGGAGGTGAGAGATATAACTGATAATATATACCTGGAAAGTAGTTTAGGGCCTTGTCCCAAATCTGGGCACTGCCATAACAGTATACTGGAGCGAGAATATGGGAGGAAAAGCAGGTGTTGCAGTGGGCACAATATAGAGAACACTATCAATCCGTGGGTGAAAAATCAAGGTGAGAGTGCAACTGGACAAGAGTATTAATAGCAGCAGCAACACGCGCAGCGAGAGGCATTCTTGTGCCTCTCCAGCACTCGGGCTTTATGCCCAAAGCTGGGGTGTGACTCCAAAAGGATCCTGTAGTGTTTGCTGACTTTGTATTTCCTGACATCGTCTGCTGCTATGCAGCTGCCACACCCTTCGACCCCAGTGTTGAAAATGTTGAAAAATGCTCGAAAATTTCAATTCCATAAGTATATATTTTTTAAAAATACCTGCGGGGTTTGTGGCAGCCCAACGTGCCTAGCTTCTCCCTCTGAGGCCACGTGGGGGCGGGGGGAATGGGGCTAGGCCTGGGGACAACTGATCCCAGAAGACGAGGAGGTACTTGAACTCCTCCCATGACAGACATTGGTCTGAGACACTCCCTCAACAGGGAGTCAAGGTCGGGCCACTTCTCGGAAAGGCCCGGACCGGGGGATTATACCTGCGAGTCTTCAAGAAATTTGGGTAAAACAGGGAAAA
>NC_069493.1:7544318-7759318 GCF_026875155.1 Cherax quadricarinatus
CTATCTTGTTCTTTTATTTTTCCCTGCTCTGTTTCCGTTCTTGTTCTACAGCTCTGTTCTCCTTTTATTGTTCTACTGCTCTGTTATTCTGTTATATGTTCTACTGCTCTGTTCTCCTGTTCTATGTTTTTTCTATGCTCTGTTGTTCTGGTATATGTTCTACTGCTCTGTTGTTCTATGTTCTACTGCTCTGTTTTCCTGTTATATGTTCTACGCTCTGTTGTTCTGTTATATGTTCCACTGCTTCTGTTGTTCTGTTATATGTTCTACTGTTCTGTTCTCCTGTTCTATGTTCTACTGCTCTGTTCTCCTGTTCTATGTTCTACTGCTCTGTTGTTCTGGTATATGTTCCACTGCTCTGTTGTTCTGTTATATGTTCTACTGCTCTGTTCTCCTGTTCTATGTTCTACTGCTCTGTTCTCCTGTTCTATGTTCTACTGCTCTGTTGTGTCTGGTATATTGTTCTACTGCTCTGTTGTTCTATGTTCTACTGCTCTGTTTTCCTGTTATATGTTCTACTGCTCTGTTGTTCTGTTATATGTTCCACTGCTCTGTTGTTCTGTTATATGTTCTACTGTTCTGTTCTCCTGTTCTATGTTCTACTGCTCTGTTCTCCTGTTCTATGTTCTACTGCTCTGTTCTTCTGTTATATGTTCTACTGTTCTGTTCTCCTGTTATATGTTCTACTGCTCTGTTCTCCTGTTCTATGTTCTACTGCTCTGTTGTTCTTGTATATGTTCTACTGCTCTGTTGTTCTATGTTCTACTGCTCTGTTCTCCTGTTATATGTTCTACTGCTCTGTTGTTATGTTATATGTTCCACTGCTCTGTTCTCCTGTTATATGTTCTACTGCTCTGCTGTTCTATGTTCTACTGCTCTCCCTGTTCCTTCCTCCACTACATTACTCTCCAGATTGTTCCATTTCCTGACAACTCTAAGACTGAAGAAATACTTCCTAACATCCCTATGACTCCTCTGAGTTATTAACTTCCAGTTGTGACCCCTTGTTGTTGTGTTCCATCTCTGGAACATCCTGTTTCTATCCACCTTGTCAATTCCTCTTATTAATTTATATATCGTTACCATGTCATCCCTATCCCTCCTCTCCTCTAGTGTCGTCAGGTTGATTTCCTTTCACTTCTACTCGTAGGGCATGCTCCTTAGCTCCAAGACTAGTATTGTTTTAAGCCTTTGCACTTTTAATTTCGTCCCGAGTTTGACCAGGTGTGGGTTCCTTACTGGTGCTGCATACTCCAATACAGGCCTGACGTACACGGTGTATAGTGTCTTGAATGAATATGCTACAGCAGTTATTTGGTTGATGTGTGCCCCAAGAGATGTGCTCGGTGTGATGCTAACCCCAAGATCCTTTTCCTTAGGTAAGTTTTACAGTCTTTGACCTCCTAGGTTGTACTCCATCTGCGATCTTCTTTGTCCTTCCCCAAGCTTAATGACATTGTACTTGGTGGGGTCAAACTCCAGGAGCCATTTGTCGGACCAGGCTTGCAGCCTGTCCAGATCATCGTTTACTTGTATTCTCCGCATTAGCTTCACATCGCCCGTAAACAGGGACACCTCTGAATCTATCCCTTCCGTCGCATATAACAGAAACAGGTTCTGGCTCCTCGTCACGTACCAACGCGCATTGTTTCCTTCCTGTCAGGTATTCCCTGATTCACTGCAGTACTTTTCCTACAAGCCTGGCCCATGGTCGGGCTCAGAGAGTAGTAAGACTCGAAACTCATGAAAGGTATGCCAAAGGTAAAGGTATACTGTTCCTGCCTGATCCTCTAGCTTGTCAACCAGCCTCTTGTGTGGTACTGTGTCGAAAGTCGTCTTACAGTCCAACAAGGTGCAGTCTACCCACCCCTCTCTCTCCTGTCTTACTTCTGTCACCTTGTCATAGAACTCGAGTAGGTCTCTGACGCAGAATTTTCCTCCCCTGAAGCCTTACTGACTGCCATATATAAGCCCGTTCATTTCTGTGTGCTCCACCACTATTCTCCTGATAATCTTTTCCATAATATTACGTACTATACATGTCAACAACACGGGTGCTGCTGCTGCTGCTGCTGCTGCTGCTGCTGCTGCTGCTGCTGCTGCTGCTGCTGCTGCTGCTGCTGCTGCTGCTGCTGCTGCTGCTGCTGCTGCTGCTGCTGCTGCTGCTGCTGCTGCTGCTGCTGCTGCTGCTGCTGCTGCTGCTGCTGCTGCTGCTTCTGCTGCTGCTGCTGCTGCTGCTGCTGCTGCTGCTGCTGCTGCTGCTGCTGCTGCTGCTGCTGCTGCTGCTGCTGCTGCTGCTGCTGCTGCTGCTGCTGCTGCTGCTGCTGCTGCTGCTGGCTGCTGCTGCTGCTGCTGCTGCTGCTGCTGCTGCTGCTGCTGCTGCTGCTGCTGCTGCTGCTGCTGCTGCTGCTGCTGCTGCTGCTGCTGCTGCTGCTGCTGGCTGCTGCTGCTGCTGCTGCTGCTGCTGCTGCTGCTGCTGCTGCTGCTGCTGCTGCTGCTGCTGCTGCTGCTGCTGCTGCTCCCTGCTGCTGCTGCTGCTGCTGCGCTGCTGCTGCTGCTGCTGCTGCTGCTGCTGTGCTGCTGCTTCTTCTTCTTCTTCTTTCTTTCCAGTATTCGTGTGTGTGTGCACTCTTATTTGTGCTCACCTATTTGTGGTTGCAGGGGTCGATTCATAGCTCCTGGTCCCGTGTGTGTGTGTGTGTGTTTATAATTACATTGATGTGGATGCGGTGGTCGAGACTCGCCTCCTGGACCCGCCTTAAAGTCCACTTCGATCTGCATCACTGACTTCTGGCCACTTGGCCTTATCATATCTACTCTTGAAGCTGTGTACTGAATTTGCCTCCACGGCCTCATCCAAGTCATTCCACTTTTCAGTCAGCCTGACACTAAAGAAATACTTCCTAACATCCCTATGACTCATCTGTGTCCTCAGTTTACATCCTGGTTATCTCTATTTAAACAATAAGTCCCTATCTGCCTTATTTATTCTTCTTAAAAAAATATATGTACGTTGTAATTATATAATCCAAAATGTCCTCTTCATCAAGGTGGTCAGGTTCATTTCCTTCAGTCTCTCCTCACAGTACAATCATTTCAATTCTGGTATTAGTCTGCTTGCAAACTTTTGTGTCTTGACTACCAAATCGTAAAGCGACGGTCTGGAGTTTTAGGTCTCTCTGATCGCGGGTTGAAGCCCCGCCCGTGGTATGGTTTTCTTTGTATGTTATCGTCCTTCAGTAGCTACGTTATCAATTACAGGTTCCCTGCTACAGCAACACTCAGGGACGGCAACACTCAGGGACGGCAACACTCAGGGACGGCAACACTCAGGGACGGCAACACTCAGGGACGGCAACACTCAGGGACGGCAACACTCAGGGACGGCAACACTCAGGGACGGCAACACTCAGGGACGGCAACACTCAGGGACGGCAACACTCAGGGACGGCAACACTCAGGGACGGCCTAACATGTGTCGTGCTAAAGTTCTGAAAGACTCTAGATTCAAGTTCCTGAATACCATTCTGAAGTTTATTCTTGTATACAACTGATACGGTGATTCTGGTGATACCTTCGATGTTATATTCACTCCAGCTCCTTTCCACTCTCTCTTATTTGCAGCACTTACAAGCTGGCCTGGAGTTTATTAACGACTCACTTGCCGTGAGTTCGATCCCCATCCAAACTGTGGCTTCTCAAACTCGCATTACCTTTCATTTCTTAACACTGAACTCGAGAAGTCACTTATTTGACCACATCACTGGTGTGTTAATGTCTTCCTGGAGTTATTGCTATCCTCTCCTGTTTTTATTCTTTTTAATAGTTTTCCATCGTCAGCAAGTAGTGTTACATAGGTTTCAATCCCATCTGATAAGTCATTCACCTATATTAGGAACAGATACTGACTTAATACTGATCCTTGTGGGACCCCACTCAATACCTAACCTCTATTGTAATGTCTCATCTCATACCGTTACTCGTATAATACATATAAAAAAGTGGACCAGTATGCCAGTGGAAGGTCTCGGTCAGATGACCAAAAGCTCCAGCTGTGGGTCATCATATGACTAAGACCCGCGTCAGGAAACACTTGTCCTGTTTCCTAACAAACCTAACCTGACCTGAATTAACCTAAATTAACCTAAACGAACTTAACCTAAATTAACCTAAAGTAACTGAACCTATATTAACCTAAATTAGCCTAAACCTAACCTAACCTAACCTAACCTAACCTAACCTAACCTAACCTAACCTAACCTAACCTAACCTAACCTAATCTGTGTCTTCCGTCATGAGGGTACTCACTGTTCTGTTAAATCGTGGCCCGGTGGCCTGGTGGCTAAAGCTCCCGCTTCACACGCGGAGGGCCCGGGTTCGATTCCCGGCGGGTGGGAACATTTCGACACGTTTCCTTACACCTGTTGTCCTGTTCACCTAGCAGCAAATAGGTACCTGGGTGTTAGTCGACTGGTGTGGGTCGCATCCTGGGGGACAAGATTAAGGACCCCAATGGAAATAAGTTAGACAGTCCTCGATAACGCACTGACTTTCTTGGGTTATCCTGGGTGGCTAACCCCCCGGGTTAAAAATCCGAACGAAATCTTATCTATCTTATCTTATCACTGGTCTCCTAACCTTGCCTGTTCCTCCAATTTCTTGACTAATCTCTGGTCTGGTACTGTATGAGATGTTTTCCTGTGGTCCAAGAAGATGCAGCATCCCCCAGACTTATCTTATATCTTTGAGTATCATATAATTCAAGCAAATTTGTACATAATAAACAAGGATTCCATTGGGTAGAGTCACTTTGTCTGGGTTTTGGTTTCCTGGGTAATTTACACACATGTTACTATGTATGATAATTTGTGTAAGTGTATTGGTGTGTACCTAAAACTTACTTACACCAGAGCTCTACCCATACATCATACACTGCAGCTCCACCCATACATCATACACTGCAGCTCCACCCATACATCATACACTGGTGTTCTACCCATACATCATACACTGCAGCTCCACCCATACATCATACACTGCAGCTCCACCCATACATCATACACTGGTGTTCTATCCATACATCATACACTGGTGTTCTACCCATACATCATACACTGCAGCTCCACCCATACATCATACACTGGTGTTCTATCCATACATCATACACTGGTGTTCTACCCATACATCATACACTGGTGTTCTATCCATATATCATACACTGGTGTTCTACCCATACATCATACACTGGTGTTCTATCCATATATCATACACTGGTGTTCTACCCATATATCATACACTGGTGTTCTACCCATACATCATACACTGGTGTTCTATCCATACATCATACACTGGTGTTCTATCCATAATCATACACTGGTGTTCTATCCATATATCATTTCACTGGTGTTCTATCCATACATCATACACTGGTGTTCTACCCATACATCATACACTGGTGTTCTATCCATATATCATACACTGGTGTTCTACCCATATATCATACACTGGTGTTCTACCCATACATCATACACTGGTGTTCTATCCATATATCATACACTGGTGTTCTACCCATACATCATACACTGGTGTTCTATCCATACATCATACACTGGTGTTCTATCCATACATCATACACTGGTGTTCTATCCATATATCATACACTGGTGTTCTATCCATACATCATACACTGGTGTTCTATCCATACATCATACACTGGTGTTCTATCCATATATCATACACTGGTGTTCTATCCATATATCATACACTGGTGTTCTATCCATACATCATACACTGGTGTTCTATCCATACATCATACACTGGTGTTCTATCCATACATCATACACTGGTGTTCTATCCATACATCATACACTGGTGTTCTATCCATACATCATACACTGGTGTTCTACCCATACATCATACACTGGTGTTCTATCCATACATCATACACTGCAGCTCCACCCATTTCATCATACACGCAGCTCCACCCATACATCATACACTGCAGCTCCACCCATACATCATACACTGCAGCTCCACCCATACATCATACACTGCAGCTCCACCCATACATCATACACTGGTGTTCTATCCATATATCATACACTGGTGTTCTATCCATACATCATACACTGGTGTTCTATCCATATATCATACACTGGTGTTCTACCCATACATCATACACTGCAGCTCCACCCATACATCATACACTGCAGCTCCACCCATACATCATACACTGCAGCTCCACCCATACATCATACACTGGTGTTCTATCCATATATCATACACTGGTGTTCTATCCATACATCATACACTGGTGTTCTACCCATACATCATACACTGGTGTTCTACCCATACATCATACACTGGTGTTCTATCCATATATCATACACTGGTGTTCTACCCATACATCATACACTGGTGTTCTATCCATACATCATACACTGGTGTTCTATCCATACATCATACACTGGTGTTCTATCCATACATCATACACTGCAGCTCCACCCATACATCATACACTGGTGTTCTACCCATACATCATACACTGGTGTTCTATCCATACATCATACACTGGTGTTCTACCCATACATCATACACTGCAGCTCCACCCATACATCATACACTGGTGTTCTATCCATACATCATACACTGCAGCTCCACCCATACATCATACACTGGTGTTCTATCCATACATCATACACTGCAGCTCCACCCATACATCATACACTGCAGCTCCACCCATACATCATACACTGGTGTTCTATCCATACATCATACACTGCAGCTCCACCCATACATCATACACTGGTGTTCTATCCATACATCATACACTGCAGCTCCACCCATACATCATACACTGGTGTTCTATCCATACATCATACACTGCAGCTCCACCCATACATCATACACTGCAGCTCCACCCATACATCATACACTGGTGTTCTATCCATACATCATACACTGGTGTTCTATCCATATATCATACACTGCAGCTCCACCCATACATCATACACTGGTGTTCTATCCATACATCATACACTGGTGTTCTATCCATACATCATACACTGCAGCTCCACCCATACATCATACACTGGTGTTCTATCCACATATCATACACTTCAGCTCCACCCACACATCATACACTGCAGCTCCACCCATACATCATACACTGCAGCTCCACCCATACATCATACACTTCAGCTCCACCCATACATCATACACTGCAGCTCCACCCATACATCATACACTGCAGCTCCACCCATACATCATACACTGCAGCTCCACCCATACATCACACACTTCAGCTCCACCCATACATCATACACTTCAGCTCCACCCATACATCATACACTGCAGCTCCACCCATACATCATACACTTCACCTCCACCCATACATCATACACTGCAGCTCCACCCATACATCATACACTTCAGCTCCACCCATACATCATACACTTCAGCTCCACCCATACATCATACACGCAGCTCCACCCATACATTATACACTGCAGCTCCACCCATACATCATACACTGCAGCTGTATAAGTTGTATCATTTGATTGTAGAAATAAAGATTATTATTATTATTATTATTATTATTATTATTATTATTATTATTATTATTATTATTATTATTATTACCTACCGTTAGTTTCTTGAGAGGTTCGAGAGCGGTCTTTGGTATGGCTTGGAGAGGCGCATTAAGGAAGTGGAGTCCAGTTAGAGTGTCAGCCACTGGCTGGAACACGGAAGCTTCCAGTTCTGATACTGGAGTCTCCTCCAGCACTAGTTTATGTAGCAGTAGATACTTAAACACATCACCGTAGAGTTTCTTGATGTGGCACTTGTAGAGACGTAGTTCCTCGATGGGAAACCTAACGTTGGCCAGACCCACGGCCAAAGAGGCCAAGTTGGTGTTCTCACAACGCAGGAAAAGGCCATTCTCACCTCCGCTCTCACACGAACACGGGAAGAAATACGGTGTTATAGTGGGACAATTAAATTTAGTGGCGTCAACAGTGACTACAGACCATGACACACTCACCACAAGCGTCCACAATACCGACCTTGGCATATTGCTACACTTTACCTATTTCCAGATCACTTTGGAAATGATATACCATTCCAGCTCTTGTACACTGCTTTCTACACTGTATACTCTACTAAAACTATTAATTTCGATATGAATAAGGCACTCGTGTGGCAGGAAGAAGCGAGAAGATCATCACTCTCCCCTGCGAGTCAGCCATCAACTGAGAGGCGAGGAACCAGCACCTGAGTGAAAGTGAATCAGGTGCCATCTGGGAATTTAATGATGACATATTCTTCCCTTATTTTAGCTTCGTTATCATTTGTTTCACACATTTATCACCTCGTATGAATAGAAAGAAGCAGGGAATTAGTTATGCCGTATTAGAAAGTTTATTTATAATAAATAACTTAGATATCAGTTTATAATTCTCTGATGTTCAATATTAGTGCGTAAACAATAACAAGTCACAGTATCGTATCTGGAACCATACACAGATAACCCCCACATAGGAGAGAGAGGAGTTTATCACGACGTTTCGGTCCATTTTGGATCATTTATAGTACTTAAGTATCTCACTGGTACGTTAACACTAACGTCAACTGGAACAACAACATCAGCCTCGCTGGAAGGAACCCGTGATGCAGTCGTACCTACTGAACCGGTGGCCTGGTGGCTCAAGCTCCCGCTTCACACACGGAGGGCCCGGGTTCGATTCCCGGCGGGTGGAAACATTTCGACACGTTTCCTTACACCTGTTGTCCTGTTCACCTAGCAGCAAATAGGTACCTGGGTGTTAGTGGACTGGTGTGGGTCGCATCCTGGGGGACAAGATTAAGGACCCCAATGGAAATAAGTTAGACAGTCCTCGATGACGCACTGACTTTCTTGGGTTATCCTGGGTGGCTAACCCTCCGGGGTTAAAAATCCGAACGAAATCTTATCTTATCTTATCTCACTGGAATACTGGATTTCATCACAGTTCGTACTGACAGATTACATTAAGTAATTATACGACTATTGTAGAGTGCGTTCAGTGGGTCCCCACAATAGATGGCTCCCGTCACTATCTATCGTACAGGAAGATGTTCCTGCCATTATTATTATTATTATAATCAAGGGGAGCGCTAAACACGTAGGATTATACAGCGTCAGGGGGATGTGGAAGGCATTCAGGCTTAATTCGGGGAACTGGAGCACAGATCCAATTCCCTAAATCAAGAGCCCCTCACCAACATCAAGGAACCTTCCTTGAGGGGTGTTCCTGCCATAGTCACTTAAGATGATTGAGTTAATGTAATCAGTGTTAATGTTGGTTGAATTACCGACACAACTACTGCGACGTTTTATTGTGGCAACGTTTCGCTCTCCAGGAGCTTTATCAAGCCGTTACGGCTTGACAAAGCCGTGATTGACTATGGCACGAACACCTTTCTAGTGTATCAGTGTTAAAGTGACCCATCCAACTGTCACTGCCACATTGCAATACTCTTGGGATATAAGAACATAAGGAAGAAGGAACACTGCAGCAGGCCTACTGGCCCATGCGAGGCAGATCCAAGTCTCCTACCGGCTTAAGCCAATGGTCGTGTTAAGTCAACACAACTGTAATAATAATAATAATAATAATAATAATAATAATAATAATAATAATAATAATAATATATAAAGCTCCATCCTGTCACTTCAACTTCATATTGTTTCAGACAACGGAACATTGCTCTTCTCCAGACTGAGGGACTGACCACCTCAAAACTTTAAGGGTGATGGACTGATTACATCGTCTTCAAGTATCTTCTGCTTCTATCAACTTTTCTGTACTCGACTGAAGAAGCCTACTGTGTAGGCGAAACGTATCGAAATAAAGATACCTAACTGTTGCATATGTGTCTTACCTAACAATAATAATAATTATATAATAATAATAATAATAATAATAATTATATAATAATAATAACAATAATAATTATATAATAAATAATAATAATAATAATTATATAATAATAATAATAATAATAATAATTATATAATAATAATAATAATAATTATATAATAATAATAATAATAATAATAATAATAATAATAATAATTATATATATACATATATATATATATATATATATATATATATATATATATATATATATATATATATATATATATATATATATATATATATATATATATATATATATATATATATATATATACAGAGAGAGAGAGAGAGAGAGAGAGAGAGAGAGAGAGAGGCCTCTTAGTCCCCCTTAAAAGAAAGTTGCCTCTGTGATGAATGGTTTGAAAAACCGACAAGTTGAAGATTGAGACACTTATGCAACATATGGGAATCTTAATTCAGGAAACGTTCGCCACACAGTGGCTTCATCAGTCCAATACAAAGTAGAAAGGTGTAAGGAGAGGAGGAATTTGAGGTAATCAGTCCCTCAGCCTGGAGTCGATGTGTTCAGTCCATCAATCTTGTAGAATGTACAGAATAGGGCTGTAGGTCTGGGTTATATGCTGTAGTGAGGTGAGGTGAAGCAGGAGGAGGCGGGGTCATAGTGGTACCATCCACTAGTCGAAGTAGTCAGGTGAGGTGAAGCAGGCGGAGGCGGGGTCATAGTGGTACCATCCACTAGTCGAAGTAGTCAGGTGAGGTGAAGCAGGAGGAGGCGGGGTCATAGTGGTACCATCCACTAGTCGAAGTAGTCAGGTGAGGTGAAGCAGGAGGAGGCGGGGTCATAGTGGTACTATCCACTAGTCGAAGTAGTCAGGTGAGGTGAAGCAGGAGGAGGCGGGGTCATAGTGGTACAATCCACTAGTCGAAGTAGTCAGGTGAGGTGAAGCAGGAGGAGGCGGGGTCATAGTGGTACCATCGACTAGTCGAAGTAGTCAGGTGAGGTGAAGCAGGAGGAGGCGGGGGTCATAGTGGTATCATGGACTAGTCGAAGTAGTCAGGTGAGGTGAAGCAGGAGGAGGCGGGGTCAAAGTGGTACAATCCACTAGTCGAAGTAGTCAGGTGAGGTGAAGCAGGAGGAGGCGGGGTCATAGTTGTACCATCCACTAGTCGAAGTCGTCAGGTGAGGTGAAGCAGGAGGAGGCGGGGTCATAGTGGTACCATCGACTAGTCGAAGTAGTCAGGTGAGGTGAAGCAGGAGGAGGCGGGGTCATAGTGGTACCATCGACTAGTCGAAGTAGTCAGGTGAGGTGAAGCAGGAGGAGGCGGGGTCATAGTGGTACCATCGACTAGTCGAAGTAGTCAGGTGAGGTGAAGCAGGAGGAGGCGGGGTCATAGTGGTACCATCCACTAGTCGAAGTAGTCAGATGAGGGGAAGCAGGAGGAGGCGGGGTCATAGTGGTACCATCCACTAGTCGAAGTAGTCAGGTGAGGTGAAGCAGGAGGCGGGGTCATAGTGGTACCATCGACTAGTCGAAGTAGTCAGGTGAGGTGAAGCAGGAGGAGGCAGGGTCATAGTGGTACAATCCACTAGTCGAAGTAGTCAGGTGAGGTGAAGCAGGAGGAGGCGGGGTCATAGTGGTACCATCCACTAGTCGAAGTAGTCAGGTGAGGTGAAGCAGGAGGAGGTGGGGTCATAGTGGTACCATCCACTAGTCGAAGTAGTCAGGTGAGGTGAAGCACGAGGAGGCGGGGTCATAGTGGTACCATCCACTAGTCGAAGTAGTCAGGTGAGGTGAAGCAGGAGGAGGCGGGGTCATAGTGGTACCATCGACTAGTCGAAGTAGTCAGGTGAGGTGAAGCAGGAGGTGGGGTCATAGTGGTACCATCCACTAGTCGAAGTAGTCAGGTGAGGTGAAGCAGGAGGAGGCGGGGTCATAGTGGTACCATCGACTAGTCGAAGTAGTCAGGTAAGGTGAAGCAGGAGGAGGCGGGGTCATAGTGGTACCATCCACTAGTCGAAGTAGTCAGGTGAGGTGAAGCAGGAGGAGGCGGGGTTATAGTGGTACCATCCACTAGTCGAAGTAGTCAGGTGAGGTGAAGCAGGAGGAGGCGGGGTCATAGTGGTACCATCCACTAGTCGAAGTAGTCAGATGAGGGGAAGCAGGAGGAGGCGGGGTCATAGTGGTACCATCCACTAGTCGAAGTAGTCAGGTGAGGTGAAGCAGGAGGCGGGGTCATAGTGGTACCATCGACTAGTCGAAGTAGTCAGGTGAGGTGAAGCAGGAGGAGGCGGGGTCATAGTGGTACAATCCACTAGTCGAAGTAGTCAGGTGAGGTGAAGCAGGAGGAGGCGGGGTCATAGTGGTACCATCCACTAGTCGAAGTAGTCAGGTGAGGTGAAGCAGGAGGAGGTGGGGTCATAGTGGTACCATCCACTAGTCGAAGTAGTCAGGTGAGGTGAAGCACGAGGAGGCGGGGTCATAGTGGTACCAAACACTAGTCGAAGTAGTCAGGTGAGGTGAAGCAGGAGGAGGCGGGGTCATAGTGGTACCATCGACTAGTCGAAGTAGTCAGGTGAGGTGAAGCAGGAGGTGAGGTCATAGTGGTACCATCCACTAGTCGAAGTAGTCAGGTGAGGTGAAGCAGGAGGAGGCGGGGTCATAGTGGTACCATCGACTAGTCGAAGTAGTCAGGTAAGGTGAAGCAGGAGGAGGCGGGGTCATAGTGGTACCATCCACTAGTCGAAGTAGTCAGGTGAGGTGAAGCAGGAGGAGGCGGGGTCATAGTGGTACCATCGACTAGTCGAAGTAGTCAGGTGAGGTGAAGCAGGAGGAGGCGGGGTCATAGTGGTACCATCGACTAGTCGAAGTAGTCAGGTGAGGTGAAGCAGGAGGAGGCGGGGTTATAGTGGTACCATCCACTAGTCAAAGTAGTCAGGTGAGGTGAAGCAGGAGGAGGCGGGGTTATAGTGGTACCATCCACTAGTCGAAGTAGTCAGGTGAGGTGAAGCAGGAGGAGGCGGGGTTATAGTGGTACCATCCACTAGTCGAAGTAGTCAGGTGAGGTGAAGCAGGCGGAGGCGGGGTCATAGTGGTACCATCCACTAGTCGAAGTAGTCAGGTGAGGTGAAGCAGGAGGAGGTGGGGTCATAGTGGTACCATCCACTAGTCGAAGTAGTCAGGTGAGGTGAAGCAGGAGGAGGCGGGGTCATAGTGGTACCATCCACTAGTCGAAGTAGTCAGGTGAGGTGAAGCAGGAGGAGGCGGGGGTCATAGTGGTACCATCCACTAGTCGAAGTAGTCAGGTGAGGTGAAGCAGGAGGAGGCGGGGTCATAGTGGTAACATCCACTAGTCGAAGTAGTCAGGTGAGGTGAAGCAGGAGGAGACGGGGTCATAGTGGTAACATCCACTAGTCGAAGTAGTCAGGTGAGGTGAAGCAGGAGGAGGCGGGGACATAGTGGTACCATCCACTAGTCGAAGTAGTCAGGTGAGGTGAAGCAGGAGGAGGCGGGGTCATAGTGGTACCATCCACTAGTCGAAGTAGTCAGGTGAGGTGAAGCAGGCGGAGGCGGGGTCATAGTGGTACCATCCACTAGTCGAAGTAGTCAGGTGAGGTGAAGCAGGAGGAGGCGGGGTCATAGTGGTACCATCCACTAGTCGAAGAAGGTCGTCGTCCAAAGGTCGGACAAGTGTTGAAGAATTCTTTGTAACGAGTTCCCATGATGCTCCAGTGTCTGACAGTTGTGATGAATGGTTTGAAAAACCATTCAACCTCACCTCACTACAGTATATAAGCCATGTCTACGGCCCTATTCTGCACATTCTACAAGATTGATGGACTGAACACATCGACTCCAGGCTGAGGGACTGATTACCTCATACTCCTCCTCTCCTTACGCCTTCCTCTTTGTATTGGATTGATGAAGCCACTGTGTGGCGAAACGTTTCCTGAATAAAGATTCCCATATGCTGCATAAGTGTCTCAACCTTCAAAGTTGCCTCTACAATGATTATTAAAAAGTAAACTTCAGATCTTGTTCCTCTACAATACTCTACAAAATCATGGTCTACAGTACAGCATCATGGTCTACAATACAGCATGATGGTCTACAATACAGCATCATGGTCTACAATACAGCATGATGGTCTACAATACAGCATGATGGTCTACAATACTGCATGATGGTCTACAATACAGCATGATGGTCTACAATACAGCATGATGGTCTACAATACAGCACCATGGTCTACAATACAGCATGATGGTCTACAATACAGCACCATGGTCTACAATACAGCATGATGGTCTACAATACAGCATGATGGTCTACAATACAGCATCATGGTCTACAATACAGCAACATGGTCTACAATACAGCATCATGGTCTACAATACAGCATCATGGTCTACAATACAGCATGATGGTCTACAATGCAGCATCATGGTCTACAATACAGAATCATGGTCTACAATACAGCAACATGGTCTACAATACAGCATCATGGTCTACAATACAGCACCATGGTCTACAATACAGCATCATGGTCTACAATACAGCATCATGGTCTACAATACAGCATGATGGTCTACAATACAGCATCATGGTCTACAATACAGCATGATGGTCTACAATGCAGCATCATGGTCTACAATACAGCATCATGGTCTACAATACAGCATCATGGTCTACAATACAGCATCATGGTCTACAATACAGCATCATGGTCTACAATACAGCACCATGGTCTACAATACAGCACCATGGTCTACAATACAGCATCATGGTCTACAATACAGCATCATGGTCTACAATGCAGCATCATGGTCTACAATACAGCATCGTGGTCTACAATACAGCATCATGGTCTACAATACAGCACCATGGTCTACAATACAGCATCATGGTCTACAATACAGCATCATGGTCTACAATGCAGCATCATGGTCTACAATACAGCATCATGGTCTACAATGCAGCATCATGGTCTACAATACAGCATCATGGTCTACAATACAGCATCATGGTCTACAATACTCTACATGAAGAACAAAGGCACAATACAGTGACTGGAACAATACACAATATTGTGACTGGAACAACACACAATATTGTGACTGGAACAATACACAATATTGTGACTGGAACAATACACAATATTGTGACTGGAACAATACACAATAATGTGATGGAACAATTTCACAATTTCCGTGACTGGAACAATACACAATATTGTGACTGGAACAATACACAATATTGTGACTGGAACAATACACAATATTGTGACTGGAACAACACACAATATTGTGACTGGAACAATACACAATATTGTGACTGGAACAATACACAATATTATGACTGGAACAATACACAATATTGTGACTGGAACAATACACAATATTGTGACTGGAACAACACACAATTTTGTGACTGGAACAATACACAATATTGTGACTGGAACAATACACAATATTGTGACTGGAACAACACACAATATTGTGACTGGAACAATACACAATATTGTGGACTGGAAACAATACACAATATTGTGACTGGAACAACACCAATATTTTTGACTGGAACAATACACAATACCGTGACTGGAACAATACACAATATCGTGACTGGAACAATACACAATATCGTGACTGGAACAATACACAATACCGTGACTGGAACAATACACAATACCGTGAAAAATGGAACAATCCACAATACCGTGACTGGAACAATACACAATACCGTGACTGGAACAATACACAATACCGTGACTGGAACAATACACAATACCGTGACTGGAACAATACACAATACCGTGACTGGAACAATACACAATACTGTGACTGGAATGTTAAAATGGCACACAATACCGGAGGGTTGATAAGACATGTGCCACTGTTAGGCACCTTTATTCCGAAACGTTTCTCCTACACAGCAGGCTTCTTCAGAAGCACACTCCTCCGTACTCGGCTGAAGAAGCCTGCTGTGTAGGCTGAACGTTTCGGAATAAAGGTGCCTAAGTGTTGCACTTATCAGAAGACTCTGGAACACTTGTGGTTCCAAAGGTAAACAAACTCACTTATTGTTAGACATTCACAACTTTACACAATGCCAGTGAGAGGCTCGTGATCCGAGGAACTGGACCCATCCTCCCCGTAATTGGATCGAACATAAATGCCTCACCTTTACCTAGGCAATGTATGACTCCGTGCGAGTTTAGTGCTTCCCTTTGATAAAAAGGGGTATAATTTTTCAGTAGGTAAATTGGAGACTTCAACACTGTCAGGCAAGTGATCCACAGTCTGTAGCCCACGACAACTGTAGCCCACGACAACTGTAGCCCACGACAACTGTAGCCCACGACAACTGTAGCCCACGATAACTGTAGCCAACGACAACTGTAGCCAACGACAACTGTGGCCCACGACAACTGTAGCCCACGACAACTGTAGCCCACGACAACGGTAGCCCACGACAACTGTAGCCCACGACAACGGTAGCCCACGACAACTGTAGCCCACGACAACGGTAGCCCACGACAACTGTAGCCCACGACAACGGTAGCCCACGACAACTGTAGCCCACGACAACTGTAGCACGACACTGTAGCCCACGACAACTGTAGCCCCCCCCAAACTGAGCCCACGACAACGGTAGCCCACGACAACTGTAGCCACGAAAACGGTTAGCCCACGACAACTGTAGCCCACGACAACGGTAGCCCACGACAACTGTAGCCCACGACAACTGTAGCCCACGACAACGGTAGCCCACGACAACTGTTGCCCACGACAAAGGTAAACCCACGACAACTGTAGCCCCGACAACGGTAGCCACGACAACGGTAGCCCACGACAACTGTAGCCCACGACAACGGTTTGCCCCCGACAACTGTAGCCACGACAACGGTAGCCCACGACAACTGTAGCCCACGACAACTGTAGCCCACGACAACGGTAGCCCCACGACAAAATGTAGCCCACGAAACGGTAGCCCAAAGACAACTGTAGCACACGACAACGGTTTGCCCACGACAACTGTAGCCCACGAAACGGTAGCCCCCGACAACGGTAGCCACGACAACTGTAGCCCACGACAACTGTAGCCCACGACAACTGTAGCCACGACAACTGTAGCCCACGACAACGGTAGCCACGACAACGGTAGCCCACGACAACTGTTTGCACACGACAACTGTAGCCCACGACAACTGTAGCCCACGACATCTGTAGCCCACGACAACTGTAGCCCACGAAACTGTTTGCCCACGACATCTGTAGCCCACGACAACTGTAGCCCACGACAACTGTAGCCCGCGAAACTGTAGCCCACGACAACTGTAGCCCACGACAAAATGTAGCCCCACGACAACTGTAGCCCCCGACAACGGTAGCCCACGACAACGGTAGCCCACGACAACTGTAGCCCACGACAACTGTTTGCCCACGACAACTGTAACCCACGACATCTGTAGCCCCCGACCCAAATGTAGCCCACGACAACTGTACCCCACGACAACTGTACCCCACGACAACTGTAGCCCACGACATCTGTAGCCCACGACAACTGTAGCCCACGACAACTGTAGCCCACGACAACTGTAGCCCACGACAACTGTAGCCCACGACAACTGTAGCCCACGACAACTGTAGCGCACGACAACTGTAGCCCACGACAACTGTAGCCCACGACAACTGTAGCCCACGACAACTGTAGCCCACGATAACTGTAGCCAACGACAACTGTAGCCAACGACAACTGTGGCCCACGACAACTGTAGCCCACGACAACTGTAGCCCACGACAACGGTAGCCCACGACAACTGTAGCCCACGACAACGGTAGCCCACGACAACTGTAGCCCACGGCAACGGTAGCCCACGACAACTGTAGCCCACGACAACGGTAGCCCACGACAACTGTAGCCCACGACAACTGTAGCCCACGACAACTGTAGCCCACGACAACTGTAGCCCACGACAACTGTAGCCCACGACAACGGTAGCCCACGACAAACTGTAGCCCACACAACGGTAGCCCCCGACAACTGTAGCCCACGACAACGGTAGCCCACGACAACTGTAGCCCACGACAACTGTAGCCCACGACAACGGTAGCCCACGACAACTGTTGCCCACGACAACGGTAGCCCACGACAACTGTAGCCCCCCACGACAACGGTAGCCCACGACAACGGTAGCCCACGACAACTGTAGCCCACGACAACGGTTTGCCCACGACAACTGTAAACCCCGACAACGGTAGCCCACGACAACTGTAGCCACGAAACTGTAGCCCACGACAACGGTAGCCCACGACAACTGTAGCCCACGACAACGGTAGCCCACGACAACTGTAGCACACGACAACGGTAGCCCACGACAACTGTAGCCCACGACAACGGTAGCCCACGACAACGGTAGCCCACGACAACTGTAGCCCACGACAACTGTAGCCCACGACAACTGTAGCCCACGACAACTGTAGCCCACGACAACGGTAGCCCACGACAACGGTAGCCCACGACAACTGTAGCACACGACAACTGTAGCCCACGACAACTGTAGCCCACGACATCTGTAGCCCACGACAACTGTAGCCCACGACAACTGTAGCCCACGACATCTGTAGCCCACGACAACTGTAGCCCACGACAACTGTAGCCCGCGACAACTGTAGCCCACGACAACTGTAGCCCACGACAACTGTAGCCCACGACAACTGTAGCCCACGACAACGGTAGCCCACGACAACGGTAGCCCACGACAACTGTAGCCCACGACAACTGTAGCCCACGACAACTGTAACCCACGACATCTGTAGCCCACGACAACTGTAGCCCACGACAACTGTACCCCACGACAACTGTACCCCACGACAACTGTAGCCCACGACATCTGTAGCCCACGACAACTGTAGCCACGAAAACTGTAGCCACGACAACTGTAGCCCCCGACAACTGTAGCCACGCAACTGTAGCCCACGACAACTGTAGCGCACGACAACTGTAGCCCACGACAACTGTAGCCCACGACAAACTGTACCCACGACAACTGTAGCGCACGACAATGTAAACGCACGACAACTGTAGCGCACGACAACTGTAGCCACGACAACTGTAGCCCACGACAACTGTAGCCCACGACATCTGTAGCCCACGACAACTGTAGCCCACGACAACTGTAGCCCACGACAACTGTAGCCCACGACAACTGTAGCCCCCGACAAAATGTAGCCCACGACACTGTAGCCCCCGACAACTGTAGCCCCCGACAACTGTAGCCCACGACAACTGTAGCCCCCGACAACTGTAGCCCCACGACAACTGTAGCCCACGACAACTGTAGCCCACGACAACTGAGCCCACGACAACTGTAGCCCACGACAACTGTAGCCCACGACAAAGGTAGCGCACGACAACTGTAGCGCACGACAACTGTAGCGCACGACATCTGTAGCCCACGGCAACTGTAGCCCACGACAACTGTAGCGCACGACAACTGTAGCCCACGACAACTGTAGCCCATGACAACTGTAGCCCACGACAACTGTAGCCCACGACAACTGTAGCCCACGACAACTGTAGCCCACGACAACTGTAGCCCACGACAACTGTAGCGCACGACAACTGTAGCCCACGACAACTGTAGCCCATGACAACTGTAGCCCACGACAACTGTAGCCCACGACAACTGTAGGCCACGACAACTGTAGCCCACGACAACTGTAGCGCACGACAACTGTAGCCCACGACAACTGTAGCCCACGACAACTGTAGCGCACGACAACTGTAGCCCACGACAACTGCAGCCCACGACAACTGTAGCCCACGACAACTGTAGCCCACGACAACTGTAGCCCAAGACAACTGTAGCCCACGACAACTGTAGCCCACGACAACTGTAGCACACGACAACTGTAGCCCACGACATCTGTAGCCCACGACAACTGTAACCCACGACAACTGTAGCCCACGACAACCGTAGCCCGCGACAGCTGTACCCCACGACAACTGTAGCCCACGACAACTGTAGCCCACGACAACTGTAGCCCACGACAACTGTAGCCCCCAAAGACAACTGTAGCCCAAAGACAACTGTAGCCCACGACAACTGTAGCCCACGACAACTGCAGCCCACGACAACTGTAGCCCACGACAACTGTAGCCCACGTTAACTGTAGCCCACGACAGTTTTAGCCCACGACAACTGTAGCCCACGATAACTGTAGCCCACGACAACTGTAACCCACGACAACTGTAGCCCACGACAACTGTAGCCCACGACAACTGTAGCCCACGACAACTGTAGCCCACGAGAACTGTAGCCCACGAGAACTGTAGCCCACGACAACAGTAGCCCACGACAACTGTAGCCCACGACAACTGTAGCCCACGACAACTGCAGCCCACGACAACTGTAGCCCACGACAACTGTAGCCCACGACAACTGTAGCCCACGACAACTGTAGCCCACGACAACTGTAGCGCACGACAACTGTAGCCCACGACAACTGTAGCCCACGACAACTATAGCCCACGACTGCTGTAGCCCACGACAACTGTAGCCCACGACAACTGTAGCCCACGACAACTGTAGCCCACGACAACTGTAGCCCACGACAACTGTAGCCCACGACAACTGTAGCCCACGACAACCGTGGCCCACGACAACTGTAGCCAACGTCAACTGTGGCACTCAACAACTGTAGCTCACGACAACTGTAGCCCACGACAACCGTAGCCCACGACAACCGTGGCCCATGACAACTGTAGTCCACGAAAACTGTTGCCCACGATAAACGTGGCCCAAGAGAACTGTGGCCCACGACAAGTGTAGCCCACCACAACCGTGGCCCACGACAACCGTGGCCCACGACAACTGTAGCCAACGCAACTGTGCACCAACCCAAATGTAGCCCACGACAACTGTAGCCCACGACAAAACCCAGCCCACGACAAACCCTGGCCCATGACAACTGTAGCCCACGAAAACTGTTGCCCACGATAAACGTGGCCCAAGAGAACTGTGGCCCACGACAAGTGTAGCCCACGACAACCGTGGCCAATGACATCTGTGGTCCACGACAACCGTAGCCCACGACAACCGTGGCCCATGACAACTGTGGCCCACGACAACTCTAGCCCACGACAACCGTGGCCCATGACAGCTGTGGCCCACGACAACCGTAGCCCACGACAGCAATGACCCATGACAATTGTGGCCCAAGAGAACTGTAGCTCAGGACAGCCGTGGCCCATGACAACTGTAGCGCACGACAACCGTGGCTCATGACAGCTGTAGCCCACGACAACCGTGGCCCACGACAACTGTAGCCAACGACAACTGTAGCCCACGACAACTGTGGCCCATGACAACTGTGGCCCACGACAACTGTGGCCCATGACAAGAGTGCCCCACGACAGCTGTGGCCCATGACAACTGTGGCCCACGACAACTGTGACCCACGACAACTGTAGCCCATGACAACTGTAGCCCACGACAACTGTACCCCACGACAACTGTAGCCATGACAAATGTAGCTCACGGCAACTGTAGCCCACGACAACTGTAGCCCACGACAACTGTAGCCCACGACAACTGTAGCCCACGACAAATGTAGTACAGGACAACTGTAGCCCACGACAACTGTAGCCCACGACAACGTTAACCCACGACAACTGTAGCCCACGACAACTGTAGCCCACGACAACGGTAGCCCACGACAACTGTAGCCCGCGACAACTGTGGCCCTCGACAACTGCAGCCCACGACAACTGTAGCCCACGACAATTGTAGCCCACGACAACTGTGGCCCACGACAACCGTAGCCCACGACAACCGTGGCCCATGACGAGTGTAGTCCACGACAACTGCAGCCCACGACAATCGCGGTCCATGACAACTGTAACCCATGACAACCGTGGCCCATGACAAGTGTAGTCCACGACAACTGCAGTCCACGACAACCGTGGTCCATGACAACTGTAACCCACGACAACCGTGGCCCATGAAAAATCTAGCCCACGACAACCGTGGGACACGACAACTGTAGCCAATGACAACTGTGGCTCTCGACAACTGTAGCCCACGACAACTGTAGCCCACGACAATTGTAGCCCACGACAACTGTGGCCCACGACAACCGTAGCCCACGACAACTGTGGCCCATGACAACTGTAGTCCACGACAACTGTAGCCCACGACAAACGTGGCCCATGACAACTGTGGCCCACGACAACTGTAGCCCACAGCAAACGTGGCCCATGACAACTGTGGCCCACGACAACCGTAGCCCACGACAACCGTGGCCCATGACAACTGTGGCCCACAACAACCGTAGCCCACGACAACCGTTGCCCATGACAACTGTGACCCATGTGAGCTGTAGCTCAGGACAACCGTGGCCCATGACAACTGTAGCCCACGACAACCGTGGCCCATGACAGCTGAAGCCCACGACAACCGTGGCCCTCGACAATTGAGGCCAACGGCAACTGTGGCCCTCGACAACTGTAGCCCATGATTTCTGTAGCCCACGACAACCGTGGCCCATGACAACTGTAGCCCACGACAACCGTTGCCCATGATAACTGTAGCCCACAACAACCGTGGCGCATGACGACTGAAGCCCACGACAACCGTGGCCCATGACAACTGTAGCCCACGACAACCTTGGCCCATGACAACTGTAGCCCACGACAACCGTGGTCCATGACAACTGTAGCCCACGACAACTGTGGCCCATGTCAACTGTAGCCCACGACAACTGTGGCCCATGACAACCGTGGCCCATGACAACTGTGGCCCATGACAACTGTGGCCCATGACAACTGTGGCCCACGACAACTGTGACCCACGACAAACGTGGCCCATGACAACTGTCGCACACGACAACCGTGGCCCATGACAACTGTAGCCCACGACAACCGTGGCCCATGACAACTGCAGCGCACGTTAACCGTGGCCCATGACAGCTGTAGCCCACGACAACCGTGGCCCATGACAACTATGGCCCACGACAAGACTGGCCCACGACAACTGTAGCCCATGACTGCTTTGGCCCACGACAACCGTGGCCCATGACAACTGTAGCCCTCGAAAACCGTGGCCCATGACAACTGTAGCCCACAACAACCGTGGCGCATGACAACTGTAGCCCACGACAACCGTGGCCCATGACAACTGTAGCCCACGAAAACCGTGGCCCATGACAACTGTAGCCCACGACAACTGTGGCCCATGACAACTGTGGCCCACGACAACTGTGACTCACGACAAACGTGGCCCATGACAACTGTCGCACACGACACGTGGCCCATGACAACTGTAGCCCACGACAACCGTGGCCCATGACAACTGCAGCGCACGTTAACCGTGGCCCATGACAGCTGTAGCCCACGACAACCGTGGCCCATGACAACTATGGCGAACAACAAGTGTGGCCCACGACAACTGTGACCCATGACAACTATGGCCCACGACAACTGTGGCCCATGACAACCGTGGCCACAACAACTGTAGCCCACGAAAACTGTGGCCCATGACAACTGTGGTCCACGACAACCGTGGCCCACGACAACTGTAGCCCACAACAACCGTGGCGCATGACAACTGTAGCCCACGACAACCTTGGCCCATGACAACTGCAGCCCACGAAAACCGTGGCCCATGACAAATGTAGCCCACGACAACCGTGGTCCATGAAAAATGTAGCCCACGACAACTGTTGCCCATGACAACTGTGGCCTACGACAACTGTGACCCACGACAAACGTGGCCCATGACAACTGTCGCACACGACAACCGTGGTCCATGACAACTGTAGCCCACGACAACCGTGGCCCATGACAACTGTAGCGCACGTTAACCGTGGCCCATGACAGCTGTAGTCCACGACAACCGTGGCATATGACAACTATGGCTAACAACAAGTGTGGCCCACGACAACTGTGACCCATGACAACTATGGCCCACGACAACTGTGGCCCATGACAACCGTGGCCCACAACAACTGTAGCCCACGACAGCTGTGGCCCATGACAACTGTGGTCCACGACAACCGTGGCCCATGACAACTGTGTCCCATGACAACTGTAGCCCACGACAACCGTGGCCCACGACAACTGTGGCCCACGACAACTGTGGCCCACGACAACCGTGACCCATGACGACAGTGGTCCACGACAACTGTAGCCCAGCACAACCTTGGCCCACGACAACTGTGTCCCGCGACAACTGTGGCCCATGACAACTGTGGCCCATGGCAACTGTGGCCTACGACAACCGTGGCCCATGACGACTGTGGCCCACGACAACCGTGGCCTATGAAAACTTTAGCCCACGACAAGAGTGGCCCATGACAACTGTGACCCATGGCAACTGTGGCCCATGACAATTGTGCTCCAAGACAACTGTGGCCCACGACACCCATGGCCCATGACAGCTGTAGCCCACGACAACTGTCGCCATGACAACTCTGGCCCACGACAACTCTGGCCCATGACAACTGTGTCCCATAACAACTCTGGCTTGTGATAACTGTGGCCCATGACAACATTAGCCCACGACAACTGTTGCCCACGACAACTGTGACCCACGACAACTGTGTCGGACGACGACTGTGGTACACGACAACTGTGGCCTACGACAACTGTTGCCCACGACAACTGTGGCCCTCGACAACTCCGGCCCACGACAATTGTGGCTCACGACAACTGTGGCCCACGACAACTGTGGCCCCACGTCAAATGTGGCCTACGACACCTGTGGCCAAAGGCAAATGTGCCACGCGACAACTGTGGCCAACATCAACTGTGGACCGTGACAACTGTGGCCCACGACAACTGTGGCCCACGTTAACTGTGGCCAGAGACATGTCCGTTCATCCAGACGACATTATGCAGCATCAACCACGAAGGTACCTTGCTACATCCTACACAACATCAACCACGAAGGTACCTTGCTACATCCTACACGACATCAACCACAAAGGTACCTTGCTACATCCTACACAACATCAACCACAAAGGTACCCTTTCTACATCCTACACAACATCAACCACAAAGGTACCTTGCTACATCCTACACAACATCAACCACAAAGGTACCTTGCTACATCCTACACAACATCAACCACAAAGGTACCTTGCTACATCCTACACAGCATCAACCACAAAGGTACCTTGCTACATCCTACACGACATCAACCACAAAGGTACCTTGCTACATCCTACACAACATCAACCACAAAGGTACCTTGCTACATCCTACACAACATCAACCACAAAGGTACCTTGCTACATCCTACACAACATCAACCACAAAGGTACCTTGCTACATCCTACACAACATCAACCACAAAGGTCCTGCTTACATTTAAACTACATCAACCACAAAGGTACCTTGCTACATCCTACACAACATCAACCACGAAGGTACCTTGCTACATCCTACACGACATCAACCACAAAGGTACCTTGCTACATCCTACACAACATCAACCACAAAGGTACCTTGCTACATCCTACACAACATCAAACCACAAAGGTACCTTGCTACATCCTACACAACATCAACCACAAGGTACCTTGCTACATTTCCCACACAACTTTAACCACAAAGGTACCTTGCTACATCCTACACAACATCAACCCCAAAGGTACCTTGCTACATCCTACACAACATCCAACCACAAAGGTACCTTGCTAATCCTACACAACATCAACACAAAGGTACCTTGCTACATCCTACACAACATCAACCACAAAGGTACCTTGCTACATCCTACACATCATCAACCACAAAGGTACCTTGCTACATCCTACACAACATCAACCACAAAGGTACCTTGCTACATCTACACAACATCAACCCCAAAGGTACCTTGCTACATCCTACACAACATCAACCACAAAGGTACAGTGCTACATCCTACACAACATCAACCACAAAGGTACCTTGCTACATCCTACACAACATCAACCACAAAGGTACCTTGCTACATCCTACACAACATCAACCACAAAGGTACCTTGCTACATCCTAAAAACAACATTTAAAACCCCAAAGGTACCTTGCTACATCCTACACTTACATCAACCACAAGGTACCTTGCTACATCCCACACAACATCAACCACAAAGGTACCTTGCTACAATCTACACTACATCAACCACAAAGGTACCTTGCTACATCCTACACAACATCAACCACAAAGGTACCCTTTCTACATCCTACACAACATCAACCCAAAGGTACCTTGCTACATCCTACACAAACATCAACACAAAGGTACCTTGTAATCCTTTCACATCATCAACCAAAGGTACCTTGCTACATCCTACACAAAACATCAACCACAAAGTACCTTGCTACATCCTACACAAAATCAACCACAAAGGTACCTTGCTACATCCTACACAAATCAACCACAAAGGTACCTTGCTACATCCTACACTACATCAACCACAAGGTACCTTGCTACATCCTACACAACATCACCAAAGGTACCTTGCTACATCCTACACAAAATCAAAACCCCAAAGGTACCTTGCTACATCCTAACAACATCAACCACGAAGGTACCTTGCTACATCCTACACGACATCAACCACAAAGGTACCTTGCTACATCCTACACAACATCAACCACGAAGGTACCTTGCTACATCCTACACAACATCAACCACAAAGGTACCTTGCTACCCTCCTACACAACATCAACCACAAAGGTACCTTGCTACATCCTACACAACATCAACCCCAAAGGGGACCCTTTTACATCCTACACAACTCAACCACAAAGGTACCTTTATACATCCTACAACATCAACCACAAAGGTACCTTGCTACATCCTACACAACATCAACCACAAAGGTACCTTGCTACATCCTACACAACATCAACCGCAAGGACCCTTTCTACATCCTACACAACATCAACCACAAAGGTACCTTGCTACATCCTACAATACATCCCAAAACCCCAAAGGTCCTTGCTACATCCTACACAACATCAACCACAAAAGGGACCTTGCTACATCCTACACAAAATCAACCACAAGGTACCTTGCTACATCCTAACTACATCAACCACAAAGGTACCTTGCTACATCCTACACTACATCAACACCCCAAAGGTACCTTGCTACATCCTACACAACATCAACCACAAAGGTACCTTGCTACATCCTACACAACATCAACCCACAAGGTACCTTGCTAAAATCCTACATACATCAACCCCAAAGGTACCTTGCTACATCCTACACTACATCAACCACAAAAGGGACCTTGCTACATCCTACACAACATCAAACCACAAAGGTACCTTGCTACATCCTACACAACATCAACCACAAAGGTACCTTGCTACATCCTAACACAACATCAACCACAAAGGTACCTTGCTACATCCTACACAACATCAACCACAAAGGTACCTTGCTACATCCTACACAACATCAACCACAAAGGTACCCTTTTACATCCTACACAACATCAACCACAAAGGTACCTTGCTACATCCCAACATCATCAACCAAAAGGTACCTTGCTACATCCTACACAACATCAACCACAAAGGTACCTTGCTACATCCTACACAACATCAACCACCCAAAAGGGACCTTGCTACATCCTACACAACATCAACCACAAAGGTACAGTGCTACATCCTACACAACATCAACCACAAAGGTACCTTGCTACATCCTACACAACATCAACCACAAAGGTACCTTGCGCATCCTACACAACATCAACCACAAAGGTACCTTGTACATCCTACACAACATCAACCCAAAGGTACCTTGCTACTTTCCTTCACTACATCAACCACAAAGGTACCTTGCTACATCCTACACAACATCAACCACAAAGGTACCTTGCTACATCCTACACTACATCAACCACAAAGGTACCTTGCTACATCCTACACAACATCAACCACAAAGGTACCTTGCTACATCCTACACAACATCAACCACAAAGGTACCTTGCTACATCCTACACAACATCAACCACAAAGGTACCTTGCTTAAACCTACACATCATCAACCACAAAGGTACCTTGCTACACCTACACAACATCAACCACCCAAAAGGTACCTTGCTACATCCTACACAACATCAACCACAAAGGTACCTTGCTACATCCTACACAACATCAACCACAAAGGTACCTTGCTACATCCTACACTACATCAACCACAAAGGTACCTTGCTACTCCTACACAACATCAACCACAAAGGTACCTTGCTACATCCTACACAACTATCAAACCCAAAGGTACCTTGCTACAATCCTACACAACATCAACCACGAAGGTACCTTGCTACATCCTACACGACATCAACCACAAAGGTACCTTGCTACATCCTACACAACATCAACCACGAAGGTTCCTTGCTACATCCTACACAACATCAACCACAAAGGTACCTTGCTACATCTAACAACATCAACCACAAAGGTACCTTGCTAATCCTACACAACATCAACCACAAAGGTACCTTGCTACATCCTACACAACATCAACCACAAAGGTACCTTACTACCCTCCTACACAACATCAACCACAAAGGTACCTTGCTACATCCTACACAACATCAAAACCCCAAAGGTACCTTGCTACATCCTACACAACATCAACCACAAAGGTACCTTGCTACATCCTACACAACATCAACCACAAAGGTACCTTGTCATCCTACACTACATCAACCACAAAGGTACCCTTTTATCCTACACAACATTTAACCCAAAGGTACCCGCTACATCCTACACAACATCAACCACAAAGGTACCTTGCTAAAATCCTACACTACATCAACCACAAAGGTACCCTTTCTACATCCTACACTACATCAACCACAAAGGTAAACCCTTTCTACATCCTACACAACATCAACCACAAAGGTACCTTGCTACATCCTACACAACATCAACCACAAAGGTACCTTGCTACATCCTACACTACATCAACCAAAAGGTACCTTGCTACATCCTACAAATACTTCAACCACAAAGGTACCTTGCTACATCCTACACAACATCAACCACAAAGGTACCTTGCTACATCCTACACAACATCAACCACAAAGGTACCTTGCTACATCCTACACAACATCAACCACAAAGGTACCTTGCTACATCCTACACTACATCAACCACAAAGGTACCTTGCTACATCCTACACTACATCAACCACAAAGGTACCTTGCTACATCCTACACAACATCAACCACGAAGGTACCTTGCTACATCCCACACAACATTTAACCACAAGGTACCTTGCTACATCCTCACAACATCAACCACAAAGGTACCCTTGCTACATCCTACACAACATCAACCACGAAGGTTACCTTGCTACATCCTACACAACATCAACCACAAAGGTACCTTGCTACATCCTACACAACATCAACCACAAAGGTACTTTGGTTGGAACATTTGGAAGAGATTTACATGTTTAGATTTGACCTCATTTAATTTTTTTCTCTGCGATTTTTCCATAATTTTTATCATAGCTTTTTCTGTGTAGTTAAAATTATCTAGGAATTGTTTTTACAATCTCTGCGTAATATATTATATATATTATATATATATTTATATATATATAATAAAATATATATATAATTTTATATATATATATATATTTATATATATTTTAAATTTGTGGTTACAGGAAAGGGGGCCGGAGGGAAGAGGAGTGATTGGGGGGAATGATGATGTAAAGAGAGTAGTAAGGGGGAAAAAGTTAGCATATGAGAAGTTTTTTACAAAGTAGAAGTGATGCAAGGAGGGAAGAGTATATGGAGAAAAAGAGAGAAGTTAAGAGAGTGGTGAAGCAATGTAAAAAAGAGCAAATGAGAGTGGGTGAGATGTTATCAACAAATTTTGTTGAAAATAAGAAAAAGTTTTGGAGTGAGATTAACAAGTTAAGAAAGCCTAGAGAACAAATGGATTTGTCAGTTAAAAATAGGAGAGGAGAGTTATTAAATGGAGAGTTAGAGGTATTGGGAAGATGGAAGGAATATTTTGAGGAATTGTTAAATGTTGATGAAGATAGGGAAGCTGTGATTTCGTGTTTACCTGGAGTTTACCTGGAGAGAGTTCCGGGGGTCAACGCCCCCGCGGCCCGGTCTGTGACCAGGCCTCCTGGTGGATCAGAGCCTGATCAACCAGGCTGTTGCTGCTGGCTGCACGCAAACTAACGTACGAGCCACAGCCCGGCTGGTCAGGAACCGACTTTAGGTGCTTGTCCAATGCCAGCTTTAAGACTGTCAGGGGTCTGTTGGTAATCCCCCTTATGTATGCTGGGAGGCAGTTGAACAGTCTCGGGCCCCTGACACTTATTGTATGGTCTCTTAACGTGATAGTGACACCCCTGCTTTTCATTGGGGGGATGTTGCATCGTCTGCCAAGTCTTTTGCTTTCGTAGTGAGTGATTTTCGTGTGCAAGTTCAGTACTAGTCCCTCTAGGATTTTCCAGGTGTATATAATCATGTATCTCTCCCGCCTGCGTTCCAGGGAATACAGGTTTAGGAAACCTCAAGCGCTCCCAGTAATTGGGGTGTTTTATCTCCGTTTAATGCGCGCCTTTGAAGGTTCTCTGTACATTTTCTAGGTCACCAATTTCGCCTGCCTTGGAAGGTGCTGTTAGTGTCAGCAATATTCCAGCCTAGATAGAACAAGTGACCTGAAGAGTGTCATCATGGGCAGGGCCTCCTAGTTTTTGAAGGTTCTCATTATCCATCCTGTCATTTTTCTGGGCAGACGATTGATACAATGTTATGGTCCTTGAAGGTGAGATCCTCCGACATGATCACTCCAGGTCTTTGACGTTGGTTTTTTCGCTCTATTTTGTGGCCAGAATTTGTTTTGTACTCTGATGAAGATTTAATTTCCTGTGTTTGCCATATCTGAGAAATTGAAATTTCTCATCGTTAAACTTCATATTGTTTTCTGCAGCCCACTGAAAGATTTGGTTGATGTCCGCCTGGAGTGTTGCAGTGTCTGCAATGGAAGACACTGTCATGCAGATTCGGGTGTCATCTGCAAAGGAAGACACGGTGCTCTGGCTGACATCCTTGTCTATGTCAGATATGAGGATGAGGAACAAGATGGGAGCAAGTACGGTGCCTTGTGGAACAGAGCTTTTCACCGTAGTGCCACTGACTCTGCTGCACCACAACAAGTCCGATACCTGAAGGGTGTATACTTCTACACAACCAAGCAATATAAGAACACAATGCTGTCTTCAGAAATCCATCAGCACCTCCAGGATGGAACAGTCAAGTATACCTGCGACCAAACTGTTACATACACCACTGCAGACATGACCAGACTACTCACTGCCAACACCCAACACCTTGTGGAAGTCTAGTACACCTCAAAGAGGAAATTCAGGATGCTTCAGAATGGGGACCTTGAAGACGGTACCCTCCTCTAGCACCACTATCCATGACCATTCACCATGAAGATAAGTTTACCCAGCACTTTGCTGTCCGCTAAAGCTGGGGTGTGGCTCCAATCGACCCTGTAACTGCTGCCTCTGCCCGACTGCACTTCTCTTCGGGGAAGTCAGCGCAAGATAGAAGACGACGACACCCTCCAACCGGAGGGCCAAAGAAAGAAGAAGATGATCGTGTCCCCCCACCCGAGGGGCCACTGCCGGGTCACCATCTGGAGAAGACCCGGGCCGGAAATACCGGCGAATCAACATGAATGAATAGAAGGCCTACTGACCCATGCGAGGCAGGTCCTTATCAAAACAACCTCTACCTATGATGAGGACGGGTAGACGATGAAATCATGTGACTCCTGTGTTGTTGGGTTGGTGGTGCTTAAGTATCATGTATGCCAATGTTTTTGAAATTTTGTAGTTTCCAGTGTTGCGTTCTATTGTGTCGGTGACGGCGATTAGTGAGGCTTCTAGGCACCGTCGGCGTCTGAGGTCTGGTTCGGTGAGAACGAGTTGTGCCTCGTTCCAGTTCATCAAATGTCCCGTGGAGTCTCTGTGGAGGACACAGGCGTACCTTACATCGTCTCTGTTAGAGGCATTTCGATGCTCATTATTACAACCCAGGATTCAAATGGCCTGTTACCCCGGGTGTAATGGGAGCAAAATAAACACAGCAGAAAAAGTTTAGACTTATATTATCCTTCACCAATTTAGAACAGCAATATGTACACTATGTACAGTGATAAGTATAGTGCACTCCACGGTAAGCAAGGCAGAAATAGAAGCCACAAGATAGCAGACCGTGCTTCAACCAGCTCTAGAATGGGAATGACAAGGGCAGACAGTAGAGTGGTACCCACATAACCTCTGCGATTGCCAAAACCATCTTCTTATTGGCTAGAACCTGGTCACTAGTTGAACGACGGGGCCCCATCATCAACTCTTAGCAACCTGGTTCGCTGGTTGGGGGAGATAGCCTGTAAATGAGGGTGTGTACATGCGCCGAATAAAGGTTACGTACTCTTTGCATGCCACACTCATTCAGGCGGACTGCAAGATCTCTGCCTGTCTCGCCTACATATTTCTTGGGACAGAACGTATATATATAAACAATCGCAGACAGGCGATCTTAACTATGTAAGACAAGCCATCCACCCCCGTAGCTTGTCTTGCATATATATACATGTATATATTAATGAAAGTTGCTTTAAGGCCACGTGATACATAAAAATTGCATATTTAATAAGTATTACGGATACTAATTAAAAGATGACTCTGTTATTGAGTCTACTTTCAGTCCGTATAGAGCTTTATCACGACTTGATGAAGCTCCACACAGAGCCAAGTGTCACAATGAGCTCTTCTTTTGGCCTTATGTTCATGTCTTCACGTTCATTAGTAATCCGCTAGTTCATCCGGGTAGAGTTGTCTTAATCCCATAATCTAGTTGGCATCTGTGTCAGTGTTGCAGAGTCTGTGTAACTGTGTCCAAGGCCGCGTCCACACCCTCTACCACCCTGTATGTAAGTCACTCGTTTGACTTTTTTGGGGGTTATGTTGGGTGATTTACGCATAGTTTACCTTGTATGTTAATTGTAGTTATGTGTATTTGTACCTAAATAAACTTAACTGTCCCGTAGCTTGGTTGGTAGCACACTTAGTTGACAGACTGTGGCCCGTGGTTCGATTTCCGGTACGTGTGGAAATATTGTACGTGTATCCTTAAGACACCTGCTGTCACTGTTCATCTAGCAGTAAGTAGGTACCTGGGTGTTAGTCACCTTACACCTGCTGGCCCAGCTCACCTAGCAGTAAGTAGGTACCTGGGTGCTAGCCCACTGTTGTGGGTGGCATCCTTAATTTGCCAGAAATGTTCTACATAACCAGGGACTTTTATGTAGTATGTCACTGGTGTCAGCTATGGTCTTTATAAGTTAGTGTTACCAGTGTTACCAGTGTCACCAGTGTCACCAGACAGTGTTACCAGTGTCACCAGTGTTAGCAGTGTCACCAGACAGTGTTACCAGTGTCACCAGTGTTAGCAGTGTCACCAGACAGTGTTACCAGTGTCACCAGTGTTAGCAGTGTCACCAGTGTTAGCAGTGTCACCAGACAGTGTTACCAGAGTCACCAGTGTTAGCAGTGTCACCAGTGTTAGCAGTGTCACCAGACAGTGTTACCAGTGTCACCAGTGTTAGCAGTGTCACCAGACAGTGTTACCAGAGTCACCAGTGTTAGCAGTGTCACCAGACAGTGTTACCAGTGTCACCACTGTCACCAGACAGTGTTACCAGTGTCACCAGTGTTAGCAGTGTCACCAGACAGTGTTACCAGAGTCACCAGACAGTGTTACCAGAGTCACCAGTGTTAGCAGTGTCACCAGACAGTGTTACCAGTGTCACCAGTGTTAGCAGTGTCACCAGACAGTGTTACCAGTGTCACCAGTGTTAGCAGTGTCACCAGACAGTGTTACCAGTGTCACCAGTGTTAGCAGTGTCACCAGACAGTGTTAGCAGTGTCACCAGACAGTGTTACCAGAGTCACCAGTGTTAGCAGTGTCACCAGACAGTGTTACCAGTGTCACCAGTGTTAGCAGTGTCACCAGACAGTGTTATCAGTGTCACCAGTGTTAGCAGTGTCACCAGACAGTGTTAGCAGTGTCACCAGACAGTGTTACCAGAGTCACCAGTGTTAGCAGTGTCACCAGACAGTGTTACCAGTGTCACCAGTGTTAGCAGTGTCACCAGACAGTGTTACCAGTGTCACCAGTGTTAGCAGTGTCACCAGACAGTGTTACCAGAGTCACCAGTGTTAGCAGTGTCACCAGACAGTGTTACCAGAGTCACCAGTGTTAGCAGTGTCACCAGACAGTGTTACCAGAGTCACCAGTGTTAGCAGTGTCACCAGACAGTGTTACCAGAGTCACCAGTGTTAGCAGTGTCACCAGTGTTAGCAGTGTCACCAGTGTTAGCAGTGTCACCAGACAGTGTTACCAGAGTCACCAGTGTTAGCAGTGTCACCAGACAGTGTTACCAGTGTCACCAGTGTTAGCAGTGTCACCAGACAGTGTTACCAGTGTCACCAGTGTTAGCAGTGTCACCAGACAGTGTTACCAGAGTCACCAGTGTTAGCAGTATCACCAGACAGTGTTACCAGAGTCACCAGTGTTAGCAGTATCACCAGACAGTGTTACCAGTGTCACCAGTGTTAGCAGTGTCACCAGACAGTATCGCCAGACAGTGTCACCAGACAGTGTCACCAGACAGTGTTGCCAGTGTTGTCATAGTGTCAGCTGGAGACAGCGACAGTGTTGTCAGACAACCTTCAGAACCAGTTGACCTTGCACTTTCTTATAAGTATTCTGGATCACCAGCGCCACTGCTTCCCCCACTTCATCCTGCTGAAGGGTTCTTCATCCAAGGAATTGAAGTTACGCTTCCTTGCCTTGGATCAAACATACCTACCTACCTGGAATCTACCTGGAGGGCATTCCGGGGATCAACGCCCCCGCGGCCCGGTCCACTACCAAGCCTCCCGGTGGATCAGGCGTTATCAACCAGGCTGTTACTGCTGGCCGCACGTAGTCCAACATAAAAGCCACAGCCCGGTTGATCCAGCACTGACTTTAGGTACCTATCCAGCTCCCTCTTGAAGACAACCAGGGGTCTATTGGTAATTCCCCTTATGGCTGGTGGAAGGCTGTTGAACAGTCTTGGGGACCGGACACTTACTGTTTCTTCTCTTAGTGTACCAGTGACGCCCTTACCTTTGATTGGGAGTATGTTGCATCGCCTGCCAAGTCTTTTACTTTCGTAGGGAGTGATTTCTGCGTGCAGATTAGGGACCAGTCCCTCCAGGATCTTCCAGGTGTAGATTATGATGTATCTCTCTCGCCTGCGCTCCAGTGAGTACAAGTCAAGTGCTTCCAAGAGTTCCCAGTAGTTAAGGTGTTTGACAGAACTTATACGTGCAGTAAAGGTTCTCTGTACATTCTCTAGCTCTGCAATTTCATCTGCCTTGAATGAGGATGTTAATGTACAGCAGTATTCCAGCCTAGAGAGAATAAGTGATTTAAAAAGGATCATTGGCATCTCTTGTCTTGAATGTTCTCATTATCCATCCTATCAGTTTCCTCGCAGATGTGATAGTGGCATTGTTGTGGTCCTTGGAGGTGAGATCCTCATCCATTACAACTCCCAGGTCCTTCACATTACTTTTCCGCTCTATTGTGTGATTGGAGTTTGTAGTATACTCAGTTCTAGTTATTATCTCCTCCAGTTTACCATAACGGAATAGTTGGAATTAGTCTTCATTGAACACCATATTGTTTGGAAATAAATGGTATAAAATACCGACACAATGGAAATATAAACACAAATGCAGTATAATGTGAACCTTTATTCACTACGTTTCGCCCACACAGTGGGCGAATTCTTCACCTGACCTCAGCATTCTGAACCGGACTATAAATACTCGCGTTCCTTCCACCCCAGGTAGTTCTGTTTGTGACTTGAAAAAGCCCACTGTGTGGGCGAAACGTAGTCAATAAAGGATCACATTATACTGCATTTGTGTTTATATTTCCACCATATTGTTTACCGTTGCTCACTGGTAAACTTGGTTTACATCATCTTCGAGGTTAACAGTGTCGTCAGTAGACATTCTCATGCAGATCCTAGTGACTTTGTTTTGGATAATTATGTTTAATAAGTGGTTTTAAATACGGCAGGTTAATAAATAAGACACTTGTGTGTCTTGTCGTGTTGATATATCATTTATTCAGACTCTGTCCCAGCAACGTATTGGAATGTTGATGTGGGCGGAACGTTGCAAGAATAAAGATACCCAAATGTTACATATAGATACCCAGATGTTACATATAGATACCCAGATGTTACATATAGATACCCAGATGTTACATAAGTGTCTTGTTCACCACACATATGTTGCTATGTATGGTAATTGTATGGTTACCTAATTTGTATAACGGTATTTATGTACAGTTATATGCCGAGTCCCGTGGCTCGGTTGGTAGCGCACTCAGCTCACACGTTGTAGTTCGTGGTTCGATCCACGGTACGGCTGGAAACATTAGGACGTGTTTCCTTAAGACACTTGCTGTCCATGTTCACCTAGCATTAAGTAGGTAGCTGGGTGTTGTGGGATCAGATACCTTGCTTTGTGAGATTAGATACCTTGCTTTGTGGGATCAGATACCTTACTTTGTGGGATCAGATACCTTGCTTTGTGGGATCAGATACCTTGCTTTGTGGGATCAGATACCTTGCTTTGTGAGATTAGATACCTTGCTTTGTGGGATCAGATACCTTGCTTTGTGGGATCAGATACCTTGCTTTGTGAGACTAGATACCTTGCTTTGTGGGATCAGATACCTTGCTTTGTGAGATTAGATACCTTGCTTTGTGGGATCAGATACCTTGCTTTGTGGGATCAGATACCTTGCTTTGTGGGATCAGATACCTTGCTTTGTGGGATTAGATACCTTGCTTTGTGGGATCAGATACCTTGCTTTGTGGGATCAGATACCTTGCTTTGTGGGATCAGATACCTTGCTTTGTGAGATTAGATACCTTGCTTTGTGGGATCAGATACCTTGCTTTGTGGGATCAGATACCTTGCTTTGTGAGACTAGATACCTTGCTTTGTGGGATCAGATACCTTGCTTTGTGAGATTAGATACCTTGCTTTGTGGGATCAGATACCTTGCTTTGTGGGATCAGATACCTTGCTTTGTGGGATCAGATACCTTGCTTTGTGGGATTAGATACCTTGCTTTGTGGGACCAGATACCTTGCTTTGTGGGATCTGATACCTTGCTTTGTTGGATCAGATACCTTGCTTTGTGGGATCAGATACCTTGCTTTGTGAGATCAGATACCTTGTTTTGTGAGATCAAATACCTTGCTTTGTGAGATTAAATACCTTGCTTTGTGGGATCAGATACCTTGCTTTGTGAGATCAGATACCTTGCTTTGTGGGATCAGATATCTTGCTTTGTGAGATCAGATACCTTGCTTTGTGAGATCAGATACCTTTCTTTGTGAATAGTACCTTGTTTTTGAGATTGATACCTTGCTTTGTGAATCAAAAACCCTTTCTTTGTGAGATCAGATACCTTCTTTTTGGGGATAGTACCTTGTTTGTGAGATCGATACCTTGCTTGGAGGCAGGGGTACCTTTTCTTTGTGGATCAGATACCTTGCTTTGTGAGTCAATACCTTGCTTTGTGAGACAGTACCCTTTCTTTGTGAGTCAGATACCTTTCCCTTTTTGAGATCAGATACCTTGCTTTGTGAGATCGTACCTTTCTTTGTGAGATCAGTACCCCTTGTGAGATCAATACCTTGTTTTGTGGATTATATCCTTGCTTTGTGAGACAAACCTTCTTTGTGGGATCAAAAACCCTTTCTTTGTGAATCGAAACCCTTGTTTTAGAAAACCCCAAAATGCCCCCCTTAAGGACATTTGTTTAGCTCTTTAATTATTCACCTCATACCCATCCTGGGGGCAATGATCAAAAATTACAGGGTACTAATCGGTCCAGGCTATACCCCAACATTAAGAAGTACTAATGGGGCCTGGGGGTTTTCTCAAAATTTTCAGGATACATAATAGGTAGGGACTGTACCTCAAACACTACGAGGTACATAAGGGTCCTGGGGACTGTATCTCACATTAAGAGGGCTTAAAGGGCCGGGATGTATTAACTTTTCAGGGTACATAATACGCCCAGGAACGTACCTAACATTACAGGGTAATAAAGGGTCCTGGGAAAGTATCTCAACTTCAGAGGTAAAAAGGGGCTGGGGTGTATCTCAACTCACAGAGGAATAAAGGGTCTGGGACGGGCCCCTCAACATTAAGAGGTCTAATAAGTAGGGGGCTGTACCTAACGTACGGGAATAAAGGGTCCCGGGACTGTCTCAAAATTACAGAGGGACATAATGGGTTGGGAATGTTTTCAAAAATTACGAGGTACATAATGGGTCCTGGGACGTTCTCAAAATTACAGAGTTACATAATGGGTCCCGGGGCAGTACCCAACATTACAGAGGGAAAATAAGTTTGGGGGTGACCTCAACGTTACGGGTCATAATGGGTTCTGGGCTGTACCTCAACATACAGAGGTACTAATGGTCCTGGGTTGTTTCTCAACTTAAAGGGTCATAATGGGTCCTGGGATGTTCTCAACTTTTCAGAGGTCATTTTGGGTCTGGGACTTTATTCAAATTTTTCAGAGGTACATAAAGGGGGGTTTGGACTGTCCTCAACATTACAGAGGTATAATGGGGCCTGGGGCGTATCTCAACATTTCGAGGTGCATTTTAATGGGTCCGGGGGGTATTCAAATTACAGAAGTCATAATGGGTCCCGGGACTGTATCTCAAAATTCAAAGGGACTAATGGGTCCAGGGATGTATCCAAAAATTTCAGATGAAATAAGGGTTTTAGGGAAAGTACCCAACTTCTAGGTACATAATGGGTCATGGGACTGTGTTAAAAAATTACAATGTACATAATGGGTCCTGGGACAGTACCTTAAAAATTACAGAGGTACATAATAAGTCCGGGGGTGTCCCTTTAAAGTTACAGCGGTCATAATGGGTCTGGGGGCGTTTCATCAAACAGAGGTTTTCATAATGGGGGCCCTGGGATGTATCTCAAAATAAAGGGTACATAATAATCGGGATTTACCTTAACGTTCAAGGGTAATAATGGGTCCTGGGACTGTTATCATACGGGAAAAAGGGTCCTGGGACTGTACTCAAAATTTCAAGGTAATAATGGGTCCTGGGACAGTTAAAAACAGCATTACAGAGGTAATAAAAGTCCGTGGGCCCGTACCTCAACGTTACAGAGGTACATAATGGGTCCTGGGACTGTATCTCAACATTACAGAAGTACATAATGGGTCCTGGGACTGTATCTCAACATTACAGAGGTACATAATGGGTCCTGGGACAGTACCTCAATATTACAGACGTACATAATAAGTCCAGGGACTGTACCTCAACATTACAGAGGTACATAATGGGTCCTGGGACAGTACCTCAATATTACAGAGGTACATAATAAGTCCAGGGACTGTACCTCAACATTACAGAGGTACATAATGGGTCCAGGGACTGTACCTCAACACTACAGAGGTACATAATGGGTCCTGGGTCTGTATCTCAACATTACAGAGGTACATAATGGGTCCTGGGACTGTATCTCAACATTACAGAGGTACATAATGGGTCCTGGGACTGTATCTCAACATTACAGAGGTACATAATGGGTCCTGGGACTGTATCTCAACATTACAGAAGTACATAATTACATAATGGGTCCTGGGACTGTATCTCAACATTACAGAGGTACATAATGGGTCCAGGGACTGTATCTCAACATTACAGAGGAACATAATGGGTCCAGGAACTGTACCTCAACATTACAGAGGTACATAATGGGTCCTGGGACTGTATCTCAACATTACAGAGGTACATAATGGGTCCAGGAACTGTACCTCAACATTACAGAGGTACATAATGGGTCTAAACAAGTTACAGTGGTAATGTACCAGTTACAGAGGTAATGTTCAAGTTACAGTGGTAATGTACCAGTTACAGTGGTAACCAGGAGTTTACCTGGAGAGAGTTCCGGGGGTCAACGCCCCCGCGGCCCGGTCTGTGACCAGACCTCCTGGTGGATCAGAGCCTGATCAACCAGGCTGTTACTGCTGGCTGCACGCAAACCAACGTACGAACCACAGCCCGGCTGGTTAGGAACCGACTTTAGGTGCTTGTCCAGTGCCAGCTTGAAGACTGCCAGGGGTCTGTTGGTAATCCCCCTTATGTATGCTGAGAGGCAGTTGAACAGTCTCGGGCCCCTGACACTTATTGTATGGTCTCTTAACGTGCTAATGACACCCCTGCTTTTCATTGGGGGGATGTTGCATCGTCTGCCAAGTCTTTTGCTTTAGTAGTGAGTGATTTTCGAGTGCAAGTTCGGTACTAGTCCCTCTAGGATTTTCCAGGTGTATATAATCATGTATCTCTCCCGCCTGCATTCCAGGGAATACAGGTTCAGGAACCTCAAGCGCTCCCAGTAATTGAGGTGTTTTATCTCCGTTGTGTGCGCCGTGAAGGTTCTCTGTACATTTTCTAGGTCAGCAATTTCACCTGCCTTGAAAGGTGCTGTTAGTGTGCAGCAATATTCCAGCCAATATAGAACAAGTGACCTGAAGAGTGTCATCATGGGCTTGGCATCCCAAGTTTTGAAGGTTCTCATTATCCATCCTGTCATTTTTCTAGCAGATGCGATTGATACAATGTTATGGCCCTTGAAGGTGAGATCCTCCGACATGATCACTCCCAGGTCTTTGACGTTGGTGTTTCGCTCTATTTTGTGGCCAGAATTTGTTTTGTACTCTGATGAAGATTTAATTTCCTCGTGTTTGCCATATCTGAGTAATTGAAATTTCTCATCGTTAAACTTCATATTGTTTTCTGCAGCCCACTGAAAGATTTGGTTGATGTCCGCCTGGAGTGTTGCAGTGTCTGCAATGGAAGACACTGTCATGCAGATTCGGGTGTCGTGTGCAAAGGAAGACACGGTGCTCTGGCTGACATCCTTGTCTATGTCAGATATGAGGATGAGGAACAAGATGGGAGCAAGTACTGTGCCTTGTGGAACAGAGCTTTTCACCGTAGCTGCCTCGGACTTTACTCTGTTGACTACTACTCATTGTGTTCTGTTAGTGAGGAAATTATAGATCCATCGACCGACTTTTCCTGTTATTCCTTTAGCAGCATTTTGTGCGCTATTACGCCATGGTCACACTTGTCGAAGGCTTTTGCAAAGTCTGTATATATAACATCTGCATTCTTTTTGTCTTCTAGTGCATCTAGGACCTTGTCGTAGTGATCCAATAGTTTAGACAGACAGGAGCGACCTGTTCTAAACCCATGTTGCCCTGGGTTGTGTAACTGATGGGTTTCTAGATGAGTGGTGATCTTGCTTCTTAGGACCCTTTCAAAGATTTTTATGATATGGGATGTTAGTGCTATCGGTCTGTAGTTCTTTGCTATTGCTTTACTGCCCTCTTTGTGGAGTGGGGCTATGTCTGTTGTTTTTAGTAACTGTGGGACGACCCCCGTGTCCATGCTCCCTCTCCATAGGATGGTAAAAGCTCGTGATAGGGGCTTCTTGCAGTTCTTGATGAACACGGAGTTCTGTGAGTCTGGCCCTGGGGCAGAGTGCATGGGCATGTCATTTATCGCCTGTTCGAAGTCATTTGGCGTCAGGATAACATCAGATAGGCTTGTGTTAACCAAATTCTGTGGCTCTCTCATAAAAAATTCATTTTGATCTTCGACTCTCAGTCTGGTTAGCGGCTTGCTAAAAACTGAGTCATATTGGGACTTGAGTAGCTCACTCATTTCCTTGCTGTCATCTGTGTAGGACCCATCTTGTTTAAGTAGGGGCCCAATACTGGACGTTGTTCTCGACTTTGATTTGGCATAGGAGAAGAAATACTTTGGGTTTCTTTCGATTTCATTTATGGCTTTTGGTTCTTCCCGCGATTCCTGACTCCTATAAGATTCCTTTAGCTTAAGTTTGATGCTTGCTATTTCTCTGACCAGTGTCTCCCTATGCCTTTCAGATATATTGACCTCTTTTAGCAGCTCTGTTATTCTTTTCCTTCGCCTGTAAAGGGAGCGCCTGTCCCTTTCTATTTTACATCTACTCCTCCTTTTTCTTAGAGGAATAAGCCTTGTGCATACATCGAGTGCCACCGAGTTAATCTGTTCTAGGCATAAGTTGGGGTCCGTGTTGCTTAGTATATCTTCCCAGCTTATATTAGTTAGGATTTGGTTTACTTGGTCCCACTTTATGTTTTTGTTATTGAAGTTGAATTTGGTGAATGCTCTCTCGTGACTAATCTCATTATGTCGGTCTGGGGCTCCACGCATACATGTCTGAACCTCAATTATGTTGTGATCTGAGTATATTGTTTTTGATATGGTGACATTTCGTATCAGATCATCATTGTTAGTGAATATGAGGTCTAGTGTATTCTCCAGTCTAGTTTAAATTGGTTTAAATTTTTTTAAATTTAATTTTGTGCAGAGATTTAAAAGCTCGTGCGAGTGTGAGTTTTCATCAGAGCTGCCTCCTGGTGTTATTACTGCAACAATATTATTTGCTATATTCCTCCATTTTAGGTGCCTTAAGTTGAAATCCCCCAGGAGCAAGATGTTGGGTGCAGGAGCTGGCAGATTTTCCAGACAGTGGTCAATTTTTAACAGCTGTTCCTGGAATTGCTGGGATGTTGCATCCAGAGGCTTGTAGACTACCACAATGACTAGGTTTTGGTTCTCGATCTTTACTGCTAAAACTTCCACTACATCATTTGAGGCATTCAGCAGTTCTGTGCAAACAAGTGACTCTGCAATATACAGGCCACCCCCCCCCCCTTTTGCCTGTTCACCCTGTCGCATCTGTATAGGTTGTAACCTGGGATCCATATTTCGTTGCCCAAGTGATCCTTTATGTGGCTCTCAGTGAAAGCCGCGAACATTGCCTTTGCCTCTGCAAGCAGTCCACGGAAGAAAGGTATTTTGTTGTTTGTTGCTGGCTTTAGACCCTGTATATCTGCAAAGAAGAATGTCATCGGACTGGTGGTATTGTTGGTACTGGGGGATGATTTTTTTTCCGGCATTAGTATCTGTATCTGTTGGTTTGGAGTGGAGGCCATCGACTGTGGTTCCACTCCAGGAATGACTGGATTTGGTGTACGATTTCTGCCATTTCCTGCCAGTTTTTTATCCTTCCTGGCACTAAAAAACCTCTCCCTCTTGAGTGGCTGTGGCTACCCAGGTTTTCCCATGGCCTGGATGTTTTGTACCTTTTTGTCCCCTTTAGATGGTGTGCCTGGCAATTTAAGTTATAGCACAATCTTTCCTGTACTAAAGAGGTACACATTTCAGGGTGAAAAAGCTTACAGGAAGGGAGTTTGCATTTTCCTGTTGACATATGGGCACGGCATTTTTTAGGGTGGTCATAGTTGCACGTCTCATCTGTTTTTCCAGATTTCCCATGCCTGCAGATACCAAGTGCATAGTATGTGCACAGGCTTGGTTTCCGTTTGCCTTGGGTTTCTGAAACTGTATTCCCTGTTGGTGCATGTTTCCCTGTCATATTCCTATCCTCCCTAGCACCAGCAATGGAGCTCCCACTAGTTGTTTTTGGTAATATATCCTCATTATTGCTAGTGGAGTCCTCTTGTTTGCTATTTCCTGTGGTATTTCTAGTTTGCAATTTTGGTTTTATCTTATCTTTGACTACACTTGTTTCCCCACTACGGCTCCTGTCTCCCATGAGGTCATTTATATGTATTCCTTCCTGCGTACAATTCCCGACTACCTGGACAAAATCTCCAGCTTCACCATTACTGTCTCCCAGGACAGCACCTCCAGCTTCACCATTACTGTCTCCCAGGACAGCACCTTCAGCTTCCATTACGCCGGACAGCACTCAGCTCACATTACTGTCTACCAGGACAGCACTATCAGCCCCACATTTACTGACAACCGGGACATCACCTCCAGCCTTACAGTTTCTGTCTACATAACCAGCATCAAGGCAGTACCTTCCAGCCCAGACTTTTTATGTTCTCATCTGTTGTAGAAAGCTTCCAGGTTGTCTATGAAAGCAGCTTTGATGATATCCTCTTTTAATACCAATGTGATATTAGTCCACAGATTTATCTCATTTGGACATACCCAAAAACACTTCCCAGTTTTAATACTTCTTGTAGATAGTTCTTGGATATTTGCACAAGTGGCGTGACACCAATTTCCACAAAAATGACAATTTATCCATGTGGAAGCCCGTTTGTTTGACTGACTGCGGACTACACACAGCTTCATAATGATTTGAATGGTTGATTTACTGTAATTCTACTAGCAACCTCTTGAATATTCTATTAATAACCTCCTTAAAGTGAAGCTCTAGCTATTTGTATTTCTATTTCTAACTGTACTTGTATATTAGGACAGCTTACCGGTGTACGTTCCTGTTTTTATTTACTGTTTGTGTTTATAAGGGCGCCTACAACCCCATCCGTTTACAGTCTGCTTTATTGTCCAACGAATCCGTTTGAAATCGGTATTGTACAAGTTACAGTGGTAATGTACAAGTTACAGTGGTAATGTACAAGTTACAGTGGTAATGTACAAGTTACAGTGGTAATGTACCAGTTACAGTGGTAATGTACCAGTTACAGTGGTAATGTACCAGTTACAGTGGTAATGAACCAGCTACAGTGGTAATGTACCAGTTACAGTGGTAATGTACCAGTTACAGTCGTAATGTACAAGTTACAGTGGTAATGTACAAGTTACAGTGGTAATGTACCAGTTACAGTGGTAATGTATCAGTTACAGTGGTAATGTACCAGTTACAGAGATAATGTACCAGTTACAGTGGTAATGTACCAGTTACAGTGGTAATGTACAAGTTACAGTGGTAATGTACAAGTTACAGTAGTAATGTACCAGTTACAGTGGTAATGTACAAGTTACAGTGATAATGTACAAGTTACAGTGGTAATGTACAAGTTACAGTGGTAATGTACAAGTTACAGTGGTAATGTACCAGTTACAGTGGTAATGTACCAGTTACAGTGGTAATGTACCAGTTACAGTGGTAATGTACCAGTTACAGTGGTAATGTACCAGTTACAGTGGTAATGTACCAGTTACAGTGGTAATGTACCAGTTACAGTGGTAATGTAACAGTTACAGTGGTAATGTACCAGTTACAGTGGTAATGTACCAGTTACAGTGGTAATGAGTTATTTAGGTAAACATGAATTAGATGACTGCTTAATATGACCAGCAAGTTAGTGGCCTTCTGTATGTGCCTAACACGTTTGTTACAGGTAAACTATATTACTGTACTGTGACGAGAATATACTTGCATTTGTATTTGCATATGAAACTAAATATACATGTCTCGTAGCTTGGTAGCGCACTCAGCTCACACACTGAGGTCCGGGGATCGATCCCCAGTACGGGTGGAAACAATAGGACGTGTTTCCTTAAGATACCTACTGTCCATTTCACCTAGTAGTAAATAGGTACCTGGGTGTTAGTGGACTGGTGTGGGTCGCATCCTGGGTGTTAGTGGACTGGTGTGGGTCGCATCCTGGGTGTTAGTGGACTGGTGTGGGTCATATCCTGGGTGTTAGTGGACTGGTGTGGGTCACATCCTGGGTGTTAGTGGACTGGTGTGGGTCACATCCTGGGTGTTAGTGGACTGGTGTGGGTCACATCCTGGGTGTTAGTGGACTGGTGTGGGTCACATCCTGGTGTTAGTGGACTGGTGTGGTCACATCCTGGGTGTTAGTGGACTGGTGTGGGTCACATCCTGGGTGTTATGTGGACTGGTGTGGGTCACATCCTGGGTGTTAGTGAACTGGTGTGGGTCACATCCTGGGTGTTAGTGGACTTGTGGGGTCACATCCTGGGTGTGGGTCACATCCTGGGTGTTAGTGGACTGGTGTGGGTCACATCCTGGGTGTTAGTGGACTGGTGTGGGTCACATCCTGGGTGTTAGTGGACTGGTGTGGGTCACATCCTGGGTGTTAGTGGACTGGTGTGGGCCACATCCTGGGTGTTAGTGGACTGGTGTGGGTCACATCCTGGGTGTTAGTGGACTGGTGTGGGTCACATCCTGGGTGTTAGTGAACTGGTGTGGGTCACATCCTGGGTGTTAGTGGACTTGTGTGGGTCACATCCTGGGTGTGGGTCACATCCTGGGTGTTAGTGGACTGGTGTGTGTCACATCCTGGGTGTTAGTGGACTGGTGTGGGTCACATCCTGGGTGTTAGTGGACTGGTGTGGGTCACATCCTGTGTGTTAGTGGACTGGTGTGGGTCACATCCTGGGTGTTAGTGGACTGGTGTGGGTCACATCCTGGGTGTTAGTGGACTGGTGTGGGTCACATCCTGGGTGTTAGTGAACTGGTGTGGGTCACATCCTGGGTGTTAGTGGACTTGTGTGGGTCACATCCTGGGTGTGGGTCACATCCTGGGTGTTAGTGGACTGGTGTGGGTCACATCCTGGGTGTTAGTGGACTGGTGTGGGTCACATCCTGGGTGTTAGTGGACTGGTGTGGGTCACTTCCTGGGTGCTAGTGGACTGGTGTGGGTCACATCCTGGGTGTTAGTGGACTGGTGTGGGTCACATCCTGGGTGTTAGTGGACTGGTGTGGGTCACATCCTGGGTGTTAGTGAACTGGTGTGGGTCACATCCTGGGTGTTAGTGGACTGGTGTGGGTCACATCCTGGGTGTTAGTGGACTGGTGTGGGTCACATCCTGGGTGTTAGTGGACTGGTGTGGGTCACATCCTGGGTGTTAGTGGACTGGTGTGGGTCACATCCTGGGTGTTAGTGAACTGGTGTGGGTCACATCCTGGGTGTTAGTGGACTTGTGTGGGTCACATCCTGGGTGTGGGTCACATCCTGGGTGTTAGTGGACTGGTGTGGGTCGCATCCTGGGTGTTAGTGAACTGGTGTGGGTCACATCCTGGGTGTTAGTGGACTTGTGTGGGTCACATCCTGGGTGTGGGTCACATCCTGGGTGTTAGTGGACTGGTGTGGGTCGCATCCTGGGTGTTAGTGGACTGGTGTGGGTCGCATCCTGGGTGTTAGTGGACTAGTGTGGGTCACATCCTGGGTGTTAGTGGACTGGTGTGGGTCACATCCTGGGTGTTAGTGGACTGGTGTGGGTCACATCCTGGGACAAAACTGACCTAATTTGCGGGAAATGTTCAGCATAACAAGGGACTTTCTATATAGTAGTATGTCACTGATGTCAGCTATGATCTGTATACCTTGTACATGTACTTGTATACCTTTTACATGTACTGGTATACCTTGTACATGTACTGGTATACCTTGTACATGTACTTGTATACCTTGTACATGTACTGGTATACCTTTTACATGTACTGGTATACCTTGTACATGTACTTTTATACCTTGTACATGTACTTGTATACCTTGTACATGTACTTGTATACCTTGTACATGTACTTGTATACCTTTTACATGTACTTGTATACTTTGTACATGTACTTGTATACCTTGTACATGTACTTGTATACCTTGTACATGTACTCGTATACCTTGTACATGTACCTGTATACCTTGTACATGTACTTGTATACCTTGTACATGTACTTGTATACCTTGTACATGTACTTGTATACCTTTTACATGTACTTGTATACTTTGTACATGTACTTGTATACCTTGTACATGTACTTGTATACCTTGTACATGTACTCGTATACCTTGTACATGTACCTGTATACCTTGTACATGTACTTGTATACCTTGTACATGTACTTGTATATACCTTGTACATGTACTTGTATACCTTGTACATGTACTTGTATACCTTGTACATGTACTTGTATACCTTGTACATGTACCTGTATACCTTGTACATGTATTTTTATACCTTGTACATGTACTTGTATACCTTGTACATGTACTTGTATACCTTGTACATGTACTTGTATACCTTGTACATGTACTTGTATACCTTGTACATGTACTTGTATACCTTGTACATGTACCTGTATACCTTGTACATGTACTTTTATACCTTGTACATGTACTTGTATACCTTGTACATGTACTTGTATACCTTGTACATGTACTTGTATACCTTGTACATGTACTTGTATACCTTGTACATGTACTTGTATACCTTGTACATGTACTTGTATACCTTGTACATGTACTTGTAGTAAATAAAGATATTATTATTATTATTATTATTATTATTATTATTATTATTATTATTATTATTACTTCAGATATTCCAGTAGTTTGGTACAGCTTCGTATTTTTAATAACTATTTCCTGGTCATTTTCTGGCTTCATTTCTCTTTTCTTTTTTCAAGTTTTAGTAACCTATCGTTGATAGCTTATAGACCTCTTCATTTATCTACCATTAAAAACTAATTTGATAGTTTTCTGTAATATTCCTTACCTTATGCTGGTCAGGTATATATATATATTCATATCGAGGTGGATGTTCAGAGGTATACATTTGTATGTTTTACTCGAGCAGTAGTTCAGGAGAACTTCCACGAGATCGATACATCATGAACACAGACTGGAGCAGTTGTGTCACAGGTAAACTGGCGGGTATACGGTTCACCACACGTTTCTTTAATCCAGTGGACGTAGTGCTCAGGGGTGAGATGGTGCTGATAGCAACTGATGACACTGTAACACCTTGAGGGGGAAAGAAGACGTGGAAGAAGAATATCTCAATATTTACGACAGTCATCATCAGACATCAGTGGTGGGAGAAGCAAGTGAGGGCCGTGTCCAGTCTCACCCCCAGTCATCAGTGGTGGGAGAAGCAAGTGAGGGTCGTGTCCAGAGTCTCACCCCCAGACATCAGTGGTGGGAGAAGCAAGTGAGGGTCGTGTCCAGAGTCTCACCCCTAGTCATCAGTGGTGGGAGAAGCAAGTGAGGGTCGTGTCCAGAGCCTCTCCCCCAGTCATCAGTTGTGGGAGAAGCAAGTGAGGGTCGTGTCCAGAGTCTCACCCCCAGCCATCAGTGGTGGGAGAAGCAAGTGAGGGTCGTGTCCAGAGTCTCACCCCCAGCCATCAGTGGTGGGAGAAGCAAGTGAGGGTCGTGTCCAGAGTCTCACCCCCAGACATCAGTGGTGGGAGAAGCAAGTGAGGGTCGTGTCCAGAGCCTCTCCCCCAGTCATCAGTTGTGGGAGAAGCAAGTGAGGGTCGTCTCCAGAGTCTCACCCCCAGTCATCAGTGGTGGGAGAAGCAAGTGAGGGTCGTGTCCAGAGCCTCTCCCCCAGTCATCAGTGGTGGGAGAAGCAAGTGAGGGTCGTGTCCAGAGCCTCTCCCCCAGTCATCAGTGGTGGGAGAAGCAAGTGAGGGTCGTGTCCAGAGTCTCACCCCCAGCCATCAGTGGTGGGAGAAGCAAGTGAGGGTCGTGTCCAGAGTCTCACCCCCAGACATCAGTGGTGGGAGAAGCAAGTGAGGATCGTGTCCCGTAGCTGGGTTGGTAACGCACTCGGTTACACAGTGAGCTCCGTGGTTCGATCCCGGTATGGGTGAAAACATTAAGAAGTATTTCCTTACGACATCTGCTGTCCATGTTTACCTAGCAGTAAAATAGGTACCTGGGTGTTAGTGGACTGGTGTGGGTCGCATCCTGGGACAAAACTGACCTAACAAAAATTCAATGTATGTCAAAGGCCCCAAAATCTGGAACACCCTACCTGAAAACTCTAGAACTGCAGACACATTCATCACCTTCAAAACTACCGTTAGAAAACATCTTATCTCCCTGATACACCCCGTCAACTAACTACACGAATACCACCTGGTGGTTCACACTTACTCACTCACCCATTTGACTATACGCACAGAAAAACGAATCTTAATCTTAAAATAATGATTCCTAACTAATCATAAGTTTGCCTGTGATACTCCAATATAGAAACTATGTGTTGTGCCAAAACAAAAGCATTCACATTGCTAAACTCACAAACTAGTATTTAGTAGCTTAGTATTTAGTCAACTTACTTCATAATTTGTAATAATTTAGGGTTAAGAATTAATCTAAGTTTGCCCGAAATGCCTAGCCATGCTAGGTGTCCTAGTGGCCCCCTCTGTAATTAGTATTTTACTTTATGTAAACCACACAATAACCAAAATCTGTAAACCCCGCACTGTAATCCTTATAGAGAATAAACTTGATTGATTGAACTGGCGGGAAATGCTCAGCATACAAGCGGCTTTCTATATAGTAGTATGTCATTGATGTCAGGTATGATCTGTATACCTTGTACATGTACTGGTATACCTTGTACATGTACTTGTATACCTTGTACATGTACTTGTATACCTTGTACATGTACTTGTATAGCTTGTACATGTACTTGTATAGCTTGTACATGTACTGGTATGAATATCAAAATGGTACACAATACCGACAGGATGGTTGTTAAGACACATGGGCAACACTTAAGCAACTTTATTCCGAAACGTTTCGCCTACACAGTAGGCTTCTTCAGTCGAGTACAGAAAGTAGGCAGGAGCAGTAGAGATGTGAAGACGATGTAATCAGTCCATCACCCTCAAATCTACGACTTCAAGGGTGATGGACTGATTACATCGTCTTCACATCTCTACTACTCCTGCCTACTTTCTGTACTCGACTGAAGAAGCCTACTGTGTAGGCGAAACGTTTCGGAATAAAGTTGCTTAAGTGTTGCCCATGTGTCTTAACAACCATGTACTGGTATACCTGGCCTATACCTTGACAACAACCTGAATTTCAGCACCCATATCCAACACATAACCAAAAAAGTATCCAAAACGGTTGGGAACCTCTCCAAGATACGATACTACGTGCCGCAAACTGCCCTTATCACACTATACCATTCACTTGCATATCCATACCTCACCTATGCTATTTGTGCTTGGGGATCAACTGCAGCAACACACCTAAAGCCAATAATAACCCAACAAAAAGCTGCAGTAAGAATAATCACTAAATCCCATCCCTGGCAACACACCCCCCCACTCTTCACAGATCTAAACTTACTCCCTGTTCAGTACATCCACACTTACTACTGTGCAATCTGATCTACAGGACCTTAAACTCCAATATCAACCTTGACCTAAAACGCTTTCTTGATAGTTGTGACAGAACCCACAGGCATAACACCAGACACAAACATCTCTACGACATTCCCCGTGTCCGACTAAACCTTTACAAAAATTCAATGTATGTCAAAGGCCCTAAAATCTGGAACACCCTACCTGAGAACTCTAGAACTGCAGACACATTCATCACCTTCAAAACTACCATTAGAAAACATCTTATCTCCCTGATACACCCCATCAATTAACTACACGAATACCACCTGGTGGTTCACACTTACACTCGCTCACTCATTTGACCATAAACAGAAATATTAATCTCAATCTTAAAATAATGAATCCTGTGATACTCCAATACTGAAACTATGTACTGTGCCAAAACAAAAACATTCACATTGCTAAACTCACAAACTAGTATTTAGTCACTTAGCCATAATACCAACTTACCTCATAATTTGTAATATTTTAAAATAAAAAATTAAACTAAATCTGCCCGAAATGCCTAGCCATGCTAGGCGTTCTAGTGGTACACTCTGTAATCATTATTTAACTACATGTAAACCACACAACAACCAAATTCTGTAAATTCAACATTGTAATCTTTATAGAGAATAAACTTTGAATTGAATTGAATTGAACTTTGAATGTACTGGTAGCAATAAAGATATATTTCAGGCATAATTTCTTCTCTCTTATCACAGCTCTTAGTATGCCTGTAAATTCTCTTAAGTTGGCTCATCATCATCATCATCTTCATCATCTTCATCATCATCATCATCTTCAGAAAAGATACATACATAGTTTAACATGTGTAAATGACCCTCAATAATTCGAGAAAAGTCAGATAACATGACTTTATTACTCAGGCATTTATTACAATAATGTTATACATAAGAACATAAGAACATAAGAAAGGAGGAACACTGCAGCAGGCCTGTTGGCCCATACTAGGCAGGTCCTTTACAATTCATCCCACTAACAAAACATTTCCCAACCCAATTTTCAATGCTACCCAAGAAATAAGCTCTGATGTGTAAGTCCCACTCAAATCCAACCCCTCCCACTCATGTATTTATCCAACCTAAATTTGAAACTACCCAAAGTCCTAGCCTCAATAACCCAACTAGGTAGACTGTTCCACTCATCAACTACCCTATTTCCAAACCAATACTTTCCTATGTCCTTTCTAAATCTAAACTTATCTAATTTAAATCCATTACTGCGGGTTCTCTCTTGGAGAGATGATGAATGAGACACATGTTCATCACTTGCGTATTTTTATTTCAATATATTTAGCCAGCCAATGGCTCTAATAATTAATTAATTATAGAGATAAAATACGCTCGTGGGAAGCCATTTAAATACTGGTGGGAGTTCCCACTGTTGGAATTTTTTCTAAAACTACCAACATTTCCTTTTACATAACAAATTAATAACCTAAAATGAACTTTCACAATATTCACAATAATTACATTTATATACAAAATAAAGTAATGGTAAATTTGTTTTATTTATGGAACATTATGTGAGTAAAAGCGAGGTAAATAAGATAATGTAATGGATGGCGGTGAATGTTGGAGTGATTTAGAAACTGATGAGTCAGTGTGAGTCTTCCTCTGTTTTGTTTACATCTTACAAGTTATTATTCAAGACTTGTGAATCTTGTGCAGGATCTTACTGCTCTCTTACTTCAGCTTAATAGTCAAGGTGAGTGGCTAAGCTTGCAAGCTTAACTGGTGAAGCTACGAGCATAACAATGAAGCTTTAAGCTGTGTTCCGCCTGGGAAAACTGACGGCCACGAACCACACCAAATATTTTGGTTATATTTATCCTCCATCAACATTATCATCCATTATCTTGTGTTATTTTGTAAGACATGACGATAATAGACGTGATAGACATGACGGGAGTCTTGTTAAGTGTGTGAGGTGAGGTGTTTGAGGGGAGAGTTGAGGTGAAGCACTTCAACTGTTGCTTCATGGTGTCTCGTGCACTCCAGGGTGTCTCGTGCACTCCAGTCCTGGGTGTCTCGTGCACTCCAGTCCTGGGTGTCTCGTGCACTCCAGGGTGTCTCGTGCACTCCGGGGTGTCTCGTGCACTCCGGGGTGTCTCGTGCACTCCAGGGTGTCTCGTGCACCCGGGGTTTTTGGGCCCCTCCAGGGGTTTCGTGCACTCCAGGTGTCGGTGCACCCGGGGTGTCTCGGCACTCCAGGGTTTCGGCACCCCAGGGTGCTCTCACTCCGGGGTTTTCTCGTGCACTCCAGGGTGCCCGGGGCACTCCAGGGGTCTGTCCTCCAGTCCGGTGTCTGGTGCCTCCATCCTGTGTCTGGGCACTCCGGGTGTCTCGTGCACTCCAGTCCTGGTGTCTGGTGCACTCCGGGTGTTTTCGTGCACTCCAGGGGTCTCGTGCACTCCAGGGGTCTCGTGCACTCCATCCTGGTTCTCTTTCACCCCCAGGGTCCCTCTGCACTCCATCCGGGGTGTCCGTGCACCCCGGGGGTGCCCTCGTGACTCCATCCTGTGTCTGGTGCACCCGGGGTGTCTGGTCACTCCAGGGTGTTGGTCACTCCAGGTGTCGGGTGCACCCGGGGTGTCTCTGCACTCCCAGGTGTCTCGGACCCCGGGGTGTCTCGGCACCCTGGGTGTCTCTGCACTCCTGGGTGTCTCGTGCACTCCAGGGTGTTCGTGCACCCAGGGTGTCTCGGCACTCCATCCTGGTGTCGGGGCACTCCTGTTTGTCTGGTGCCTCCTGGGGTTTCGGGTGCACTCCTGGGTGTCCGTGCATCCGGACTCCAGCCTGGGTGTCTCTGCACCCGGGGAGTCTCGTGCACCCCGGGCCGCGACCCTGGGACCCTCGTGCACCCCAGGACCCCGGGTCCGGGGCCCGTGCACCCCAGGCCCCCCGAGTCCTGGATCTCGTGCACCCCAAAAACCCCGAGCCCTGGAGTCCTGCACCCCAGGACCCCGAGTCCTGGGTCTCGTGCACCCCAGGGCCCCGAGCCCTTTGGGGTCTCGTGCACCCCAGGACCCCGACCGGGAGCCCCGTGCACCCCAGGCCCCCCCGATCCTGGGAGTCCTGCCCCCCGGACCCCGGCCTGGGAGTCTCGGCCCCAGACCCCAGCCCGGGGAGTCTCTGCACCCCGGGGGGGCCCCCCGATCCGGGGATCTCGTCACCCCAGGACCCCCCGAGCCTGGGAGTCCGGGGCACCCCAGCCCCCCCCGAGTCCGGGGAGTCTCGTGCACCCCAGCCCCCCAGCCCCTGGGATCTCGTGCCCCCAACCCCGAGTCCGGGGAGTCCGTGCACCCCAGGCCCCCAGCCTGGGTCTCGTGCCCCCAGACCCCGAGTCCGGGATCTCGTGCACCCCAGGACCCCGTCCGGGAGTCTCGTGCACCCCAGGACCCCCGGTCCTGGGAGCCGTGACCCCGGGCCCCCGAGTCCTGGGAGTCTCGTGCCCCCGGGACCCCGGTCCTGGGGTCCCCTGCCCCCAGGACCCCAGTCCGGGAGTCTCGGCACCCCAGACCCGAGCCTGGATCTCGGCACCCCAGGACCCCGAGCCCCTGGAGTCTCGTCACCCCAGGACCCCGAGTCCTGGAGTCTCGTGCCCCCCCCGGGACCCCGATCCTGGGTCTCGTGCACCCCAGGCCCCCCCGGTCCGGGGAGCTCGTCACCCCAGACCCCGAGTCCTGGGAGTCTCGGCACCCCGGACCGTCCTGGATCTCGTGCCCCCGGGGGGGGACCCCGACCTGGAGTCCGGCACCCCGGGACCCCGAGTCCGGGGAGCTCTGCACCCCAGGACCCCCGAGTCCGGGAGCCTCACCCCAGGACCCCCGACCCGGGGAGTCTCGTGCACCCCGGACCCCGAGTCCTGGACCCCTTGCACCCCAGACCCCACCCCCTGGAGTCTCGGCACCCCAGACCCCGACCCGGGGGAGTCCGTGCCCCCCGGGACCCCATCCGGGGAGTCTCGTGCACCCCGGGACCCCGATCCGGGGATCCCCGGCACCCCGGGACCCCACCGGGGAGCTCGGCACCCCAGGACCCCGGTCCTGGGAGTCTCGTGCCCCCCCAGGACCCCGATCCTGGGAGTCTCGGCACCCCGGGACCCCGAGTCCGGGGATCTCGTGCACCCCAGGACCCCATTCCTGGGACCGTCACCCAGGCCCCCGATTCCGGGAGCCGTGCACCCAGCCCCCCGACCCCTTTGGAGCTCGTCACCCCCAGGACCCCGATTCCGGGAGTCTCGGCACCCCAGGACCCCGAGTCCTGGGATCTCGTTGCACCCCCAGGACCCCCGAGTCCGGGAGTCTCTGCCCCCAGGACCCCAGTCCGGGGGACTCGTGCACCCCGGGACCCCGGTCCTGGATCTCGGAAAACCCCCAGACCCCGAGTCCTGGGAGTCTCGTCACCCCGGGGACCCCCCCGAGTCCTGGGAGTCTCGTGCACCCCAGGCCCCCCGATCCGGGAGTCTCGGCACCCCAGGACCCCCCGAGCCCGGGGGTCCGTGCACCCCAGGCCCCCCCCCCTCCTGGGAGTCTCGTGCACCCCGGGCCCCCCCCGACCCGGGGGAGCTCGGCCCCCAGGCCCCCCCCCGACCCCTGGGAGTCCCCGTGCACCCCCCAGGACCCCCCCGATCGGGGTCTCGTGCACCCCAGACCCCCCCGATCCGGAGTCCGTGCCCCCAGGACCCCCCCCAGCCGGGGATCTCGTGCACCCCAGGACCCCCCCCCCCCGAGCCCCGGGGAGCTCGTGCACCCCGGGCCCCCCCCCCAGTCCTGGAGTCCGTGCACCCCGGGCCCCCCCCCCCGGCCTGGGAGCTCGTGCACCCCACCCCCCCCCCGAGCCCTGGGAGCCCTCGTGCACCCCCGGGACCCCCCCCGAGCCCGGGAGTCTCGGCACCCCAGGACCCCCCCCCATCCGGGAGTCTCGGCCCCCCAGGACCCCCCCCCCCCCGAGTCCTGGGATCCCTCGTGCACCCAGGCCCCCCCCCCCCCCCCGAGTCCGGGATTCTCGGCACCCAGGCCCCCCCCCCCCCCCCCCCCGAGTCCGGGGTCTCGGCACCCTAGGCCCCCCCCCCCGAGTCCGGGATCCCGTCACCCCAGGCCCCCCCGATCCTGGGATCTCGTGCACCCCGGGGCCCCCCCCCCACCCTGATGCCGGGCCCCCCCAGGCCCCCCCGAGCCCGGGGGAGTCTCGTGCACCCCGGGGCCCCCCCGACCCCGGGGAGTCTCGTACCCCGGGGCCCCCCCCCCCATCCTGGGATCTCGGCTTCCCGGGCCCCCCCCCCCCCCGACCCTGGAGTCTCGGCACCCCAGGCCCCCCCCCCGAGCCCGGGATCCGTGCACCCCGGGGCCCCCCCCCCGAGTCCGGGGAGTCTCGTGCCCCCCGGGCCCCCCCCCCCCGAGTCCGGGATTCTCGTGCACCCGGGCCCCCCCCCCGAGTCCGGGGATCTCGGCAGCCCAGGCCCCCCCCCCGATCCTGGAGTCCGTCAGCCCACCCCCCCCCCCCCCGAGTCCTGGAAGTCCGTGCGCCCGGGCCCCCCCCCCCCCCCCCCCCCCCCGAGTCCTGGAGTCTCGGCAGCCCAGGCCCCCCCCCCCCCCCCCCCCAGTCCTGGGAGTTTCGTGCAGCCCAGGGCCCCCCCCCCCCGAGTCCGGGGGATCTCGTGCACCCACCCCCCCCCCCCCCAGTCCTGGAGTCTCGGCACCCGGGGCCCCCTGTACACCTTACCCACTCTACCTGGGGATCCCCGCGAGTGAGCACTTCTCCTGTTATCCCAGTTTTAACAGAATGGGGAATAGCATATAAGGTACAAAAAAAAATGGGAAATGCTAAGTTTACTTAATAACATAAAAGGGCTAAAAATACAAAAAAAACCTATAAATTTTTACACAATATAACAATTGACCTAGAGACTTTTTACCGGGGGGAAGGGTGTGTTATCATAACCGACAGTACTCACTCTTAAATTTCACCGACCACTGCCCGAATTCCCATGCGTGGTCCACACACCGGGGGCGTCCAGACTCTTCGTTTCCCGGGCCCTGTCACCAAAAACCCCCTTTTGCCCGCTTTTTCCCTGGGCTTATATCGAGTCAAAGTACCCCCTCCCCAATGGGGATGTACCACTGTTACGACCTACGCTGAGTCTGACGCCGTTAAAACAAAAGACCTCAACGGGGGCAGACAAACCCACATTTGAAAGGGCAGGGTGACCATAAATTAGTCTCCCTAGAGACCTACACCCATCTGAACTGCATCAATCCCCCTTTTTTCCCCCAATTTAAAATATCGGGGAACTAGGACAATTGTCCAAAATTTTTTTAACTATTTTAATCCTAACCCTTTTTATTCTTTTACAATACAATAGCAAATAAAAAAATTTCCACAAATCTAGGTTTAAAAAAATTTCCCCAGCACAAAAACGAATAACAAGACTCTGTGCGAAACCCCCTTATCCTAAAGTTCCTTAAAAAAAATATTTTGCTCCAGTGCCTTCCTGTACTCTTCTAGAAAAAAACCCTAACCCTGTCTCACCCTCTCAATTAACCATTGAGCCAAACCCTAAGGTTTTCCGGCGAAAAAACAGCCCCCCGGGGGGTATTATTCCCTTTCAAGACTTGCAACAAACCATACCCCGACCAAATGTCCTTTTCCTTCACCCAAAACCGGACCATTCAACAAGGCAGGAATCGCAACCGGGACCAATCATTATCCCATTTCTAGGAACAAAAAAAACCCCCACCCTCACATAAGGAATCCCTTCTGACGCGACCTTGGGTGTTTCATTCTCCACCTAAAAAGAAAATACATCCTATCTCTAGGGTGATCCCTCCCGCAAGGAGTACCCACAAAATAAAAACACATTTTTGCCCCCAACACTGACATAACAAGGCATCCCCTAGCAGTAAGATACCAACTAAACCATTTTAATCACTTTTCCCCCAACTTCCTGCTATAGTAAATAAACACAGTTCTTGACTGGGCCTGCTTTTGCCCCAGGGAGAAGCTCTCTACAAATCCGGGGCAAAATATAAAGGGGGGTCGACGGGGGGAGGACATGGGGCCAAAGCATATTCTTGCATCTCACCTCCAGATCTTCTACTGCTTCTAACTAAAGAGGGGTTACCAGAGCTTCTGGCCGCCCTACACTTCCAAATTGGGCCTGCCCTCATGTGTGGACTTCGTTGGCGTTTAGAACCTCATGTGGGCCCCTCTCGTTGAAAGCACAGCATCTGGGAATTTCACAACCCCAAAAGCAGCTTATTTTCACCACACAATACTCCTCAGGCACCAAAGGCCCCCCTTTCATCCCCTCCGCCCACCCATCAATTTCCACCTTTTTAAAGGTGGGGCACGAGAGCTGGCTACCGCTTTTCCCAAGTCTCCCAGTCAAAATACCCTTTTGCGGGCCCCAAGACTTCTGGCACTTTGCGCCCATCACTCCGGCCAAAATAGTTTCCCCTGGAGTCCCCTTTGGGCGGGTCCTGGCACCATCTCCACATCTCCTGTGAATAATATAACGGCAGTATGTTCTACAGGTGACTGGGCTTATTTTTGGTGGGCAGGTCCCTAGATATTGAGCCACCTAGGGCGAGGCGAGGGTCAGCTCCTTCCCCTCAGGTTCCCATTTACTCAAAACATCCCCTCCCCCCCAGCAATAATTCCCTTACAAATTTCGTCTATACATTCTTACCTTTTTATTCATACCCAAAATTTTCCTCACCACTGATGAACCTATCTTCCCCCTTTCCTCGTCATTTACAGTCCTTTTACCACCCCTTAACATTGGGATTTCTATTTTCCTCCTCAGACCAAATGGGTTTTGTTTTTTACAATGAACAATCCTCTTACTCTGGCCTCAAACAACCCTTTTTCCTTCACATTTACTGGGCCCCTTTTCTCTAAGATGTGGGGAAGGGCCTTCCCCTTGGACCGGGGACCTACTCGTTGAGGGGTTTCTTTTATCATTATACCTTTACTAGGTTACCTTCCTTAAGTTTTAAAACTTCACTTCCCTGTCAAGATGAGCATATCTTTCCCCCTTAAAACCCAAAGCCGGGCGCAGTTCGCCAAACAGTTCCATTTTTTTTTAGAACTTCGAAGGATATCCTCACCGTTTCTACAACTGCTTTGGGTTCACCAAGCCCCTGCAAATGACATCACCCGTAAATAGGGGAAAAAGGTTTTTCCCGTTTATTTTTGAATAGCGGGTTTAAAGCAAATTAACAGGGATATATTATCCCATTGAAAGGGGTTCTTTCTCTGAAGGAATGGCCAGTGTTTTTTGACTACTTGGGTTTGTCCTCCACCAACCATTTTGCCTGTGGATGAAAAGCGTTGTGAATGCGTCATTAATTTTTAAGGTGTTACAAACCTCGCAAATACCTTGCTTTTAAATCTAACCTTGACTTTTTCTAATTTCCCAGGAGGCCAAATATTGTAGGAATCTACAAGGGGCACCCTCAACAGTCTGTGGGGCTTTTTTTAGGGATGGGTACAAGTGTTGTTTTACCGTGAAAAGATGGGCCACCACCAAAACATACCTATTCCCTGAAAACTATTTTTAAGTCGATAAATCTGCACCAACCCGGTCAAACGGTCCCAAAACCAGAAACTTGCAATTCCACTTAACCCGAGGTTACCTTTCCCCTTTGGAAATTTCCACAACTTTTACATATTCATTACAAATTAGGGGACCAGGAAAGTAAACATTTCTTTGGGGCCCCCTTATAATCCTAAAAACACCGGATGGCCACCTCTTGGATATGTCAACTTCAGAGGGCTTTCCTAGGGCATTTTTAAATCCCCCTTGACGAACGATCGTTCAGCTCCGAATCCTATGTAGCACACCGCTTTCTCTCAATTTCATCAATAGGGGGGCTTTGGGTTGTGGCACGGAGCTTCTCTCCCCCAAAAAAGTCATTTCTCCTTCCCCCTTTCTTTCCAGTTTGGTACTCTCTTAATTTTTCAGTTTCAAATCCAAATTAACTCAAAATTTATTGCGCTACATTCCCACCAAACGTCGGGGCATGTGTGAGGCTCCTGGTTTAAAAAACTGGTACGATGGCGACAGTTCGAACCCCATCTGACACCAGGGCCAGTTTTCTTTTTAATAGTCACCAAAGCCCGTGATCTGTGAGGCTCCTGGGTTTTTAAAAAAAATCTACGAGTGCACAGTTCGAAAACCCCCTAGACAAACCTAGGCACGGTTTTTTTTTTAAATAGGCACCAAAGCCCTGTATCTGTTATTTTTTTTAAATGGGCTGAAATACATACGTTCAAATATCTCACACTTTCTAAAACCCCGCCAAGGCTTCTTTCATGATGCATACCTGACTTCCGGGCCTTTTAATCTTTTGCTAAAAACGCACGTTTTGGGTTATTTTTTCCCTTTTCTCTTTGCATTTTGGGAAACCCCGTATTGCAACTGCTGAAGCGTCTGAGTATCCAACTCCTGAAAAAACAGGGGCCCCTAATACCGGCTCATTTTTAACTCACCTTTAATTTTTCGTGAGCCAAATCAAGTCTTTTTTCCTACAAACTTTCTTTTTCTTAATTAATCTGTCAGGGTCTGCTACTCTGCAAACCCTTTAAAATTCTTCTAAAGTATCCTGCTCCCTAGGGAAACCCCCTGACTTCCCCTTCTGTTCTAGGGCTTTTGGGATTTCGATATTGCCTTACACTTATCAGGGCAGGTGAATCCCTTCAGGGGGTCACCTTTAAAGCCTAAAATTTAAAGCTAGGGGCTGCATTATACATTTTTTTTTTGCATTTAACTTTAAAACCTGCTTTTCCATATTTTAGTCTCCACAAGGTTTCTACATGTTCTGGAAATGACCGGGGGTAACACCACATCATCAAATATGCCAGCGAGGGCTACCCAACACAGGGCTGAGGGTGAAATTTATAGCCTTTTGGGAAACAGAGCGCGGTTTTTTTAAACCCCTAGGCATTCTTTAAATTGTATAATCTGACCCCACTGAGAAGCTTTTTTCTCTCATCTTCTTTTGAAACGGGATGGCCCCAAAAAACTGACTTAGCGTCCGAATCGAAAAAAAACTTGAGTTTTCAAATGAATCGAGAATTTCCTGGATTAGGGGGAAGGGTAACATCACTATTGTTAATTTTTTTCACTTTTCCCAAAATCCACACAGAACCGATAAGATTACGGGTTTTTTTTTCCAAACTACATTTAAGCCCGGTGAGAACTCGGTTCAATTTTATCGTTTTGGAGCTGGGATTACATTCCTCCCTTATTACCCTTAGCCTCTTTTTGGAGCTCCCTTGACGATTTGGACGGAAAACCATACCCCCCGGCCGGGGTTGAACCCGCGTCAGTCTCAAAACTCCACCCGCCTTAGCCACTAACCACTAGCCAGCTAGACAGGTAAACTTCACCTGTAGGTAAGTATCCAATCTGGGGCAGGGAAGCCTATATCCCTTCATCCATTTAAAAAAACTTTGGAAAGTTCCTAAAGCATTCTTTATTATTTTTCCCTTTTCAGAAAATTTTTTAAAAATTTAGATTTTCATCATTTAAATGTCTTTTTTTCCCCTTTTACTTTCTTCTGGGTGGGACGGCAGGTGTCCAACCCTTTTTGGGACCTGGAAATTTAAATGCTCCACATTTTTTGACCTCGGGGAGGGAGCTAAAAGGGGTCAGGTTCAAAAAATTTAAATCTTTGGGGGGAAACTCGGCTGATGTTAACCTTCACCATTCTTGAATTTAACGCTTTTTCTTTTCCCGATTTATCACTGGTATTAAGATTGTCTTTTTTCAGAAACCTGGGCTAGATTATGTCACCAGGAAGGATTTTCTAGCTTTCCCCCAATTGTAAGAACTTCCTGGCTCACCTTCCTTTCCCCCTGAACCTTTAAAAAAATTTAAAGTTTAGGTGGACATACCGGTTTTAAATACATGAACTGCTAAACTGCGCGCAGAGTTTACATTAGTAACCGCTTCAAAAAGTATTTAGAAGGGGTTTTTAATAATTTATTACTCCTACTCATAAACACTAAGGGGTGTTTTGAATTTTATTGGAAAGGAAAAACCTCATCCCAATCAGCCACTGGGCCCCCCTTTCCCTTTTCCAACGACAAAGGGAAACAAACCCTTTGAGAAAAAACCCTACCTAAAGTAATCCCCCCCGGAAAACCTACTGCAACACTACAAACAACTTTAATTTATAACTTTCACCCTGTTCAAAGTACATCCTTTTCCCTCGACATTAATACATTTTCCATTTACAGCAGAATACTCCTTAGCTTTGCTTATTTTTCAACCCCTCCATTATTTCATACATCTCGCTTAAATTTTGACACCCGACTTCCCATCAAGAACTACCAATTTTTTCCCCTTTTCTCTTATTTTAATCAAGGTTTCATCTTTGGTAACAAGGGTTTTCAAACCTATCTTTCTTTAACCTTTTAACCTTTTTCTTTTCGTTAGGAAAGAAAAATTTGGGGATTGGGTCTAAAATGGCCAATCCCGCCACACCCCCAGCTTGATTAGTTTCTCCGACATTCGTTTAAAACGCCCACCCCCCCCCCTGCCGCGGTGCGGGGTATATACTTCTCATTATTGGTTGTCCCAATATGGGACTCAGGTGTTACTCTTCTGAGCAACAATTCTATCTCCCTTTCTGTCTCTACCCTATTCGGGCTCGGAGACATGGGATATTTAACTAGTTCTTCGAAGGGTTTTTAAACGCTATACCATACCCTCTATTTTTTCATCTAACGGCAACCCTCACAAAAAAACCTGCTTTTTATAAACCCATCGTCTGCATTTTTAAATTTTTAAAATTCCTTCCCATCTTTTACCCTGGACCATACCAACAACTGAAGTCCCTTAAGGGGTGTCCCTGCTTCATTGCAAATTTTTCCGGGGTCATGATATTTTCAAATTAAAACCCGTCTGGGAAACCCATATCTTATAGCATCCTTTAAATACTCAGTCAGTCCTTTACGTTAAAAAATTGTGGGAACAAATGGGTCGTTTACTAAATTGCCCTGAATCCCAGTGAAACTTTCTTTTTTTTTCAGAATATTAAACAAAATGGCCCAAAATTTTTTTAATCCAAATTCTACTTTGATATTTCTTTCGATTTGGGTTTCCCGGCAAATCTTCTACATGAAATTTTGGGGAAATTTTCTAAATATGGCCTATCAACAATTACTGTCCCACATATAAGGTCCAACACTACACTGGAGCTGAGCCCCAGATAAAAAACTTTTCTGAAACAAAAGGGTTTGTTGGGACGTTGATGGGTTGGTTAGGGAAGGGTTTACCTGGGGAAAGGGTGGAGGGTCAGAAGTTGGGGTTGGGTCGGAGTCCCCCTAAATTTGATAAGGGCCCATTTGGGAAATACTGATGTTCCCCAGCTGAAATTACAAAAGTGGGGGGTTTGGTTTTGTATTTCAGGAACAGATTGGGGAGGGGAACCCTGACACACAGGGAAGCAATGGTTACTGGGGTTGGTATACTGTAAATGTAGAACCAGGCCAGAATGGGAACCCCAGAAAGGGCAGCTACCCCAGGGACTTGGGGGGCAGTCAACAATAGGGGATTGAGGGTTACCATAACTTAGCAATAACACTATAAGCCAGAGTTAAAAATAGGATACATACATAGCAGCATAACTGGTTTTTAAAAAACGGGGGTATGGGTTATGCATCCCGGTTGGTAAAGTTGATACTCCCGGCAAAGCAAATGGTAGTGTATTAGAACCACTGGGGCCTAGATTTGGGACTAAATGGGGGTCACCGTGGGAAACCCACATTTGTTAGTGACCTTTGGGGGTGGGGATGGTTTTGTCCCTACATATGTACCCCTGAAGTATTAAAAATCACGAAATCTCATTTTCTTGATTATTTAACCCTCACAACATAAAACCTGAATCTTGCTGTGGAACCATTTCTAGAAAACCCCACTTTACCTGGGCAGATCACAACATTGACGTTAGCCTCGCCATTTTGTTCACGAGGAAACCCCCTATACCTACTGGACGCTGATTTTACTATTAACGTCCCTTCTACGCAAATTATATTTGGGCATCACCCCCCCTGACAAACATAAGAGTAGGATGACCTGGTTAAATTTAAAGGTTACGGTCACAGTTAACGGTAAAACAAATATAGGCGACACAAGAAATTATTTGTTTGATAGCAAAACCACCATCTAAAGCACGTGGCCCCCTTTTTGAAAAACGCTAAAAAAACCCCTACCACCATTGGAAACCCCTTTCCCCTCTAAAAGAGGATCCCAGCGAGTAGCACGTCCTCCTTAAAAACCCGGCTTAACAGAATAGGGAATACAATAAGGGACAAAAAAAAAATGGAACTATGGCATATTTTTTCTTTATAACATAAAAGGGGGGAAGAAAAACAAAAAACCCCGATGAAATTTTACACAAAAAACAATTGACCTATAGACTTATTCCAGGGGGGAAAGGGGGAAATGTTATCATAACACGGGTAGTACCACCTTTTCACCGCCCTACCCGAAATTTCCCAATCTTTTTAACCCCACCCCCAACTCCGTTCCCACCCCTACCAAAACCTTTCCTGGTTCCCGGCTTATACTTTAAAAACCCCCCCCCCCAAAGGGGGATGTACCAAATGTTACGACCTGATGCCGAGGTCTGACGCCGTTAAGAACAAAAGACCTCAGACGTGGGCGTGACTACCCGACATTTGCTAAGGCAGGTGTGACCATATAATTAGGTCTCCCTAGAGACCTCACAAGCCCATCTGAACTGCATCACCCCCCCCCCCCCCCGTGTCCTGGGAGTCTTGTGCAGCCCAGGGCCCCCCCCCCGCCGAGTCATGGGAGTCTCGTGCAGCCCAGGGCCCCCGAGTCCTGGGAGTCTCGTGCAGCCCAGGGCCCCCGAGTTCTGGGAGTCTTGTGCACTCATCCCAGGACGGGGGGGGGGGGGTTCCTGGGAGTTGGGAGGATTCCAGGGAGTTGGGAGGATTCCTGGGAGTTGGGGGGATCCTGGGAGTTGGGGAGGGTTTGTGGGAGTTGGGGGGGGTTCGTGGGAGTTGGGGGGTTCATGGGAGTTGGGGGGGTTCATGGGAGTTGAGGGGGTTCCTGGGAGTTGGGGGGTTCTTGGGAGTTGGGGGGGTTCTTGGGAGTTGGGGGGGGTTCTTGGGAGTTGGGGGGGTTCTTGGGAGTTGGGGGGGGTTCCTGGGAGTTGGGGGGGGTTCCTGGGAGTTGGGGGGGGTTCCTGGGAGTTGGGGGGGGGGGGGGTTCCTGGGAGTTGGGGGGTTCCTGGGAGTTGGGGGGGTTCCTGGGAGTTGGGGGGGTTCCTGGGAGTTGGGGGGGTTCCTGGGAGTTGGGGGGGGTTCCTGGAGGTTGGGGGGGTTCCTGGGAGTTGGGGGGGGGGTTCCTGGGAGTTGGGGGGGGGTTCCTGGGAGTTGGGGGGTTCCTGGGAGTTGGGGGGGTTCCTGGGAGTTGGGGGGGTTCCTGGGAGTTGGGGGGGGTTCCTGGGAGTTGGGGGTTCCTGGGAGTTGGGGGGGTTCCTGGGAGTTGGGGGGGTTCCTGGGAGTTGGGGGGGGGTTCCTGGGAGTTGGGGGGTTCCTGGGAGTTGGGGGGGTTCCTGGGAGTTGGGGGGGTTCCTGGGAGTTGGGGGGGTTCCTGGGAGTTGGGGGGGGTTCCTGGGAGTTGGGGGGGTCCTGGGAGTTGGGGGGGTTCCTGGGAGTTGGGGGGGTTCCTGGGAGTTGGGGGGGTTCCTGGGAGTTGGGGGGTTTCCTGGGAGTTGGGGGGGGTTCCTGGGAGTTTGACCAAGAAAAAAAAAAAATTTACATTGAAATATACAAGTAAAAATATTACTGGAGACTGAATTAAATGCAAAATGAGCTGTCTTTACTCTTGCTAATAAAGAAATTAATTAATTAAATTTTTAAATCAATATGAAAGTATAAAATAAAATTATTAAATTGTTAACTGGGAAATTTAAGTATTTTCTAAGAATGCATAGACAAAATTAAAATATAATTCATAAAAATATCAATAAAAGAAAATAATTCACTGCAGAACAAGTGTAACAAAATAAGATGTAGAAATAATCACTGCAGTAATAAAGTGTCACTGGGAAAACTCAGGTCAAATAATGAATTAAAATATGAAGAGAAAAAAAAATAAACTGATTGAACACTTTAACTCTTAATTGTAAATTAGACAAAACAATTTACTCAAGCAGAGTAAAGAAAACACTTTACGTTAAAAGTAATTAAAATTTCATCAAGAGTGAATTTGTTCAAAGAAATATATAAATATGAATAAAATAAAACAAAGGAACAAAACGGGTAGGTCAACACTTACAGTAGCAGAGCACACTTCATTATAATATATTCTTACAACAAAATCCTGCTGTGACTGATACAACAAAATCCTGCTGTGACTGATACAACAAAATCTTGCTGTGACTGATACGACAAAAATTTGCTGGCAAAAATAATGGTACACAGTCTGCGAAAAAAATTAGAGGAATGAGACACTGCTGGCATACGAAAAAAAAGACACGCATAGAAATAAATGGATAATTTAGTATACTGGGGTGAATATCACTGCATGAAATACAATGACAATTACTGGAGAATACAATGCTGAAAGAATACAATAAAAAAAAAAATGAATCACTTCACACAGGGTGACTGACTGTTACACTACACAATAATACTTACTTGAGACAGGAGTAGCATAAAGAAAAACACAGAATAAAAAATATAAGATAAGTGAAAACACTGAAAAATATTCTAAAAATAATGAGTCAAAGAAATACTGCGTTTACACTGAAAACACAAGGTTTAGAGTATACAAGCAATTTACTATAAATGTCTCACACACGCAAATGTCTTTAAATGCAAGAAAAATGTCCCAAGAAAATTATCACTGAAGTCTGGAGTAGTAGACGGGCGGTGAGGGGTGATGAGGTGAAGAGTGTTGTCCGGTGCGGTGAGGCTGACGTCACCTACACTCACTGTTGTCGGAAGAATGCGCGTTCTCGGAGAACTCTCATAATTGGGTTTTATCGGTGGCGCCAGCTACAATCTCTTGACCAATTATGTGAGCCAAAACAGTACTAGGACCCGGTACAAGGGTGCAAACAGCCACAGGTAGATGGGTGGATGGCTGGTGGTGGTGGTGGTGGTGGTGGTAGTGGTGGTGGGGTGGTGTGAGTAGAGGGGGGGGTGGTGGGTGTGACTCTGCTGGCGCTCACTGGCGCGGACTCCACTCTCTACCCACGAAGGTGGCTTGATAAACCACTCTATGCCACAGGAATGGTGAAAACCGCTCTTAGCATCCAACAGGGAGCACAAAGCGATACAGACAATACTTCAGAGGAACTTGGCTTACTTCTTACTGCGTGGCTTACTTCTCTCTCTCAGCTGGGTTAGAAGCTGGGTTGGCTGACTGGCTTACCCCACGAGAATGGCTGACTGGAAGACGTGTAACGATGCACAAAGCACGGAGGAGCAGTTGGATGACAGGAGACAGGCTGGATGATAGGCTGACTGGCGTTCACTTCCACAGTCCGGCTTACTGACTGGCTTAATTGCAAAATCCGGGTCAACCCCTCGGAGATTGAAGCAATTAGCGCACGAACTAAGCCAGGAAGCTTGAAACGGCTGCAACAGGCTTGCAGGCTGTAGGTTGTGAGGGGAGTAGGCGGCTGGCTGGAGATGGTGCGTGAGGGTATAGCGGCTGGCTGGAGGTTCACCTTTGACCCTGCCGCTACTCTCACAAACAGCCTTCTAACGTCTTGAATTACCCTTAAAAACGTAAATCCACGCTCCCACCGCTGTCACCATTTATCATGTGGGAGTTCGATACGTGGATTAGGTAAGAAATACTCACGTAGGCTGTTATAAGCGTATAATTGCAGATATGTGGAGAGAGCCCTGACAGCCGTGGCCTATCTCACTCGCTCCTCTCGTAACACTGACTGCTGGCCACAGTACCCAGTGAGAGGGTCTTTTGAATAATGCCAGATCAGCGCAATATGAATAGACAGTGACTCAGGCAGAGACGGTTGGTCGTTGAGTCAATGTTACACTGGTTACTGGTAACTGGTTACTACTACTGAGAGGGTTCCTGGGAGTTGGGGGGGGTTCCTGGGAGTTGGGGGGGGTTCCTGGGAGTTGGGGGGGTTCCTGGGAGTTGGGGGGGTTCCTGGGAGTTGGGGGGGTTCCTGGGAGTTGGGGGGGTTCCTGGGAGTTGGGGGGTGTTCCTGGGAGTTGGGGGGGGTTCCTGGGAGTTGGGGGGGTTCCTGGGAGTTGGGGGGGTTCCTGGGAGTTGGGGGGGGGTTCCTGGGAGTTGGGGGGGTTCCTGGGAGTTGGGGGGGTTCCTGGGAGTTGGGGGGGGTTCCTGGGAGTTGGGGGGGTTCCTGGGAGTTGGGGGGGTTCCTGGGAGTTGGGAGTTCATGTTTACCACTTAATTACATTATTATACAATGCATGATGACTTTTTACTATTTACAACTCAGTGTTGTACTGTACACTTAACAATAGACAGGTTTTACTGTCTATTGTTTAGTACTTGTACAATATCAAATGCTAAACAAGTGTGTAATTGATATCTAATCTAGTCTTAATAGTGTATTAAATTTATCAAATCATTAATGTTTTACTTTAAATATTGTCTCTAGTCTCATAATCATCATTTTATTTCCATAATTATTACTTTTGTTTTTATTAATTATAATGGCTATATTCTCTGTTTATTGCTAGTGCATTGAACGCCTGTCTTACGAACGCATTGCGTTACGTTAAATCTGCCATACGAAGCATTTGAACGCAAAAATTTTGCCTCGGCTCACAATAAAAAACTTGCCTTGCGTGATTCATCCGGGATGCGTCCCATGTGTGACCTCAGCACCAGTGTTTACAGGCAGCCAGTGTGGTTGCATCTATGCAATGGAAATAAGTCACTGTGTCTGACTTTTTGGGTTATCCGAGGTTCTCTACACATATGCTGCTATGTATGATAATTCTATGTAACTGTATTTGTGTATACCTGAATAAACTTACTTACGCATATATTCGGTACATTTCACATTATCCCAGTGTTTTTAGTGCTTGTAACTGCAAAATAAGTCACCATGGACCCCAAGAAAGCTTCTAGTGACATCCCTGTGGTAAAAAGGGTGAGAATTAGTATGGAATTGAAAAAAGAGATTAAAGAAATGTGTGCAAAGTGGGTTAAAGTGCAAACCTTTATGGATGAAAATCACCCTGACACAGCTACTGCAAGCCGTATTGGCAACCTGTACAATGACAGTGTTATGGCCTATTTTAGGAAAGTCTTAAAGGAACGGGAGGTACAGACCTCTATGGACAGGTTTGTTGTGCGACATAGGTCCAGTGACTCTCAAGCTGGTCCTAGTGGCATTAAAAGAAGGGAAGTAACCCCAGAAAAGGACTTGCTACCTCAAGTCCTAATGGAAGGGGATTCCCCTTCTAAACAGTAACAACCTTGACACTCTCCCCTCCTCCCATCCCATCAATCATCACCAGATCTTCAATAAAGGTAAGTGTCATGTATTCTATTCTTAGTAGAGTAGTAATTGTGCATGTCTTCTTCAGTTTGTGTGTATTAAAATTAATATTTCATGTGGTAATTTTTTTTTTTTTTTTTTTTTCATACTTTGGGGTGTCAGGAACAGATTAATTTGATTTCCATTACAGTGGACCCCCGGTATTCGATGGCATCGGTATTTGATAAATCCGGTATTTGATGCATTATATCGCAAAAAAATTTTCCTCGGTATTCGATACGATTCGTAAGAGACCTGTCCACGTGTGGCCTGAACTGCCCCGTGTGTGCCAGTGTTTACAGGCCAGCTAGTGTGCGCGCATCTAAGGATACATTCGGTACATTCCATATTATCCATATTATCACTGTTTGGTGCTTGTTTCTGCAAAATAAGTCACCATGGGCCCCAAGAAAGCTTCTAGTGCCAACCCTTCGAGAAAAAAGTCACTAATGACTTATGAAACGAAGAAAGAGATAATTGCAAAGTACGAAAGTGGAGTGCGTGTGTCGGAGCTGGTTAGGTTGTATAATAAACCCCAATCAACCCTCTCTACTATAGTGACCAGGAAAACGGCAGTCAAGGAAGCTGTTCTTGCAAAAGGTGCAACTGTGATTACGAAACAACGACTGCAAGTGTTAGAAAATGTTGAGAGATTGTTATTGGTGTGGATAAATGAAAAACAGATAGGAGATAGCATCTCTCAAGCGATCATTTGTGAAAAGGCTAGGCAGTTGCATGACGATTTGGTAAAGAAATTGCCTGCAACTAGTGGTGATGCGAGTGAATTTAAGGCCAGCAAAGGTTGGTTTGAAAGATTTAAGAATTGGTGGCATACATAGTGTGATTAGGCATGGTGAGGCTGCCAGTTATGTTGTGCGACAGAAGTCCAGTGACTCAAGCTGGTCCTAGTGGCATTAAAAGAAGGGAAGTAACCCCGGAAAAGGACTTGCTACCTCAAGTACCTCCCCTACTCCCATCCCATCAATCATTACCAGATCTTCATTAAAGGTAAGTGTCAATTATTTTATTGTTATTGTAATTATTCTTTTGCATTAAACTTAATATTTCATGTAGTAAAATTTTTTTTTTTCATACTTTTGGGTGTCTTGCACAGATTAATTTGATTTCCATTATTTCTTAGGAGGAAAATTGATTCGGTTTTCGATATTTTCGGTATTCGATGAGCTCTCAGGAATGGATTAATATCGAATACCGGGGGTCCACTGTATTTCTTATGGGGAAAATTAATTCGGCTAATGATAATTTCGGCTTATGATGAGCTCTCAAGAATGGATTAATATCATAAGGCGGGGGTCCACTGTACATAAATTCTCCTACCAACATTCTTCCTAAATTAGACTTATGACTGTAGATATTGATCCTGTTATTAATCTCTTTCTAAACTACAAAAACAATCCTGAAAATAATTGTCAAAAACTGTCTGGCAAAAACTGTACTCAGTGCCACCAGAAACATAGTAGTAATAGTTATAATATTACATCCCTGAGCAAACACTATGATGACCTCTTAGCACTTCTTAATTTTCTAAATGTTAACATGTCTATCATTATTTTTACTTAAACCTGGCTCAGACATGACTCAACAGACATCTTTGCCTTACCTGGTTCCACAGCCATACATAACTGTAGGTCTGATCAATTAGGAGGTGGTACTGCTATCTACTACTGTGAAGAATTAGAATGTTTTAAGTCTACATTCACCAGGGACAAGAATGACGAATACAGTGGACCCCCGACATTTGAAGGCATCGACATTCGATAAATCCGACATTCAATGCATTTTAACGCAAAAAATTTGCCTCGACATTTGATGGAAAACCCGACATTCGATGCGATTCATAAGAGACGTGTCCACGTGTGGCCTGAACTGCCCCATATTTGTTTACAAGCCAGCCAGTGTGGTACTTGTTTCTTCAAAATAAGTAACCATGGGCCCCAAGTAAACTTCTAGTGCCAACTCTTCGAGAAAAAAGGTGCTAATGACTATTGAAATGAATAACAAAAAGGCACAATACCGTGACTGGAACGATACACAAATAACCCGCACATAAAAGAGAGAAGCTTACGACGACGTTTCGGTCCGACTTGGACCATTGACAAAGTCACACTAACAGAGGTGGAGCAGGACGGCTATATATAGGCAGGAAGAGGTGGAGGTGGTAGTAGTAGTAGTAGTACAAGAATTGTATATAATACCGACAGGATGAAATGACACATGCACAACACCCGGGCATCCCCACCGTAGACGTTTCGCCATCCAGCCAGCCACTGGATGCCGAAACGTCCACAACAAAGACAACCAGACGCCGCACATGTGTCTTAATTTCATCAGTAGTTGTAGTAAAAGAAGAAGAGGTAGTAGTAGTGGTAGTGGTAGAAGTGGGAAATAAGGAAGACGAGCCAGTCAAATACAAAGGAAGGGGAGCACTGCAAGAGAGCTAGAAACCCACAGAGGGAGAGCAAGCGCACCGAGGTGCGTGAAAGGGGAAGTGGTGAAATAAAATAAAGAAGGAACAGAAACACGAGACAGGAGAGAGAAAGACAACCCAGAGGAGAAAAGGAGAGAGGAAAGGGGAAGAGGAAGAAGAAAAAGAAGAAGAAGAAGAAGAAGAAAAATGAGGATTCAGGTTAAGTCACGGGTGTTCTGAAGTTTGGAGCATTTTACAATGTAGTGGGAGAGGAAGGCATCTACAGAGACGAAGCCAGGGCTAAGGTTCATACAAGGAAAGTTGTGTATAAGAGAGGATTCAACTAAACGGCGACTGTTCGAGTTGGAAGTAGGGAAGACAGTTTTAGCAGAAGACCAGTCAATAGGATGGCTATGATCTCTGACGTGACAGAAAAGAGCATTGTTAGTGTCGGCAAGCCTAACACTATTTTTGTGCTCCCTAAGTCTGTCGGAAAGAGATCGACCAGTTTCTCCAAAGTATTGAAGAGGACAGGAGGAGCAAGAAATAGAGTAGACACCAGGAACATCTGTAGAGGGAGGAGAGGTATGAACGAGATTAGTGCGAAGAGTGTTAGTCTCGAAGTATTACATGGAATACTTCGAGACTGTTCTTCTTCCTACCCTCGATGTGCAACCTTCACTCTGGCTCCGCTATGTGGATGACATCTTTGCTCTGTGGCCTCATGACTCCAGTCTCTTCCAACCTTTTCTTGAAGCTCTTAACAATCTTGCCCCTTCCATTAAGTTTAAAGCTGAATGGGATTCTAATTCCTTACTTCCTTTCCTTGATGTCCATGTCCACCGCTCAGATACAGGTTTTTCCTTTTCCGTTTACCGTAAACCTATGCACAGTGGCATGTACATTCACTACTTTTCCTATCATGCTTCCCCTGTCAAGAAAAGTGTTCTTATCTCCCTCTTTCTCCGTGCCCTCCGCATCTGTGATCCTCAGTTCCTTCCAGAGAAATTTCCACTCTTCATAATTCGTTCTCCCGTCTTGGCTACCCTTCCCATTTCATAGACTCCGCCCTCTCACGTGCTAAACGCAATTTCTTCTCTCCCAAACTCTCTACTCATGGGAACTCTTCTATCCTCTGCCTTCCCTACATTTCCGGTCTTTCTAATCTCAACAATTCTCTCCGTCCCTTAGACATCAAGCTTACTTTCCGCCAGACTAACACTCTTCGCACTAATCTCGTTCATACCTCTCCTCCCTCTACAGATGTTCCTGGTGTCTACTCTATTTCTTGCTCCTCCTGTCCTCTTCAATACTTTGGAGAAACTGGTCGATCTCTTTCTGACAGACTTAGGGAGCACAAAAATAGTTTTTAGGCTTGCCGACACTAACAATGCTCTTTTCTGTCACGTCAGAGATCATAGCCATCCTATTGACTGGTCTTCTGCTAAAACTGTCTTCCCTACTTCCAACTCGAACAGTCGCTGTTTAGTTGAATCCTCTCTTATACACAACTTTCCTTGTATGAACCTTAGCCCTGGCTTCGTCTCTGTAGATGCCTTCCTCTCCCACTACATTGTAAAATGCTCCAAACTTCTGAACACCCGTGACTTAACCTGAATCCTCATTTTTCTTCTTCTTCTTCTTCTTCTTCTTCTTCTTCTTTTTCTTCTTCCTCTTCCCCTTTCCTCTCTCCTTTTCTCCTCTGGGTTGTCTTTCTCTCTCCTGTCTCGTGTTTCTGTTCCTTCTTTATTTTATTTCACCACTTCCCCTTTCACGCACCTCGGTGCGCTTGCTCTCCCTCTGTGGGTTTCTAGCTCTCTTGCAGTGCTCCCCTTCCTTTGTATTTGACTGGCTCGTCTTCCTTATTTCCCACTTCTACCACTACCACTACTACTACCTCTTCTTCTTCTACTACAACTACTGATGAAATTAAGACACATGTGCGGCGTCTGGTTGTCTTTGTTGTGGACGTTTCGCCATCCAGTGGCTGGCTGGATGGCGAAATGTCTACGGTGGGGATGCCCGGGTGTTGTGCATGTGTCATTTCATCCTGTCGGTATTATATACAATTCTTGTACTACTACTACTACTACTACTACTACCTCCACCTCTTCCTGCCTATATATAGCCGTCCTGCTCCACCTCTGTTAGTGTGACTTTGTCAATGGTCCAAGTCGGACCGAAACGTCGTCGTAAGCTTCTCTCTTTTATGTGCGGGTTATTTGTGTACTATTGAAATGAAGAAAGAGATGATTGCAAAGTGCGAAAGTGGAGTGCGTGTGTCGGAGTGCATGATTTGGTAAAGAAATTGCCTGCAACTAGTGGTGATGTGAGTGAAGCTAAGGCCAGCGAAGGTTGGTTTGAAAGATTTAAGAATTGTAGTGGCATGCACAGTGTGGTAAGGCATGGTGAGGCTGCCAGTTCAAGTCCTAATGGAAGGGGATTCCCCTTCTAAACACTAACACCATCCACACTCTCCTCCTCCCATCCCATCAATCATCACCAGATCTTCATTAAAGGTAAGTGTCAATTATTCTATTGTTATTTTTGTTATTGTAATTATTCTATTGCATTAAACTTAATATTTCATGTGATAAATTTTTGTTTTTCAAACTTTTGGGTGTCTTGCAAGGATTAATTTGATTTCCATTATTTCTTATGGGGAAAATTAATTCGACTTTCGATATTTTCGACATTCGATAGCTCTCGGGAACGGATTAGTATCGAATGTCGAGGGTCCACTGTATATATTTGCAAAATTATCACCCATAAAATTAAACCTAATACAGTTGAAGCAGTCTATAGGTTACCTCACAAAAATTCTTACACATTCAGCGACATCCTCAAAAACATAAGTGACTCAAATATGAATTGAGCATAAACCTCGTCCAGGCAGCTGAACCTAAAGTAACTGACTTCGCTAACACTAATGTGTCAGTCTGGAGTTTTGAGACTCTTTTATTGCTGGTTCTAACCCCACCCGTGGTATGGTTTGTTTGTAATCGTCTCATTACGATTTTGTGAGTCAAGAACTCCTTGTTACCACCATCAGTAACCAAGCCAATAAGAATCTCTGAGACAAGTGCCTCATTACTTGACCATATCTGGAATTTGCTTCCATAAGGAATATTGTAAATTAGATTAGTCCATTTCAGACCCCCAAAAATACACTTACAAAAGCACTTACAAAAATACACTTACATAATTGTCTGAGTTGGGAGCTGATCGTAAGTCGGGGGTCCACTGTACTACTCTATTTGTGCTTGATGATCTACTATAAGTCATCAGCTTAAACCATTAACCCTTTGACTGTTTTCGACGTATAAATACGTCTTACGAGCCAATGTTTCTGACGTATATATACTCAATAATTCTAGCGGCTTCAAATCAAGTGGGAGAAAGCTGGTAGGCCCACGTGTGAGAGAATGGGTCTGTGTGGTCAGTGTGCACCACATAAAAAAAATCCTGCAGCACACATTGCGTAATGAGAAAAAAAAAACTCTGATCGTTTTTTTTGGAATAAAACTCCGACTTTGAGGTGTATTTTCGTAAAGTATTTATCGTTGTATTCGCGTTTTCATGGTCTTAGGTGATAAAATGGAAAACATATTACAGAAATAGAGATGATTTTCATTACTTTGACGATGAAAACGACCTTGAAACTGAGCTCAAAGTAGCGGAAATGTTCGATTTTTACCAATGTTCAGGAGTAAATAAATCACACCACACGTCCAATACACGTCAACTGGGAAGTCTAATATTCTTTCACTAGTGCACTGATATTATTTATACCATTTTTACAATAATGCAGTAGTCTGCATAACAGTAAATTTTGTATTTTTTTGTATGAATAAAAAATCAAAATAGAAAGCAATAATAATATAAGAGGAGCCTAGAGATGTGACTAATGAACAGAGCATATGTTATTTTAGTGCCACGAATGTCTACCTTGTTTATTCTGGACCCTATTTTGAAATTGGCATCTTTTTTAGTTTGCATGAAATTAGCCAAATTGCCAATTTCTGACCATATTGGGTAGTCCAAATTAGTAAATGGGAGGTTTCTTGTACTCAGCTGATAGATAAAATGGAGTTCTAAAGAAATAGCATAGAGTTTGGTCAACTGGAACAATGGAATTGGCTGAAAATAGGGCTCAAAGTCGGCTAAATCGCCGATACGCTTATGTCGCCGAGACCGCTAAATTCGCGGGAGCATAATTCCATGAGTTTTTGACCAAAGTTCGAACTTTTGGTGTCATTACCACCGGGAAAAGATTCTCTATCATTTCATAAGAAAAAATAATTTTTTTTTCAAAAATTGAGCGACATAGAATGACAGTTTCAGAGAGGGGCCTGAAACAGTCAAAGGGTTAATAACCAAAGAAAAAAGCTGCTGTGTGGATGATCACCAATTCCTGCTCCAGACAACACACTTTTCTGCTCCTCAAGAGTTTGAAGTTACTTATTATACAAAATATGCACTCATATTACTGTACTTATTATATATATGTAGAAATTAAACTCCAACATTAACTCTTCTCTGAAATTTCTCCTTGATAGCTTCAACAGAACACACAGGCAAAACACAGGACACAAAACTCTCTGACATCTCCAGTGTCTCGCTGATCCTGTACAAAAATGCAGTGCATATAAAAAGCCCCAAGATCTGGAATTCATTGCCTGAACTAATGAAAGGTCTCCTGTCTGCCAGTCAGTTTAGGGCTATTACATATTAAAAATCACCTTGTTTCTCTAATGTAATGAAATCAACACTGTACTAATGCCAAACTAAGCCAACTTGTCCAACTCTATCCCTGTTCTTCCAGTCTTCCTTTCCTCAAACTTCCCTAGAAAATTAATTACTCATCCTGTGCCATTATAATTCTATGAAAATCTAATAAACTTCCTGTGTCTTCACCATCTCTTAAAATTGTTTCGTAGTCTGATGACATAGAGCCAGTTTGGAAGTGTTTAAGAAATCCCAATTAACTTAAGATCACTGAATCAGTTGAAAGAATTAATTCATACTTTAAATTGTACTATACTCATTGACCTACCTCTCTTCTTTGTATTAATTTTATTATTATTTTATTAACACATCAGCTGTTCCCACCAAGGCAGGGTGACCCGAGAAAGAAGAAACGCTCTTATCAGCATTTGCTCCATCAGTGTCTTGCCAGAGGCTTGCCTACACTATGGTTAAAAAAACTGCAACATGTCAACACCCCTCCTTCAGAGTGCAGGCACTGTACTTTCCACTTCCAGGACTCAAGTGTGGCTGACCAGTTTCCATGAATCTCTCCATAAATGTTACCCTGCTTACACTCCAACAGCACGTCAAGTCATGAAAACCATTTGTGTCTACTCTCTCCTATCTAACATGCTCATGCATGCTTGCTGGAAGTCCAAGCCCCTTGCACACAAAACCTCCTTTACCCCCTCCCTCCAACCTTTCCTAGGCTGACCCCTACCCTGCCTTTCTTCCACTACAGAGTTATTCGCTTTTCAAGTCATGCTCAACAACCCCTTGTCAGTCCTCTGGATAATACTTTTAGCAACCCTGCACCTCTTCCTAATTTCCAAACTGTGGATTCTCTGCATTATATTCACACCACACATTGCCCTCAGACACGACATCTCCACTGCCTCCAGCCTTCTTGTTGCAACATTAATCACCCATATAAGAGTGTTAGCATAACTATGCTCTCATACCTAGGCCTAGGCATGATAGTGGCTCTCTTTGCACTGCAACTCATTTTTGTAATTTCATAATCTGTGTAATACTGCAAGGAAATAAAAATTGATTGATTGATTGATACATTCTCCTCTCTGCTTCCATGGATAATGTTCTTTGTCTCCACAGACTCCTCAGTGCACCACTCACCTTTTTCCCCTCATCAATTCTTTGATTCACCTCATCTTTCATAAACCCATTGTTATGCAAAAATGTGGGATAGCTGGGGGCTTGAGCCTGGTCTAAGGGCAAAGGTAAAAGTTACACACATACTAGCCCAAACTGGCCACCCAGGGCCATCCCAGACAAAACAGAAAGCACTAAACTGGTATGTGTACTTAAAGGGGTTGGGTAACAGAGGGTTAGGCAAACATCCCAATTAGGAAAATATATCTATTTAGTCACCATAACATAACATAACAGAAAAACCTTAATCCTAAACGCCCAAATGAAGGTACACAAACAACAGCTGGCTGGAGGTCCAGCCACCATAACCACTATGCCTCATCAGCACCAGGCCCACACTACTCCACTCCCAGCTTCATTTCTTATTTCCTCACTCCTCCCACAGCAAACTGACCATGTCAGAGCCTGGGTGAACATACTGGTAAGCCATATGAGAGCCTATGGTTTGAGTTGGATAAACAAAATGAGTGCACAACTACAAACTTATCTTAAATACACAGCATCTCCGATGCCAGCCTCTACACACCATGCTAACGTCACGTGACTCCCCCAAACCACGCTTACTCTGCGTACCCAAACATCCTTGGAAAATAAATCATTAACAGAATTTCTTTATAATTACAGTTAGAGTAATTTACAGTACCCCAAATGCACATTATCAATTATAAAATTATTCTTTACAACTATAATATTCATACTATTATGGCACACTTCTCCACTATATGTACATTACGATGTCATGCAGAACCCTGCATAACACCCATCTGCTGACAAGTCCACTCCTAAATACGGTATCTGAATATATTCACTTACTCCATACTCACTCCTCGGATCTGATATACAATCTTTCATTACCTAAAGCTTTTGTTATCCTCATGACCTTACTCTTTCCTGTTTACTTTTAATTTCCTTCTTTTACTTACCCTTCCAAACTCATCCACCAACCTCTGCAACTTCTCTTCAGAATCTCCAAAAAGCACAGTGTCATCAGCAAAGAGCAACTGTGACAACTCCCACTTTGTTAGATTCTTTATCTTTTAATCCCACACCTCTTGCCAACACCCGAGCATTCATTTCTCTTACAACCCCATCTATAAATGCAGTGGTACCCAGAGTTTTGTACATAATTTGTTCCAGAAGGCTGTTCGAGTGCCGTTACCGAATGAATTTGTTCTCATAATGAATAATGTAAATTAGATTAGTCTGTTTCAGACCTCCAAAAATACACTCACAAAAGCACTTAGTCATACACTTGCATAATTGTTCGAGTTGGGAGCTGTACGAAACTTGTGGTACCACTGTATATTGAACAACCACGGTGACATCACGCATCCTTGTCTAAGGCCTACTTTTACTAGGAAATAATCCCCCCCTCTCTTAACCACTCCATAACCTATGTCTAGTTTTAAGTTTTTGTACCTCTCTATGTATGCTAAAATTTATAAATAAATAAATAAAATAAATACGTAGTTTGTAAGGATGAGTATTAGTCTGCCCAAAATGCTCAGGCATGCTAGTGGCTTTCTTTGTGCTTAACAATATTTTATAACATTTAAATCACACATTGTCTGCTATGCAAAGAAATAAAACAAATTTGAATATGTTAGCCACCGTTATATACAGTGACATGGCTTATTTTTTTATGTACAGGTACAATGCAGAAGAAACGATCTGCAGTGTGGAGACACTTCGATGAGGAAGGGGATAATAAGGTAGCCTGTAAGACTTGTCACAAACGACTCACGAAGCATGGTAACACTTCCATGATGATCAGACATCTCCGAGGGCAGCATCCAGAGATCATGCATGCCTGCTGGATGCTGATGGACCCACTGTGACAGGAAGGTGTCTCGTGGCAGTTAGAAGAACAGCAGGTGGAAGAGGTTGTGGAATCACTTCCTCCACTAGAAAACTCAGGTAACTTGTGTCTGTATATAGCACTTTCCATTTATATACAGTGGTCCCTCAATTATCGTCCATAATACATTCCTGGAAGTGGGACTATTATCGAAATAGACTATTTTCAAATCAATTTTCCCCATAAGAAATAATGTAATACATTATATCCGTTCCTGACACCCAGAAGTATTAAAATAAACTTTTTTTTACATGAAATATAGATATAGTACATAAACAGTACAATGGCACATGATGAATGAAACACTAACAGCTTAACACTTACCTTTATTGGCAATTCTTCTTAGTGTATGGAAGACTGGAGGAGGAGAGAGATTGAATTTACTGTTTGGAAGGGGAATCCCCTTCCATTCAACACCTCATGTACCAAGTGCAGGTACCAAGTGGGGTTACTTCTCTGTTTCTTAATGCCACTAGGACCGCTTGAGTCACTGGAGTCCTGTCTCGCAAAAAAACTGTCCAGAGAGCTCTGTTTCTGGCGTCTCTTTAAAACATCCCTAAAATGGGCCAAAGACTCTGTCACTGTACAAGTTGCTGATATGGCTTGCAACATCCTTCTCAGGGTTGTTTCTCCATAAATCTTTCCATCTTACCCCACATTTCAAAAATCTCCTTAATTTCTGAAGAAGGCACCTTCTTCCATCTCTTCCTCTTCCTCTGCCGCAAGATTCTGGGCTGCGATCTGTTGCTCTTCCTGCTGAAGCTCTTGCAGCTCCTCAGTGGTTAGCTCTTCATTGTGGTCCTCCACCATCTCTTCCACATTCTTTAAACTCGCATCCAACCCCATGGAACTCCCCAGTGCCACAGTAGAGTTCACAACTGACATAGGCTCATCAGGGGCTGCCTCAAACCCTTCAAAATCCCTCCTGTGGACACAATCTGGCCACAATTTTCTCCAAGCAGAGTTCAAAGTCCTGGTAGTCACTCCCTCTCAAGCCTTACCTATAAGGCTTATGCAATGGAGAATACTGAAGTGTTCTTTCCAAAAATCTCTTAGGGTCAAGTGAGTGTCTGAGGTCACATTAAAGCACCTTTCAAACATTGCTTTAGTGTAGAGTTTTTTAAAGTTTGAAATGACCTGCTGGTCCATGGGCTGGAGGAGAGAAGTGGTATTTGGGGGCAAGAACTTTACTGTGATAAACCCAAACTCCTTCAGAATAAGGTCATTCAAGTTTGGAGGATGAGCAGGTGCATTGTCCATTACTAGGAGGCACTTGAGATCCAATTTCTTTTCCAGGAGGTAATTCTTCACACTAGGGCCAAACACTTCATTGAACCACTCGACGAAAATGTCCCTCGTGACCCATGCCTTATTATTAGATCTCCAAAACGCACAAAATTTACTCTTCATAACAGTTTTTCTTGAACACTGGGATTTTCAGAATGGTGCACTAGTAATGGCTTCACTTTGAAATCCCCACTAGCATTAGCACAGAACATGAGTGTCAGCCTGTCTTTCATAGGCTTGTGTCCTGGCAGTGCCTTTTCTTCCTGAGTAATGTAGGCCCTCTGGCATTTTCTTCCAAAAGAGGCCTGTTTTGTCACAATTGAACACTTGTTCAGGTTTCAGTCCTTCAGCCTCTATGTACTCCTTGAATTCCTGTACATATTTTTCAGCCGCCTTGTGGTCCGAACTGGCAGCCTCGCCATGCCTTGCCACACTGTGTATGCCAGTACGGTTCTTAAATCTCTCAAACCAGCCTTTGCTGGCCTTAAATTCACTCGCATCACTACTAGTTGCAGGCAATTTCTTTACCAAATCGTCATGGAACTGCCTAGCCTTTTCACAAATAATCGAAGTCATAGAGTATCTCCTGCTAATTGTTTCTCATTTATCCACACCAATAATAACTTCTCAATCCTCTTCCAGTACTGTTGATCCATTTTTGTCAGCATAGTTACTCCTTTGCAACAACAGCATCCTTGATTTCCTTTTTTCTTGGCTATGATGGAAGATATGGTTGTACGGGATTTGTTATACATCCTGGCCAGTTTGCCACACGTACTCCACTTTCATATTGTTCATTGAGTTTTTCTTAAATTCAATCGTATTTCTCACCTTCTTTACCAAAGGCTTGGCACTAGGAGCTTTCTTTGGAGCCATGGTAGCTTATTTGGCACTTGCAAGCACTAAAATGAATGGAATATTATGAAATATTTCGTCATGAACAGTGAGGGGACCGTTCGCTCACTGGTAAGCAATGGCACATGGCTGGGAAAGGGAGGCCAAGGCGGCTCAGAGCCGTGGTACGCGTCCAGGACGAAAGACGATTAGCGAGTTAACGGACCATTTGCGAGCCAATGTTTACGACGAAATAACGTGACTATTTCCGAATTGGATAACTTTCAGGCCGGACGATTATTGAGGGGACCACTGTATGTCTTTTCTTTCAACAACCGGCCGTATCCCACCGAGGCAGGGTGGCCCTAAAAGAAAAACAAAAGTTTCTTTTTTAAAATTTGTATACAAGAGAAGAGGTTACTAGCCCTTGCTCCCAGCATGTTAGTCTCCTCATACAACACGCATGGCTTACAGAGGAAGAATTCTGTTACACATCCCCATGGAAATAAGAGGGAATAAACAAGAACAAGAACTAGCAGGAAAATAGAAGAAAACCCAATGTGTAGTGACCTAAGTGTAAGTAGAAGTAGCAAGATATACCAGAAATCTTGCATGTTTACGAGACAGAATAAAGACACCAGCAATCCTACCCTCATGTAAAACAGTTACAGGCTTTTGGTTTACTCACTTGGCAGGACGGTAGTACTTCCATGGGTGGTTGCTGTCTATCAACCTACTTCTCCGTGTACACTAATTATTTTTTCCCGTGTATACTAATTTTTTTTTTTTGGGGGGGGGGGATGGAGTAAGTTTTATCTTTGAGAGTTAGTACATGTATGTGTACCTTTTTCCACAAGTAAATATAAGTGTGAGGTACAGAAATTATAAATTTTTCACAAAGTTCTAAAAATAATGTTGCTTTTTTGATGTGTAAAATTTTCTTAATGATTTTACTTTTGTTTAAATGTTTACTATATATTGGCCATTGATTTACCCTCAGTGAAGAAGAAAAGATCAACTGTTTGGAGACACTTTGAAGAAGAGGGCAATGGATAAAGTTAGCTGTCGTATATGTAACGAGAAGTTGGCCAAGCACGGTAACACCTCGTCAAAGTTGCGTCATATCCGAGGCAAACATCCTCAGCTCAAGTTGGGTGAACTTCGGGGAGACAGGAAAAACACAGCCAAGAGCGTTGTTTTGAGATGTTATTTAAATTTTTAAATTTACATACACCCTTTCTCACTTAGCAAATGCACTCGTTTACCGATGCCTCGGACTTACGACTGGCTCTTGACCAGTATTCATCCCTAAATAATGTATATTAGAGTGATTTCCTCTATTGTGTTTATATCAGTATAGGGTTACACTACTGCAAAACATTTAAAAATTACCAGAATGTTATAAATGGTGCAAAGGTGACATTAAAACAATATCGGAGATTGTTGACAAAAACCCCACCACCATTATAGTAGAGTGGACCCCCCCTTAACGATTACCTCCCAATGCGACCAATTATGTAAGTGTATTTATGTAAGTGCGTTTGTACGTGTATGTTGGGGGTCTGAAATGGACTAATCTACTTCACAATATTCCTTATGGGGAACAAATTTGGTCATACTGGCACCTGAACATACTTCTGGAATGAAAAAATATCGTTAACGGGGGTCCCCGTATACTCCTCACTTAGTGGCGAATTCGTTTAATGATGAAGTCTTAGGAACAGAACTTCCGTTGTTAGGGGGAGAGGCTGTATTTCAATTTAATGATACAAAACACTAATAGGGGATTGTTCGAGTATCCCTGTAAGCAGAATGTTAAAAATGAGAGCACTTGTTTACTGTATACTGATATAGTACAGATGTACTACGATATTATTATTATTATTATTATTATTATTATTATTATTATTATTATTATGATAATCATTGAAAATTAAGCAGTTAAAAGTACAATTTACCAGTGGATTTTACCCATTATTTCAAAAGTCCATTATATTGAGGGCTCGTTGCAGTCATGGTTAACTGTGTTTCTTTTCTTGCGAAAAATGTTTGTTTTTGGATTACCTTATTTTCTGGGGATATAAGGAGCGCTTTTTTATTCCTAAAAAGTCTTGGAAAATGAGCTTGTGCCGTAAGTTTTTAAACAGTCCAAACATAGATCTATGTTCGCCTGCGTGGCACTCTGAATTTTAAAAAAAAAAAATCGTTTTTTTTTTTTTAAAATTTAAAAAGGGGTATTTTCTGTGTGGTATAAGACCCCAAAAATTTTAGGACCAGATTCCCGAGATATTAAGACCGGGGGTTTTGGCTCTGGAGTCCCCTGACGGCCCAAACCCCAGTCCTCCCACTTGCATAAGTGTTGCCGTTTTGCCTTTTTTTTTTCTCTCTATTTTAATTTAAAATTTTTATGTTTTGTGATTGTAGTTAATCTTTTTTCTGCACTGTATTAGTCTAAATAGTACTCAAATTGTAACAATCATACTGCAGGTGAACATTTTCATTTGCCTTGGTCACGACATTGTCTAGAAATATATAAAAAGTATTTGGGTCCCAGAAATGTTTTTGACATGTGGAGTATGAACCTCCTTGAAGCAGGTGTTCCCCCAAGGGTCGGAATGTGCCCTGTGGGGGGAAAAAACTTCCCTTTGTATGTTTTTACTCTTGCACACAAACTGTTCTGTATTCTGCTGTCAGTTGTCTATCTGTCATCATCTTGTCTTTTTGGGCCCATCTGTCTGTTTCCCTGCTCTGCTTTGTCTGTCTGTTCTGCTTATCTGTTTTTGTCTCCCTGTGTCTGTCTTTCCATCTGCTTCTCTGTCTCAGGGGAAAGGTGTGTGCGCCCGCTCCCTGATTGTGAGCAAGTGACACTGCATTTTTTGCGCATGTTTAGGAAAAAAAATCTTCCCCCGTTTCCATCCCAAAAACCCAGTCGGGTGACATTTTCTTTGCAAAATTCAGGGTCTAAAGCCAAAGCAACAAACAACAAAATACTTTTATGTGGACTGCTTCAGAGGCAAAGGCAAGTTCGCGGCTTTCACTGGCCCACATGAAGGATCACTTGGCTGAAATATGGACCCAGGTTAAACTATACGATGCGCAGAGTGAACAGCAAAAGGGGGGGGGGGGTTGGCCTGTACATTGCAAGTGCTTGTTTGCCAGAATGCTTAATGCCTCAAATGATGTAGTGGAAGTTTTGCGTAAAGATCGGAACCCAAAACCCAGTCATTGTGGTGTCTTCAAGCCTCCCGGGTGCAAATCCAGCAATTCCAGGAAAAAGCTGTTAAAAATTGACAACTGTCTGGAAAAAACTTCCAGCTCCTGCACCCCCCATCTTGTCCTGGGGGATTTAAATTAAGGGACCTAAAATGGAGGTTTTTATAGCAAAAATATTTTTGCAGTAAAAACACCAGGAGGCAGCTCTGATGAAAAATCACACTCGCCGAGCTTTTAAATCTCTGCACAAAATTTTAATTTAAAACCCGCAAATAATGAGCCCACTGACTGGAGAATACATTTCCCCATCTTCACACAATGATGATCTGATTGAAATGTACCATATCAAAAAAATATACTGGATACAAAATAATTTAGGTCAGCATGTAGGTGGAGCCCCAGACCCACATAATGAGATTAGTCCGAAGGGCATTCACCAAAATTCAATTTAATAAAAAAAACATAAAGTGGGACAAAGTAAACCAAGTCCTAACCGATATAAGCTGGGAAGATATACTAAGCAACACAGACCCCAACTTATGCCTAGAACAGAAACTTGGTGGCACTCGATGTATGCACAAGGCTTATTCCTCTAAGAAAAAGGAGTAGATGTAAAATAGAAAGAGACAGGCGCTCCCTTTACAGGCGACGGAAAAGAATAACAGAGCGGCTAAAAGAGGTCAATATATCTGAAATGCGTAGGGAGACACTGGTCAGAGAAATAGCAAGCATCGAACTTAAGCTAAAGGAATCTTATATGAGTCAGGAATCGCGGGAAGAACTAAAAGCCATAAATGAAATCGAAAGAAACCCAAAGTACAGTGGACCCCCGCTTAACGATCACCTCCCAATGCGACCAATTATGTAAGTGTATTTATGTAAGTGCGTTTGTACGTGTATGTTTGGGGGTCCGAAATGGACTAATCTACTTCACAATATTCCTTATGGGAACAAATTCGGTCAGTACTGGCACCTGAACATACTTCTGAAATGAAAAAATATCGTTAACCGGGGGTCCACTGTATTTCTTCTCCTATGCCAAATCAAAGTCGAGAACAACGTCCAGTATTGGGCCCTTACTTAAACAAGATGGGTCCTACACAGATGACAGCAAGGAAATGAGTGAGCTACTCAAGTCCCAATATGACTCAGTTTTTGGCAAGCCACTAACCAGACTGAGAGTTGAAGATGAAAATGAATTTTTTATGAGAGAGCCACAGAATTTGGTTAACACAAGCCTATCCGATGTTATCCTGACGCCAAATGACTTCGAACAGGCGATAAATGACATGCCCATGCACTCTGCCCCAGGGCCAGACTCGTGTAACTCCGTGTTCATCAAGAACTGCAAGAAGCCCCTATCACGAGCCTTAACCATCCTATGGAGAGGGAGCATGGATACGGGGGTCGTCCCACAGTTACTGAAAACGACAGACATAGCCCCACTCCACAAAGAGGGCAGTAAAGCAACAGCAAAGAACTACAGACCGATAGCACTAACATCCCATATCATAAAAATCTTTGAAAGGGTCCTTAGAAGCAAGATCACCACCCATCTAGAAACCCATCAGTTACACAACCCAGGGCAACATGGGTTTAGAACAGGTTGCTCCTGTCTGTCTCAACTATTGGATCACTACAACAAGGTTCTAGATGCACTAGAAGACAAAAACAATGCAGATGTATTATATACAGGCTTTGCGAAAGCCTTCGACAAGTGTGACCATGGCGTAATAGCGCACAAAATTCGCGCTAAAGGAATAACAGGAAAAGTCGGTTGATGGATCTATAATTTCCTCACTAACAGAACACAGAGAGTAGTAGTCAACAGAGTAAAGTCCGAGGCAGCTACGGTGAAAAGCTCTGTTCCACAAGGCACAGTACTCGCTCCCATCTTGTTCCTCATCCTCATATCTGACATAGACAAGGATGTCAGCCACAGCACCATGTCTTCCTTTGCAGATGACACCCGAATCTGCATGACAGTGTCTTCCATTGCAGACACTGCAAGGCTCCAGGCGGACATCAACCAAATCTTTCAATGGGCTGCAGAAAACAATATGAAGTTCAACCATGAGAAATTTCAATTGCTCAGATATGGTAAACACGAGGAAATTAAATCTTCATCAGAGTACAAAACAAATTCTGGCCACAAAATAGAGCGAAACACCAGCGTCAAAGACCTGGGAGTGATCATGTCGGAGGATCTCACCTTCAAGGACCATAACGTTTTATCAATCGCATCTGCTAGAAAAATGGCAGGATGGATAATGAGAACCTTCAAAACTAGGGATGCCAAGCCCATGATGACACTCTTCAGGTCACTTATTCTATCTAGGCTGGAATATTGCTGCACACTAACAGCACCTTTCAAGGCAGGTGAAATTGCTGACCTAGAAAATGTACAGAGAACCTTCACGGCGCGCATAACGGAGATAAAACACCTCAATTACTGGGAGCGCTTGAGGTTCCTGAACCTGTATTCCCTGGAATGCAGGCGGGAGAGATACATGATTATATAAACCTGGAAAATCCTAGAGGGACTAGTACCGAACTTGCACACGAAAATCACTCGCTACGAAAGCAAAAGACTTGGCAGACGATGCAACATCCCCCCAATGAAAAGCAGGGGTGTCACTAGCACGTTAAGAGACCATACAATAAGTATCAGGGGCCCGAGACTGTTCATCTGCCTCCCAGCATACATAAGGGGGATTACCAACAGACCCCTGGCAGTCTTCAAGCTGGCACTGGACAAGCACCTAAAGTCGGTTCCTGACCAGCCGGGCTGTGGCTCGTACGTTGGTTTGTGTGCAGCCAGCAGTAACAGCCTGGTTGATCAGGCTCTGATCCACCAGGAGGCCTGGTCACAGACCGGGCCGTGGGGGCGTTGACCCCCGGAACTCTCTCCAGGTAAACTCCTGGTAAACAGATAGGTAGTAGTAGGTTGGTACAGCAACCACCCAGGGAGGTACTACCGTCCTGCCAAGTGAGTGTAAAATGAAAGCCTGTAGTTGTTTTACATGATGGTACGATTGCTGGTGTCTTTTGTCTGTCTCATAAATATGCAAGATTACAGGTATGTCTTGCTACTTCTACTTACTTAGGTCACACTACACATATATGTACACGTTTATTTATACACACTCGTCTGAGTTTTCTTTGATTTTATCTTAATAGTTCTTGGTCTTATTACTTTTCCTTTTATATCCATGGGGAAGTGGAATAAGAATCTTTCCTTCGTAAGCCATGCGTGTTGTAAAAGTCAACTAAAATGACTGGAACAATGGGCTAGTAACCCCTTTTCCTGTAAAGATTACTGAAAAGAATAAGAAGAAGAAAATTGTCAAAGTGGGAAGTCTGAATGTGCGTGGATGTTGTGCAAATGATAAGAAAGAGATGATTGTGGATGTTATGAATGAGAAGAAGCTGGATGTCCTGGCTTTAAGTGAAACAAAGCTGAAGGAGGTGGGAGAGTTTCAATTGAGAGGAATAAATGGGATTAGGTCAGGGGTTTCAAATAGAGCTAAAGAAGGAGTAGCAATAATGTTGAAGGATAAGCTATGGCAGGAAAAGAGGGACTATAAATGTATTAATTCAAGGATTATGTGGAGTAAAATAAAGATTGGATGTGAAAAGGGGGTTATAGTAAGCGTGTATGCACCTGGAGAAGAGAGAAGTGTAGAGGAGAGAGAGAGAGATTTTGGGAAGTGTTGAGTGAATGCGTGGGGAGTTTTGAATCAAGTGTGAGAGTAATGGTGGTTGGGGATTTCAATGCTGAAGTGGGTAAAAATGTTATGGAGGGAGTAGTAGGTAAATTTGGGGTGCCAGGGGTAAATTGAGCTATGTGTAGAAAGAGATTTGGTAATAGGTAATACATATTTTATGAAAAAGAGGATAAATAAATATACAAGGTATGATATAGCACGTAATGAAAGTAGTTTGTTAGATTATGTATTGGTGGATAAAAGGTTGATGGGTAGGCTCCAGGATATACAAGTTTATAGAGGGGCAACTGATATATCAGATCATTATTTAGTTGTAGCTACAGTTAGAGTAAGAGGTAGATGGGGAAAGAGGAAGGTGGCAACAACAAGTAAGAGGGAGGGGGAAAGTGTATAAACTAAGGGAGGAGGAAGTTCGGGTGAGATATAAGCAACTATTGGCAGAAAGGTGGGCTAGTGCAAAGATGAGTAGTGGGGGGGGGGGTTGAAGAGGGTTGGAATAGTTTTAAAAATGCAGTATTATAATGTGGGGCAGAAGTTTGTGGTTATAGGAGGGTGGGGGCAGGAGGAAAGAGGAGTGATTGGTGGAATGATTAAGTAAAGGGTGTGATAAAAGAGAAAAAGTTAGCTTATGAGAGGCTTTTACAAAGCAGAAGTGTTATAAGAAGAGCAGAGTATATGGAGAGTAAAAGAAAGGTAAAGAGAGTGGTGAGAGAGTGCAAAAGGAGAGCAGATGAAAGAGTGGGAGAGGCACTGTCAAGAAATTTTAATGAAAATAAGAAAAAATTGTGGAGTGAGTTAAACAAGTTAAGAAAGCCTAGGGAAAGTATGGTTTTGTCAGTTAAAAACAGAGTAGGGGAGTTAGTAGATGGGGAGAGGGAGGTATTAGGTAGATGGCGAGAATATTTTGAGGAACTTTTAAATGTTAAGGAAGAAAGGGAGGCGGTAATTTCATGCACTGGCCAGGGAGGTATACCATCTTTTAGGAGTGAAGAAGAGCAGAATGTAAGAGTGGGGGAGGTACGTGAGGCATTACGTAGAATGAAAGGGGGTGAAGCAGCTGGAACTGATGGGAACATGACAGAAATGTTAAAAGCAGGGAGGGATATAGTGTTGGAGTGGTTGGTACTTTTATTTAATAAATGTATGAAAGAGGGGAAGGTACCTAGGGATTGGCAGAGAGCATGTATAGTCCCTTTATATAAAGGGAAAGGGGACAAGAGAGATTGTAAAAATTATAGAGGAATAAGTTTACTGAGTATACCAGGAAAAGTGTACGGTAGGGTTATAATTGAAAGAATTAGAGGTAAGACAGAATGTAGGATTGTGGATGAGCAAGGAGGTTTCAGAGTGGGTAGGGGATGTGTAGATCAAATGTTTACCTTGAAGCATATATGTGAACAGTATTTAGATAAAGGTAGGGAAGTTTTTATTGCATTTATGGATTTAGAAAAGGCATATGGTAGAGTGGATAGAGGAACAATGTGGCAGATGTTGCAAGTACGTATATGGAATAGGTGGTAAGTTACTAAATGCTGTAAAGAGTTTTATGAGGATAGTGAGGCTGAGGTTAGGGTGTGTAGAAGAGAGGGAGACTACTTCCCAGTAAAAGTAGGTCTTAGACAGGGATGTGTAATGTCACCATGGTTGTTTAATATATTTATAGATGGGGTTGTAAAAGAAGTAAATGCTTGGGTGTTCGGGAGAGGGGTGGGATTAAATTATGGGGAATCAAATTCAAAATGGGAATTGACATGGTTACTTTTTTCTGATGATACTGTGCTTATGGGAGATTGCAAAGAAAAATTGCAAAGGTTAGTGGATGAGTTTGGGAATGTGTGTAAAGGTAGAAAGTTGAAAGTGAACATAGAAAAGAGTAAGGTGATGAGGGTATCAAATGATTTAGATAAAGAAAAATTGGATATTAAATTGGGGAGGAGGAGTATGGAAGAAGTGAATGTTTTCAGATACAGTAGTTTCCTGCTTTTCGTAATTCCCGGCAGTCGTAAATTTTGCGAATCATAGGGGTATTTTCGTATAAACATGGACTCGCTTTTCATAGGTTGACTCGTGAGTTGTAGTTCGTCCGGGATACGTACCCACGGCGTGAGCCGGGGCGGCAGCCAGTCTGGCATTGTTTACCAGTGAGCGAAGGTCCCCTCACGTGCTCCAGCGAAATATTTCATGATATTCCATTTATTTTAGTGCTTGCATGTACTAAATAAGCTACCATGGCTCCAAAGAAAGCTCCTAGTGCCAAGCCTGTGGTAAAGAAGGTGAGAAATACGATTGAATTTAAGAAAACCATCATTGAACAATATGAAAGTGGTACAAGTGTGGCCGAACTGTCCAGGATGTATAAGAAACCCTACACAACCTTATGTTCCATAGTGGCCAAGAAAAGGGAAATAAAGGATGCTGTTGTTGCCAAGGGAGTAACTATGCTGACAAAAATGAGATCACCAGTACTGGAAGAGGTTGAGAAGTTATTATTGGTGTGGATAAATGAGAAACAATTAGCAGGAGATACTCTGATGACTTCAATTATTTGTGAAAAGGCTAGGCAGTTGCACGAAGATTTGGTAAAGAAATTGCCTGCAACTAGTGGTGAAGTGAGTGAATTTAAGGCCAGCAAAGGCTGGTTTGAGAGATTTAAGAACCGTACTGGCATACAGTGTGGTAAGGCATGGTGAGGCTGCCAGTTCGGACCACAAGGCGGCTGAAAAATATGTGCATGAATTCCAGAAGTACATAGAGGCTGAAGGACTGAAACCTGAACAAGTGTTCAGTTGTGACGAAACAGGCCTCTTTTGGAAGAAAATGCCAAAGAGGACCTTCATTACACAAGAGGAAAAGGCAATGCCAGGACACAAGCCTATGAAAGACAGGCTGATGCTAATGTTCTGTGCTAATGCTAGTGGGGATTTCAAAGTGAAGCCATTACTAGTGTACCATTCTGAAAATCCCAGTGTTCAGGAAAAACAATGTTATGAAGAGTAAATTGTGTGTGTTTTGGAAGTCTAATAGTAAGGCATGGGTCACGAGGGAAAATTTTCGTCGAGTGGTTCAATGAAGTGTTTGGCCCTAGTGTGAAGGAGTATCCCCTGGAAAAGAAATTGGATCTCGAGGGCCTGCTGGTAATGGACAATGCACCTGCTCATCCTCCAAACTTGGATGACCTAATTTTCGAGGAGTTTGGGTTCATCACAGTAAAGTTCTTGCCCCCGAATACCACTCCTCTCCTCCAACCCATGGACCAGCAGGTTATTGCAGGCTTTAAAAAAAACTACACAAAAGCAATGTTTCACAGGTACTTGACTGTGACCACAGACACTCACTTGACCCTAAGGGAATTTTGGAGAGAACACTTCAGCATCCTCCACTGCATAACCCTTATAGGTATGGCTTGGGAGGGAGTGACTACCAGGACTTTGAACTCTGCCTGGAGAAAATTGTGGCCAGATTGTCGACAAGAGGGATTTTGAAGGATTTGGGACTGACCCTAATGAGCCTATGTCTGTTGTAAAATCAACTGTGACACTGGGGAGTTCCATGGGGTTTGATGTGAGTTTGGAGGATGTGGAAGAATTGGTGGAAGACCACAATGAAGAGCTCACCACTGAGGAGCTGCAAGAGCTTCAGCAGGAAGAGCAACACATCGCAGCTCAGAATCTTGCTGCAGAGGAGGAGGAGGAAGAGAGATGGAAGAAGGTGCCTTCTACAGAAATTAAAGAGATTTTTACTATGTGGGGTAAGATGGAAAGCTTTATGGAGAAACATAACCCTAACAAGGTTGTTGCAAGCCATGTTGGCAACATGTACAGTGACAGTCTTGGGCCATTTTAGGGAAGTGTTAAAGAGATGCCAGAAACAGAGCTCTCTCCACAGTTATTTTGTGAGACAGGACTCCAGTGACTCTCAAGGTGGTCCTAGTGGCATTAAGAAACAGAGAAGAGAAGCAACCCCAGAAAAGCAAACGGTACCTGAGGTGTTGATGGAAGGGGATTCCCCTTCCAAACTATAAACAATCCACTCTCTCTCCTCCTCCAGTCTCCCATACATTAAGAAGAATCTCCAATAAAGGTAAGTGTTATGCTGTTAATGTTTCATTCATTATTTCCCATTGTATTGTTTATGTACTACATATTTTTTTTGTTTTAATACTTCTGGGTGTCAGGAACGGATTAATTGTATTTACATTATTTCTTATGGGGAAAATTGATTTGTAAATCGTAAATTTCATTTATAGTAACGGCTCCAGGAACGGATTAATTACGAAAAACGAGGGACCACCGTACTTGGGAGTTGACGTGTCGGCAGATGGATTTATGAAGGATGAGGTTAATCGTAGAATTGATGAGGGGGAAAAAGGCGAGTGGTGCGTTGAGGTATATGTGGAGTCAAAAAACATTATCTATGGAGGCAAAGAAGGGAATGTATGAAAGTATAGTAGTACCAACACTCTTATATGGGTGTGAAGCTTGGGTGGTAAATGCGCAGCGGGGGGAAAGGGGTTTGGAAAGGCAGAATTCCTGTAAAGGGCAAGTTGGTGTAAATATTATGCAAAATTTTTGGGAGTGTGGAAGGGGGAAAAAAGGTTTTGGGGGGAGTTAAAAAAAGTATTAGTCAGAGGGAAAAGAAAAAGGGGTTTTTGAGGGGGTTTTGGTATTTAGAGAGAATGGATCAAAAAGAATGAGGGGGAAAAGCAAAAAAATTTCTATGGGGGAAGGAAGGCGAGGTAGGGGCCCGTCCTCGAAAGGGTTGGAGAGAGGGGGAAAAAAGGAAAGGTTTTGGGGGCCAAGGGGGCTTGGATTTCCCGCAAGAAGCGGGTTGAGGTGTTAGTTTGGAGTGAATGGAAAACGAATGGTAGGGGGGCCCTGACGCCCTGTTGGAGTGCGAAGGGGTAATTTTTAGTAAAGGGGGTTTCGGGGAAACCCGGTTTTTTTTCCATATTTTTGGGCCGGGATCCTGGAAAGGGGAAAGTACAAGGGCCTGAAATTTTAAAAGGGGGGGTTTGGGATTTTTGGCATTTTGGGAGGGATTTTGTTGTGTATCTTTAAAATATATGCTTTAAGCGGGTTTTATTCTGGAAACCCTGCAAAAACAGTGATAATTTTGGGATTTGGTGTGAAAGTTTTGAATGATGATGATGAAAGTTTTTTGTTTTTGGGGTTTTTCCTTTTTTTGGGGTTTCACCATGCCTCGGGGGGAAAAGGGGCCCGACTTTTTGGGAAAAAAAAAAAAAAAAAAAAACTCAGATACTGTTAAAACATTTTGGCCTAAAATTTTTTTGATTATGTTGAAATTTTTACATTTTTAAAAAATTGTTTTTGATTTCATGGGAAGAGGACAGAGTTAAAAAAAACAGGGGATACAGAAAAAAAGATATGGGACAAATTAAAAGCCCAGAGACAGAAAAAAGCCCCCAGCCAAATTTACAAAAGAACATAAAAAAAGAAAAAAACTGCACCCGGGGCCTACGGGCCCATGAAAAGCGGGCCCCATGTCCCCCCCCGGCTTAGATCAATCCCCAACCGTCAGGTACATCCAGGAAAAAGGAGCACGACATCTCCCCTTTGTAGCACAAGTGGGCGGGTCCATCTAACCTATTTTTTATTTTCCTTTAAATGTGAGTTTTAAATTTATGACTGAAAAACAGGAATTTTTTGTGTTTGCCACAATATTTCCCTTTTAGCTGGCGCTAATTTGGTGTTTTCCCCAAAAAGGTACAAAGTCATCCCAGATTTTTTTTTTAGTGCGCACACGGGGATTTGCACGCCCCAATTCTTTCATGTCTATGCGACTCGGGGCCTTTTTGCACCCCAAATTTTGGGAAAGGAATAAAAAATAAAATTTTTCCTTAAACAGACCCCCTGCCCGTAAAAGGTTTTCTTCTTTAATTTTGGACATTTTTAAGGGTTTTTTTAAAACTCGATAAAAGCAAAATATTTAACCCTTTTTTTTCAAAAAACCGGCCGTTTTCCCCCAAGGCAGGGGGGCCCCCAAAAAAGTGAAACAAAAGTTTCTTTTTTTTAAATTTAATAATTTATACGGGAAAAGGGGTTACTAGCCCCTTGCTCCCGGCAGGGAAAATTATATCTTACAACAGCAGGGCTTACAGGGGAAAATTTTCTTATTCCACTCCTCATGGATCGAAAGGAAAATGTTTAAGAACAAGGACTTTTATAAAAAACCCAAAAGAAAACTCAGATGTGTTTTATACATGAAGGTCAATAAATCAGAGAAAAACATTTTTTAAAATATCCCAAAAACAACCACTTTGAAAGAACAAAAAATTTCCCAAAGCGCTTTCGTGCTACTCGCATTATCAAGGAACAATGAAAAATTGCATCAAAGGAAGGCATAAAAAGGGGTCTAGACCACCCCTCCCTATAAACCCAAACAAACAACCCGACTTTACGATTCATAAAAAAGGGGAAAACACTAAAGCAGGCCCGCGGCCAAACTAGAAGGTCCTTCACAAAAACCCACCAAACACTTTTGGGTCCCCAAAAATTTTAAGAATTTTAAAATTTATTTTTTGGGTCCAATGTTTTATTAAATTTTTCCCAAAATTTTTTAAATTTATAAATGGATCAAATTTTATAAAACCCCAAAGGAAATATTAATATTATTGTCAAAACGCTTTTTAAAAACAAAAATTTCAATTATATTCCTGTTAAACGTGGATTTTGTTTGGGATACAATTTTCCCCAATTTTTTTGAAAATCAATTGGAGGGTTTTTAAATCCCCTTTTAAATAAATAGAGCATTGGGAAATTGTCCATTTTTCAAAAGCTATATTTATTTTTTAAAATCTTATTTCGGGGATTTTTTCCAGTTTGCCCGTAATAAACTTTATCGCAAATTTTAAAAAGGGAATTTTAGACAAAACCCGTGGGCTTTTTGGGGGGAAATTTCTTTATAAAAAGTTTTTTTTTTTACTGTATCAAGTTTTTTTAAATAAAACCCTTTGATATTAAAAGTTTTAAAAAGAGAAGGCATATCAACCAATTTTTTCTTTTTAAGGGAAAACCCCAACAAAATTTTTATTTAAATTTAAGGCGGTTTCCCCTTTTTGGGATTGTAAAAAGTTTTTCAAAGAAATTTTTAAAAAAAGATTTATTTTTTTAGGGTTTCTTTGGATATTTAAAAATCATTACCTATTTAAAAATTTTTGGATTTTCCCTCATTATAAAATCTGGACTAAAAAAATTACGTAAAGCTCTCAAAAAATTGATAAAAAAACAGACTTTTTTAACTATCTTGATGTGAAGAAAATAGGGGACTTTAGGAAAAATTTTTTTTTAAATTTTTTCCTTGTAAATTTTAAATTTTTGAATTCATTTTTTAAACCCTTAATAATTAAAACATTAGAAAAGGAATGATTTATTTTCTTCAAACTCAACAGAAAAGTTTATAAAGGGCTAAGCTATTTAAATTTTTTCCAAGGAAAGGGTTTGTAAAATTACATTCTTGGGAAATAAGAACAAAATATCATAAACCCTATCGAACCTTTTAAACTTGTTAGGGAGGGGAGTGTTAAGCAATTTTTTTTTCCCAAAAAATTCCATGTATAGGTTACTAAGAACAGGTGAAAGAGGTTTTCCCTTTCCCCTACCAAACTTCTGGGGTTTTTTAAAACTTTTTCATTAAATAAAAATTTTCCCATCAACAATGAAAAATTTTAATTTTTTTTTAATATAGTAAAAACGGGCAATGGTAAATCCAATTAACGAGTTTTTTCAGATAAAAAAAATTTAATAAATCGTAAAATGGGTTTTGGGCCCAAAATTTTTTGCAATTTCAAAAAAACTTAATAATGTTGAAATTAAAAACCCCCTTTTTCAAATTTTTAAAAAATTTTTCTGATTTTTCCACATGAAAAAAAAATTTTTATTTAAAGGAATGGAAATAAAACTTTTAAAAACAAAAACTTTCCCCAATTGCATTCAAAGATTTATTTTTTTAATTTATTTTTTTTTATTATTTAGAATTTTAGCTTAAAATACAGAGGTACAAAAAAATACGGGGTTAAGAGAAAGCATGCCAAAGTACTTATATGCATAGCTTTAAAACGGGCTGGCTTTAAAATTTAAAATTAAGTTTAAAACTAACAATGTTTGAAATCAGTGATAAGACTTTTATTGTAAAAACAGTTAACTATAAACCCAAAAAATGATATTACAAAGACAGGTCATAGGGTTTTCTTGCTTTTGCTTAAAAATTTAAAATTTTAAATGATGCACTTAATAACAAAAAAATTTTGGGCCCCTTTACTAAAGCAGAAAAAATAAATGAAATTTAGTGATTTATGAAAGAAAATGTTTCCCAAAAGGAAAAAATTAAAAACCCTTTGTTTTACTGAAACCTATTCAAAATTTTAAAAAAATCCCCTAAAAAATTTTTAACACCAATTTAAATTTAAAACAATAAAACTTCTACTAAAAAGGAAAAGGGAGGGGAATTTAAGTCAAAAAATTTATTTTCCAAATCCATCTTTCCCTTTACATGTATGGCCCTAAAAAAAACCCCAAAAACCGGGGAATCCATCAGGCCCAATTATTAGCTCCATGGGGTTTAGTTTCATATAAATTATCCAAATGGCTTGTTGAAATTTTGGCCCTATTGTTGGAAAATTTCTAACAAAAATTAAAAAACAAAATAGTTTTGGGGTTTGTTAAATTAAACCCTTTGGTTTAATTTAAATGATTTTAAACATGGTTGGGTTTTGATGTTACTTCCTTGAAAAACAAAAGTTCCTTTTAAAAGATTTATTAAGTTTCTTATCTGAAAACTCGTTAATTTTGTTTTTCCTTTTGCCAGTTCCTACTAAAAATTAAACTTATTAAACTTTGCATTGTTATGAAAAAAATTTTGTATTTAACGAAAATTTTTTACATCAAATTTTGGTATAAAAATTGTCATTGGGGGGTTAAAAATTGAATGGTTTTAAGTGGGGAATATGGTGAAAGGGATTTTAGGCAGGGGAAAGGCAGCGGGGGGGTTTGGGAGTGAGATGATTAGCGGAGGTAGGTGGAAAGGGACAGGTAGTGGTGCCCAACCACGACACTCTTTAACTCTACATACTCCTAACAATGCCCCCCGGCCCTTTCTTCATCATATAAATTAATAAAATAAAAGGGAAAAAAAAAATTAAATAACTTTGGGGCTTTGAATATTATTTATTCATTTAAACACAGTTTTTTTTTAAGTCTTTGTAAAATAATATGTTTGGGAACGGAGAACAGTTTGTGGTTTAGATAAAGGGGAGGGTACCATAAGCATGAGACAGGGAACACAATCAACTTTGCCCAAAATAAAATGTAACTTAAAATTTATGTCAGGGGAAGTTCATAACGGGAACTAAGCCACAGGTCCAAAAAACCTACACGAAAGAGACTGCGCCAAGCCAGTATTTGCCCAAGGGTTTTCCAAACCCTCCTCCGAGATTTCCAGCACCTTTCCCCCCGGGGCCCTGCCCCCCAGCAGAAAGCCTCCCGCTGGGAAGTCTCTGCTCGGGAGTCTCACCCAGCAGCAAGCCCCGCACGAAAATTTTTGTTTCGGGTTTTTCCGGGGCTTTTTGGGGGGTCCAAACCTCCCAACCAGGGTGTACGACCTGACCCCGGGATTTGAGGGCTAAAGGGAACAAAATTTTTCCCGACGGGGGCCCGGGGTTTACAGACGTTCCAAAGGGGGTTTGTGTCCATAAAATTTGGTTTAAAATTTTGGGTTTCTCCCCAAGACCTCCCCAAGCCCAGCTGAACTACATCACATCCCCCTTTCCCCCCCAATTTAAAAAAACTGAGAACTAGGAAAATGTTGTCCTATTTTATTTGAGTTTTTTAATCCAAACCCCCTTTAAATCTTTTCCCTTTCAAAGACAAAATTATACATAAAAAAAAAAATTATTCAATTACTTATATTCCCTCTTTTCTAAACCCTACCAAAAGGCAGTAAAATCATTACCCCTTCGCAGTTGGCCAGAAAAACAGGCTCTCGGGTGCAAAGCCTCCTTACCCTCATTTCCCCTTTTAAACCCTAAATTTCGGGCTAGTGCCTCCCACTTCTACTAGAAATGCAGTAGCCAATGCTAGTCCCCTCGACGTTAACCTTTGGGGCCCAAACCTCTCAGGTTTTCTATGGCGTGGAAAACTGCCCCAAACCGGGTTGCATTTTTTAAAAGTAACTGAAAACTGGCCCCTTTTTAAACGCCCACCAAAGGTCGTTTTTTTTCGGCAAACTTCACAAAAAACACTAAAAACATCAAAAAATTGGGGACGGGGCCCAGGCACCCGCGGGCAAAAGATTTTTCCTTTATCCTATGAAACTACAAATTCACTGGCCTCATAAAAAAGGGGCCGGAATGATCACTGGCCCTTTTTTTTCAAAGGTCCCCTTTTTTTCCCACGGGTAACACAAAACACTTCTAAAAAATCAAAGTAGGTGGGGACATCCCCAAAATTTTAAAGGGTCTCCCCTTGCTGGGGGGGCCCCATCCCCGCATACCTGTCGACAGGTCGCCAGCAAGGAAAGGATACCCTCCTACTCCCCTTTGAAAGCAGGCTGGTCCCAGCAGCGGGATTTCCATTTTCCGGCTCGCTTCCTTCCATATTTTCCGAGGATGGCAACCCTTAATAGTAATTCCCCCTTTGCCCCGGGCAAAACCACCCAAAATTTCCCTCACACAAAAACGCAGCATCCCCCCGCCATTTTCCTCCCCCTTGAGGGGGGCCATCGCGCATCACGCACGGCCGTATCAAAAGAAAGCACAGGGCCCAGGGCCACAGATGCAGAAGGGTCCCAGCATCACAGGGGGCCGCGCATCCCCAACACTTTTGGCACGACCGAAGCCTCTCAACATCCCCAGCAGGGCCCGCATAAAGCAGAAACACGAGGGGCCCACGAATCGCACCCGGGTTTCCCAGTTTCACAGCACGGCCGCAGCATCTAAAAATTCATGGGAAAAAGGCCGCAGAATAGTAGACAGCATCACACAGCCGACCAGCAGTAGCGGGAATGGTCATTTTGTGGGGGTTGGGTGAGGCCCACTTAGGTCATAAACAGAAGGTGCGGCCCACCCCATCCCTGGCAACTGGGGGTAACGGGGCGGTCCGGGGGTGAGGCACAGGGGTTGGGTGACCGGGACAGACACCCACTACACGGGATGAAAAGCCCCAGGGCACCCATACTTTTCGGGGCAATCACGGGTAACTGGCATATCAGCGGGGTGGAGGGGCCCACATCAGGTGGACAGCAATCATAGGCAACTTTTAAAGGGGTGACAGTTGGGGGTGAGTCTTCCAAGGGGGGCGGGGGTGACTTCTCAGCCCTCTGAAAAATATTAAATTTTTCGGCCAGAAATTTGTTTCCCCCCCAAAAGCCCTCACCCAAACATCGATTTTTCTCCACCATTTATCTAAAAACCAAAAACCCAAACCCCACCAAATATAAAAATTTAAAACCAAGAAATATTAAAGCCCCACTGTCAAAAAAGGTCATTTAAGGTTACGGGGATTAAAATTTATTTTTAATAAAAACAAAAAAATAAATTTGGTAGCATAAGTAAAACCCGGCAGTTCAAAAAAAGGGCAAAGGGGAAAGGGTTTCCCTACTAAAAAATAATAAAAACCAACCCCCGCTTAGACCCCATGTAATGTGGGGGGGTTAAGGGATTGAATGGGATTAAGGGGGGAAAAGGGGAGAAAGGGGAATTATGTAGGCGGGGAGAGGGCAGCCGGGGGTGGGGAGTGAGTTTATTAGGGGGGTAGGTAGGAAATTGACGGTCAGTGGGGCCACCACGCCCCTCTCATTAACTTCCACTACCACAAACATAGGGCCTCCCCCTTTTCTTCACTCTTATAAACATAAAAAAATATAAAAAAAAGAATAAAAACGGGGGGCATAAAATTTTACTTTTCTACTCAAAAACAGTTTTTTAAATTAAAGTTTTTGTACAATAATTTTTTTGGGGAACGGGAGAACATTTTTGTGGTTTAGTTTAAAATGGGTTGGTACACATAAGCGGTGAGCGGGGGAACACAAAAAAATTTGCCCAAAAATGAGGGTAACTTAAAATATGTTAAGAGGGAATTCATCAAAAGGAAAACTAAGCCACAGGCCCCAAAAACCCAAACCAGCACAGTACTCCCCAAAAGCCAGTACCCCTCCCAATGCCCCCAAAACATTCTCCCCCCAGAGACTTCGCAGCCTTTTCCGGAGCCCGCCCCCCGCAGCAGCTCCGCCAAATTTCCTCTCCCTTCGCTGTTCCTTGGCTTATATCGGGCCAAAGGGCCCCCTCCCCAACCTCTGTACGCCCCTAAACGCCGGGATTTGACGCCGTCAAGAAAAAAAAAGACCTCAGCCCTGGGGGTGGTTTCGGGACGTTTGCAAAGGGCAAGGTTTGACCATAAAAATTGGTTAAATTAGGTTCCCAGGGGCCCTTTTCCAAAAACCAGCTGAACACATCACACAAGGGAAATCCTCTTTTCCTTTCCTTTTTTTTTTCTTAGGAAAACCTTTAATAAAAAATGGAATTTTTAGAACCCCAAGGGTTTTTTTTGGCTTTTAAAACCCCAAAACCAAAAAAATTTTTCCCCTTTTTTTTTTTTCCCTTTTTTAAAAATTATTTAAAATTTTTAATTTTTATTTTTTAATGATTTTTTTTTTTTTTTTAAAAAATTTTAATTTTTTTAAAATTTTTTTTTAAAATTTTTTAAAAAAAGTTTTTAAATTTTTTTAAAATTTTATTTTTTTTTTTTTTTAAAAAATTTTTTTTAAGGGTTTTTTTAATTTTTTTAATTTTATTAATTTTAATAAGAATTAATTTACAAAAAACCCTTTACAAAAAACCCTTTTCCATGTCCATATTATTCTTCAACAAAATAGTTAAACTGTCCCGTTTTCTCATCAATGTTTTTGAAGGGTTTTTCGTATTCGTTTGTCCAAGGTTTTAAGATGAGGAAATATCCCAAAAATTTTTGAAATGGTAATGATTTGAAATACCCAAGAAACTTTTTTTATAAATTTTTAAAAAATTTTCTAGAAATACTTTTTAAAAATCCAAAAAGGGACAACCAGCCTTATTCAACTAAAAAAAATGTTGGGGTTTTCCCTTTCCATGAAAAAATTGGGTTGGTATGCCTTCCCCTTCTTAAGACTTTTAATATCAAAGTTGTATTTTTAAAAAACTTGATAAAATAAAAAAAATTTAAAGAATTTCCCCCCCAAAAGCTGACTGATGTGTCTAAGATTCCTTGTAAAATTTTTCGATAAAATTTAATTTCGGGCAAACTGGTAAAAGTCTGAACAAGGGTGAAAGCAAATTTAAAAATAGCATTAGAACGGAAAAAGATTCTAATTTCTCTATTTTTTTCTTGGAAAAGATTTTAACCATTTCCAAAAAGAAATTTTTAAAAAGTTTAGGGAAAGTTGTATCAAGGGAAATCTATGGGGTTTTTACAGAATATATTGAAATTTTTTTTTCCTTAAAAAACAGTTTTTTAAAAATAAAATTTAAAAATTTCCTTTGGGTTTTTTAAAAAAATTAGTTTCCCTTTATAATTAATAGAATTTGGGAAAAAAATTTTAAAAATAATTGGGCAAAAAAAAATTTTAAAAAATTTAAATTTAAATTTAGTTTGGGGGGTGGGTTGTGTGAAGGACCCCGTCTAGTTTTGGGGGAGCGGGGGCCCGCGCAGTGTTTTCCCCTTTTTTATTGTCCCTTGGGGCGGGGTTTTCTTTTTTGGGATTTTGAAAGGGGAGGTGTGGGCTAGACCCTTTATAGGGCCCTTTCCCTTTTATGATTTTTTTTTTTATTTTCCTTGATAATTTTTGATAAAGTCACAAAGCACTTAGGGAAATTTTTTCTGTTCTTTCGCTGTGGTTTCTTTTGTTTCATGAAAAGTGTACTGGGATGTGTACATGAAAGGGTACATTTTGTTAGTGTGACCTAAGGGGTTAAAGGGAAAATTTGCAAATATACCTGTTACCGTTGGTTTTTTGGGACGGAAAAAAAAAACGCCCCAAAACCTACCATCATGTAAAACAGTTACAGTGGGAAACCCCGATTTTTCGAATTAATTCGTTCGGTGTTGGTTTGAAAAACCCAAAAAATCGACAACCCAAACCATTTTTTCCCCTAAAAAAATAATGTTAAAAAGAATAATTTGTTTTCCCGACCAAAAAGACACTATAATTTTTAATAAATAATTTTTACTAACTACACATTTTAAAAAATTTTTTAAAAATTTTACTGCCAAAAGCTGGTAGGCCCCACAGGGAGAGAAGGTTCCCGCAGGGTTCAGGGGCATTTTTTTTTTTTTTTTTTCTAGTCAAATGGAAGTTCATAAAGGGGACCGTGAATTTTTCTTAAAAAAATCCCACTTTGCGGTGTATTTTTTTATGGTATTTATGGGTTTTATTCTTGTTTTCTTGGTCCCCATTTAATAGAAAGGAAGATATTTTTAATGAAATAGGGCTATTTTCAATGGTTTTTTAAAAACTAAAAATTTGGCTTGAAAAATTTAGTTCAAAATAAAGTGGAATTTTTTCAGTTTTTTTCCATTGTTCAAAAGGGAAAAATCATGTCACACATCCAAAAATGGGGAAAAAAGGGGTTTAAAAATTTATTATTTTTTTTTTATTTTTTAAAAATGGCCCATTTTTCCCCCAAGGGCAGGGTGGCCCCCCAAGCAGGGTGGCCCCAAAAAAAAAAATTTACCATCATTCACCCATCAATGCTTGCAGAAGGGTGCTTTACAAAATTTCAGTTTTTTTAAAATGCAAAAAATTAACACCCCTTTCCCCCCCCCAAATGCAGGCACTGTACTTTCCCAAACTCCAAGGGGCCAAATCCGGCCTTTCCCGGGTTTTCCCCCGAATCCCTTATAAGTGTTTTCCCTTTTCTCAAAATTTCCAAAAGGGACGTCAAGGGATTAAAAAACCCCTTTGTCTCCTTTTACCCTAACCCAAAAACGCTCCGCATGCCTGGGAAGCCAAACCCCCTCGCACACAAAACCTTTCCTTTTTTAAAAAAACCCCCCCCCCCTCCAACCTTTCCTAGGCCGAAACCCCTAACCCCCCCCCCTTTCCCTTTCCCCCAGACTGATATACTCTTTTAAGTCTTTTTGTTTCGTCCATTCTTTTCTACATGTCCGAACCACCCAACAACCCTTTTACCCTTTGGACACATTTTTGGTAATCCCGCCCCCTCCCTTTACTTCCAAACACTTTCTCTGCATTATATTTTTCCCCCACACATTGCCCTCAGACATGAAAACTTCCCCCCTGCCTCCCCGCCTTCTCCTCGCTTTCAACATTTTTTCCCCCCACGGGTTCACACCCTTTTAAGAGGTTGGGAAAACTTTAAATCTCATACATTCCCCTCTTTGCCTCCAAGGGCCAAAATTTTTTTTGTCTCCACAGACTCCTAAGTGGGAACCACTCACTCTTTTTTCCCCCATACAATTTTATGGGTTCCCTCATCTTTAAAAGACCCCAAACCGCTGACACGTCCACCCAAACCCCAAAAAAACTGAATAGTTTACCTCCTCCATACTCTTTCCCCCCAATTAAAATCCCAAACTTTCATCACCCAATCTTTTTGTTATCCTCATAACCTTACTCTTTCCTGGTTTTTTCACCCTTTTTTTTTTCTTCTTTTGCACACCCCCCAAATTCCAAAAATTTCCCCCAACCTGCAACTTCTCTTCGAATTTTCCCAAGAGCCCCAGTGTCTCCAAAAAAGGGAGCTGTGGGCCCAAATCCCCCTTTGTGTGGTTTTTTTATCTTTTAACTCCCCGCCCCTTTCCAAGACCCCCGCATTTTCTTTTCTTACAAACCCCCCCTCTTTAAATATATTAAAAAACCCCGGTGACACACACAAACCTTGTTAAGGCCCCACTTTTAAATGGGAAAAAATTTTTCCCTCTTTCCTACAAATCAAAATTTTACCTCACTATTCCCCTTTTTTAAAAACTCTTACTGCTTTCAGTAACCTTCCTTACACCCCTACACTTTCAACATCTCCCCCTTTCCCCCCTACCACCCTGTTTATTGCCTTTTTCCTTTTTAAAAAGCCAAAAAAACCCCTTTAGCCTTACTAAATAATGTTTTACTTATGTTTCCTGTAAACACCTGGTCCACAAACCCCCCCCCTTTCCTAAAACCCCCTTGTTATCTGCTATCCCAAATTTTTTCTTTTCTTTTAATTCTTTTTAATTATAAAAACCCACTATACACTTTACCAGGTTTTTCTTTTAAAAGACTTATCCCTCTAAAAATTTTTTCAAATCTTTTATCCCTTTTTTTCCTTTATACAAAAAAGGGAAATATTTCATGCTCTCTGCCCCAAACCCTAGGGACCCACCCTCTTCCCTACAATTTTTTAAATAATTGCACCAAACCCCTCCAAAAAATAATCCCCCCCTGTTTAACCCCTTTTATTTTTTTTCCCATCAATCCCCCCTGGGTTACCCCCCTTTTTTTTTACCTACCGGGCCCCACGAACTTCCCCCACACTCACAACTGGCTCTTCCCCACTCCTACAAGATGTTTTTTTCCTCCTTGCCCCCTACCTTTAAACACAGCTTCCCTATCTTCATCAACATTTTAAAAATTCCTCAAAATTTTTCCCTCCTCTTCCCCAAAACCTCTAACTCTCCATTTAATTTAAATCTCCTCCCCCTATTTTTAAAAATGACAAATCCATTTGTTCCCCTAGGCTTTCTTAACTTGTTAATCCCCACTCCCAAAAATTTTTTTTTTTCAACAAAATTTGTTGATAAAAAAATCTCACCCCCTCTCTCATTTTGCTCTTTTTTACATTGCTTTCCCCCACTCTCTTAAAACCCCCTCTTTTTTTCCCCTAAACTTTTTCCCTCCTTGCATCACTTCTACTTTGTAAAAAACTTTCATATGCTAACTTTTTCTCCCTTTCTACTCTCTTTAATCATCATTTCCACAATCCTCCTCTTCCTCCGGGACCCACTTTCCTGTAAAAAACAAACTTTGCTGAAAACTCTTTTCACAAAATTTTTTTTCCCACCCCTTTCCCTTTGAAACCCCCTTGCCCATGCTCTCATTAGTCTTTTATCCTCCAAAGTGTTTTTATCTTACCCCTAAATGCCTCCCCTTTTTTTTTATAAACCTTTCCCCCCCTCTTTCCCCGATTTTTCTATTCTCCTTGTTTCCCCTCTACCTTTTACTCTCATTTTAGTACAACTAGGAAAAGATTGATATAAAGTGGGCCCCTTTTAAACATGTACATCCTGAAGGGCTACTCAAAAAGTCTTTTATCTACCAATACATAATCCAACAAACTACTGTCATTTGCCCTACAACATATTTTAAAACTTATTTATCCCCCTTTTTTTTTTTTAAAATGTATTACCTATAACTAAACCCCTTTCTTACAAAGTTCAATCAAGGGGTCCCCTTATCATTTAAAAACCTGGGCACCCCCCCAAAAATTTCCTACCACAAACCCTTTCTAAAAAAATTCTCCTACTTTAGCATTCAGGTCCCCTACCACAAATTTCTCTCTCCTTGGTTCAAAGGGTCCTATACAAACACTTAAATTTCCCCAAAAACTCTCTCCTCCTCTGCATTTCCCCTCTTTTCCAGGGGCATACATCTTATTATGCCCCCTTCCTTTCCCTTTCCCAAAATTTTTTCTTTAAATCCACATTTAAATTTTTGAATTTACACATTTATTTTTTTCTTTTTTTCCTTCCATAATGATAAATTTTAAAATTTCGCAAACCCCTTCCCTTTGGGGCCCAACCTTTTCAATACTCCAGATTTAATCCCATTTATTTCCCCCCCCCTAAACTCTCCCACCCCCTTTAGCTTTGTTTTCCCCTTAGGGGGCCCGGACATCCCAAATTCTTTTTATTCATAACAACAGCATATCAAGTTTCTTGTCATTTCCCCATCTCCCCACATTTTTAAACATCCCCCCGTTTTATAAAGTTTTTCTTCTTCTCTTTTTTAGTAAAAGTCTACAGGAAAGGGGTTTAAATAGGCCCCTTTTCTTCCCCATTTTAGGGCCTCATACGAAAACGGGGGGCCCTTTCGGAGGAAAGATTTTTTTCCCCTTCCCCCTGGACCCAAAAGAGAAAAGGAGGGGCAAGGCTATTTTTAAAAAAAGGAAAAAACCGGGTGAGTATATTTATGTGTACATTCCCGTGAAGTGGGGACCCAAAGGGAAGTAAAGGGGTACAAATAACCCCCGTTACTAGAGTTTTTGAGACAGAAAAAAAAACCACAATCCTAAACCCTCAGGCCCAAAAAAAATTTCAGGTTTCTGGGTTTTATCATCTGGGAGGACGGTTGTACCCTTCCCCGGGGGGTTTCTGTCTACCATCCTACATTCACAAATAGGGGGATATTCAAAAGTTTCGGATTTAAATTTTGAAATAAATTTTAAAATTTTTTCTTTTATTTTTTTTTGTGAATAAAAATTGAAAATGAAAAGAAAGCAAAAATTTAAAAGGGGGGCCCAGAGACCTGACTAATTAACAATAAAATGTTATTTTAGTGCCAAAAAATGTCTGCCTTTTTTATGCGGGAACCCATTTTGAAAATTTGGGCCCTTTTTTTGAAAAAATTTGTGTGAAATTGGCCAAATTAGTAATTGCCCGACTCATTAGGTTTTAAATTTAAAAAGGGTTAAAAGGGGGATTTTTTGTATCGGTTAAAAAAAAAAAAAAAAAAGGATTTCTAGTGAAAAAAAACAGTGGTTTTTTCGACTGGGGAACCCAAAGAAAATTGGGCCCCAAAAAAGGGCTCAAGTGGGTGAAACGCCCGGGGGGTAAATGTCTCGAGACCGCTAAGTTTTCAAGTAGTATAATTTTTCCCTTAAAAATTTGTACTTTTGGTTTCATTACCTTTACAAGATGAACCCGAAAAAGCTCAAAAGGGTGTTTCCCGGGAACGCATTTGTCACTATTTTGACCGAGGGCCCCCTTTTGGGGGACTCTGGGGGATAACCCTGTTCCGGGGGCGTTGGCCGGGGGGCAACAAAAAATGTATGGGAAAAAACCGATCCCAACGAATGGTTTTGCGAAAACCCATTTGCTCAAAAACTATCCGTTTCCCCAACCGAGGTTTACTGGACAGGGTTTCCCTTTTAAAATCAACTGGTTTGGAGGTAGTACTTCAAAAAAAAACAAACAACAAACAAATTTTATTTTTTTTGCAAAATTAATTAAAGGGTTTTTGAATTACAATTTTTGAGTTGCATTTCAAAAAGAGCCACTTTTCAAGCCTAGGCATTATGGGCGAAATTAATTTTAAAGGGTTACAGACCTTAATACTAAAGAAATTGATATAGGGTTTTTTGAAGTTGGGGGGTTTTTCCCGTTTCCAAACCCCCAAGGGTTTAATAAAAAGTATATTCTTTTTTTTTCAAAAACACTGGGCCCAATCCTACTGGGCGGGGGGGCCCAAAAAGGGGGGAAAAAAGAAATTTTTTCAATAAATTTTGTAATTACAGTATATAAAGGGGAAGGGGTTACTAGCTCCTTGTCTTGGGATTTTAATCGCCTCTTATGACACAAATGGCTTATGGAGGAAGAATTCTGTTCCACTTCCCCATGGAGGGGATAATCTGATATTCATTTCTCTTGTATTCATTGTAAATCGTAAATTTATATTTATAATCACCTAAGAGACTGTATATATACAACCACTAAATTTATCATTGCCTTATTACAGCCTCTCCTCTCTTAACGACGGAGTTCTGTTCCTAATACCATGTCGGTAAACAAATAAGTCACTAAGTGAGGAGCATACTATAATGGTAGTGGGTTTGTGTCAAACATCTTTGATATTGCACCATTGATAACATATTTTTAAATGTTTGTTTAGTAGTGTACTCTGTATTGTAATAAACAGAATAGAGAAAATCAGCTCTCATATACTTTATTTAGGTATGCATGCATGTCAGAGAGCCCGTCGTAAATCTGAGTTGTCGGTAAACAAGTACGTCGCTAAGTGAGGAGAAGTTGTAATCTTAAGCTAATCTTAAGTTTGCCTAAAATGCTCTGCATATTAAGGGGCTTCTACATGCACACATAAATGTCATTCACCTTTGTACAAACATTGTATCATGGCCTTATCTTATCTAAGGTCAGGGTCAAGGATAGGCTTTGGGTTATGCTTTAGCAGTTGACTAATGTTACGTTACAACTGCTTGGAAACATTGTCTTGTATGTCTTATATACTTGTGCACCTATATGCTGGAAAATACAGTAATATACAGTAACCCCTGTTAAATATTATTCTGTAAAATAATTATTTGTTTGGAGATTTTAATTTCAATACTTTTGCTACCAGGAAGCTGAATCGTTTGCATCTTCGGGCAAGCAATTCTGAGTCGAGATTCTTATCTGTATGTGAGCGCTTGTTGCGCCACAATCAACTGACTGACTGTACTCTTGTAGCTGATGGTCAATTTGTCCAAGCTCATAGACTCATCCTGGCTACATGCAGGTACGCTTTTGAAATTTACTCCGTAGTTTTTAAGGTTTTAGTTACAAATAATTTATTTCAGGTTACTATCAAAGATTTTTCATCAGTTCCTGTAAATTGAGCATTAGCTCTTATACAAATAAGAGGTTGGCAATAGAGATATCCAAGTGTGCGTGTGTCTTAGTCATCAGTTTGTGCCTTTAATAATACATTCAACATTTACCATATTTCATGGCTTATTAGACACGTTTTTTCCATAAAATGTCTCCAAAAACCAGCCTGCATCCTATACACTAAAGGTGATGGGGGCTATAAGTTTGGGGTGTGGGGGTGGGCTGTAGCTCTCCCAGTTAAGTCTATTGCCGAGCCATGGAAACTAAAAAAAGTCTTATAACCCACATCTTATAAGCCGCGAAATACGGTATATCATTCTGCAACAAGGTACAGGAGGGCCCTGTTTGTATGGCTCTTATGTTTCCAAAACTGTGATTAGCAGAAATCACCAGCTGGTGGAAAAATGTTTTTTTTCCCATTATCGAATGCATATAAAATGCCTGAAGTGTGTATGCTATCATATATTAACCCTTTGACTGTCGCGGCCGTATATATACGTCTTACGAGGTACCGTGTTTGACGTATATATACTCAAATTCTGGCGGCTTCAAATCAAGCAGGAGAAAGCTGGTAGGCCCACATGTGAGAGAATGGGTCTGTGTGGTCAGTGTGCACCATGTAAAAAAAATCCTGGAGCACGCAGTGCATAATGAGAATGTGAAGGCTTACACAGCCCTGTAACAACTTCAGACAGTATTACCCAGGCTGGCTCCTCAGGAAAATTAGTGAATAGAAAAAGAAATAATAACAGACAAACATAAACACTTTATTATATAGAAAATATAAAATATAAAACACTTAAATATGAAATATTAATCCTACATTAAAGAAAATGAAAAATGAAAAATAATAAATGATAACCCATTCAAACGCTAATTCGGGTTGTCCTGGTGTTGGTGACACGTGTGTTGTTTAAAGTCAGTGAAGACCGCTTGCTGATGATGGGGTGGGGGGGGGTGGTCGCAAAGTGGTATGGTGACGCACCACTGCTAGTTCTCTCACAGAGAATCGCCGTGAATTATTATCCGATGACAGTGAAAGCAGGTTTCTTTACCGCTGGCAATATGTGGGTTACTCCTTGCAATTTCATAACAGTGCACAGGTAGTAATCAATACCAGGAAATGGGAGACTCCGAGGACGTTTAAGTCCTTCTTCCCTGATTCTGCTCGGTGATTGACATGTGACGCTTCCACCCTCACTGTCATCCAAGCTAAAAGATAATGTTTACCCACTACTTAAATAAATCACTCTCCATTGCAGTGTACATTACTCAAAAGACTGGCGTGATTATTACAACAGTCAACCTAGATCAAGACTGAAAGGACTAAGTTTTATTTATTGGTCAAAAGTGTAAGCTTTTAACCAATAATCCAACGTAATACAAGGCAGGCATGTACTTACAGTAGTGTTGGGAGTCTGCGAGTCGAGTGACTTTTACTAGTATGAACCAGAGCCCCACAGTCACCTTTTGGGGGGGGGAAGAGGGAGGGGGAAGGCGGATAGCTGTACAGCTCGACTGACCCACGTTAACTAAGCAGGGGCCGGCAATCAAACATCACTTTAGGTGGGGGGGGGAGAAAAGGCGGGAAAAACGGGAGCTGAACTTGCCCTACCTTAACTAGGTAGTCCAGCAATGAAACTATTGTAACTATAATTGCTACCCTATCTATTGAACTTTTCCTCGCACGTCCCCCATACCAAGAGCTTATAGTCCAAGGAGTAATAAGAAAGAATAGGCGATGAAAAAGTTCTAACAATTGGAAGTTCGCTTAAGGAAGCAAGACATCTTTCTACTGATGTCACGACTTAACCAGATCCAGGAGAAATAATTGGATGCAACCATTGATTATACACATATGGAACTTAAAAGCCGGAGTGCCAATGTCCACCTCAAGAGGCGACTGTTGGTTCCCTAAAAGATTCTTCTGTCTAGGTATATCATAGGTTTGTGGTCCGTTCTAAAATGAAATTCTTTCCCAGCAAATAAATTTAAGATTTGGAGATACCCCACACAAGGCTAAACATTCCCTTTTTGATAAGATGCATGTAAGATCAGTAAGGTTTCGGGATAAACCGTGCAAAAAATTTACAGAACCAAGAAAGCTTCAGCATGAGCTCTTGGTTTTGGGGAATTTAAAACACTCTAATAAGCTTTGATCTTACTGGGGAGAGGCTGCATTAGATTTTAATTAGAAAGTATGCTAGTCCCAAGAGACTAATATGCTTGTTATACCGCCAAGGAAGCATTTCTTCGGCTGTGGCAGTGAGGACCAAGGGGGTGAGGCGTAACCCACGCAAACAGATGTTAATGTTTGGATAATGCTTCCGCCCCAACGTAGATTCATTACGTCAAATGCTATTCTAAATAAACTGAAACATTTGGCATCTTACCACAACGCTGCTTTCCTCATCAGGTCTCACGTAGGTACACAGGCAGTACCAAACCGAAGGCAAGTTCTAATATTGCATCAGTCCTTGGTGTGTCGGAAAAAGCGGTGTGACTGCTAGGAAAGAAGGATCTTAACATTACTTGAATGATATTGCCTTGCAATATCTATCTCTAAAAAATGTAAGAGTACATACAAATTTTGTGTAGATCGCTATCTATTAAAGGGCATAAGGCTCAGCAATGTCCTCCCACCGAGCTTATAGCCATTAAGGCCTCTTGAAGTCAATAGCAAGTCTATATGAATAATTAACCACCTTCTTAACCATGACTACTGTGAAACAATATGAAGATACTGAAGGTTCAATGAACTTTAGTTTTATAATAATTTGTCTACCTCTCGTCAAAATGCATCCCTAAAGGGAACTGGAACTGGTATAATTTTCTGCTTTGATAGGATAGTCCTTCACTAAGTCAATCTTATGACTACCTGTGGAGGTAACACCTGGAATATCAGTAAAGACGTCTGAAAAGTTACTCCAGCACTACATTGAAAGTAGTTCAATGTCTCTGGTATTGTCATGCCAACGATTCATTAATATAATTTGGTTGCATCCGAGTGGTCAAGGAATCACCAAGTCATGTAGTTCTTCATCATAGTCCAAGTTAGACAGGTATCATTACGCACAACTTTACATTCTTCAGTTGTCTATCAATGTTTTGTGTGAGGGAAAAACTAAGTCAAAGTTGTTAAGGCAGTTAACCAGCGATTTCTCCGGATAATATTTCCTTAAGGGATGTTGATATGTATAAAGCTTAGTTTCCGCCATGACTTCGTATGAGGTAGTCAACTTTCCCACAAATTTTTAATACTTTTAGTAATGAACCTTTCCATGCTAACAATAATTTTATTTGACTGATAGGCAAAAGTACAAGAACTTCATCCCCTACATTAAAAACTTACCCTACTGACTTTTGGAATAAACAAAATACATCTTTTGTACTGGTCCGACTGACAGAAGCTTAGGTTTTTCAGAAACTAAGTCAGAGGTCCTCCTCAAGTTTGGATCAACAGGTCAAGGAAGAAACAGTAAGGGAAGACTGAAACTCAGAATTTACCATCCTCATTATCCATAATCATGAAGGATGGACCAAATGGGCCTCGGTGGCCTGTCTAGTCATAGAGTAAGTTTTCAAAAGGGAGAAAAAACCCCAAAGAGTCACGGGAACTCCCTCATAGGCAAACAGGAAGTGCGTACAGTAGGTCACGATGCCACTCCTTAAGGTTTAAGGACAAAGGTTTTCCTTAACATCGATGGGACTATGAGAAATCGAATGCGGCGCTCATATCCTCCCATATACAGCTTGGATATAGGGTGTTGATGAAAGAGAAGGCTATCACGCCCAGAAGGCTTGGTATAGGATGTTGCATTAAGTCAGATGTGAATTGTGTCCCCACAGATCAGACCAAAATTTCTCTAGGGATGCCACTCTGGAAGAAGAGGGACCAAAAGGCTTCAGCCACCTCTGAGTAGATATGGTATTTAAGGGTAGGCTTCAGGAAAGCTTCGAAGCATAATCAGACAATGTTAATATATATCTATGTCCCCCCAGAAGAAAAGTGGAGATAAAGGACCAACGATGTCAATAAGCTCCTCTTTCAAACGGTACCGTAAAGATAAGGCAATTTTGACCATAGGTACTAGCTCGCCTGGTACCTCGGTAGGAATGACAGTTTGGCTACTTTATCATGATCTACAATAAGGTAGTCATCTAGAGGAGGACATTTTTGGCCAAAAATAGGTTTCCCAATTTTATTTAAGGTTTACGATGCGAGAAATTCCAAGTCCACTGTCAGTCATGAGCCATTTTAAAAGAACAGTCTCTCTGCATTGACTTGGAACAACTAGACTGAAATAGTCCTATCTCATCTGAATTTAATTTGAATACTGACTTGTAACTAAGATACGTCTTATATATTCAGATTTTATATTGAAAAGTTTTTCCTTTGGATACCTTGATTTTGTTTAGTTGGGCATTCAGTTCATTCATCATTCATTAGATGTTTGCCCGGTACTGTTCTCCGGCCCGGGTCTTCTCCAGCTGGTGACCCGCGGTGGGCAGCGACCCGAGCGGGGGGTGTCCCGTTCGACTTCTTCATTCTTCTATCTTCTCTCTTGGGGCCCTCGCGTTGGAGGGTAACTCTCTTCTTTCTATCGTGCATGGACTCCCCAAGTGGGGAAGATGTCTATCTTGCTTGGGGATTCTTCGGATGTCAACAGTTGGGACAGAGGCAGAAAACAGGGTCGATTGGAGCCCACAACACTCGCCAGCTTTTATAGCAGGCAGCAAACAGTGCCTGGGGAGACTGGTCTAGCGGTTGGTGCTAGAAGAGGAATCCTTCTTCAGCAAGCTGACTAATTCCTTTAACCTACAGTGCTACGTGGTCGATTCCAGCATTGTTGAGTGGCAGAAGTGATTTTTGTTGGCAAAGTCCTTGTAAGTGATAGGATTCACAGTTCTTCGTTATCCTGCCCACGTTCTAGAGTTTGCATTGGGTCTCTTCTTCTGGTTGTGTGTGAGCAGTGTCCACCATCTTGCCCTTGGTTTCTTGTTGCCGAGGGGGATTGACAGCGGCCTGGGGAGCTGCAGACCTATGATATCTCTTTGCATTTTAGCTTTCTTTGGATTGCGGTTGAGTTGTTCGAGGCAAGGCCCTCGGCTTGAGTCATTTGCTGGTGGTGGTGGAGGCAGGAGGTGAGTGGACTTTCATGGTGGAGTTCACCGCCGTATCAGGAGTCTCAGACTGTCCATCTCCAATGTCAGGTGGAGGTTGTGGACTGGGAGGCACAGCGCAGTTTTAAGCTGGCAATAATTGCAGTGGTTTTGTAAGGATGCTCAGTGGAAGGTGAAGATGCAGGTGAATGTGAGTTCCTGCATGTTGTAGAGATTTGATACTTCGTTATGGAGATCATGGACAGTATGTGTTGATTAGAGCCAGGCTCAGCTGCATTCTGCACATGAGCATACATGATGCAACATAGAGGATCTTGGAGTGGGACCGCAGCAGGTGCTGATGAGGAGAGGTAGTAGGAGCAGCTTCTTGGCTTGTAGGATCTTGGTAGTGTCTGCTTGAATCTTGGCAATAGCAAAATATGGGATCTTGTTTTTGGGGGCTTCTTTTAGCTGTTTTTTTGAGTATGCCCCCCTTTGATAGGGCACCTGGCCAAGGTAGAGGCATCCTTGCATTTCAAGCATTGTGGGGGGGAAGCAGTAGTGCAATTCTTAAGTCGTGGCCCTCAAGGCCACAAAATGGAGCATACTTTTTGTCTTTGTCGGGGGCATTTTTTTGGTGATTGCTGGATGAGAAAACAGTTATACACTGTGGATTTGTTGGTATTTCCTGCTTAAATGAAGGTGGTTGATTGGAATAGTGTATACCAGGCCGTCACGGGGGCCTGGCTGCCATGTTGATGTCACTAAAGGGTGCCCTTTCAGCAGGGAGGACTTTATCTTGGTAAAAATTCCACCTTGGCCCAGGAAATTTCTTGCTTAAAGGGCAACTTGGACTCTTCATATTTGTTAGTGATAGCCCTGCGAGTCTCCTGAGGAACACAGTTCTTCTGGCCCTCAGTGCTGGGGAATTCAAAACAGAGAATCCATGATCTTTAGCGTGGAACAGCAGATGGTGAGATTTTTCTGGGCTTCAGTGTCGTCAGTACAGACACAATGAAGGTTTCTTTGAGTATAGAACACTTTGCCCTAACATGCAGTCTGCCACAACGACGGGCCAAGTGCACTTAGTTGGGTCTTGTTTTGTTCCACTCGCTGGCTAATTTTTACTCTTTTAAGAAATACATCGGGGTAGCAGGTTCCCCCCCCCCAAAACGGTCGGGGGGAGTCTAAAATATTCTCATTGCTCGCGGTAGAGGCGTCGTTATTGGTCAACGCGGTGACCAATCGCAGAGGCGCCAGGCCGCGGCAAGCTCGCCGCGGTGCTAAAACGCACGTCCCACCGGGGCTCGCTGCACTAAAACGCCACGTTTGCTGCGCTGCGGCAATCCTCTTCCCCTCTCGGCGTGATCACTCTACACTGAGTGATCGACTCTGAACACTGATCGATAATCAAAGGCTAAAGTCAGGGAAATCAAAGGGGGACAGTAGGAAAGCCTGGGTTTTTGGTCTCCCTAGTCAAGACTTTTTGGGTATCGAGGTGATATCTTCACTTTCATCTAACGTAAACCCGGGTGATCCTACACCTCGTTTCGAGAGTGCAGACTTTTTTTAATCCCACATGAATCTCACGAACACGTCCACGAACTTTCGGGGGGCTCTCTGACTCCACGGGAAAAGGGGATCTAAACATTTGATCCATTTTTTGTGATGAAAGGTCAACCTCAAAGGAAGAATGGCCCCTTTTAAAATTACCTATAGTACGGACAAGAAGGAGGGACTAGTACTGCTTCAGACCAACCTGTGAACCATTGACAATGAAACAACAGGAGGAAAAGTGCCCCGAACGGCCCAATAGTCTGAAAGATAGCAGAGGAAGATTTTCTTTAAGGTAGGGAACAGCTTATCAAAATACTATCGTGCATCCAGTGTCTCGTAAATGGAGATACTTTAAGTCCATTAACTGTTCCTGAACAAAGGTCTTGGTCATTACATCTTTAAAAACATTTTCCAATTTTTTGGACCTTCTTAAAGGACAATCGGGACTTTAAAATGTCCCTTAACACCCACAAAGAAAAACAGGAAAAAAAGAACCATTTTACTTTCCCTAAGCTTGATTCAAGGTCTGATGAACCCTTACCCTTAGGGTTCGACCCTTTTAGGTCTTTATGGGAATTTGACCCCAGCATACAGGTCACAGCCCGCAACTTCCTCAGCTTAATCAGGTTCTTTTCCTGATGAATTTCTATTTGGTGGGAAGAGCGTCAGAACGGGCAAAACCCATGGGGGCCCGGGGGATTCATAACTGTGATCAATTCCTTAACTATCTACCAAAAGTCGAACAAACAAAAAAAGGGTTACCTGTAACTTTTGAAAGTTTCTGGCCAGGTTTAAAGGGTGGCATACCTGAAATTTTTTCCCTGAAAAGAATTAGTGGTTTTTTTAATGTTTTTAAAGGGATTGCCTTCTTTGTAGTTAAATTCATAATATCCTGTGACAAATTTTGCATAAATTCAAAGCTGTACCAAAAATAACATTCCAAAAACCTGGTAGCCCAGTTCAACACCTTTCACAGGGGTACGTTTTTTAAAACCCCTGAAATGTTGAAGTTTGCTTCCCCCCTGGGGGAAGGGGGTAAATTTTGGTTTTGGGAAAAGTTAACTGACCCTCATGATTTTTTCCATTCTCCCCCTCTAATTTGTTTTTAAAAGTTAACTTTTTTCAAAAAATTCACGGTTTTTCAGTCCAATTTTCCTTTTCTCTTTTCTTTCCAGTTTCTTTTTTCACTTCTTTTAGCTTTTTTCCTCAACTTTCTCTATTTTTCTCTTTCCTCCTTCCCCTTTTTTTACCTTTCCTCCTTTTTTTTCTTTTCCTCACTCTTTTTCTCTCTCCCCTTTCAAGTCTACACCCTTTTGGTCTTTTCCTTTTCAAACCCTTCCCCTTTTCTCGGATTTTTTAATTTTTTTTCCCCCCCTTTTTTTTTTTTATTTTTTTCTTTTTTCTTTTTTTTTTTTTCTTCTTTTTTTTTTTTTTTTTTTTTTTTTTGGGGTCTTTTTTTAAAATTTTCCCCTTTTTTAATTTTTATTACGTTTTTTTGGATCCTCCAGTTTGCAAGAATAACTTAAACATCAGGGGAAATAAACGGGTAAAAAGAAAATGGGGGGTTAAAACCTGCTCCACTAAAACTGAAATAAAAAAGGGGGCTCGATCCCTGCTTAAATAAAAAATTTTTTTTAATAAAAACGAAGGGTTCTATGCCGGCTCCGAGCAAACGTAATAGAATGGATCCTTGACCATCCAACTTCCACCAACAAATCAAGAGTGCCATGACATTTTTCCCCTTATAAAAAAAAGACTCAATGAAAAAAATTTGTCACGGAAAATCTGGGTCCCTAGAGCCTAATCCCCAAAGTTTTCAAGCTTACATAAATTAGGGGGCAAATAAATATTAAAACCTGCCTGACTTGACTTACAAAAATTTTGGGGACTAAACAACCCAAACTTTAAATACCTTACGTATCCCCCAAAAGAAAAAGATTACTCTGGCGGGGTAACCCCCTGTGATGCAGCGTTTTAAGTTTTCCCAAAGGGAGATTCAATGGAGTTGAACTTGATTCAGTAGAGTTGATCTGGCAAGGTGCCACTTTTGAAGCTTTTCCGCCCTTAAAACTTCAGACAGATTTCCCGGCTGGCTCCTCCTCAGAAAATTAGGGGAAAAAAAAAGAAATAAAACAGACAAAAAAATAAACACTTTATTTTAAAAAATTAAAAAAATAAAAAAACCTTTTAAAAATAAATATTTAATCCAAATTAAAGAAAAAAGAAAAAAAAAAATATAAAAAACTGAATTCAAAAAATAGGGGGGCCGGGGGGTTGGGGACACTGTGTTGTTTTAAATCGACCGTTCTGAGATGGGGGGGGGGGGGGGGGTCGCAGGTGTTGGGGACCCCCACTGGCTTTCTTCACAGAGAATCGCCCTGATTATTTTTCCCGATACAGGAAAGCAGGTTTTTTAAACCCCTGCAATGATTGGGGTTACATCCTGCAATTTTCAACAGGTGCACAGGATTTAATACAAAATGGGGGCGCTCCAGGACTTAATCCTTCTGTTCGTCGTTTTATTTACAGGTGACCCTCACTGTCACCAAGCTAAAAATACAGGTTCCCACTGCTTAATAATCACTCTCCATGGCAGTGTCATTACTCAAAAGACTTGGGGATTATTACAACTCAACCTAGAGAAGACAAAAAGGGCTAAGTTTTTTTCAAAAGTGAAGCTTTTAACCAATAAATCCACTAGAAAAAGGGAGGCTGTACTACAGAGTTTGGGAGCTGCGATCGAGTGATTTCTGTTTGAAACCCAAACCCCACACGTCACCTTTTGGGGGGGGAAAGAGGGAGGGGAAGGGGTAGCGGGGGCTAGACTGACCCAAATTAACAAGCAGCCGGGAATCAAACTATCACTTTTAGGGGGGGGGAGAAAAGGCGGGAAAAACGGGAAACGCACTTACCCTACCTTAACTGTAGGGCCGCAATGAAACTTTTGTTACATATTGCTACCCTATCTATTGAAATTTCCCTCACAGAAAAAAAAAAACTCCGACCGTTTTTTTTTTTTTTTAAAAACCACTTTGTGGCTATTTTTCGTAAGTTTTAGGTTGTATTCTCGTTTTTCCCCCTTTATTATTTGAAAAGGAAAAACATAAAAAAAAAAATAGAGGTGTTTTGATTGATTTTACTATAAAAAGAACCTAAAAAAAGGACTCAAAGTAGGGGAAATGTTTGATTTTTGCCAATGTTCAAAGTAAACAATATGCCATTTTCCAATAAAATTCCCCCAAATAGCCATTTTAATAGCGCACGAATGGTTTAGTTATTTTACAATTTTTACAGATTGCAGTAGTCTGCATAATATAAGTCTTCTATTTTTTGTTTTAATAAAATTCAAAAAGAAAGCAAGAGTAATATCAGAGGGGCCTGGGGACAGACTGATGAGCAAAAAAAATGTTTTTTTTAGAGCTAGGAAGTCTGCATTTTTTCATTTTGGCCTTATTTTGAAATTTTCATATTTTTTAATTTCCGTGAAATTGGCCAAAAATTTCAAATTTTTGACCCAATATTAGGGAGTTAAAAATTTGGGAAATGGGCAGTTTTTTTGTACTCAATCGATAGAAAAAATGGGGTTCTAAAAAAAACTATGAAATTTGGGCGCTGGAACATTTTGGGAAATTAGCCGAAAATAGGGCTCAAAGTGGGCGAAATCACCAATTTGTAAACAGTGCCGAGGTCGCTAACTTCGCGAGAGCATAATTACGTCAGTTTTCCATCAAATTTCGTTTTTTTTTTGGTGTCATTACAATTTGGAAAAGATTCTCTATCATTTCATAAGAAAAAACAATTTTTTTTTTTTTTTAAATTTTGCGACACCAGGAGACTCCTCAGGATTGGGGGTTGCGACAGTCAAAGGGTTAAGTGCTCAATAGAGCTAAGCATAAAAAACAGATAAAAATATAAAATAAATGTACAGTACATGCAATACTTACCTTAATTACCTAATTTTTATATCAGTATGCAATAATAAACATTAAAATGTACTGTTCCATAACCTGTGTCAACATAGTCAGTAAGAATTCGATTAGTCTGCCCGAAATGCCTAGGCATGCTAGTGGCTTTCTTTGTAATTAATATTTTGTAATACATAAAGCACACATTGTAAGCTTTGCTTTTCTTTCAACACACCGGCCGTATCCCACCGAGGCGGGGTGGCCCAAAAGGAAAACAAAAGTTTCTCCTTTTACATTTAGTAATATATACAGGAAAAGAGGTTACTAGCCCCTTGCTCCCGGCATTTTAGTCGCCTCTTACAACACGCATGGCTTACGGAGGAAGAATTCTGTTCCACTTCCCCATGGAGATAAGGGGAAATAAACAAGAATAAGAACTAGAAAGAAAATAGAAGAAAACCCAGAGGGGTGTGTATATATATGCTTGTACATGTATGTGTAGTGTGACCTAAGTGTAAGTAGAAGTAGCAAGACGTACCTGAAATCTTGCATGTTCATGAGACAGAAAAAAGGACACCAGCAATCCTACCATCATGTAAAACAATTACAGGCTTTCGTTTTACACTCACTTGGCAGGACGGTAGTACCTCCCTGGGCGGTTGCTGTCTACCAACCTACTACCTATGTGTAAGCTTTGCATGGAAATAAAAATTTTCGTGTCGCCTTGTGCAACTGTTGTTGAAAACGGTGGAAACTTGGTAAAAGCAGAAAACATGATGAACAGTATGAACTGTTATTGCATTATTAATTTTAAGTTAATTTTAAGTTTGCCTGAAATGCTGTGCATACAAAGGGGCTTTTGGCATGTACACCCAACTATTATATTCCTTTGTACAACCATGCATCATGTCAAAATAAATTATTTTATTATTATTATTATTATTATTATTATTATTATTATTATAGCTCAATTGAAAGCCAACAAAAACATGGAACACCGAAAAGAGGAGCTGTATGTGCGGTGCTCTCCTGTATAATATTTGCTTGGGGTCCACTCTGTATTCTTTCTAGTGATTATGTACTTTTTTATTCTATTTTAGGTAGTTGAGTGTTGTCATATCTCTTTTCAATCCCACAGTGAGAGTTTTGAGGAAATGTTCAAAACGGTGATGCATGCAAATCCAGTTATCGTTCTCCGGGATATTACCATTCAAGAACTTCGAGGTTTGATCAACTATATGTACAAAGGAGAAACTCTCGTTAAATCCAGTGATCTTCCTGGACTCCTTAAAGCAGCAGCTCAGCTTAAAATTAAAGGTGAGTTCTAGTATAAGTTATGAACAGAGAGAGAATAAGATATAGCCAGTCATAAGGTCTATTATTCTCTAATATGAGTAGTGAATGTCTCTAAACATTCTCAGCTGAAGCGATATTAACCTTTAATATGAGTAGTGAAAGTCTCTAAACATTCTCGGCTGAGGTGGTATTAACCTTTAATATCAATAGTGAAAGTCTCTAAATATTCTTGGCTGTGGCTGAAGTGTTATTAGCCTTGAATATGAGTAAGGAAAGTAAATTTTGTTAAATATTCTAAATTGAAGTGAAACTAAACATTCTGCACTGTTGGTGAGACTGCTAATGTTTTCTTTGTCTCGTGAATTCTAAGTTTTAGAACTAATTTTAATAATAACGTTCAGTATTCTTTTTACACCTATACTCTCTTGGAGTTGGAGAGAGGGGGTAAAGGAGGTTTTGTGGGCAAGGGGCTTGGACTTCCAGCAAGCGTGCGTGAGCGTGTTAGATAGGAGTGAATGGAGACGAATGGTACTTGGGACCTGACAATCTGTTGGAGTGTGAGCAGGGTAATATTTAGTGAAGGGATTCAGGGAAACCGGTTATTTTCATATAGTCGGACTTGAGTCCTGGAAATGGGAAGTACAATGCCTGCACTTTAAAGGAGGGGTTTGGGATATTGGCAGTTTGGAGGGATATGTTGTGTATCTTTATATGTGTATGCTTCTAGACTGTTGTATTCTGAGCACCTCTGCAAAAACAGTGATAATGTGTGAGTGTGGTGAAAGTGTTGAATGATGAAAGTATTTTCTTTTTGGGGATTTTCTTTCTTTTTTTTTGGGTCACCCTGCCTCGGTGGGAGACGGCCGACTTGTTGAAAAAAAAACTCTCGTTTTTTAATAATTCTTTTGGATGTTTAAGATTTTGTTTCACTTGTGTATGGAAAGTTACTGAGACTAAAGCAAGGGGATGGTTACCCTTACTCTGGTCCTGAAGGGTAAGTCATATGTATAGCAGTTGGGTATCTTTAGTGTTGATTGTTCATCTCCATTGTCTGGAACAATGTTCCAGACTATGGAGCTGACTGACTAAGGGACTGACCACCTCATAAACTTTTTTCCAAGGTTGATGAACTGATTACATCATCTGCTACCACACTTGCTGTCGCTGTATTTGACTGAAGAAGTCTACTGTGTAGGCAAAACATTCCAGTCAACAAAAAAGATACCCAACTGTTGCACATATGTCTTGTTCTTCAACTTGTTGGTATTATATACCATATTATATACCATGTTCAACACAACTTGCAGAATCATAATAGCACAATTGTAAACAAACCACAGTATGGGTGGGGTTAGAACTTATGGCAAGTGAGTCCTAATAACTCCAGACCAGTGTGTTAACCGGTGGACCAGCTGGCTACAATAAGATTTGTCCAACTAGGTATATTCATACACCATAGGAAGGTTAACATGGACCACCACTTTGAACATAAGAAAGAAGGAACACTGCAGCAGGCCTACTGGCCCATGCAAAGCAGGTTTATCCCCCCCTCCCCCAGATTAGCCCAATGGCCCACCTAGTCAGGTCACTGCCACTTAAGGAAGGAGCAAGGCATCAGACCTAGTAGCACAAGCTTATCAGGTCCAACTCTCGCCCACCCACTCCCACTCGTGTATTTATCTAAACTATTTTTAAAACTACACAACGTTTTAGCCTCAATAACTGTACTGGGGAGTTTGTTCCACTCATCCATAACTTTATTACCAAACCAGTACTTTCCTATATCCTTCCTGAATCTGAATTTTTCCAACTTGAAACCATTGCTGTGAGTCCTGTCTTGGCTGGAAATTTTCAGCACACTATTTACATCCCCTTTATTCCTGTTTTCCATTTATACACCTCGATCATATCCCCCCTAATTCTACGCCTTTCGAGAGAGTGCAGATTCAGGGCCTCAGTCTATCCTCATAGGGAAGATTTCTGATACATGGGATCAACTTTGTCATCCTTCTCTGTATGTTTTTCAGAGCATTTACATCCATTCTGTAATACGGTGACCAGAACTGAGCAGCATAGTCTAAATGAGGCCTAATCAAGGATATATGAAGTTGAAGAACAACCTGAGGACTCCTATTATTTATACTTCTAGATATGAAGCCAAGGATTCTGTTCGCTTTATTGAGAACACTAATGCACTGTTGTATTGGTTTTAGATTACTGCTAACCAGAACTCTTAAATCCTTTTTGCAATCAGCAGTATTAAGATCTATATTATTTAGTTTATATGTGACATGGTTATTTTCATGTCCAACATTTAGAACTTTGCATTTGTCTTTGACCACAAATGCATTTGTGGTTGGATGAGTCTTATTGTAGCCAGCTGGCCCAGTGGCTTGCGCACCGGCCTGGAGTTTTACGACTTGCTTGTCATGAGCTCTAATCCCATCTGTTCCACTGTTCATTTTAAACATACTGTGGTTCTTCCTCAACACTGGCCAGTTTTACCTTGGTGACGCACTTTGTATGGCCTCGGTGTCTTGACGTAGAACTCGCCAACTTATTTTTTTTGCCTGAATAGGGGGGAGATTTGCCCTTTTGCCAAAATTTGCTGTGACTTTTAGCCTCTGACTTTGAATGAATTATTGACACAGTTCTTAACTTTATAAGTTTGACTACTATAAATTGTATTATATGACTTTACTTTTGAAGCTTTATTTAATAATACAAAATTTGGGGTGGACTTATACAATGAACAAAAATTGGCAAACATTAGATAAAGCCGTTATTTTGTTTAATTGAAACTTTGAGCATGATCACTCGATACTGGTCTTCATCTGAGATTTCATTAGACCTATACAGAAGGGCCCCGCTTTACAGTGCTGCTCTTTACAGCGTTTTGCTAATGCAGCCGTGTTCAGTTATACCCATTCTTAATTTACTGAAGACATCATACAGGGGTTTGGGATATTGGCAGTTTGGAGGGATATGTTGTGTATCTTTGTGTGTGTATGCTTCTAGACTGTTGTATTCTGAGCACCTCTGCAAAAACAGTGATAATGTGCGAGTGTGGTGAAAGTGTTGAATGATGATGAAAGTATTTTCTTTTTGGGGATTTTCTTTCTTTTTTTTGGGTCACCCTGCCTCGGTGGGAGACGGCCGACTTGTTGAAAAAAAAAAAAAAAAAAAATCATACAGTAAATATATTCACCACTTGTTATAAGCTAACGATGAAAATATTTTAGGGTAAGTAATGTATGATAGTGTGTATGCATGTTTTAAGCCTAGCTCTATTGTTCACTAAATGTATGATAGTGTGTATGTATGTTTTAAGCCTAGCTCTATTGTTCACTTAATGTATGATAGTGTGTATGCATGTTTTAAGCCTGCTTTTTGTTTCACATAATGTATGATAGTTATATGCATTTTTTTAAGCAGCTTTATTGTTCATTAATGTATGATAGGTAAAATGCTGTTTAAGCCTAGCCTATTGTTCACTTAATGTATGATATGTATATCATGTTTTAAGCCTAGCCTATTTTTCCCACTTAATGTATATAGTGTAATGCATTTTTAAAGCTAGCTCTATTGTTCACTTAATGTATGATAGTGTATATGCATGTTTTAAGCCTAGCTCTATTGTTCACTTAATGTATGATAGTGTATATGCATGTTTTAAGCCTAGCTCTATTGTTCACTTAATGTATGATAGTGTATATGCATGTTTTAAGCCTAGCTCTATTGTTCACTTAATGTATGATAGTGTATATGCATGTTTTAAGCCTAGCTCTATTGTTCACTTAATGTATGATAGTGTATATGCATGTTTTAAGCCTAGCTCTATTGTTCACTTAATTTTATGATAGTGGTATATGCATGTTTTGAACCTAGCTCTATTGTTCACTTAATGTATGATAGTGTGTATGCATGTTTTAAGCCTAGCTCTATTGTTCACTTAATGTATGATAGTGTATATGCATGTTTTAAGCCTAGCTCTATTGTTCACTTAATGTATGATAGTGTATAGCATTTTTTAAAAGCCTAGCTCTATTGTTCACTTAATGTATGATAGTGTATATGCATGTTTTAAGCCTAGCTCTATTGTTCACTTAATGTATGATAGTGTATATGCATGTTTTAAGCCTAGCTCTATTGTTCACTTAATGTATGATAGTGTATATGCATGTTTTAAGCCTAGCTCTTTTGTTCACTTAATGTATGATAGTGTATATGCATGTTTTAAGCCTAACTCAAATTGTTCACTTAATGTATGATAGTGTGTATGCATGTTTTAAGCCTAGCTCTATTGTTCACTTAATGTATGATAGTGTATATGCATGTTTTAAGCCTAGCTTATTGTTCACTTAATGTATGATAGTGTATATGCATGTTTTAAGCCTAGCTCTATTGTTCACTTAATGTATGATAGTGTGTATGCATGTTTTAAGCCTAGCTCTATTGTTCACTTAATGTATGATAGTGTATATGCATGTTTTAAGCCTAGCTCTATTGTTCACTTTATGATAGTGTATATGCATGTTTTAAGCCTAGCTCTATTGTTCACTTAATGTATGATAGTGTAAACATGTTATCAGACTTTTATATGTAATTTCACAGCAATTTTAACTTTACAGTGATTTTCACTACAGCAGTAGCCTAGAATGTAATGTGCTGTATAAGTGGGGCCCTGCAGTAGCCAGAACCTAACCTGCTGTATAAGTGGGGCCCTGCAGTAGCCAGAACCTAACCTGCTGTATAAGTGGGGCCCTGCAGTAGCCAGAACCTAACCTGCTGTATAAGTGGGGCCCTGCAGTAGCCAGAACCTAACCTGAGTATAAGTGGGCCCTGCAGTAGCCAGAACCTAACCTGCTGTATAAGTGGGGCCCTGCAGTAGCCAGAACCTAACCTGCTGTATAAGTGGGGCCCTACAGTAGCCAGAACCTAACCTGCTGTATAAGCAGGGCCCTACAGTATCCCAGAACCTAACCTGATGTATGAGCAAAGTCCTTCAGTAGCCCAGAACCTAACCTGCTGTGTAATTGGGGTCCTACAGTAGCCCAGAAGCTAACCTGCTGTATAACCAGGGCCCTGCAGTAGCCCAGAACCTAACCTGCTGTATAACCAGGACCCTACAGTAGCCCAGAACCAAACCTACTGTATAAGTGGAGCCCTCTTGTATTTAAGGAAAATATTTGTTGCACTCACTGGGCTAGTAAGATGCGTACCGCACATATTTTGTGCCCAGTTTAAGGGTTCAACTTCGTGAAATTCCAGAGCGTTATCAGTTGTGTACTTGGTTACAGTATTTAATTTCAAATTATTACTTATGAGGATCAAGAAAGATAGCAAAGTACTGTTGCTGGAAAAATACACAAATAACCCATACTTTAGAGAGGAAGTTTTTCACGATATATTGATTCGTCCTGGATGATTATTGAGTAGTAACTGGCTGTTCTTAGTTGTGGCTTGATATTTGTCCAGGACAAATCAAAAGTTAGTTGAAAGTTGTCTAAATGTGGGTTATTTATGAAATACCTTGATTGGTGTGTTGTATCAAGGACATGCTGTTAAACTAATGTTACCAGTTGGTGAACCTTGATCTGTGGGTTGTATCAAGGATATGATATTGAACTAATGTTACCAGTTGGTGAACCTTGATTTGTGGGTTGTATCAAGGATATGATATTAAACTAATGTTACCAGTTGGTGAACCTTGATTTGTGGGTTGTATCAAGGATATGATATTAAACTAATGTTACCAGTTGGTGAACCTTGATCTGTGGGTTGTATCAAGGATATGATATTGAACTAATGTTACCAGTTGGTGAACCTTGATCTGTGGGTTGTATCAAGGATATGATATTGAACTAATGTTACCAGTTGGTGAACCTTGATCTGTGGGTTGTATCAAGGATATGATATTGAACTAATGTTACCAGTTGGTGAACCTTGATCTGTGGGTTGTATCAAGGATATGATATTGAACTAATGTTACCAGTTGGTGAACCTTGATCTGTGGGTTGTATCAAGGATATGATATTGAACTAATGTTACCAGTTGAACTTTCATCAGTGGGTTGTATCAAGCACATGCAGTTGAACTAATGTTATCAGTTGGTAAACCCAGTTGCTTCTTGGGAGGGTGAACATAAATATGGCCAAGCAGGAGTCTAACCTGACCTGACCTGACCTGGCTTTTGGAATTGTACCCTTTACTTTCTTGCTCACTTCTTTAAAAGGACTAATAATGAAGTAAGATGTTGTACAGATATCATTTGCAATTTGTGAGTGCAGTATTAATTATTGCAGTTACAACATTGTTTTTGGTAACATTATGATGTTACATCATACACTTGCCATCATACATACATTATTACTTTGCTACATCATACACTTGTAATCATACATTCATTAACCTGTAAACGGTCCAAACGTATACATACGTTTTTTCAACATTTGAAAATATGTAAAAAATGTAGATCTTTTTGTTTTTTTACATTTGAAAATGTGTAAAAAAACTTTGATCTACTTTTTTTTTTTTTTTGCATTTGAAAATATGTAACGAAAACGTAGATCTACTTTTGTAGCACTACACATGTGAACGTAGATCTGCTTGGGTCATTTACGGGTTAATACTGCTTTTAAGTTTACATCTGTAGCTTGTTGCATAATCTTGTTACCTCTTGAAGGTTACATAACACAACTCGCTAGCGCCACACAAGAAATGCAAAATGTCTCGATAACCTACGTGTAAATACTCCCTCCATTGAACATTAAAATGTATAAAATACCGACAGGTTGTTAGGTAAGACACATGTGCAACAGTTAGGTATCTTTATTATGAAACGTTTCGCCTACACAGTAGGCGAAACGTTTCGTAATAAAGATACCTAACTGTTGCATATGTGTCTTACCTAACACTCCCTCCATTGCTTGATCATCTTAGCACAGTGGTGAGGTTTGTGAAGAATAAAAAGGCAGTATACTGTGATTGAACAATACACAAGTAACACTTGCATACAATGAAATGTATGATGTTTTGGTCATTGTATGTTTCATTCTCATAGGTAGTAGGTCGGTAGACAGCAACTGCCCAGGAAGGTACTACCATCCTCTGGTAGTAGGTTGGTAGATAACTGCCCAGGAAGGTACTACCATCCTCTGGTAGTAGGTTGGTAGATAGCAACTGCCCAGTAAGGTACTACCATCCTCTGGTAGTAGGCTGGTAGATAGCAACTGCCCAGGAAGGTACTACCATCCTCTGGTAGTAGGCTGGTAGATAGCAACTGCCCAGGAAGGTACTACCATCCTCTGGTAGTAGGTTGGTAGATAGCAGCTGCCCAGTAAGGTACTACCATCCTCTGGTAATAGGTTGGTAGATAGCAACTGCCCAGGAAGGTACTACCATCCTCTGGTAGTAGGCTGGTAGATAGCAACTGCCCAGGAAGGTACTACCATCCTCTGGTAGTAGGCTGGTAGATAGCAACTGCCCAGGAAGGTACTACCATCCTCTGGTAGTAGGCTGGTAGATAGCAACTGCCCAGGAAGGTACTACCATCCTCTGGTAGTAGGCTGGTAGATAGCAACTGCCCAGGAAGGTAGTACCATCCTCTGGTAGTAGGTTCGTAGATAGCAACTGCCCAGGGAGGTACTACCATTCTCTGGTAGTAGGTTGGTAGACAGCAACTGCCCAGGAAGGTACTACCATCCTCTGGTAGTAGGTTTGTAGATAGCAACTGCCCAGGAAGGTACTACCATCCTCTGGTAGTAGGTTTGTAGATAGCAACTGCCCAGGAAGGTACTACCATCCTCTGGTAGTAGGTTTGTAGATAGCAACTGCCCAGGAAGGTATTACCATTCTCTGGTAAATGGTTGGTAGACAGCAACCACCAAGGGAGGTACTACCATCGTCTGGTAGTAGGTTGGTAGACAGCAACTGCCCAGGGAGATACAACCATCCTCTGGTAAATGGTTGGTAGACAGCAACCACCCAGGGAAGTACTACCATCCTCTGGTAGTAGGTTGGTAGACAGCAACTGCCCAGGGAGGTACTACCATCCTCTGGTAGTAGGTTGGTAAACAGCAACTGCCCAGGGAGGTATTACCATCCTCTGGTAGAAGGTTGGTAGACAGCAACTGCCCAGGGAGGTACAACCGTTCTCTGGTAAAAGGTTGGTAGACAGCAACTACCCAAGGAGGTACTACCATCCTCTGGTAGTAGTTTGGTAGATAGCAACTGCCCAGGGAGGTACAACCATTCTCTGGTAAAAGGTTGGTAGACAGCAACTACCCAAGGAGGTACTACCATCCTCTGGTAGTAGGTTGGTAGACAGCAACTACCCAAGGAGGTACTACCATCCTCTGGTAGTAGTTTGGTAGATAGCAACTGCCCAGGGAGGTACAACCATTCTCTGGTAAAAGGTTGGTAGACAGCAACTACCCAAGGAGGTACTACCATCCTCTGGTAGTAGGTTGGTAGACAGCAACTACCCAAGGAGGTACTATCATCCTCTTGTAGTAGGTTGGTAGACAGCAACTGCCCAGGGAGGTACTACCATCCTCTGGTAGTAGTTTGGTAGACAACACCGCCCAGGGAGGTACTACCGTCCTCTGGTAGTAGGTTAATAGACAGCAACCACCCAGGGAGATACTGCCATCCTCTGGTAATAAGTTGGTAGACAGCAACCACCCAGGGAGGTACTACTGTCCTGCCAAGTGAGTGTAATATGGAAGCCTGTAATTGTTTTACAAGATGGTAGGATTGCTGGTGTCTTTTTTTCTGTCTCATAAACATGCAAGATTTCAGGTACATATTGCTACTTCTACTTACACTTAGGTCACACTACACATACATGTACAAGCATATATATATACACACCCCTCTGGGTTTTCTTCTATTTTCTTACTAGTTCTTGTTTGTTTCCTCTTATCTCTACGGGGAAGCGGAACAGAATTCTTCTGTAAGCCCTGCGTGTCATAAGAGGTGACTAACATGCTGGGAGCAAGGGGCTAGTAACCCCTTCTGTATACATTGCTGAAGTTAAGAAAAACTTATTTTTCTTTTTGGGCCACCCTGCTTCAATGGGATATAGCTAGTTTGTTGAAAGAAGAGATATTTCATTATCCTGTGTGTGTGTGATATATATGTGGTGAGGTTTGTGATTTATGCCTTGGAGTAGAGGGGGGCCTCTTTTCTAGGAATGGTGTCACTCCTCACATGATGCTTGCCAGACTAACAACCCAGCAACTCTTTTGGCATGATTGGTGGAGATATTTTCCCTTTTGTCTAGATTTGTTCAGTCTTGGCCAGTCACACGGATTGGATTGTTGACCATGAGGTAAGCAGTTTCTTAAATGCATACCATGATAGTCACCAGATTGTGCTAGGTTCATTCAACTCGTAAATGCTACAAGGGGCTGGATCAATATAATTGTACTACTGCTCACTATTTAGACTTCAAACAAGCATATTACAGAATGGACATAAATTCGTTAGAAAACATTCAGCGTAGGATGACTAAATTAATACATAGCATTAGAAATCTTCCTTATGAAGAAAGATTGAAGACTCTTAAATTACATTCTCTTGTTAGACGAAGAATGAGGGGAGACCTGATCGAAGTCTATAAGTGGAAGATAGGTATTAATAAAGGGGATATCAATAAGGTCTTGAGGATATCTCTCCAAGAGAGAACCCGCAGTAATGGATTTAAATTAGATAAGTTTAGATTTAGAAAGGACATGGGAAAGTATTGGTTTGGAAATAGGGTAGTTGATGAGTGGAACAGTCTACCTAGTTGGGTTATTGAGGCTAGGACTTTGGGTAGTTTCAAATTTAGGTTGGACAAGTACATGAGTGGGAGGGGTTGGATTTGAGTGGGACTTGCACATCGGAGCTTATTTCTTGAGTAGCATTGAAAATTGGGTTGGGCAAATGTTTTGTTAGTGGGATGAATTGTAAAGGACCTGCCTAGTATGGGCCAACAGGCCTGCTGCAGTGTTCCTCCTTTCTTATGTTCTTAAAAGCACATGGCTGACATGTTTCAGGAGCTGACAAGCATGCTTGTTAGTACATATGCTTATATTTCAACTTAAAAGGCCACCACTAAGAAGGCAGTGTGGATAAAAGGTGCAGTAATTGGCAGGCCTGAACTGGCTCCAGCCATTGCCAGTGCTGGTATGGTATTAATGGAGGAAGATACTAACACAATAGAAAAATAATTTTTCCCTGGTCTCGTGGGCTACACATCTGATTTTCTTCAAGTCCTGTAAAGAATCTACAACTTCAAACTTAACTTCTGCATGGATGAATCTTATTCTTCATTTACCTCTGTTGAATTTACTACAGCACTGTTAATGTGTCAGCTTGAAACTGCTGGACCTGAAGACATACATCTTGTCAGATAATGTCATTGTCATCATCTTTCAACAAACCGGCCATATCGTACAGAGGCCGGATGGCCCAAAAAGAGAAACGAAAGCTTCTCTTCTTAGTAATATATACAAGAGTAATATATGCAAGAGAAGGGACATCTAGCTTCTTGATCCCGGCATGTTAGTCACCTCTTACGGCACGCATGGCTTAGAGGAAGAATTCTGTTCCACTTTCCTCTCCTTTAGAGTGCAGGCACTGTTCTTCCAACCTCCAGGACTGAAGTCTGACTAACCAGTTTCCTTGAATCTTTGTGTAAATGTTACCTTGCTCACAGTTCATTAGTATGTCAGTTCATCAAAACCACTTACCTTTAATTCTGTTGCATCTATAACTCTTGCTATTAGTAATGAAAGATGCATTTCTCTTAGCCCTTTCACTGTCTCTAATAGATATACATGATTGATGCCAGGTCACTCGTGTAAATCTACTCTTCAAGAACAGTGTTCTTGTGTATGCTTCGATCAGTAAATTTTGTCAGATATCAGAGAATGGGTGTGTGTGGTGAGTGTGCGCAGTATTATGAAGTCTTCCCCCTCACAGTGCATGATGGGAAAAGCAAACCTCGGACCTTGTATTTGGTTTAAAATAGCTACTTTTAAGTATTTTCTAGGATGGGTTTTTTTTAGTTGTATTGGATGTTTCTTGGTATCAGTTGATAGAATTTTGATGTGTTACTGAAATATGCAACATATTTATTCCTGTATAAATTACTAAATTTAAAAAGACTTTTTTTTTTTTTTTTTTTCTTTTTGGGCCACCTTGCTTTGGTGGGATAAGGCCGATTAGTTGAAAAAAAAAAATTTTTGAATTATTCTTACTGAATATATTTTACTGCGAATATCGTTGATGTGTTACAGACATATATGTAAAAAACTATGTCATCGCATTCATATTAATTCAGGTTACTAATTTCACTTCTAATGGAAGTTTTATTATAAAATTTATTTTGAAATAACTAGATAATTTTAATATAGTTATTAGTACTGTGTTCCTCGTTATTTTTTCCTACTTCATATGCATTACATATTATTTTTTAACAAACTGGCCATCTCCCACTCAGGCAGGGTGACCTGAAAAAGAAATGCTTTCACCATTATTTGAACTATCACTGCCTTGCCAGAGGTGGTCATCTCCCACTGAGGCGGGATGACTCAAAAAAGAAGGATGCATAAGTTCCGTGATTTCTCGGCTGTCTGTGTGTTAAAAAACTTGGTAATTTATACTGACAAGTTGGTTAATCAAGACACATGTACAAACACTAAGACATTAGAAAACGCTTCGGTCCTGGAATCTTGATCATTTTTTCTGGTCCCAGGACCGAAACGTTGTTAGTGTTTCTTCTCTTTTACATTTAGTAATGTATACAGGAGAAGGGGTTACTAGCCCCTTGCTCCTGGCATTTTAGTCGCCTCTTACGACACGCATGACTCACGGAAGAATTATTCTTCTCCACTTCCCCATGGAGATAAACCATTTACATAAAATAATATGGGTGAAATGAAAGTACCAAGGTTGAAAAAATGTTTTATTGTGCTATCACTATTGACAACTCTCACAGTTGGTGCAATGAATGAATGAATTTACAAATGACATTCCATCACCTTTCATAAAGTATATTGATGCAATTTATGGTTGATATTTTTTATTTAAAACATTAACAGGAAGAGACATTTAAAAAAAAATTGAGAGGGAGATACACAAATAACCCGCACATAGAAGAGAGGAGCTTATGACGACGTTTCGGTCCGACTTGGACCATTTACAAAGTCACACTGTGTGACTTTGTCAGTGGTCCAAGTCGGACCGAAACGTTGTCGTAAGCTCCTCTCTTCTATGTGCGGGTTATTTGTGTATCATTCCAGCCACGGTATTGTGCCTTTTTTTGTTATGAGAGGGAGAGAAATACACAATTTGTTTCTCTTTAAAGAATAATCTTGTAACTTGTTGTAGTCTGTTTGCAAGAAATTCTGTGCATACTGTGTGTTTTTAAATTAATGTTCTCTACACATATACTGCTATGTATGATGATCTGTGTAACTGTATTTGTGTATACCTGAATAAACTTGCTTGTACAGTGGACCCCCGGTTTACGATCAGCTCCCAATGGGACCAATTATGTAAGTGTATTTATGTAAGTGCGTTTGTGTGTGTATGTTTGGGGGTCTGAAATGGACTAATCTAATTCACAATATTCCTTATGGGAACAAATTCGGTCAGTACTGGCACCTGAACGTACTTCTGGAATGAAATATCGTAAACCAGGGGTCCACTGTACCCTGGTTTAAATTTTTTTTTTTTTCGACAAACTGGTCAACTCCCACCAAGGCAGGGTGACATAAAAAGAAAAATGAGTTTTTCTTTTTAAATTTAGTAATTTATACAGGAGAAGGGGTTACTAGCCCCTTGTTCCCGGCATTTTAGTCGCCTCTTACGACACGTATGGCTTACAGAAGAATTCTGTTGTACTTTTCCCCGTGGAGTTGAAATTGTTATTATTATTATTATAAATTCATCAGATACAGTATACAAATTTCCAGAATATTGACCTGCATAAAAAAATTTGACACAATGTTAATAATGTTTTTTCTAGTACACTAGCATTATAAATGAATGGTCACAGAACCAACACGTTGATAAATTAGACACGTGCAACTCTTGGGTATCTTTATTAAGGAAACGTTTTGCCACACAGTGGCTTCATCAGTCCATACACAGGAGAAGCTTGAACAGGAGGAGAATGAGGTAATCAGTCCCTCAACCTAGGCTGAGGTTTATTTCTCTTTTAAGGTGTGGGTTGCTGTAAGCATGTGTGTATAAGTACATGCATAAATATACATAGTGCATGTATGCAGTGGTGGTCCTGGCAATTTTGGTGTCTTTGGCAAGGTCATACAAAGGTGTTATACCCCTTGTCAATAGCACTTAATCCCCCTGGTGCTTAAACTCTGCCACAGTAATAGTCACCAGACACACACTGGCTTTAAATTAACAGGCAACTCGTTAATTTATTCTGGGCTTCAAGGAAGAGCAAGCTGTCTACAGAAAAGGAAAAATGAATGTGTTGTGATGCCCTTCACCACCAGTTGACACCCTCAGTGGCTGGTTGTTCGCTGTATGCCCAAGAATACCACTGAACATGTACTCCAGTCAGTGAGAACATAGGTGTATACAGTATATTAAGCACAGATACTCCTTGACTTATGGTTTGACTTGTAATATTTTGACTTTACAGTGGTGCAGAAGCAATTACTCTGGAAATGAAACTTTAGATAATTACCCAGCATGAAGGCAGTAAGTCTGTAACTTGTATTTAGTATTTACGTACTTTTCAGTGCTGGTTTACAGTAATTATTTGTTTATTTATTGAGTGATGTAGTTATTTATTATTTGGCAAAATCCAATTTGACTTACGATATTTTTGACTTACTATGGGTTTGTCAGAACATAACCCCATTGCAAGTCGAGGGACGCCTGTATTTTATATACTCGTGTTATTTTCTACTAGTTTACAGTTCGTATTGCTATAGTATGCATTTTTATACGTGTTTCAAGGTGAGAGTATCATTATTATTATATTAGACAATGGCTTCCTAAATATAATAATACTGGATTAAACATCTGTTGTAAGGCCCAAGTTAATAATACTGAAATCTGTCCTTAAATATGATAAATATCTAATAAGCTGACGTGTGCATCAGTAGGAAATTGACTCAAAGCTGCCGCAGTGTACTAACGTACCTCAGAGCTACATGTTAAATATGCTTTGTGCGTACTATATAATATGAGATACAATATTAGTTCAAAATACACAGTACTTAATGTAAGGTTGGTACATTAGTTTCCATCATACACCTTAGACCAATGGAATGTTGTTCAGAATCTTGTAAATCCTCAGTGATACAGGGGTTCAATTCTGCATGATTCTTGCCCCTGGTCATTGTCCTTGTCAAAAATCTGAGGGTCATTTCAGTCCTGCCTAATTCCTGCTGCTTCTCATTGTTTTAATCTGTTCAACTGAATAAAAAAAGTTCAGGAATAAGCTTTTTCTCTTAACGTACAGGCATACCTCACTAATATGGCAGGTTAGGCTCCAGACCGCTGCCATAAAGCAAATATCACCTTAAATCAAATCACAGCCTTTTTTTTCACTTACAAGTGCATATAAAAGCCTAAAACTTGTTTACACTATCTTTTATTAAGTGTGCAATAGGACTAGGCCTAAAAAAATGAAGCAAAAGCAAATTTAGATCATTTTATTTAAATGACTGAAAACCATCTTAAGAGCAAGGCAAGCTATGAAAATAATAGATATGAATGTACAGTGGACCCCCGCTTTACGATCACCTCCCAATGCGACCAATTATGTAAGTGTATTTATGTAAGTGCGTTTGTACGTGTATGTTTGGGTGTCTGAAATGGACTAATCTAATTCACAATATTCCTTATGGGAACAAATTCGTTCAGTACTGGCACCTGAACGTACTTCTGGAATGAAATAATATTGTAAGCCGGGGTCCTACTATAACTGAAAAGATGACATAGGTAACAGCTCTTAGCTTGTAAAAAAGTTAGGAACCTTAACTTGTAGAATCCTTTGTAAAAAAACAAAAATAAAAGCGCTCTAAAGCAAACACCGTATTAATGAGGCATGCCTGTATTATTTTTGTATTATTCTTAATAAGACTAAGTCAGTGGTGTGCTGACAGTTAATTTACCTTTTATGTTTAATAATGTTCTTAACAGATTTCTTAAAAACATCAGCCTTCAGAAGTGTGAACACTAGTAGTCTGTGACATTATTTTGACATCTGAAGTGATAATGTCTTTTAGGGTGAGGTTTGTGGGTTAAAGACTGCCTATTATAAGCACTGCTTGCTATCTCAGGAGACTTGGTCTGAATTTCACATCTGGGCCTCTATCTTGTGAATTATCTGAGGAATACTAAGCAATCATCAAATGACAAAAATTGATCCAACAATTCCATTATCTATCAAAAAGCTTATTACTTCCACCAGTTCTTGAAGTCCTTCTTCAGTATGGAGTTGACGATCAAAGAACCAAGTGCCAGACACAACAAATTTGTGTATTATAGTCATGAATGCATGTAAGAAATTTTCCCCTAAATCACGCATCACATCAAAGTAAGAGATTTCCTCCACCTCGGATGCTGCCTCTTGGCGAAAGAGAACCTTATTAAAGGTATTGCAGTAATCATCACAGAGCTCCATGTAACGGTCACGTAATGTGTCTCCTCTGAGCAGAGTGAGCCAGATCCATGCGGCATCACGAAGTGGAGGAGATTCCAGTTCTTGACTGCCTCTCAGTCTTATAATTATCATATCCTCCTCCTCTTCCAGTTCCTGTGATCTGATCCAAATATCTCTGCCACATATGGGACCCACACTGGGTATTCTGCAGGTCTGCATGGCAGAGGCAAACTGCAGAAACTGTGTCAGTGTTGAAAGGTCAGAATGCAGCGCCTCCAAGCGTCGAACAGTCCTCTCATTACTGCCAGAGTTCTTTAAATTATCCACCATAATTGATAAATTAGACTCGACAGTATGTAACTGTGATATTTGTGCCGTCCACTTATCCTTGACGCAGCCTCTTGACACATGCCTACCACTGCCTGCCTCAACATATTCCTCAGTACCACATTCTCCTCCCTCTGCTCCATCTATAGTAACAGATGCTGCTGATTGAAATTCATTTTCATTTCTTTTAATCTGAAATGGTGAGGCTGCATTAGATTTTTTATTCTGTTTTGCCTGCTCTAGGAGAGTGTGAGCATGCAAAGTGGCAAGAGCACGAGTGACAGCAAGTGCATGTTCAGTAGTCAGTGTGGAATAAGGGTAGGGGATGAGACCACGGGAGATGAGATCAGCATAATTGGCCTGGATGAAGGTGACTACACCACCTCGGTACAGCAGTGCGTGGTCTGGGGTGTTCCCTTCACCGACTTCTGGACCCACGAAGCACTCTGCTCCACACAGTGTGTCTGGACCAACCATGCCAATCATGTTGCCTGCAAAATAAATATAATATATTAGTAATGCAATAAGATCACAGTAAACAGGTGATAGCACAATATGCAAAACAGCCACTGTGAAAAAAAAAAGAAATAGTGAACTTCCCAGCAGGGGAAGATCTACTATGAAACTTATGAAGCTTAGGCTTCAGAGCCCCTAAACCCGGCGGGGCTCCTGAAGCAACTTTAGTCCACTTTGTTTAAAAAATTTGAGTCTGTTGCATGAAGGTTTTTTTTTTTTATATTATATAGTGTAATTCAATACAAAACAATAGTTAAAAATTACAAGTTTATTAAAGTATGATGTAGGGTAGCCATTGGTGGTTGTGAAGGTGATCCCATAACAGTTCAAACTTTAGGGCCACAAAAATATAGGTCAGCTTCTGAGCACTTTCATGATTTCTCACATTATTAGTGATGTGACAGTTATAATAATAGAGTTGAGTGTTATTATATAAAGTACAGTGCTAATGAATGAGGTTGTCAGAATTTCTATACATAATTTTAATAGAAATAATTGTGGTAAAATAACAGGTCATTAAACATGAGGTTTCTGTTACATTCATATCAGTGGTAGAATATACTGACATGTGGGTGACCCCGCGGCCTGGCTGGCCAAGTTCTCGCTTCACACACGGAGGGCCCGGGTTCGATTCCCAGTGGGGTAGAAACATTTTTATGTGTTTCCTTACACCTGTTGTCCTGTTCACCTAGCAGCAAATAGGTATTTGGGTGTTAGTCGACTGGTGTGGGTCGCATCCTGGGGGACAAGCTTGAGGACCCCAATGGAAATAAGTCAGTCCTCGATGACGCACTGACTTTCTTGGGTTATCCTGGGTGGCTAACCCTCCAGGGTTAAAAATCCAAATGAAATCTTGTCTTAATAAGACAGCATACAGTTTATGGTATTTTCTCAATAAAATGCCATAAACTGCATATTGTCTTGTTAACATTGTATTGTGTATCTGAAAAAAAATCTTGGATTTATAATACATGTCATGGTATAGAACTGTTCTTGTTACAAGGACCCTGATGGAAATGTTAATTTGTCTGATATTCTTGGGTTATCCTAGGTAATTTACACTTGTTATTAGGTATGATAATTATACTCTGTATCTGTGCCTAAATATTTATTTACTAACCAGAGCTTGATAATGTTTCAGAACTTTGGTTCTCTATAAACATTAATTTGAATATACAGTGGACCCCCGCATAATGATTTTAATCCGTGCAAGAGGGGTAATTGTTATGCGAAATAATCGGTATGTGAATGAATTTTCCCCATAAGAAATAATGGAAATAAAATTAATCCGTGCAAGACACCCAAAAGTATGAAAAAAAAAATTTTTTACCACATGAAATGTTAATTTTAATACACACAAACTGAAAAAGGCATGCACACTTACATGACACTTACTTTTATTGAAGATCTGGTGATGATTGATGGAATGGGAGGAGGGGAGAGAGAGTGTTAGTGTTTAGAAGGGGAATCCCCTTCCATTAAGACTTGAGGTGTCGAGTCCTTTTCTGGGGTTACTTCCCTTCTTTTAATGCCACTAGGACCAGCTTCAGAGTCACTGGACTTCTTTCGCACAACATATCTGTCCATAGTGGCCTGTACCTCTCGTTCCTTTATGACTTCCCTAAAGTGTTTCACAACATTGTCAGTGTACAGGTTGCCAACACGGCTTGCAATAGCTGTGTGAGGGTGATTTTCATCAAAAAAGGTTTGCACTTCAAGCCATTTTGCACACATTTCCTTAATCTTTGTAGTAGGCAATTCCTTCAATTTCTCTCTCCCCTCCTTTGAACCAGTTTCCTCAGGTCTGGCCTCTTGCTCTTGAAGTTGATCTATCAGCTCATCAGTGGTTAGTTCTTCATTGTCGTCCTCCACCAACTCTTCCACATCCTCCCCACTAACCTCCAACCCCAAGGACTTCCCCAATGCCACAATTGATTCCTCAACTGGTATACTCCTCTCAGGGTTAGCCTCAAACCCTTCAAAATCCCTTTGGTCTACACATTCTGGCCACAGTTTCTTCCAAGCAGAGTTCAAGGTCTTCTTAGTCACTCCCTCCCAAGCCTTACCTATAAGGTTTACACAATTGAGGATATTAAAGTGCTCTCTCCAAAACTCTCTTAGAGTCAGTTGAGTTTCTGAGGTCACTACAAAGCACCTTTCAAACAGAGCTTTTGTGTACAGTTTTTTGAAGTTTGCAATAACCTGCTGGTCCATGGGCTGCAGGAGAGGAGTGGTATTAGGAGGCAAAAACTTCACCTTAATGAAGCTCATGTCCCCATAAAGTCGCTCTGCCACGTCTGTAGGATGACCAGGGGCATTGTCTAACACCAGGAGGCACTTAAGTTCTAATTTCTTTTCAGTTAGGTAATCTTTCACATTGGGGGCAAATGCATGGTGTAACCAGTTATAGAAAAAGTCCCTAGTGACCCATGCCTTACTGTTTGCCCTCCACAGCACACACAAATTATCCTTGAGGACATTCTTTTGCCTGAACGCTCTGGGAGTTTCAGAGTGATACACTAATAAAGGCTTAACTTTGCAATCACCACTAGCATTGGCACACATCAACAAAGTAAGCCTGTCTTTCATAGGCTTATGTCCTGGGAGTGCCTTTTCCTCCTGAGTAATGTAGGTCCTGCTTGGCATTTTCTTCCAAAACAGGCCTGTTTCATCACAATTAAACACTTGTTCAGGTTTCAGTCCTTCACTGTCTATGTACTCCTTGCATTCATGCACATATTTTTCAGCCGCTTTGTGGTCCGAACTGGCAGCCTCACCATGCCTTATCACACTATGTATGCCACTACGCTTCTTAAATCTCTCAAACCAACCTTTGCTGGCCTTAAATTCACTCACATCATCACTAGTTGCAGGCATTTTTTTAATTAAATCCTGATGCAACTTCCTAGCCTTTTCACATATGATCGCTTGAGAGACGCTATCTCCTGCTAGCTGTTTTTCATTTATCCACACCAATAAGAGTCTCTCAACATCTTCCATCACTTGCGATCTTTGTTTCGAAAACACAGTTAAACCTTTGGCAAGAACAGCTTCCTTGATTGCCTTTCTGGTGCCCACAATAGTAGCGATGGTTGATTGGGGTTTCTTGTACAACCTGACCAGGTCGGCGATACGCACTCCACTTTCATACTTATCAATGATCTCTTTCTTCATTTCTATTGGAATTCTCACCCTTATTGGTGTACGGTTGGCACTAGAAGCTTTCTTGGGGCCCATGGTCACTTATTTTCCAGAAACAGCACCGAAAACACTGTAATAATACGAAATATTCCGATTGTATGCTTGGATGTTACCGCGGAGGCTGGCTGGTAAACAATGGCACGGGCGGCACATGTGAGGCTGGCTGAGGGCGCACATTGGACGCGTCTCGGACGAAAATCGGTGAGCGGGTTTTCAAGCGGTATGTGCGGCAAAATTTTTGCGATTAAAGCAAGCGGTATGCGGATTAATCGCTATGTGATGCCATCGTTATGCGGGGGTCCACTGTATACAGCCTCTCCTCGCTTAGCGACGTACTTAATTACCAACGACACTGACTTACGATTAGGTCTCTGACCAGTATGCATACCTAAATAATGTATATTAGAGCTGATTTCCTCTATTCTGTGTATTACAATACACTACTGTATAAACATTTAAAAATATACTAAAAATGTTATAAATGGTGCAAAGGTGACATTAAAGCAATATCAAAGATGGTTGACATAAACCCAGTACCATTATACAGTGGGCCCCTGGTTTATGATATTATTTCATTCCAGAAGTATGTTCAGGTGCCAGTACTGACTGAATTTGTTCCCATAAGTAATACAGTGGACCCCCGCATACCGTTGGCATCACATAATGATTAATCCGCATACCGCTTGCTTTAATCGCAAAAATTTTGCCTCGCATACCGCTTAAAAACCCGCTCACCGATTTTCGTCCGAGACGCGTCCAATGTGCGCCCTTAGCCAGCCTCACATGTGCCGCCAGTGGCATTGTTTACCAGCCAGCCTCCGCGGTAACATCCAAGCATACAATCGGAATATTTCGTATTATTACAGTGTTTTCGGTGCTTTTTCTGGAAAATAAGTGACCATGGGCCCCAAGAAAGCTTCTAGTGCCAACCCTACAGCAATAAGGGTGATAATTACAATAGAGATGAAGAAAAAGATCATTGATAAGTATGAAAGTGGAGTGCGCGTCTCCGAGCTGGCCAGGTTGTATAATAAACCCCAATCAACCATCGCTACTATTGGTGGTACAGTTGCTGCTGCTGCTGCACTGTCGGCTGCTGCTGCTGCTGCTGTATCATCATCTGCTGCTGCTGTAGCATCGTCTGCTGCTGCTGCTGCTGTAGCATCGTCTGCTGCTTCTGTAACATCGTCTGTTGCTGCTGTAGCATCGTCTGCTGCTGCTGTAGCATCGTCTGCTGCTGCTGTAGCATCGTCTGCTGCTGCTGCTGCTGTAGCATCGTCTGCTGCTGCTGTAGCATCGTCTGCTGCTGCTGTAACATCGTCTGTTGCTGCTGAAGCATCGTCTGCTGCTGCTGTAGCATCGTCTGTTGCTGCTGTACCACCGTCAGCTGCTGCTGCTGCTGTAGCACCGTTGTTGGTGTGGCTTATTGAGAATACCAAGAAACAATTAACCCCAGAGGATTTGCCACCCAGGATAACCCAAAAAAGTCAGTGTCATCGAAGACTGTCTAACTTATTTCCATTGGGGTCCTTAATCTTGTCTCCCAGGATGCAACCAACACAAGTCGACTAACACCCAGGTGAACAGGGAAAAATGCCTGGAACTAGTGCTCATATTGGTGAATTTAAAGCCAGCAAAGGTTGGTTTGAGAGTTTTAAGAATCGTAGTGGCATACACAGTGTGATAAGGCCTGTTCTGGAAGAAAATGCCAAACAGGACCTACAGTACTCAGGAGGAAAAGGCACTCCCAGGACACAGTGTTTCATCAGTCATTGCTGCATCTTCAATAAAGGTAATCGTCATTTATTCTTCATTTAGTAGACTAGTACATGCACAATATATACTGTGCATGTACTACTCTACTATTGTGCATGTATCCTTCTCTTTGTGTGTAGGAAAATGTATATTTCATGTGGTAAAAATTTTTTTTTCATACTTTTGGGTGTCTTGCACGGATTAATTTGATTTCCATTATTTCTTATGGGGAAAATTCATTCGCATACCGATTATTTCGCATAACAATGAGCCCTCTTGCATGGATTAAAATTGTTATGCGGGGGTCCACTGTATTGTGAATTAGATTAGTCCATTTCAGACCCCCAAACATACACATACAAACGCACTTACATAAATACACTTACATAATTGGTCGCATTGGGAGCTGATCGTAAACCGGGGGTCCACTGTAGTATGCTTCTCATTTATCGACAGATTCGTTTACCGACATGGACTTAGGAACAGATTTTCATCGTTAAGTGAGGAGAGGCTCTCTTTGAATGAAAGAATACTCCCTGTGACTAGCCAGGGTTTATTAACAAGAAATGTTAATGTCCTGACATGTCAGTTTTGCTCAGCCCTAACTGTTGACAACCTGATGTAATACAGTATATGACTCGCGAAATTGTAATGTCACAATTGCAAACAAACCATACCATGGGCAAGGACTGAACTCATGAATCATATTGTAGCCAGCTGGCCTAGTGGCTTGCGCATAGGCCTAGAGTTTTACAACTTGCTCACCATGGGTTCAATCCCCACCTACAGTATGGTTTGGTATAATTCGTATATTATTGAGAAGTTGTAGTTAAAGACGCATGAACAGACACTTGCGACGTTTTATTTTGGAAATAATCCAGTCGTGAGACCTTGTTCATTCCATAAGTGAAGTACCAGTAGGTCCCAGAACCAAAATATTTCCACTCTCCCCTCAAGGGTACTTGTTTCACTAACAACTTAGCATTTATCTTGGCATAAATTGTGGGCATATTTTTCCCTTTCGTTTGAATTTGCTCACAATCTTGGTCAGTGACCTGGAATGTTTTATAGATGTGGAATGTAGAAAGTGAATAACTAAAAAAGGCACAATACCATGACTGGAATGATACACAAATAACTCGCACATACCAGAGAGGAGCTTACGATGACGTTTCAGTCTATTTGTGGGTTATATTTGTGTACAGAAAGTGAAATACGTACAGTAAGTCCTCAACTTACAAACACATTGAGAATCTTCTGTATTTTGTATAATACAATTATTATATCATTGTGTATAATATCATTATTATACACAATACAGAAGGTCCCCAACGTGTTTGTAAATTGAAAACTTCCTGCCTTATGAATATTATACAGTGGACCCCGGTTAACGATATTTTTTCTCTCCAGAAGTATGTACAGGTGCCAGTACTGACTGAATTTGTTCCCATAAGGAATATTGTGAAGTAGATTAGTCCATTTCAGACCCCCAAACACACACACAAACGCACTTACATAAATACACTTACATAATTGGTCGCATTCGGAGGTGATCGTTATGCGGGGGTCCACTGTACAAAATTCATGAGGATCCCAATGTTTATAAGTTTAAAATTAAAAAAAAAAAATTAAAATTCTCTATTTCTTTGTTAATATTACAATGTGGGGTTTACATATTATAAGGTATTATTACATATTATAAAATATTACAAAGAAAGCCACTAGTATGCCTAGGTATGCCTAGGCATTTCGGGCAGACTAATAATAGTTTTTACTCTATATTGACACATGATATGGATCATACTGGTATTAAGGTTAGGTAATTGTAGTGATGAACTAGATTTATAAAATTGAGGTAGTTCAAAATATTTAAGAACTTAACAATTAGTTTATCTATTAATGGAAATGGTCTCGTTTTGGCATGATAGTTTCTATATTGGAGTGTCTTAGGCAAACTTATGACTAGCTTAAGAATTATGAAGCAATAGCTGCATTCAGAATTTTTTGTTTACATTCATGTGTGTAGATGAATGGTTCAGAGAACCAACAAGTCATGTGTTATTTAGGGGGAGTCAGATATCAATAAGTGTATTGTGCATTGGATATGTGCAAGATAAGGTAATTTTCATGTGGTCAGCTGCTGGTGGGGTGTGTAAAGGAGACAATGTTTTTTAATGGTGCTTTTGAAAATGGTGGTTGTGTCTGCAGTTCTAGGGTTTTCAGGCAGGGAGTTCCAGATTTTAGGCCCTTTTATGTACGTACACTGAATTTTTGTATAGATTTAGCTGGAGACTGGGAATGTCAAAGAGATGTTTGTGTCTGGTATTATGTCTATGGGTCCTGTCACAACTATCAAAGTGTTAATATTGGAATTTATGGTTCTGTAGATGTAGATTGCAGAGTAGTAAGTGAGAATGTTCTGAACAGTGAGTAAGTTTAGGTCTTTGAAGAGTGGGGGGGGGGTGTTGTCTAGTATTGGATTGCTTGATAATTCTTACTGTGGCTTTTTGTTGGGTTATTATTGGCTTTAGGTGGGTAATTGCTATTGATCCTCGGGCACAAATGGCATACGTGAGGTAGGGATAAATGAGTGAATAGTATAGTGTGAGTAGGGCTGATTGTGGTACGTAGTAACGTATCATAGAGAGGATCCTAACAGTTTTGGATACTTTTTTTATGTGTTGGATATGGGTGCTGAATTTCAGGTTGTCATCAAGGTGTAGGCCTAGGAATTTGCCCTCTTTATGTTTAACAGTAAGAGTGTTGTCAATCTTAATGTTTAACTGTGGATCACTTGCTCTGTTACCAAACATAATATAGAAGGTTTTATCAATGGTGAGTGTAAGTTTATTGGCTGTCATCCATGTAGATATTTTTACAATTGCATCATTAGTGCTTTTATTTTTTCTGAAGCCAAATTGGCATGGGTTGAGTACGTTTTGTGTTGTTATAAAAGAGTATAATTTCTTGTGCATGAGTTTCTCGAAGATTTCGGATAGCAACGGTAAGTTTGATATTGGTCTATAGTTGTTTACGTCTGTGGGGCCACCACCTTCGTGTATTGGTGTAACCCTTGCTGTGTTGAGTAGTGTCGGGAAAGTGCTAGTTTCTAGTGATTTGTTAAAAAGTAATGAAATAGCATGCAAAAGGACATTGGCTGTTCGTTTGTATAATATTGGTGGGACTCGAGACAGATTCCCTGATTTATTTTTAAGCGACTTGATTATCATGGTGACATCAGTGGGCTCAGTAGGTGCAAGATAAAAGGTGGTTGGGAAATTCCCATTTAAGTAATCGCTTGCTCGGGCATTGGTACCTGGGATTTTACTGGCGAGATTTGATCCTATGGTTGAGAAGTCATTTATCTTGTTTACTGTATCAATAGGCTGTAGTGGTGTTTTGTTAGGTTTAGTTAGGACAGTATCCCTAGTTTTTTTCAGTTTGTGGGGTGCCCAAAATCTGTGAGTGTTTTCCAGATCTTTTTTATATCTCCTCTTGTTTCAGTGAATCTGCTTAACCCTTTGACTGTTTTGGTCATATATATACCTCTTATGCGCCACTGTTTCGGACGTATTTATACGCGTGAATTCTAGCGGCTTCAAATCAAGCAGGAGAAAGCTGGTAGGCCCACATGTGAGAGAATGGGTCTGTGTGGTCAGTGTGCACTACATAAAAAAATCCTGCAGCACGCAGTGCATAATGAGAAAAAAAAACTGACCGTTTTTTAGGATTAAAACGACTTTTAGGTGTATTTTTGTATGGTATTTATCGTTGTATTCTCGTTTTCATGGTCTCACGTGATAAAATGGAAAACACATTACAGAAATAGAGATGATTTTGATTAGTTTCATGATGAAAATGACCTTGAAATTGAGCTCAAAGTAGCGGAAATGTTTGATTTTTACCAATGTTCAAGAGTAAGCAAATTACACCACACGTCCAATACACGTCAACTGGGGAGTCTAATATTCTTTCACTAGTGCACTGATATTATTTATACCATTTTTACAATAATGCAGTAGTCTGCATAACAATAAATTTTGTATTTTTTGTATGAATAAAAAATCAAAATAGAAAGCAATAGTAATATAAGAGGGGCCTAGAGACGTGACTAATGAACAGAAGATATGTTATTTTAGTGCCAAGAATGTTTACATTGTTTATTTTGGGCCCTATTTTGAAATTGGCATCTTTTTTAATTTGCATGAAATTGGCCAAATTGCCAATTTCTGACCACCTTATTGGGTAGTTCAAATTGGTAAATGGGCGGTTTCTTGTACTCAACTGATAGAAAAAATGGAGTTCTAAAGAAATGGCTATGAGTTTGGCCAACTGGAACAACGGAATTGGCCAAAAACAGGGCTCAAAGTTGGCGAAATTGTCGATGTGTATATGTCGCCGAGACCGCTAACTTCGCAGGAGCGTAATTCCATGAGTTTTCTAGCAAATTTCGTACTTTTGGTGTCATTACCATCGGGAAAAGATTATCATTTCATAAGATTTTTTTTTTTTTTTAAATTTTGCGACATAGAATGACAGATTCAGAAAGGGGCTTGCAACAGTCAAAGGGTTAAATAGCAACGCTCTTCTTGCCGAATAAAGCAAGTGACAATTTGTGTAGTATGCAATAATTTCACAGAAAATAATTTTGAACCTAATGAAAAAAAAATTTCATTGTGTTAGTTTATTAATAAATTATTGTAAGCTTATCTAAAATATTTTTAGTTGGATTAGGCTAAATTAAATTGTGCTTGTTATAATAAGGTTAGTTTTTACATAAGTGAAAAAAATATATATTTCAACGTATAAGAGAAAATTTTAGAAAAGACTTAATTTTAAATGAGTTCTTGATAATTGACCAATTTTACCTCTTCTGTATGACACACACACACACACACACACACACACACACACACACACACACACACACACACACACACACACACACACACACACACACACACACACACACACACACACACACACATATCAACAAACCGGCCGTATCCCACCGAGGCGGGGTGGCCCAAAAAGAAAAACAAAAGTTTCTCTTTTCAAATTTAGTAATTTATACAGGAGAAGGGGTTACTAGCCCCTTGCTCCCGGCATTTTAGTCGCCTCTTACAACACGCATGGCTTACAGAGGAAGAATTCTGTTCCACTTCCCCATGGAGATAAGAGGAAATAAACAAGAACTAGAAAGAAAATAGCTGAAAACCCAGAGGGGTGTGTATAGTTATGCTTGTACATGTTTGTGTAGTGTGACCTAAGTGTAAGTAGTAGCAAGACATACCTGAAATCGCATGTTTATGAGACAAAAAAAGGACACCAGCAATCCTACCATCATGTAACATAATTACAGGCTTTTGTTTTACACTCACTTGGCAGGACGGTAGTACCTCCCTGGGTGGTTGCTGTCTGCCATATTATATTATATATAGATATACACACACACACAACACACACACACACACACACACACACACACACACACACACACACACACACACACACACATACATATATATATTATTTTTTTTATTATCACACTGGCCGATTCCCACCAAGGCAGGGTGGCCCGAAAAAGAAAAACTTTCACCATCATTCACTCCATCACTGTCTTGCCAGAAGGGTGCTTTACACTACACTTTTTAAACTGCAACATTAACACCCCTCCTTCAGAGTGCAGGCACTGTACTTCCCATCTCCAGGACTCAAGTCCGGCCTGCCGGTTTCCCTGAATCCCTTCATAAATGTTACTTTGCTCACACTCCAACAGCACGTCAAGTATTAAAAAACCATTTGTCTCCATTCACTCCTATCAAACACGCTCACGCATGCCTGCTGGAAGTCAAAGCCCCTCGCACACAAAACCTCCTTTACCCCCTCCCTCCAACCTTTCCTAGGCCGACCCTACCCCGCCTTCCTTCCACTACAGACTGATACACTCTTGAAGTCATTCTGTTTTGCTCCATTCCTCTACATGTCCGAACCACCTCAACAAACCCTTCCTCAGCCCTCTGGACAACAGTTTTGGTAATCCCGCACCTCCTCCTAACTTCCAAACTACGAATTCTCTGCATTATATTCACACCACACATTGCCCTCAGACATGACATCTCCACTGCCTCCAGCCTTCTCCTCGCTGCACACATTCATCAACCCATGCTTCAACACCCATATAAGAGCGTTGGTAAAACTATACTCTCATACATTCCCCTCTTTGCCTCCAAGGACAAAGTTCTTTGTCTCCACAGACTCCTAAGTGCACCACTCACTCTTTTTCCCTCATCAATTCTATGATTCACCTCATCTTTCATAGACCCATCTGCTGACACGTCCACTCCCAAATATCTGAATACGTTCACCTCCTCCATACTCTATCCCTCCAATCTGATATTCAATCTTTCATCACCTAATCTTTTTGTTATCCTCATAACCTTACTCTTTCCTGTATTCACCTTATAATTTTCTTCTTTTGCACACCCTACCAAATTCATCCACAATCTCTGCAATTTCTCTTCCAGAATCTCCTAAGAGCACAGTGTCATCAGCAAAGAGCAGCTGTGACAACTCCCACTTTATGTGTGATTCTTTATCTTTAACTCCACGCCTCTTGCCAAGACCCTCGGATTTACTTCTCTTACAACCCCATCTATAAATATATTAAACAACCACGGTGACATCACACATCCTTGTCTAAGGCCTACTTTTACTGGGAAATAATTTCCCTCTTTCCTACATACTCTAACTTGAGCCTCACTATCCTCGTAAAAACTCTTCACTGCTTTCAGTAACCTACCTCCTACCACCATACACTTGCAACATCTGCCACATTGCCCCCCTATCCACCCTGTCATAACGCCTTTTCCAAATCCATAAATGCCACAAAGACCTCTTTAGCCTTATCTAAATACTGTTCACTTATATGTTTCACTGTAAACACCTGGTCCACACACCCCCTACCTTTCCTAAAGCCTCCTTGTTCATCTGCTATCCTATTTTCCGTCTTACTCTTAATTCTTTCAATTATAACTCTACCATACACTTTACCAGGTATACTCAACAGACTTATCCCCTATAATTTTTGCACTCTCTTTTATCCCCTTTGGCCTTTATACAAAGGAACTATGCCATGCTCTCTGCCAATCCCTAGGTACCTTACCCTCTTCCATACATTTATTAAATAATTGCAACCAACCACTCCAAAACTATATCCCCACCTGCTTTTAACATTTCTATCTTTATCCCATCAATCCCAGCTGCCTTACCCCCTTTCATTTTACCTACTGCCTCACGAACTTCCCCCACACTCACAACTGGCTCTTCCTCACTCCTACAAGATGTTATTCCTCCTTGCCCTATACACGAAATCACAGCTTCCCTAACTTCATCAACATTTAACAATTCCTCAAAATATTCCTTCCATCTTCCCAATACCTCTAACTCTCCATTTAATAACTCTCCTCTCCTATTTTTAACTGACAAATCCATTTGTTCTCTAGGCTTTCTTAACTTGTTAATCTCACTCCAAAACTTTTTCTTATTTTCAACAAAATTTGTTGATAACATCTCACCCACTCTCTCATTTGCTCTCTTTTTACATTTCTTCACCACTCTCTTAACCTCTTCTCTTTTCTCCATATACTCTTCCCTCCTTGCATCACTTCTACTTTGTAAAAACTTCTCATATGCTAACTTTTTCTCCCTTACTACTCTCTTTACATCATCATTCCACCAATCACTCCTCTTCCCTCCTGCACCCACTTTCCTGTAACCACAAACTTCTGCTGAACACTCTAACACTACATTTTTAAACCTACCCCATTCCTCTTCGAACCCCATTGCCTATGCTCTCATTAGCCCATCTATCCTCCAATAGCTGTTTATATCTTACCCTAACTGCCTCCTCTTTTAGTTTATAAACTTTCACCTCTCTCTTCCCTGATGCTTCTAGTCTCCTTGTATCCCATCTACCTTTTACTCTTAGTGTAGCTACAACTAGAAAGTGATTTGATATATCTGTGGCCCCTCTATAAACATGTACATCCTGAAGTCTACTCAACAGTCTTTATCTACCAATACATAATCCAACAAAACTACTGTCATTTTGCCCTACATCATATCTTGTATACTTATTTATCCTCTTTTCTTAAAATATGTATTACCTATAACTAAAACCCCTTTCTATACAAAGTTCAATCAAAGGGCTCCCATTATCATTTACACCTGGCACCCCAAACTTACCTACCACACCCTCTCTAAAAGTTTCTCCTACTTTAGCATTCAGGTCCCCTACCACAATTACTCTCTCACTTGGTTCAAAGGCTCCTATACATTCACTTAACATCTCCCAAAATCTCTCTCTCTCCTCTGCATTCCTCTCTTTCCAGGTGCATACACGCTTATTATGACTCACTTCTCGCATCCAACCTTTACTTTAATCCACATAATTCTTGAATTTACACATTCATATTCTCTTTTCTCCTTCCATAACTGATCATTTAACATTACTGCTACCCTTCTCTTTGCTCTAACTCTCTCAGATACTCCAGATTTAATCCCATTTATTTCCCCCCACTGAAACTCTCCTACCCCCTTCAGCTTTGTTTCGCTTAGAGCCAGGACATCCAACTTCTTTTCATTCATAACATCAGCAATCATCTGTTTCTTGTCATCCGCACTACATCCACGCACATTTAAGCATCCCAGTTTTATAAAGTTTTTCTTCTTCTCTTTTTTAGTAAATGTCTACAGGAGAAGGGGTTACTAGCCCATTGCTCCCAGCATTTTAGTCGCCTCATACGACACGCATGGCTTACGGAGGAAAGATTCTTTTCCACTTCCCCATGGACAATATAAATATGTAATATATAATATATATATGTATAATAATATATATATATATGTATATATAAATATATATATATATATGTATATAATAATATATATATATATGTATATATAATATATATATATATGTATATATAATATATTATATATGTATATATAAATATATATATATGTATATATAATATATATATATATATGTATATATAATATATTATATATATGTATATATAATATATATATAATAATGTATATATAATATATATATATATATGTATATATAATATATATATATATGTATATATATATATATATATATATATATATATATATATAATATATATATATATATATATATAATATATATATAATATATCTATATATATATATATATTATATACATATATATATATATATATATTGTATATATATGTATATAATATATATATATATATATATATATGTATATATATGTATATAATATATATTATATATATATGTATATATATGTATATAATATATATATATATATATGTATATATATGTAGGTAGTAGGTTGGTAGACAGCAACCACCCAGGGAAGTACTACCGTCCTGCCAGATGACTGTGAAACAAAAACCTGTAACGTTTTGCATGATGGTAGGATTGCTGGTTTCTTTTTCTGTCTCATAAACATGCTAAGATATCAGGGATATCTTGCTACTCCTACTTACACTTTGGTCACACTTCACAGACACGCAACATGCATATATATATATACATACATCTAGGTTTTCTCCTTTTTCTAAATAGCTCTTGTTCTTTTTATTTCTTCTATTGTCCCATGGGAAGTGGAAAAGAATCTTTCCTCCGTAAGCCATGCGTGTCGTATGAGGCGACTAAAATGCCGGAGCAATGGGCTAGTAACCCCTTCTCCTGTATACAATTACTAAAAAAGAGAAGAAGAAAAACTTTATAAAACTGGGTTGCTTAAATGTGCGTAGGATGTAGTGCGGATGACAAGAAACAGATGATTGCTGATGTTATGAATGAAAAGAAGTTGGATGTCCTGGCCCTAAGCGAAACAAAGCTGAAGGGGGTAGGAGAGTTTCAGTGGGGGGAAATAAATGGGATTAAATCTGGAGTATCTGAGAGAGTTAGAGCAAAGGAAGGGGTAGCAGTAATGTTAAATGATCAGTTATGGAAGGAGAAAAGAGAATATGAATGTGTAAATTCAAGAATTATGTGGATTAAGGAGTGCCTCCGGCAAATTTCCGCGCGCGCTCACCGAAATATCGGAAAAATATGGATAGTGAGTTATATATACTGAAAAATAGCTCAACTCTTTGGCAACACAATGGTACCAGAATGAATGTCTACGACGTTTCTACAAGAAATTACAGTCATTTATATGAGGTAAGGTGACGGTGATATTGGTAGCGAGTCTGCTCACAGCCCATATATATTTTGGAAATTTTTCCTTGTTTTTTATCGCTTTTCTTGCATTATACTTTCTAATATAATAACTGAGTACTTGGCATCATAAAACTGAAGGCGGAGCTTATCCCTAGATTGAGCAACAGTCATTAATCATATCATAATGCGCGGAAGGGTTGCCGCGCCAGGAGAAATCACTTCATTATTACGCTTATATCAGCTTATATATCAACTCTACAGCTTATTTATCTATCAGAATTGTTCTAATATGATATAATAAACACTCTAAATAACATACAAACATGTTATATACTCTAGACTGAAAAAAATAGACCATAATATGGCGAAAGATTATCGGGAATATTTCGATAAATATTGAGTTACTGCTCTCCATGTCGTCTCCGTGTCGTATTCTTTGGTCTCTGAGTAAGAGAAAACGGTGTTTGAAGAGAATAACTGCACTAGAACATCAGTTTACTAAGAAATACACCCAAACAAACGCGATTTTCCGCGAAAAAAAACTTTTTTTTTTTGAGACGGTGGGCCGGCCGGCGTTCTAGGCCTATATCTCGGAAGTAACTTATTCCTCTACAGTTGCTATTCTGCATTTATTACTTAATTAAATGGAATAATATTCACAGAAATTGTAGAATAATGGTTTCTCTAATTTTGTTAAAGGTAATTTTGGAATATTCAAATACTTTCGGAGTTATGTGGGAGTAAAGGGCAGATTTTTTGCAGTATTCCAGGAACTAAAAAAAAATTTTTTTTTTTTATATAAAGATACGTTATTTAGAGAAAAGGCGTTGCCTAAAATTAGTTTAAGCATTGCTCTCTCGGCACCAAGTGTCCAAACAACCTTACGATGTCCCATATAGGAATGATTTTTGAGACAAGGACATTTTTCAGAAATCAGTCTTTTTCAGTCTTTTCTCAGTTGTCGTTTGAGGTATATTTTTGATAAATATTTTCAAGAATGAGTGAAAACACTTTGTCTTGTGCACCAAAACTGGAGGAAATCGGACGGTAAACAAAAAAGCTACATTTTTTTGCCGGAGGCACTCCTTAAAGTAAAGGTTGGATGCGAGAAGTGGGTCATAATAAGCGTGTATGCACCTGGAGAAGAGAGGAATGCAGAGGAGAGAGAGAGATTTTGGGAGATGTTAAGTGAATGTATAGGAGCCTTTGAACCAAGTGAGAGAGTAATTGTGGTAGGGGACTTGAATGCTAAAGTAGGAGAAACTTTTAGAGAGGGTGTGGTAGGTAAGTTTGGGGTGCCAGGTGTAAATGATAATGGAGCCCTTTGATTGAACTTTGTATAGAAAGGGGTTTAGTTATAGGTAATACATATTTTAAGAAAAAGAGGATAAATAAGTATACACGATATGATGTAGGGCGAAATGACAGTAGTTTGTTGGATTATGTATTGGTAGATAAAAGACTGTTGAGTAGACTTCAGGATGTACATGTTTTATAGAGGGGCCACAGATATATCAGATCACTTTCTAGTTGTAGCTACACTGAGAGTAAAAGGTAGATGGGATACAAGGAGAATAGAAGCATCAGGGAAGAGAGAGGTGAAGGTTTATAAACTAAAAGAGGAGGCAGTTAGGGTAAGATATAAACAGCTATTGGAGGATATGATGGGCTAATGAGAGCATAGGCAATGGGGTCGAAGAGGTATGGGGTAGGTTTAAAAATGTAGTGTATAGAGTGTTCAGCAGAAGTTTGTGGTTACAGGAAAGTGGGTGCAGGAGGGAAGAGGAGCGATTGGTGGAATGATGATGTAAGATGAGTAGTAAGGGAGAAAAGTTAGCATATGTAGAAGTTTTACAAAGTAGAAGTGATGCAAGGAGGGAAGAGTATATGGAGAAAAAGAGAGAAGTTAAGAGAGTGTGAAGCAATGTAAAAAGAGAGCAAATGAGAGAGTGGGTGAGATGTTATCAACAAATTTTGTTGAAAATAAGAAAAAGTTTGGAGTGAGATTAACAAGTTAAGAAAGCCTAGAGAACAAATGGATTTGTCAGTTAAAAATAGGAGAGGAGAGTTATTAAATGGGAAGTTAGAGGTATTGGAAGATGGAAGGAATATTTTGAGGAATTGTTAAATGTTGATGAAGATAGGGAAGCTGTGATTTCGTGTATAGGGCAAAGGAGGAATAACATCTTGTAGGAGTGAGGAAGAGCCAGTTGTGAGTGTGGGGGAAGTTCGTGAGGCAGTAGGTAAAATGAAAGGGGGTAAGGCAGCCGGGTTGATGGGATAAAGATAGAAATGTTAAAAGCAGGTGGGATATAGTTTTGGAGTGGTTGGTGTGCAATTATTTAAAAATGTATGGAAGAGGTAAGGTACCTAGGGATTGGCAGAGAGCATGCATAGTTCCTTTGTATAAAGGCAAAGGGGATAAAAGAGAGTGCAAAAATTATAGGGGGATAAGTCTGTTGAGTGTAACCTGGTAAAGTGTATGGTAGAGTTATAATTGAAAGAATTAAGAGTAAGACGGAGAATAGGATAGCAGATGAACAAGGAGGCTTTAGGAAAGGTAGGGGGTGTGTGGACCAGGTGTTTACAGTGAAACATATAAGTGAACAGTAATTAGTAGGCTAAAGAGGTCTTGTGGCATTTATGGATTTGGAAAAGGCGTATGACAGGGTGGATAGGGGGGCAATGTGGCAGATGTTGCAAGTGTATGGTGTAGGAGGTAGGTTACTGAAAGCAGTGAAGAGTTTTTACGAGGATAGTGAGGCTCAAGTTAGAGTATGTAGGAAAGAGGGAATTTTTTTCCAGTAAAAGTAGGCCTTAGACAAGGATGTGTGATGTCACCGTGGTTGTTTAATATATTATAGATGGGGTTGTAAGAAAGTAAATGCGAGGGTCTTGGCAAGAGGCGTGGAGTTAAAAGATAAAGAATCACACACAAAGTGGGAGTTGTCACAGCTGCTCTTGCTGATGACACTGTGCTCTTGGGAGATTCTGAAGAGAAGTTGCAGAGATTGGTGGATGAATTTGGTAGGGTGTGCAAAAGAAGAAAATTAAAGGTGAATACAGGAAAGAGTAAGGTTATGAGGATAACAAAAAGATTAGGTGATGAAAGATTGAATATCAGATTGGAGGGAGAGAGTATGGAGGAGGTGAACGTATTCAGATATTTGGGAGTGGACGTGTCAGCGGATGGGTCTATGAAAGATGAGGTGAATCATAGAATTGATGAGGGAAAAAGAGTGAGTGGTGCACTTAGGAGTCTGTGGAGACAAAGAACTTTGTCCTTGGAGGCAAAGAGGGGAATGTATGAGAGTATAGTTTTACCAACGCTCTTATATGGGTGTGAAGCATGGGTGATGAATGTTGCAGCGAGGAGAAGGCTGGAGGCAGTGAGATGTCATGTCTGAGGCAATGTGTGGTGTGAATATAATGCAGAGAATTCGTAGTTTGGAAGTTAGGAGGAGGTGCGGGATTACCAAAACTGTTGTCCAGAGGGCTGAGGAAGGGTTGTTGAGGTGGTTCGGACATGTAGAGAGAATGGAGCGAAACAGATGACTTCAAGATGTGATCAGTCTGTAGTGGAAGGAAGGCGGGGTAGGGGTCGGCCTAGGAAGGGTTGGAGGGAGGGGGTAAAGGAGGTTTGTGTGCGAGGGGCTTGGACTTCCAGCAGGCATGCGTGAGCGTGTTGATAGGATGAAAGGAGACAAATGGTTTTTAATACTTGACGTGCTGTTGGAGTGTGAGCAAAGTAACATATATGAAGGGATTCAGGGAAACCGGCAGGCCGGACTTGAGTCTTGAAGATGGGAAGTACAGTGCCTGCACTCTGAAGGAGGGGTGTGTAATGTTGCAGTTTAAAACTGTATGTAAAAGCACCCTTCTGGCAAGACAGTGATGGAGTGAATGATGGTTGAAAGTTTTTCTTTTTCGGGCCACCCTGCCTTGGTGGGAATCGGCCGTGTGATAATAAAAAAAAAAAAAAATAAAAAATATGTATATAATATAATATGTATATAATATAATGTATATAATATATATAATATATATATATATATATATATATATGTAATAATATATATATATATATATATATATAATATATATATATGTATATGTAATATAATATATATATATATATGTATAATATATATATATATATATAATATGTATATATATATATGTATAATATATATAATGTATATAATAATATATATATATATAAATATAATATATATTAATATATATATATATATATATATATATATATATATATATATATATATATATATATATATATTATTATGTGCCATAATTTTCTACAGTGCAGATAACTGTACATTATCATATAAATCTTTATAATTACATGACTTGTAAGATTGAAAATGTCATAAAAAATATGGATATTGTGTATGGGAGTTGGAGAGAGTGAGAGTGGAGTAGTTGTGAGTGTTGTGTGAGTGATGTCCAGTCTTGAGATGAGTGCCCCAGGCGCCACCTTAGTTAGTGGGTGTCATCACACTGTCTAGTGCACGAGTTGTGACCAGACAGACAGCCAGCCAGGTAGACTGCTAGACAGACAGCCAGCCAGGTAGACTGCTAGACAGACAGGCAGCCAGGTAGACTGCTAGACAGACAGGCAGCCAGGTAGACTGCTAGACAGTCAGGCAGCCAGGTAGGACTGCTAGACAGTCAGCCAGCCCAGGTAGACTGCTAGACAGTCAGCCAGCCAGGTAGACTGCTAGACAGTCAGCCAGCCAGGTAGACTGCTAGACAGTCAGCCAGCCAGGTAGACTGCTAGACAGTCAGCCAGCCAGGTAGACTGCTAGACAGTCAGCCAGCCAGGTAGACTGCTAGACAGTCAGCCAGCCAGGTAGACTGCTAGACAACCAGCCAGCCAGGTAGACTGCTAGACACTCAGCCAGCCAGGTAGACTGCTAGACACTCAGCCAGCCAGGTAGACTGCTAGACAGTCAGCCAGCCCGGTAGACTGCTAGACAGTCAGCCAGCCCGGTAGACTGCTAGACAGGCAGGCAGCCAGGTAGACTGCTAGACAGGCAGGCAGCCAGGTAGACTGCTAGACAGTCAGCCAGCCAGGTAGACTGCTAGACAGTCAGCCAGCCAGGTAGACTGCTAGACAGTCAGCCAGCCAGGTAGACTGCTAGACAGTCAGCCAGCCAGGTAGACTGCTAGACAGTCAGCCAGCCAGGTAGACTGCTAGACAGTCAGCCAGCCAGGTAGACTGCTAGACAGTCAGCCAGCCAGGTAGACTGCTAGACAGTCAGCCAGCCAGGTAGACTGCTAGACAGTCAGCCAGCCAGGTAGACTGCTAGACAGTCAGCCAGCCAGGTAGACTGCTAGACAGTCAGCCAGCCAGGTAGACTGCTAGACAGTCAGCCAGCCAGGTAGACTGCTAGACAGTCAGCCAGCCAGGTAGACTGCTAGACAGTCAGCCAGCCAGGTAGACTGCTAGACAGTCAGCCAGCCAGGTAGACTGCTAGACAGTCAGCCAGCCAGGTAGACTGCTAGGCAGTCAGCCAGCCAGGTAGACTGCTAGGCAGTCAGCCAGCCAGTGTAGACGCTAGGCAGTCAGCCAGCCAGGTAGACTGCTAGGCAGTCAGCCAGCCAGGTAGACTGCTAGGCAGTCAGCCAGCCAGGTAGACTGCTAGACAGTCAGCCAGCCAGGTAGACTGCTAGACAGTCAGCCAGCCAGGTAGACTGCTAGACAGTCAGCCAGCCAGGTAGACTGCTAGACAGTCAGCCAGCCAGGTAGACTGCTAGACAGTCAGCCAGCCAGGTAGACTGCTAGACAGTCAGCCAGCCAGGTAGACTGCTAGACAGTCAGCCAGCCAGGTAGACTGCTAGACAGTCAGCCAGCCAGCCAGGTAGACTGCTAGACAGTCAGCCATCCAGGTAGACTGCTAGACAGTCAGCCATCCAGGTAGACTGCTAGACAGTCAGCCAGCCAGGTAGACTGCTAACAGTCAGCCAGCCCGGTAGACTGCTAGACAGTCAGCCAGCCAGGTAGACTGCTAGACAGTCAGCCAGCCAGGTAGACTGCTAGGCAGACAGCCAGCCAGGCAGACTGCTAGACAGCCAGCCAGCCAGGCAGACTGCTAGCCAGCCAGCCAGCCAGCCAGCCAGGTAGATTGCTAGACAACCAGCCAGCCAGGCAGACTGCTAGACAGCAAGTCAGCCAGGTAGACTGTCTAGCAGTCAGCCAGGTAGACTGCTAGACAGTCAGCCAGCCATTTAGACTGCTAGACAGTCAGCCAGCCAGGTAGACTGCTAGACAGTCAGCCAGCCAGGTAGACTGCTAGACAGTCAGCCAGCCAGGTAGACTGCTAGACAGTCAGCCAGCCAGGTAGACTGCTAGACAACCAGGCAGCCAGCCAGGTAGACTGCTAGGCAGCCAGCCAGCCAGGTAGACTGCTAGACAACCAGCCAGCCAGGTAGACTGCTAGACAACCAGCCAGACAGCCAGCCAGGTAGACTGCTAGACAACCAGCCAGCCAGGTAGACTGCTAGACAACCAGCCAGACAGCCAGCCAGGTAGACTGCTAGACAATCAGCCAGCCAGCCATGTAGACTGCTAGGCAACCAGCCAGCCAGACTGCTAGACTGCTAGGCAACCACCAGCCAGCCAGCCAGCCAGCCAGGTAGACTGCTAGACAGAAAGACAGCCAGCCAGGTAGACTGCTAGACAACCAACCAGCTAGGCTGCTAGACAGCCAGACAGCCAGCCAGGTAGACTGCTAGACAATCAGCCAGCCAGCCAGGTAGACTGCTAGGCAACCAGCCAGCCAGCCAGGCAGACTGCTAGACAGCCAGCCAGCCAGACAGGTAGACTGCTAGACAACCAGCCAGGTAGACTGCTAGACAACCAGCCAGCCAGGTAGACTGCTAGACAGCCAGCCAGCCAGGTAGACTGCTAGACAACCAGCCAGGTTGACTGCTAGACAGCCAGCCAGACAGCCAGCCAGGTAGACTGCTAGACAGCCAGCCAGCCAGCCAGGTAGACTGCTAGACAGCCAGGTAGACTGCTAGACAGCCAGCCAGCCAGGTAGACTGCTAGACAACCAGCCAGGTTGACTGCTAGACAGCCAGACAGCCAGCCAGGTAGACTGCTAGACAGCCAGGTAGACTGCTAGACAGCCAGGTAGACTGCTAGACAGCCAGGTAGACTGCTAGACAGCCAGGTAGACTGCTAGACAACCAGCCAGGTAGACTGCTAGACAGCCAGACAGCCAGCCAGGTAGACTGCTAGACAGCCAGCCAGCCAGGTAGACTGCTAGACAGCCAGCCAGCCAGCCAGACAGCCAGCCAGGTAGACTGCTAGACAGCCAGCCAGCCAGATAGACTGCTAGACAGCCAGCCAGCCAGGTAGACTGCTAGACAACCAGCCAGGTAGGACTGCTAGACAGCCAGCCAGCGGGTAGACTGCTAGACAGCCAGGTAGACTGCTAGACAGCCAGCCAGAAGTAAGGGTAGGGTGTCATGTGAGTCAGTCTACTTGGTACCTTCGTCTATCTATACTTGCCCACCAGTACTGTTGCGTCATGCTGTGTCATGCTACTCCATGCTACCTTCACCCACCACTTATGGTGCTACTTGCTACTTCCATCAACCCATACCTCGTCCACCACTTTACAACACACTTATCTACCTACTTTATACACTACAAGCACTTCCAACATAACCTGGTCACACTTCTACATATAACTTACATATAAGGGAACACACACATCCATATAGTAACTGAAGTGTGATAAACGTGTCATCAGTAATAACTCACTTGGAGACGGAGACTCTGAAGGTTAGTTGATCTTTGTTTCGATCCCCTTCTGGGATCCACTTCAGCAAATGTGTAAGTGAAAGGAGAACCTTTCCTGTATATTCATGTTCTTCTTTCACTTGTGTATCTGCTGAAGAGGATCCCAGAAGGGGGATCGGAATAGATCAGTTAGTCTTCTGTGTTTCTCTCTGTGGGTTAATGGGCAATTTTTTATGTTACAGTTAAACCCAAAGGGAAAATTCCGTACTTCGTTATCTGTGATAGTGTGTATTTCGCAGAGTTTTTGGTAGAGTTTTTTTTTTCTTTAGTGCCTGTTGTCTTTGTTTTGCATATCAGATTGGAGGGAGAGAGTATGGAGGAGGTGAATGTGTTCAGATATTTAGGAGTGGACGTGTCAGCGGATGGGTCTGTGAATGATGAGGTGGAATTATTGAATTGATGAGGGGAAAAGGGGTGAGCGGTGCACTGAGGAGTCTGTGGAGACGAAGAACTTTGTCCAGAGAGGGGAACGTATGAGTATAGTTATACCAATGATCTTATATGGGTGTGAAACATGGGTTGTGAATGTTGCAACAAGGAGAAGGCTGGAGGCAGTGGAGATGTCATGTCTGAGGGCAATATGTGGTGTGTAAAGTAAAAGGACTCAAGTGCAACTAATGTGACATTTTATTGTTGCAAACGTTTTTGCTCTCCAGGAACTTTGTCAAACCGTTACATTAGTTGCACTTATGTCCTTTTACTTTACATACTGTCGTTAATTCTACGAACATTATTACAATGTGTGGTGTGAATAAATACAGAGAATCTGTAGTTTGGAAATTAGGAGGAGGTGTGGGATTACCAGAGGGCTGAGGAGGGGTCGTTGAGGTGGTTCGGACATGTAGAGAGGATGGAACAAAGTAGAATGACTTCGAGAGTGCATAAATCTGTAGTGGAGAGAAGGCGGGGTAGAGGTCGGCCTAGGAAAGGTTGGAGAAAGTAAAGGAGGTTTTGTGTGCGAGGGGCTTGGACTTCCATCAAGGATGTGAGAACGTGTTAGGAGAAAATGGAGGCAAGTGGTTTTTAATACTTGACGTGCTGTTGGAGTGTGAGCAAAGTAACTTTTATGAAGGGGTTCAGGGAAACGGCAGGCCTGCTTGATTCCTAGATGGGAGTACAGTGCTTGCACTCTGAAGTGGGTGTTAATTTGCGTTTAAAACTGTTTGTAAAGCACCTTTTCTTGCAAGACTGATGGAGTGAAGAGGGTGAAATTTTTTTCTTTTTCGGGTCCCCCTTTGCCTTGGGGGAAACGATGGTTTAATAAAAAAAAATGAAATTACAAACGATTGAACTTCATTTAGTCTGTGTTTGTTGCTTCTTACGAGCGCCAGTTTGTCATATTAGAGTAGTATTTGAACATTAAAATGGTTAAAAAATACCAAGGTTGTTTAGTTAAACACATTGGGCAACTTTTTAGGTATCTTTATTATGAAACGTTTCGCCTACCCAGTAAGGGTAGGGTGATGGACTGATTACATCGTCTTCAAGTATCTTCTGCTTCTATCAACTTTTCTGTACTCGACTGAAGAAGCCTACTGTGTAGGCGAAACGTTTCATAATAAAGATACCTAACTGTTGCATATGTGTCTTACCTAACAGAGTAGTATTTAAAGATACGAGCTCAGTGATCATTGATATGACCCGCACACGCCATTTCTTCCTCTTATCCGCGACTTGAGACTTCACAGCGCCACCAGGAGCCCAACTCTCCTTCAGCACAACTCTGAGGCACAAGTAATATTAGACTTGTAATGCAAAACAACCATGGGGGCAGTTTATGCTCTGGGCCTTTCGTGTTGCTTTCAGCACATCGGGGAGCTTGCAATGTTGCAGAAAAGAGGCCCAAGCAAATATGATGAAGAGGAATTATGTTACTGTGAACACCTCTAGGTCCTAAATATGTAATCACAGGAGCTGATAATATATGTGGAAAGTACTGAGGACTTAATTCCAAATTTGCACACTGAAATACATAATGTTAGTTGCGTGCAACCAAGCAGTAACACCCTGGTTGATCAGGCTCTGATCCACCATGAGGCCTGGTCACAGACGGGCTGCGGGGGTGTTAATCCCCCGGAACTCTCAACATGTTTGCTCCAGGTTTGACGGGAAAAGTGAGAGATATGGGAGATGTTCCTCTTATTGTGCTGTGCCCACAATAAGTCAACATTTGTGGCCCAGACTGTCCAGCATCTTACCAGAAGATTCAACAGTTTGCTGGAAAAGTGTAGAAAGTCTTCAGAAGGAAATGGACAAGTATCTCTACCAGGTACCAAATCAACTAGGTTGTGATGAATTGTGGGTCAGTGGATCACCACCCAGAAATACCCTGGTTAACCACGCGAGCCTGGCTCAGGGCCGGGTTTGGGAGTGAAGGGGCCCTTGAATCTCATAACTTTATCAAGGGGGAAAAAGGGTATGACAACCAGAAAATGGTATACCTTATACCTTTGAGTTTCGAGAGTTCTGGAGCCGGCCATAAGTCCAGGTTTGGCTGGTGCTAGCTGGGCAATCAGGCTGTTGCTGTGGTGGCCTGCTCCCCACATATCCATTCACAGCCTCCTGACTCTTACTAACTCAAGCAGCAGGCAGGATTTAACCCCCCCCCTAGCAAGCCACTACTTAAGCAGATGAAAGTTGATAAATGATTCAGAGAAAAAACAGGTTGATGAATCAGACACAGTGCAACCTTGCAATCTTTATTGTGGAAACGTTTTGCCACACAGTGGCTTCATCAGTCCAATACAGAGAAGAATTGAGGGGACTGACAGTTTTCCCAAATTTTACGACTTCAAAGGTTGATGGGGCTGATTACATCGTCTTCATCTCTTACTGTTCCCGCCCACTTTCTGTACTCGACTGAAGGAGCCTACTGTGTAAGCGAAACGTTTCGGGAAAAAAAGTTGCCTAACTGTTGCCTATGTGTCTTACCTACCCAACCCGTCGGTTTTTATATACCATTTGATATTCACCCGAAGGGAAAGGTTGAAAATTTAGGAGGAGTTTGAAGTAATCTTCCAGGCTGGGGGGACTGATTACCTGATCTTCAGTCATTCTTTATATTTTGGGCTGGAAAGACGCTGGTTTGCGAAACGTTTCCCCAGTCAAGATACCCAGGTGTTGCACAGGCGTCTAGTTCATTAGCAGGTGTAGTGGCTTCTATGGGTTCGTATACTACACGTCACACACAGTTGTTTGCAATGGTTTTATTATTTCTGCAGTCACTGAGGCCCCCCAAGGAAAGGTTGTGATGAATGGTTTGAAAAACCCACAAGTTGAAGATTTAGACACTTATGCAGCATATGGGAATCTTTATTCAGGAAACGTTTCGCCACACGTGGCTTCATCAGTCCAATACAAAGAGGAAGGAGTAAGGAGAGGAGGAGTATGAGGTAATCAGTCCCTCAGCTGGGTCGATGTGTTCAGTCCATCGACTCCAGGCTGAGGGAATGATTACTCATACTCCTCCTCTCCTTACTCCTTCCTCTTTTTATTGGACTGATGAAACCACTGTGTGGCGAAACGTTTCCTGAATAAAGATTCCCATATGCTGCATAAGTGTCTCAATCCTCAAGGAAGGTTCCTTGATGTTGGTGAGGGGCTCTTGATTTAGGGAATTGGATCTGTGCTCCAGTTCTCCGAATTAAGCCTGAATGCCTTCCACATCCCTTCCCCAGGCGCTGTATAATCCTCCGGGTTTAGCGCTTCCCCCTTGATTATAATAATCCAGTCACTGAACCTTATCTTAGATTACTTGTCTAACCATACTACGGGTGGGGTTAGAACCCGCGATCAGTATCATAAAACTCCAGACAGTAGTGTCAGCTACTAGGCCAGTTGGCTACAATAAGATTCATCCAACTAGATTTATTTACACACCATAGGAAAGTTAGCATAGGCCACCACTGTGACCACAAATGCAAGTTTTTGGAGACGAATCTTCAGCTAGCTTGGCCGTGACGAACTCTAGCTCAAGTCCCCTCAAAGTCAACATGACGTTGTTTGCAATCGTGTTATTACGATTTTGTGAGTCAAGTTAGATTACTTGTGTATATATACAGGGCGTCCCTCAAGTTAGATTACTTGTGTATATATAACGGGCGTCCCTCAAGTTAGATTACTTGTGTATATATACAGGGCGTCCCTCCAAGTTAGATTACTTGTGATAATTACAGGGCGTCCCTCAAGTTAGATTACTTGTGGCGTATATATCTAGGGCGTCCCTCAAGTTAGATTACTTGTGTATATATACAGGGCGTCCTCAAGTTAGATTACTTGTGTATATATACAGGGCGTCCCTCAAGTTAGATTACTTGTGTATAATACAGGGCGTCCCTCAAGTTAGATTACTTGTGTATATATACAGGGCGTCCCTCAAGTTAGATTACTTGTGTATAATACAGGGCGTCCCTCAAGTTAGATTACTTGTGTATATATACAGGGCGTCCCTCAAGTTAGATTACTTGTGTATAATACAGGGCGTCCCTCAAGTTAGATTACTTGTGTATATATACAGGGCGTCCCTCAAGTTAGATTACTTGTGTATAATACAGGGCGTCCCTCAAGTTAGATTACTTGTGTATATAATATACAGGGCGTCCCTCAAGTTAGTTGACTAGTGTGGGTGGCATCCTGGGGACAAATTAACCTAAGTTGCGGGAAATGTCTACATAACCAGGAACTTTCTATATAGTTGTCATGGGTGTCAGCTATGTCATGGGTGTCAGCTATGTCATGGGTGTCAGCTGTCATGAGTGTCATGCTATGTCATGGGTGTCAGCTATGTCATGGGTGTCAGCTATGTCATGGGTGTCAGCTGTGTCATGGGTGTCAGCTGTGTCATGGGTGTCAGCTATGTCATGGGTGTCAGCTGTGTCATGGGTGTCAGCTGTGTCATGGGTGTCAGCTGTGTCATGGGTGTCAGCTGTGTCATGGGTGTCAGCTGTGTCATGGGTGTCAGCTGTGTCATGGGTGTCAGCTGTGTCATGGGTGTCAGCTGTGTCATGGGTGTCAGCTGTGTCATGGGTGTCAGCTGTGTCATGGGTGTCAGCTATGTCATGGGTGTCAGCTATGTCATGGGTGTCAGCTATGTCATGGGTGTCAGCTATGTCATGGGTGTCAGCTATGGTCTGTATAAGTTGTATCATGTACTTGTAAAAACAAACTTTTTTATTATTATTATTATTATTATTATTATTATTATCACTGTAGGATTACATCATCCTTTAACGTTTTGGTAAGACGTTAATATTATAATGTTAAATTACTTTAAGGACCCGCGTATAGTTAGTGGTAGGATATTCCCTGTGTATACCTGGTATATTTGGTGTTTCGGGGGTCAACGCCCCCCGTGGCCCGGTCCATGACCACGCCTCGCATGTAAACAAGACAGTGGAACGGGTGGGGTGTGAACTCACGGCGGGTGAGTGCTGGAACTCCAGGCCTGGAGTTTTACGACTCACCCGCCACGGGTTCACACCCCTCTCCAAGAGAGAACCCGCAGTAATGGATTTAAATTAAACAAGTTTAGATTTAGAAAGAACATAGGAAAGTATTGGTTTGGAAATAGGGTAGTTGATGAGTGGAACAGTCTACCTATCATGTGGGAGTTCGATACGTGGATTAGGGTAGAAATACTCACGTAGGCTGTTATTACTTATAATTGCTGTTATGTGGAGGGAGCCCGCAGCCGTTACCTATCTCCTTGGTTACACTCGTCAAACTGACTAGCCGGCTGGCCAGTACCCCGTAGTGGGTCTTTTGAAAATAGTGTCAGCTCAGCACAGACCGTGACTCAAGACGGTTGGTCGTTGAGTCAACGGACAGGTTACTGGTAACTGGTTACTGGTAACTGGTTACTACTACTGAGAGCTCGGCGACGCTAACGTATGTCGTCCCGACATACAACTAATACAAACTAGAGATGGCAGGTATACGGCTTGGGCTGATTCTATACAATGTCAAAGTACACAACATGAAACATTATAGATACATAAGTAGAACATTGGAATGAAAGCTTACGTAACTGAAACTGTAATGTAATACAAGGTATACTATAGTACAACTTAAAACTCAACAAATGAACAACGAACTCAACATTGAGATTACAAGTGATAAAAACAAAAATTTTGATCGATTCGATCTGTATTCGTGTGATCTACGGATTCTGAGGAAGGAATATATACAAAGAAAGAGTGTTTAACAGAAAGGCAGATTCGGTGCACGCAAATCTAGACTGTTAACTCTCAGAATGCGGAGAGAACACGAACACAAAAAAAAAATTCTTGAATACTGATAAGTTGATACTGTAACTATTCATCTATACAGGTTATTTACATTTAACCCCAACTCTGCTAGGGTAAGATTGGCATATGCAGAATGGGTGTCATCTCTGGGAGGATCAAACTCTGTAGCATTGGCTAACTCATGCTGTATTTGAGGCAAATCTGAATTGGAAGTTACAAATGATACTTGAGGATTTCTCAATACCTGTCGTGTACGTAGGGAATAACGACATTCAGGTTGATCATCTGACTGAGTATCAGAGGAAGAGAGTACAGGATCAGGAGGATTGTCAGAGTCTGTCACATTAGTCTGGGTTGGAACATCATTATCATCACATACTAACTTCATATGATCCAAATGCGATTCTTTATACTGACCAGTACTAATCTCTCTAACCTTATACTTATTACCAGTGATATGTTCAACTACGCGATAAGGACCAACAAACTTTTGATCAAGCTTTGGCATTGCAGACGTTTTGTTAAAATTAGTCAGCATAACTCTCGAACCTACTTTGATTTTGGATGGCTTTACTCGAGTATTTGCGACTCTTGTAAATTCAGCTGTTGATTTATGAAGTGTTTCACGGATTCTTCTAAAAACACTTTGAGCTAAGCTGGTACGAGTTGCTACGAAATCATCAGGGTTGTAATTTGGTTTCGGATTAGAATATAACAACTCATAAGGCAAACGTTTATCTACACCATACAATGCATAATGTGGAGTGTCACCTATAGAAACATTGTAAGCAGAATTTATAGCACACTGCACATCAGGTATAACTTCATCCCAAGTTTCACTGTTGGGATTGATAGTAGCTCTCAAGACATCAAGTACTTTCTTATTGGTTCGTTCCGCTAACCCATTGCTGGCAGGATGATGAGGAACAATGGTGGACTTAGAGATCTTGTACAAGGTACACAAATTTTCAAGAATTTCATTACAGAATTCACCTCCATTATCTGTTACTAGGGACTTAGGGGTGGTATGCCTGCAGATAATGCGTTCTTTAAACGCTTTAGCTACTGTCTCGGCAGTCTTATCTGCAATAGGAACTAACTCGCAATATCTGGTGAAATGGTCTACCATAACACACAGATGTTTGTTACCTTGGAGGGAACATTGGAAATTAGTTAACAAATCTAGCGCAACTCTTTCCCAAGGTTCGCTAGTAGTCGGATACACTTGGATTGGATTAGGACCATTAGCATTGCCTTTATGTTGCATGCAGACACTACATTTCTTAACATACTCAGAAATATCAGTTGCCATACGAGGCCAAAAGTATTTCAATCTGGCTTGTTTTACTGAACGATCCATACCAGGGTGTGCAACACCTGGTACATCGTGAACTAGCTGTAAGGCTACATTCACTAGTGACTGTGGAATTACTAACTGGTATACTCTTCTGCTAGGAGTACCCAACTCGGCTGTTCGATACAGTAATTCTTGGTTCATGAGAAAGTCACTGATGGGAGCTGGTGGCTTCACAGTCAGAATAAGATCTTCCTGGAGCAGGAATCGAATCACCAGAACACAAGGGATCTGTTCTTTCTTACTGGAGGAATGAACAAACTCGGTGAAGTGGATACTCCCCCCGGTTGAAAAATTAACGCTATAACACGCAATATGAGCAAGGGAGAACGAATCTACTATCTCAAACTACAAGCACAATGAACACGGTGAACAATGCTGATATACTGAGTCGCACTGACACGAGGTATCAACTATAAAGAAACTACACTTACAAACTTTAACAACGTGGAAGTTACTCGAGAAATAACTTCTTACAATGCACTGATTACTGTCAACTAGGATGGGATCACAATCTGAAACACAAGGGACAACAACAACACTCAAGTGAGCACACTAGCCACAGAAACGTCTTTCTGCACGGCTTGTGGCATCAGCAAGAGATGGCATAACTCGTTGCAAGTAAAGTTCTTCTCAAAGCGTCCCCTGGGAAGGAACGAATACTTGAACAAGTCGCCATCGCAAGGATAGTAGCACTATCCTGCGTGCATGATATTGTGGCTGGAGTCCAGACAGGAGTGACAGTATTACTAGTGCCTGACCGCTCGGCTACGTTAATAAGTAATTCACGGATCTATAGGAACTTAATCTGAACTTCACATTTCGCAGCACTTTAACAAATCTCAGATACAAGCTGTGAGAACAAACACATTGCTCGAGGGCTAGGTATTGTCTGTCAGTCAGTAAGGGAATGTGAGGACTGATGACAGGACCAGCAGTAGCCTGAGAGGTCTGAGTGTCGACATTCACTAAAGTATCACTTGACGGTATGTGAGACATAATGGCAAAGTAACACGAGAACAAATAAGGCAAAAATAATGAACAATAAAAATGATATAAAATTCTAGAATTGAAATGAAAAGATATACAACTAATTTTGCAGAATAATGTCTAAATACACTGCAAGAGGAAGGAAAACTCAATTTAAAGGACTATTGACCAAGTAAAAAAAAAAAATTTACATTGAAATATACAAGTAAAAATATTACTGGAGACTGAATTAAATGCAAAATGAGCTGTCTTTACTCTTGCTAATAAAGAAATTAATTAATTAAAATTTTTTTTTTAAATCAATGTGAAAGTGTAAAATAAAATTATTAAATTGTTAACTGGGAATTTTTAAATATTTTCTAAGAATGCATAGACAAAATTAAAATATAATTCATAAGATATCAATAAAAGAAAATAATTCACTGCAGAACAAGTTCAATAATTCACTTCAGAACAAGTGCAACAAAATAAAGTGTAGAAATAATCACTGCAGTAATAAAGTGTCACTGGGAAAACTCAGGTAATATAATGAATTAAAATTATGAAGATCAAAAAAAAAAAAATAAACTGATTGAACACTTTAACTCTTAATTGTAAATTAGACAAAACAATTTACTCAAACAGAGTAAGAAAACACTTTACGTTAAAAGTAATTGAAATTGCATCAAGAGTGAATTTGTTCAAGAATTATAAAAAAAAAAATAAAACACAGGAACAAAACAGGGAATATAACACTTACAGTGGCGGAGCACCCAACAGTATTAATTTATTCTTACAACAAATTCCTGCTGTGACTGATACAACAAAATCTTGCTGTGACTGATACAACAAAATCTTGCTGTGACTGATACGACAAAATCTTGCTGTGACTGATACGACAAAAATTTGCTGGCAAAAATAATGGTACACAGTCTGCTGAAAAAAAATTAGAGGAATGAGACACTGTTGGCATACGAAAAAAAAGACACACATAGAAATAAATTGATAATTTGGTATGCTGAAAGAATACAATAAAAAAAAATGAATCACTTCACACAGGGTGACTGACTGGTACACTACACAATAATACTTACTACAGACAGGAGTAGCATAAGAAAAAACACAGAATAAAAAAATCATAAGATAAATGAAACACTGAAAAATATTGTAAAAAATACTGAGTCAAAGAATACTGCGTTTACACTGAAAAACACAAGGTTTAGAGTACACAAACAATTTACTATAAATGTCTCACACACGCAAATGTCTTTAAATGCAAGAAAATTGTCTCAAGAAAATTATCACTGAAGTCGGGAGTAGGAGACGGGCGGTGAGTACTGGTGGTGGGGCGGGGGGTAGAGTGTCCAGCGCGGTGAGGGCTGACGTCACCTACATTCACTGTTGTCGTGAAGAAATGTGCGTTCTAGGCGAACTCACATAACTGGCTTTATCTCGTTGGCACCAGCTACAATCTCTTGACCAATTATGTGAGCCAAAACAGTACTAGGACCCGGTACAAGGGTGCAAACAACCACAGGTAGATGAGTGGATGGCTGGTGGGAGAGAGTGGGGGGTGGACGCTGGGGCTCTGCCGCGCACCCCGGGTAGTGGAAGAGAGTGGTGGGGGGGGACGACTCTCTGGCGGACGCGCTCACTCCACTACCCACGAAGGTGGCTTAAAACCCACTCTATGCCACAGGAATGGTAAAAACCACTCCTAGCATCCAACAGGGAGCACAAAGCGATATAAACAATACCTCAGAGGAACTTGGCTTACTTCTTACTGCGTGGCTTACTTCTCTCTCTCAGCTGGGTTAGAAGCTGGGTTGGCTGACTGGCTTACCCCACGAGAATGGATGACTGGAAGACGTGTAACGATGCACAAAGCACGGAGGAGCAGTTGGATGACAGGAGACAGGCTGGATGATAGGCTGACTGGCGTTCACTTCCACAGTCTGGCTTACTAACTGGCTTAATTGCAAAATCCGGGTCAACCCCTCGGAGATTGAAGCAATTAGCACACGAACTAAGCCAGGAAGCTTAAAACGGCTGCAACAGGCTTGCTGGCAATAGGTTTGAGGGGAGTAGGCGACTGCTGGCTGGTGGTGCGCGAGGGTAGAGCTGGTGGCTCGAGGTGGTGCGGGCGGGTAGTGGCTGGTGGGTGACGATTCACCTATGACCCTGGCGCTACTCACACAAACAGCCTTCTAACGCCTTGAATTACCCTTAAAAACGTAAATCCACGCTCCACACCGCTGTACACCATTTATCATGTGGGAGTTCGATACGTGGATTAGGGTAGAAATACTCACGTAGGCTGTTATTACTTATAATTGCTGTTATGTGGAGGGAGCCCGCAGCCGTTACCTATCTCCTTGGTTACACTCGTCAAACTGACTAGCCGGCTGGCCAGTACCCCGTAGTGGGTCTTTTGAAAATAGTGTCAGCTCAGCACAGACCGTGACTCAAGACGGTTGGTCGTTGAGTCAACGGACAGGTTACTGGTAACTGGTTACTGGTAACTGGTTACTACTACTGAGATACCTAGTTGGGTTATTGAGGCTAAAACCTTGGGTAGTTTCAAATTTAGGTTGGATAAATATATGAGTGGGAGGGGTTGAAGTTGAGTGGGACTTGCACATCAGAGCTTATTTCTTGGGTAGCATTGAAAATTGGGTTGGGCAAATATTTTGTTAGTGGGATGGATTGTGAAGGACCTGCCTAGTATGGGCCAACAGGCCTGCTGTAGTGTTCCTCTTTTCTTATGTTCTTATGTATCCCCACTCGGATTTAACCCCATTTATGGACACTCTTTGCTTCCTGTCTGTGAGCCATGACTCGGTCCTTGAGAGTACTTCCCACAGTGCCATGAGCTGCCACTTTCTTTAACAGTCTCTGGTGCGGTACTCTTTCAAAAGCCTTACTAAAATCTAAGTAAATGGTTTCATCTAAGTAAATAATTGTATTGACCACTTTACTATATACTAAACCACCACCCCCCTAGTATTACACCTCATTGAGCCTATAATACTCTGTGTCCACGGATGTTTGTTATGGTGATGAAAAGCGGGTCTGTGTTGACCACAGTTGTAGATGGTCAACGTAACACCCCTCACACGGTGTCACCTTGTGTTGACCACAGTTGTAGATGGTCAACATAACACCCCTCACACGGTGTCACCTTGTGTTGACCACAGTTGTAGATGGTCAACATAACACCCTCACACGGGCACCTTGTGTTGACCACAGTTGTAGATGGTCAACATAACACCCCTCACACGGTGTCACCTTGTGTTGACCACAGTTGTAGATGGTCAACATAACACCCCTCACACGGGGTCACCTTGTGTTGACCACAGTTGTAGATGGTCAACATAACACCCCTCACACGGTGTCACCTTGTGTTGACCACAGTTGTAGATGGTCAACATAACACCCCTCACACGGGGTCACCTTGTGTTGACCACAGTTGTAGATGGTCCAACATAACACCCCTCACACGGTGTCACCTTGTGTTGACCACAGTTGTAGATGGTCAACGTAACACCCCTCACACGGTGCCACTTGTGTTGACCACAGTTGTAGATGGTCAACATAACACCCCTCACACGGGGTCACCTTGTGTTGACCACAGTTGTAGATGGTCAACATAACACCCTCACACGGTGTCACCTTGTGTTGACCACAGTTGTAGATGGTCAACGTAACACCCCTCACACGGGGTCACCTTGTGTTGACCACAGTTGTAGATGGCCAACGTAACACCCCTCACACGGGGTCACCTTGTGTTGACCACAGTTGTAGATGGCAACTAACACCCCTCACACGGGGTCACCTTGTGTTGACCACAGTTGTAGATGGTCAACGTAACACCCCTCACACGGGGTCACCTTGTGTTGACCACAGTTGTAGATGGTCAACGTAATACCCCTCACACGGGGTCACCTTGTGTTGACCACAGTTGTAGATGGTCAACGTAACACCTCACACGGGGTCACCTTGTGTTGACCACAGTTGTAGATGGTCAACATAACACCCCTCACACGGGGTCACCTTGTGTTGACCACAGTTGTAGATGGTCAACGTAACACCCCTCACACGGGGTCACCTTGTGTTGACCACAGTTGTAGATGGTCAACATAACACCCCTCACACGGGGTCACCTTGTGTTGACCACAGTTGTAGATGGTCAACACCCCTCACACGGGGTCACCTTGTGTTGACCACAGTTGTAGATGGTCAACATAACACCCCTCACACGGGGTCACCTTGTGTTGACCACAGTTGTAGATGGTCAACATAACACCCCTCACACGGGGTCACCTTGTGTTGACCACAGTTGTAGATGGTCACACTAACACCCTCACACGGGGTCACCTTGTGTTGACCACAGTTGTAGATGGTCAACATAACACCCCTCACACGGGGTCACCTTGTGTTGGACCACATTTTGTAGATGGTCAACGTAACACCCCTCACACGGGGTCACCTTGTGTTGACCACAGTTGTAGTGGTCAACGTAAAAACCCCTCACACGGGGTCACCTTGTGTTGACCACAGTTGTAGATGGTCAACGTAACACCTCACACGGGGTCACCTTGTGTTGACCACAGTTGTAGATGGTCAACATAACACCCCTCACACGGGGTCACCTTGTGTTGACCACAGTTGTAGATGGTCAACGTAACACCCCTCACACGGGGTCACCTTGTGTTGACCACAGTTGTAGATGGTCAACATAACACCCCTCACATGGGGTCACCTTGTGTTGACCACAGTTGTAGATGGTCAACATAACACCCCTCACACGGGGTCGCCTTGTGTTGACCACAGTTGTAGATGGTCAACGTAACACCCTCACACGGGGTCACCTTGTGTTACCACAGTTGTAGATGGTCAACGTAACACCCCTCACACGGGGTCACCTTGTGTTGACCACAGTTGTAGATGGTCAACATAACACCCCTCACACGGGTCACCTTGTGTTGACCACAGTTGTAGATGGTCAACTAACACCCCTCACACGGGGTCACCTTGTGTTGACCACAGTTGTAGATGGTCAACGTAACCCCCTCACACGGGGTCACCTTGTGTTGAACACAGTTGTAGATGGTCAACGTAAACGCCTCACACGGGGTCACCTTGTGTTGACCACAGTTGTAGATGGTCAACGTAACGCCCCTCACACGGGGTCACCTTGTGTTGACCACAGTTGTAGATGGTCAACAAACACCCCTCACACGGGGTCACCTTGTGTTGACCACAGTTGTAGATGGTCAACGTAACACCCCTCACACGGGGTCACCTTGTGTTGACCACAGTTGTAGATGGTCAACGTAACACCCCTCACACGGGGTCACCTTGTGTTGACCACAGTTGTAGATGGTCAACAGTAACACCCTACACGGGGTCACCTTGTGTTGACCACAGTTGTAGATGGTCAACATAAACACCCTCACACGGGGTCACCTTGTGTTGACCACATTTTGTAGATGGTCAACGTAACGCCCCTCACACGGGGTCACCTTGTGTTGACCACAGTTGTAGATGGTCAACGTAACACCCCTCACACGGGGTCACCTTGTGTTGACCACAGTTGTAGATGGTCAACGTAACACCCCTCACACGGGGTCACCTTGTGTTGACCACAGTTGTAGATGGTCAACGTAACGCCCCTCACACGGGGTCACCTTGTGTTGACCACAGTTGTAGATGGTCAACGTAACGCCCCTCACACGGGGTCACCTTGTGTTGACCACAGTTGTAGATGGTCAACGTAACGCCCTCACACAAGGTCACCTTGTGTTGACCACAGTTGTAGATGGTCAACATAACACCCCTCACACGGGCCACCTTGTGTTGACCACAGTTGTAGATGGTCAACGTAACGCCCCTCACACGGGGTCACCTTGTGTTGACCACAGTTGTAGATGGTCAACTTTAACACCCCTCACACGGGGCCACCTTGTGTTGACCACAGTTGTAGATGGTCAACGTAACGCCCCTCACACGGGGTCACCTTGTGTTGACCACAGTTGTAGATGGTCAACATAACACCCCTCACACGGGGTCACCTTGTGTTGACCACAGTTGTAGATGGTCAACTAACCCCCTCACACGGGGCCACCTTGTGTTGACCACAGTTGTAGATGGTCAACAAAAACACCCCTCACACGGGGTCACCTTGTGTTGACCACAGTTGTAGATGGTCAACGTAACACCCTCACACGGGGTCACCTTGTGTTGCCCACAGTTGTAGATGGTCAACATAACACCCCTCACACAGGGTCACCTTGTGTTGACCACAGTTGTAGATGGTCAACATAACACCCCTCACACGGGGTCACCTTGTGTTGACCACAGTTGTAGATGGTCAACGTAACACCCCTCACACGGGGTCACCTTGTTTTGGGACCACAGTGTGTGATGGTCAACATAACACCCCTCACACGGGGTCACCATTCACTTAGTCTTCCATGTGATCAGAAAACGTATATCCACTGATTCATTTTGTCAAGTTTAAACTTAAGAAAATATTTGAACTTATAATGCAGATGTTGAGCGTGAAGGACTCAGGCTGAACTTAATGCTGAACACGTTGAATGTACACTTTCTACTAAGCTGTTCACTTGAACGTAATGCTGAACACGTTAACAATACTTTCTACTGACCTCTTCACTAATATCCAGATAAATACCAGGCAGTATATCACTCGAAAATGTCTATCCAGGTTATTAATATGAGTTGATAAATTAGACACATGTGCAACTCTTGGGTATCTTTATTGAGGAAACGTTTCGCCCACACAGTGGCATCATCATGCCATACAAAGGGAATCTTGAAGAACACGAGGAGAATGAGGTAATCAGTCCTCAACCTTGAGTCGATGTGGCAGTCCTCAATCTGAGCAAATACGCTACGTGCTGAGAAGGAGCTATAAATCGTTGGTAGGAGAGTTGCGCAAGTCATAGGTGTGTGCACATGTTAATGTGGAAGTAGGTCGTGCCCAAGGTTAGGCAAGCGAAGAATTCCCAAGTTTAAGATCCAAGAAGTTGCAGTGTCGACAGATTGTAATGAATGAAGAATTGAGACACTTATGCAACACATGGGAATTTATTGAAGAACGTTTCGCCACACAGTGGCTTCATCAGTCCAATACAAAGTAGAAATGGGTAAGGAGAGTAGAAGTTGAGGTAATTCGTCCCTACCTAGATTCGATGTGTTAAGCCACAATCTTGTAGTAGTGCAGTTAGGGCCAGAAGAGTGGTTATATTTGACACGTTCTAATTTATCAACATGTCGGTTCTTGAACCATTCATCTACAAATTAATATGAGTGACGACTGGATGAGTTAAGTGAACAATGTTTGTTAGTTATGTATTTGTTTATATGTTATACAAAAGTGAGTTTTTAGTAATACAGTGATTGGACGTCAGTGATGTATGGAAAATATTGGTCGGTGTGTTGATGTGCATTGTAAATAATAGTGGTGGAGGAGTGTTGAGTATGGCAGTAAAGCAACGTACCTTCTAGTACTGAATAAAGAGTCCATGAGGTTGGTGTCTGGTGCCCTGGCCATGGTGGTGCTGGTGCAGTTTCAGTCCTCAGATGCAGTGATGCTCAGGGAAGGTTGTTAAGAACTCTAGTCAGTTGACTCGGTATTCACCACATATACACACAAGCTTACTGTGTCTCTACCATCTGTTACCACTCGTTTAAGCTTACTGTTGTCTCCACCTTTTTATCACGTCTAAGCTTACGTTGTTTCCCCCTCTTTATCACTCAAATTTCTGTTGTCTCCACCTCTGTTACCACTCGTCAAAGCTACTGTTGTTTCCACCTCTGTAATCACTCAAGCATGTTGTCTCCACTTGTTACAACTCGTCAAGCTTACTGTTGTCTCCACCTCTGTTACCACTCGTCAAGCTTACTGTTGTCTCCACCTCTGTTCCACTTCTTTACTGTTGTCTCCACTACTGTTACCATCGTCAAGTTACTGTTGTCTCCACTGTTTATATACCCACAAATGTTGTGACTCGTTACAATTGTATTTTAAAATTTACTTCGGATCCACAAATCACTCAAATTCACTTTTACAACGTTTAATTTCATTTCCTTGATAAACTTATCGTATTTCGTGTTCACAACAGACAAAATACCATATTATTTCTGTAAGGACACTGAGATGGTTATTTAAAAGGGTAGGGTTAAGGGGCACGTCAGTTCTCATGTCTTCATGTTCATTTATCCCTGTAAACTGCCTGTATATTTACTATCGATTTACTTTGCTTTCGTAAGGTAATCCAGGTCTTTTTAATTCATTTGTGTTACAGAGGTTCGTGAGCAAGTTTACCCCCTTGAACACAATTGTCTTTCAAGATTTGTTAATTTTAACATGAATTAGGGAAGTCTCAGATCTCTGCAACACAATTGTCCTCAAATGTTAAGTTATCAATGAATCATGGAAAGATCCTGGACTTCACCTTACGAAACAGACAAAGCAAATGCATACTAATTATAGACAAGGTAGATTATGGTGGTAAAATGAACATAGAAGACAGGGAACTAACGCGTTCCTAAGCACTGTGTGATGTTCCACGACTGTGAAACTTCTCGACTGACTTTCCCTCCAGCTATACGTAGGCTATCCGGGTCCCGCCCTTCTCTGGGGAGTGCCCTTATCCTTCATCAACTTTTCCTTGTCGCCGCCATTTTATGTAAGCATGGCTTGTTAATTAGCATAACTTAGAAGTGATCCCAGTGCTGCCTGTGCTCCATGGTAATGAAGGTTGTTTAGGAACGGTCCTCGGTGCTGTAGTTATCTGGGTTGTTTATATTTTGTCAAGCTGTGAATGGTTTTGAAAACCGATAAGTTGAAGATTGAGACACTTGTGCAACATATGGGAATCTTTATTGAGGAAACGTTTTGCCACAGTGGCTTCATCAGTCCAATACAAAGCAGGAAGGTGTAAGGAGAGGAGTTTGAGGTAATCAGTCCCTCAGCCTGGAGTCAATGTGTTCAGTCCACTAATCTTGTAGAATGTACATCTACGGCCCTATGCTGTACATTCTACAAGATTGATGGACTGAACACATCGACTCCAGGCTGAGGGACTGATTACCTCAAACTCCTCCTCTCCTTACACCTTTCTACTTTGTATTGGACTGATGAAGCCACTGTGTGGTGAAACGTTTCCTAAATAAAGATTCCCGTATGTTGCATAAGTGTCTCAATCTTCATTTTGTCAAGCTGTTAGGATCTATGACGAGAATGGGGAGGCATTGAGATAGGATAGATATGTAAGAAATGTTTGAAGTAGACACGGGGGGGGAGAGAGAGGAGAGAGATAGGAGGAGAGGAGAGGAGAGGGGAGGGACCGATCAGCAAAACACAGTAGTGCAATAAGTAGGAGTCCACCCTCCCAGGCACCTAGGCAGTGCTCTCGGTGACGCTGTCACCGGAGGGGGCACACCACTAACAACTGCCTGCGAGATACCAGGTGCAATTACTGCCACAAGGAAGGACATCAGGAGGATCAGTGTCGGAAGAAAAAGGAACTTTAGAAACCTGTTTAGAAACCTTTTCTCAGAACAAACCAGCAGGATCTCTGAATTGGTGAACACACACGTCACCCACTCAGCTGCTCCTGTCTCAGCCCAGCAGGTAGTATTGTGTCTTATACAATTCCACAGACCTACATCACTGCAGCTGCCTCAGTGCCCTACCACTCTTGAGGACAGGCACCTTACACACCCACCACCTCAAGCTGACCACATCATGAGGAGCCAGTCTATCAGCATCCTGTAGGCCAACATTAGAGGTTTCATTACTAATGTTGGAGAGCTCACACAGTTTTGTGAACACTCGACGTCCCGACATGATAGCTGTTGTTGAAACATTTTTGGACGACAGGACTCCAGAAAATTTTGCAAGAATTGCTGGCTACACCTCATGGATAAGAAGAGACAGACAAGGGCAAGGAGGAGGTGTTGCTGTGTGTTCTCTAAAAGTGTTCATGCCCAGCACATTGATGTTGCCATCCCTACTTATCTTGAAATGTTCTTCAAGCTATACATAAACACTAGTACCTCTGTACTAGCATGTGCAATGTACAGACCTGATTGACAACATGCACACCCCATCAACTTTCTAATGGAAAATGTGGGACTCCCTTCTGCTACAACACAACTGTCAACATATAATTGTTGGTGACCTCAACCAACATCTTATATAGAGGGACTTTGATGACCTTCTTGCAATGTTTGACATGAGAAACTGTTGATTTCCCTACTCGCATCTCTGGCTCCTCCCTTGACTCAGTAGTGAGTGATCTGGCAGAAGGTATAGTCACTTGTCAACCCTTCGGCTATGTTGGATCGTCTGACCACAAGGCTGTTTTTACGACATTGAAGATCCCAACAGAACGAAGTGAGGAGTCCATAGGCACAACCTGGAATGGCGAAGGTATAAGAGAGATCATACCACCTATAACAGGAACTTGCACAGTCAAGCCTGCAGGCATATGGGTGAAACTCAAAAATGGGCCATCGCTAATTGGGAGGTGGACACAAGAAGAAAGCTAGCATCAGGTAGAGTAAGTTCCAAAACCTGGTGGTCCCTGGTCAAGGACAGACAAGGTTATCTGCCTAATGAACTCATTCCACCTCGACAGGATGGGACCACCTCTACTAGTAGTCAAGAGAAGGCGGACCTCTTTACAGAACACTTTGGTACCAAAATGCAAGTTCCTGATCCAGCAAGGGACCCTCCTTGGCTAGCTGCAAGAACTGTGGTGAGAACCTTCAAAACTAGGGAGGCCAAGCCCATGATGACACTCTTCAGGTCACTTGTTCTATCTAGGCTGGAATATTGCTGCACGCTAACAGCACCTTTCAAGGCAGGTGAAATTGCTGACCTAGAAAATGTACAGAGAACCTTCACGGCGCGCATAACGGTGATAAAACACCTCAATTACTGGGAGCGCTTGAGGTTCCTGAACCTGTATTCCCTGGAACGCAGGCGGGAGAGACACATGATTATATACACCTGGAAAATCCTAGAGGGACTAGTACCGAACTTGCACACGAAAATCACTCGCTACGAAAGCAAAAGACTTGGCAGACGATGCAACATCCCCCCAATGAAAAGCAGGGGTGCCATTAGCACGTTAAGAGACCATACAATAAGTGTCAGGGGCCCGAGACTGTTCAACTGCCTCCCAGCATACATAAGGGGGATTACCAACAGACCCCTGGCAGTCTTCAAGCTGGCACTGGACAAGCACCTAAAGTTGGTTCCTGACCAGCCGGGCTGTGGCTCGTACGTTGGTTTGCGTGCAGCCAGCAGTAACAGCCTGGTTGATCAGGCTCTGATCCACCAGGAGGCCTGGTCACAGACTGGGCCGCGGGGGCGTTGACCCCTGGAACACTCTCCAGGTAAACTCCAGGTCCAAGTGACAATAGGCAGGAGGAGGTGCATTTCCTTCTTAAATTGCCTAACCAAGAAAAGGCTGTGGGCCCAGACAAGTTGAGCCCAAGATTGCTGAGATGTGGAGACCAGTTAGCAGCTCCTCTGTCTCGCATCTTTCAGCACTGCCTAGTACAGTGTAAATGGCCTCTGTGGAAACAGGCAAATGTAGTCCCTGTTCACAAAAAGAAGAGCAGAACAGAAATCAACAACTACAGACCAGTGTCACCTCTGTCAATCACTGGCAAGATCCTTGAGACAATAATCTCAAGACAAATAACAGAGTTTTTTCACTACAACTCACTAGTTTGTGACCGTTAATATGGCTTCAGGAAAGTTACTCTGCTCCTGATCTGTTGTTAAACCTCTCCACTAAATGGCACCAGTCACTGGATGAATCCAAAGTCAGCTGTGTGGTAGCACTGGACATTGCTGGTGCTTCCGGCCAGGTGTGGCACCAGGGCCTCTTAGCAAAACTTCAAGCACTGGGAATTGCAGGCTGTACGCTATGTTTCCTCAGTGATTACCTTCATGGTAGATCTCTAAGGGTAGTTCTCAATGGAACGGAATCAGCAAGACATCCTATTGGGGCAAGTGTTCCACAAGGAAGCGTGCTGGGACCATTGTTATGGAATGTCTACTTCAACGACGACCTTCATCTCATCCCAGAATCCCATGCATATGCAGACGACTGTACACTGACATTCACTTATTCAAGAGAAGAAATGCCAGCTGCTCTAAGCTACATCAATCACCAGCTAAGAGCTACATTAGCCTGGAGAAACCGACGGCAGGTAACATTTGCACATGAGAAAACACAAATTATAGTCTCTAGGCACCATGATGGTAATGTCGGTGCAGTAGTAAGGATGAATGGGAGGGTGTTGGCACCTGGAGAAGAAGTTGATATGCTTGGGTTGAAATTTGACTCCAAACTGACCATGAAGAACCATGTTGTAAATCTTGCAAACAAGGCAGCCAGGAAGCTTACAGCACTTCGCCGTATCTCGCATCTGCTTGACAGTAGGGGTTGCAAGATTCTGTGTGAGGTACAAGTGCGCTCACACCTTGAGTATGCTCCACTTTCTTGGTTTGCCTGCCCCCCCCCCTCTCATCTGCGACTGCTTGACAGAGTAGAGAACAGAGCAAGACGTCTCATCTCTCGCCTGGACCCATCCTGGATAGATCTGTCATTTCAGCAGAGCCTTCAACACAGGAGGGATGTGGGTGGCCTTACTGTTATGTACAAGGCCAACATTGTCAAAGTACCACACTTGGATTCACTTCGAGGACAGCGTGAAACAAACTTCTGTACCACAAGACGGGCAGAAAGCAGCAACTTCACTCTGGCTGTACCCTTCTCCAGAACATCACTCCATCTGAGATCATTTATACCCAGGATGACTCGAGTCTGGAACACATTCGTACAGTATTATGATGTCAACGAGATAATCAGTTGATAAAATGAAAATGCTAACCCACAGATGGTTCCAACTTCATCCTGTTCCCTACTTGCATGTCTCATAACAATAAAATGCTTTCCAATGAGCTGTTGTAGGTAACAGCTCTTAGCTTGTCAATAAAGTTAGGAATCCCTAAACTGTAAATAGCTTGTCAATAAAACTAATGATCCTTAACCTAACCTTGTCAAACCCTGTGTAAAGACAGACACAGAGAGAGAGAGAGAGAGAGAGAGAGAGAGAGAGAGAGAGAGAGAGAGAGAGAGAGAGAGAGAGAGGAGAGAGGAGAGAGAGGAGAGAGAGAGAGAGAGGAGGAGTAGAGAGAGAGAGAGAGAGAGAAAAGAGAGAAAGTAAGTTTAAGTGACCTGACCACTTCGGGTTGATTTTAAAAGTAGTTTTAAGACTGGTTTTTGTTAGTTTAATTTTTTTTTCGACTATTAGGTGTCCGTGATGGGACACCATATGTGCTTGGCTGATTTTTCAATACTTTCAGAAGAATAAGATGTCACAACACGTGACTGGAACAATACACAAATTACCCGAACATATAAGTGACAAGCTTATGACGATTCGCTCCGACTTGGACTGTTTACAAATGTGACTTGTAAATATTCCAAGGTGGAACCAATCGTCATAAGCTTGTCTCTCCTATGTGCGGGTTCTTGTGTATTCCAGTCACAGTATTATGCCGCTTTGTTGTTCATCACTGTGTAGTTGCCAGTTTGTAAGATTGTCTCGAGTCCCTGAGCTGTCGTTGTCAAGTATCATAAACCATACCACGGGTGGGGATAGAACCCTTGATCAGAGAATCTTAAAGCTCCATACCGTCGCGTTAGCCACGGGTTCTATCCCCACCCGTGGTATGGTTTGTTTGCAATCGTGTCTGTTCTATTTCGTGAGTCAAGTATCGTAAAGGAGACGAGCATATTCGTTTTTCTTAATCTTTTAGGAATGTAGAGAATTTGAGGTAGTATATAATAAAGAAAACGAGAAATATTGAAATATAGTTTATGGTATTCTTGCTTTACGTTTAGCGAGCCTTTAAGGGCCGTTAAACCTTAGGTCTTATTGTCCTTTTGTTGTTGGGGTTGTTAAGGGTCACTAAACTTTACATCCTATTGTCCTTTTGTTGTTGGGGTTGTTAAGGGTCACTAAACCTTACATCCTATTGTCCTTTTGTTGTTGGGGTTGTTAAGGGTCACTAAACCTTACATCCTATTGTCCTTTGTTGTTGGGTTTAAGGGTCACTAAACCTTACTTTCCTTTTGTTGTTGGGGTTGTTAAGGGTCACTAAACCTTACATCCTATTGTCCTTTTGTTGTTGGGGTTGTTAAGGGTCACTAAACCTTACATCCTATTGTCCTTTTGTTGTTGGGGTTGTTAAGGGTCACTAAACCTTACTTTCCTTTTGTTGTTGGGGTTGTTAAGGGTCACTAAACCTTACATCCTATTGTCCTTTTGTTGGGGTTGTTAAGGGTCACTAAACCTTACATCCTATTGTCCTTTTGTTGTTGGGGTTGTTAAGGGTCACTAAACCTTACATCCTATTGTCCTTTTGTTGTTGGGGTTGTTAAGGGTCACTAAACCTTACTTTCCTTTTGTTGTTGGGGTTGTTAAGGGTCACTAAACCTTACATCCTATTGTCCTTTTGTTGTTGGGGTTGTTAAGGGTCACTAAACCTTACATCCTATTGTCCTTTTGTTGTTGGGGTTGTTAAGGGTCACTAAACCTTACATCCTATTGTCCTTTTGTTGGGGTTGTTAAGGGTCACTAAACCTTACTTTCCTTTTGTTGTTGGGGTTGTTAAGGGTCACTAAACCTTACTTTCCTTTTGTTGTTGGGATTGTTAAGGGTCACTAAACCTTACTTTCCTTTTGTTGTTGGGATTGTTAAGGGTCACTAAACCTTACTTTCCTTTTGTTGTTGGGGTTGTTAAGGGTCACTAAACCTTACTTTCCTTTTGTTGTTGGGGTTGTTAAGGGTCACTAAACCTTACTTTCCTTTTGTTGTTGGGGTTATTAAGGGTCACTAAACCTTACTTTCCTTTTGTTGTTGGGGTTGTTAAGGGTTTTAGTCCTTGCGCTGTCAGTTGTGGTCAGGCATATATGTAAAAATCGAAAAAAAATCGGAAAATAAGGAAAATTTACCCCCCAAAAAAGTTTTTAAATCTAGCAGTATTTTTGTGTCTCCATACGATAATTCTCACTGTACGATAATTCTCACTGGAGTTATCGCAATTATGAGGTGATGACGTCATCAGCTGGGTAGGCCTATATGTAAAAATCGAATATCTGCTGTAACTGCATTATTTATAAACAAAGTATGATTTTACAATAGATATTTTAGGGTCATAGTTCCGCAAACAAATATTGGCAATAATTCCCTCCATTTTTCGTTCCTTGGGCCTAAAATGAAAAAAAAAATGCCTCCCATATTAGTCGAGACACTGATTTTTTGCATGGACTAAAAGAGACTAACATAATTTTAGATCATCGAAAAATCCATTTGGTATTGGCCATCTGTCCGGTCACGTGACCGGACAGATGGCCGAAGGATAGTTGGTCGAACGGACACAAGATCGAACGGATAATTAGGTTAGGCGATGAAGGGTGAGCCATATATCCGTTGGGTGAAATATCCGTCGGTGATGTGTCCGTCAGTCAAATGTCCGAGATCCGCTTCATTATTTCTTAGAATCAAAAATAACTTTGACATTGAGAGTATTTCAAAGTGGGAGACATAATTGTTACCATCTCCAAATTCTGAACTTTTTTATTTATTGGACGATATTTATGAATTTTTTCCCCATACATTCTCATACGATGGAAAATATTGATGGCTACTGCACCGTGTTCTTTGGTGGGGTATGTGAGTAACACTCACTGTATGTGAGTAACACTCACTGTGTGTGAGTAACACTGTGTGAGTAACTCTGTGTGTGAGTAACACGTGTGGAACTGTGTGTGAGTAACACTCACTGTGTGTGAGTAACACCTGTGTGAGTAACTCACTGTGTGTGAGTAACACTGGTAGAACTGTGTGTGAGTAACACTCACTGTGTGTGAGTAACACTCACTGTATGTGAGTAACACTGTGTGTGAGTAACACTACTGTGTGAGTAACACTCACTGTGTGTGAGTAACACTCACTGTTGTGAGTAACACTCACTGTGAGAGTAAACTGTGGTGAGTAACTGTGTGTGAGTAACATCAATGTGTGAGTAATCACTCACTGTGTGTGAGTAACACTGTGTGTGAGTAACTGTGTGTGTGAGTAACACTACTGTGTGAGTAACACTACTGTGTGAGTAACACTGTGTGGTAACTGTGTGTGAGTAACACTCACTGTGTGAGTAACATCATGTGTGTGAGTAAACTCTGTGTGAGTAACTGTGTGTGAGTAACTGTGTGGAGTAACACTGTGTACGTGTGTGTGTAACTGTGTGGTGAAACTGTGAGTAACTGTGTGTGAGTAACTTGGTGTGAGTAACTGTGTGTGAGTAACTGTGTGTAACACTGTGTGAGTAACTGTGTTGAGTATCACTGTGTAGTAACTGTGTGTAAACTCTGTGTGTGAGTAACTCTTGTGTAGTGAGTAACTCTGTGTGTGAGTAACTGTGTGTGAGTAACCACTGTTGTGAGTAACTGTGTGTGGTAACTCTCACTGTGTGTGAGTAACTGTGTAGTAACACTCACTGTGTGTAACACTCACTGTGTATAACTGTGTAACACTCACTGTGTGAGTAACTGTTGTAACCTTGTGTGAGTAACTCTATGTGTGTAACATCACTGTGTGTTGCAAACTAGTGTGTGTAGTAAACACTGTGGCGTGTGTGTGAGTTAACACTTAGTAACACTCACTGTGTGTTATTTCACTGTGGTAGACTAGTGTCAAAACACTGCTGATTGTCTATGAGAACTGTGTAACACTCACTGTGTTGAGTACACGTCACTGTGTGTAAACACTCACTGTGTGTTATTGCACCATACAGATGTGTAACAAAACACCTGCTGGTTGTCGTTGCGATGATTAAAAGCCTTTAGTCCCCAGGAAATTGTCATGCACCTCTGCTGGTTATTGTCCTCGTGGCAGATATAGATCAAAACACCTGCTGGTTATTGTCCTCATAGCAGATATAGATCAAAACACCTGCTGGTTATTGTCCTCGTAGGCAGATATAGATCAAAACACCTGCTGGTTATTGTCCTCATAGGCAGATATAGATCAAAACACCTGCTGGTTATTGTCCTCAAGCAGATATAGATCAAAACACCTTTTGCCTGCTGGTTATTGTCCTCATAGCAGATATAGATCAAAACACCTGCTGGTTATTATCCTCACGGCAGATATAGATCAAAACACCTGCTGGTTATTATCCTCACGGCAGATATAGATCAAAACACATGCTGGTTATTGTCCTCATAGCAGATATAGATCAAAACACCTGCTGGTTATTGTCCTCACGGCAGATGTAGATTAAAACACCTGCTGGTTATTATCCTCACGGCAGATATAGATCAAAACACCTATGCATGGTGTTATTGTCCTCATAGCAGATATAGATCAAAACACCTGCTGGTTATTATCCTCACGGCAGATATAGATCAAAACACCTGCTGGTTATTGTCCTCATAGCAGATATAGATCAAAACACCTGCTGGTTATTATCCTCACGGCAGATATAGATCAAAACACCTGCTGGTTATTGTCCTCATAGCAGATATAGATCAAAACACCTGCTGGTTATTATCCTCATAGCAGATATAGATCAAAACACCTGCTGGTTATTATCCTCATAGCAGATATAGATCAAAACACCTGCTGGTTATTGTCCTCATAGCAGATATAGATTAAAACACCTGCTGGTTATTATCCTCACGGCAGATATAGATCAAAACACCTGCTGGTTATTATCCTCATAGCAGATATAGATCAAAACACCTGCTGGTTATTATCCTCATAGCAGATATAGATCAAAACACCTGCTGGTTATTATCCTCATAGCAGATATAGATCAAAACACCTGCTGGTTATTATCCTCATAGCAGATATAGATTAAAACACCTGCTGGTTATTATCCTCATAGCAGATATAGATCAAAACACCTGCTGGTTATTATCCTCACGGCAGATATAGATCAAAACACCTGCTGGTTATTATCCTCATGGCAGATATAGATCAAAACACCTGCTGGTTATTATCCTCATAGCAGATATAGATCAAAACACCTGCTGGTTATTATCCTCATGGCAGATATAGATCAAAACACCTGCTGGTTATTATCCTCATAGCAGATATAGATCAAAACACCCGTCACAGTTTTGTATCATCATTTACAGATGACACTTAAATAAGAAATAGTCACCTCGGTACAAGACACTGAAAAACCATACCACGGGTGGGGATAGAACCCGCGGTCATAGTCTCAAAACTCCAGCCCGTCGCGTTAGCCACTAGACCAGCTAGCCACAATAAGATTCATCCAACTAGGTATATTTCTACACCATAGGAAGGTTAGCACAGGCACCACTGTGACCACAAATGCAAGTTTTTACAGACGAATCTCCAGCTAGCGTGGCCGTGACGAACTCTAGCTCAAGTCCCTTCACTGCCGTCAACATGACTTAAGAAATCGGAATGACACGATTGCAATCGTGTCATTACGATTTCTTAAGTCAATACACTGAAAAATTGCACTAAGATGTATGATTTTCCACTGGGTAGTGGAGAACACGTCCACTGGTGATAAGTTACATCTTAGGTGTGGGAAGAATGAAGAACACGACAGAGACACTGCAAAACCCTGTGGGATCGTGAAATAGAACGAAGGGAACATGTGAAAGACTTGGGAGTAATTATGTCAGCTGATTTTTGTTTCAAGGAGCACATTAAGACCAGTGTCACGACATCCAGAAGAGAAGGGAGTGGATAATGAGAACCTTCAAAACAAGGGAAATAATGCCAGTGTGAGACTTTTCAAATCGCTTTTGCTCTCTCGTTTGAAATATTATTCAGTGTTGACGGCCCCGTTTTAGGGGATGAGAAATATCAGATCTAGAACAGATAGAGATCATTTGCGGCCGTCACAAAGCCAGTAAAGCATTTAAATTACTGAGAATGCCTTCGTCTTAAATACGTACTCACTGGAGTGGAGGTGAGAGATATAACTGATAATATATACCTGGAAAGTAGTTTAGGGCCTTGTCCCAAATCTGGGCACTGCCATAACAGTATACTGGAGCGAGAAATATGGGAGGAAAAGCAGGTGTGCAGTGGGCACAATAAGAGAACACTATCAGCATCCGTGGGTGAAAATCAAGGTGAGAGTGCAATGGACAAGAGTATTAATAGCAGCAGCAACACGCGCAGCGAGAGGCATTCTTGAGCCTCTCCAGCACTCGGGCTTTATGCCCAAAGCTGGGGTGTGACTCCAAAAGGATCCTGTAGTGTTTGCTGACTTTGTATTTCCTGACATCGTCTGCTGCTATGCAGCTGCCACACCCTTCGACCCCAGTGTTGAAAATGTTGAAAAATGCTCGAAAATTTCAATTCCATAAGTATATATTTTTTAAAAATACCTGCGGGGTTTGTGGCAGCCCAACGTGCCTAGCTTCTCCCTCTGAGCCCCGTGGGGGCGGGGAATGGGGCTAGGCCTGGGGACAACTGATCCCAGAAGACGAGGAGGTACTTGAACCTCCTCCCATGACAGACATTGGTCTGAGACACTCCCTCAACAGGGAGTCAAGGTCGGGCCACTTCTCGGAAAGGCCCGGACCGGGGGATTATACCTGCGAGTCTACAACAGAACAGTGGGTAAAACAGGGAACATTGCATCAACATCCGTGGCTCCAGACTATTCAACATCTCATCAGAAGATGTCATAAACTGCTGGAACAAGTGTTAAAGTCTTCAAGACGAAACTGAGCAAGGTGCCAGTTCAACCAGTCTGTGATGGATATATGGGTCAGTGGATCACCAGTAGCAACAGCCTGGTTGACCAGGCAAGCACCAGACGAGCCTGGCCCGAGACCGGACTTTGGGAGTAGAAAAAAACGCTGGTGGAGTGTGGAGGCATGTGGAGTGGTAGGGTGGAGGCGTGTGGTGGCATGGTCAGGGTGGAGGCGTGTAGTGGCATGGTCAGGGTGGAGGCATGTGGTGCGTGGCAGGGTGGAGGCATGTGGTGGCATGGTCAGGGTGGAGGCGTGTGGTGGCATGGTCAGGGTGGAGGCGTGTGGTGGCAGGGTGGAGGCGTGTGGTGGCAGGGTGGAGGCGTATGGTGGCATGGTCGGGGTGGAGGCGTGTGGTGGCAGGGTGGAGGCGTGTGGTGGCAGGGTGGAGGCGTGTGGTGGCAGGGTGGAGGCGTGTGGTGGCAGGGGGGAGGCGTTGTGGTGGCAGGGTGGAGGCGTGTTGGTGGCAGGGTGGGCGTTGTGATGGCAGGTGGAGCGTTTTTGGTGGCAGGGTGGAGGCGTTGTGGTGGCAAAGGGTGGAGGCGTGTAGTGGCAGGGTGGAGGCGTTTTGGTGGCAGGGTGGAGGCGTGTGGTGGCAGGGTGGAGGCGTGTAGGGCAGGTGGAGGCGTGTGGTGGCAGGGTGGAGGCGTGTGGTGGCAGGGTGGAGGCGTTTGTGGGAGGGTGGAGGCGTGTGGTGGCAGGGTGGAGGCGTGTAGTGCAGGGTGGAGGCGTGTGGTGGCAGGTGGAGGCTGTGTAGTGGCAGGGTGGAGGCGTGTAGTGGCAGGTGGAGGCGTGTGGGGCAGGGTGGAGGCGTGTGGTGGCAGGTGGAGGCGTGTAGTGGCAGGGTGGAGGCGTGTGGTGGCAGGGTGGAGGCGTGTGGTGCAGGGTGGAGGCGTGTGGTGGCATGGTGGAGGCGTGTGGTGGCATGGTGGAGGCGTGTTGGTGCAGGGTGGAGGCGTGTGGTGGCAGGGTGGAGGCGTTGTGGTGGCAGGGTGGGGAGGGCGTGTGGTGGCAGGGTGGAGGCGTTGTTGGTGGCAGGGTGGAGGCGTGTGGTGGCAGGGTGGAGGCGTGTTGGGGTGGCTGGGTCGTGAGGCGTGTGTGGCAGGGTGGAGGCGTGTGGTGGCAGGGTGGAGGCGTGTGGTGGCAGGGTGGAGGCGTGTAGTGGCAGGGTGGAGGCGTGTGGTGGCAGGGTGGAGGCGTGTGGTGGCAGGGTGGAGGCGTGTGGTGGTAGGCGTGTGTGGAGGGTGAGGCGTGGTGCAGGGTGGAGGCGTGTTGTGGCAGGGTGGAGGCGTGTGGTGGCAGGGTGGAGGCGTGTGGTGGCAGGGTGGAGGCGTGTGGTGGCAGGGTGGAGGCGTGTGGTGGCAGGGTGGAGCGTGTGGGCAGGGTGGAGGCGGTGTGGTGGCAGGGTGGAGGCGTGTGGTGGCAGGTGGAGGCGTGTGGTGGGAGGGTGGAGCGTGTTGGCAGGGTGGAGGTGGGCAGGGAGGGGTGTGGTTTGGGAGGGTGAGGCGGTGTGGTGGCAGGGTGGAGGCGTGTGGTGGCAGGTGGAGGCGTGTGGTGGCAGGGTGGAGGCGTGTGGTGGCAGGGTGGAGGCGTTGTGGTGGCAGGGTGGAGGCGTGTGGTGGCAGGTGGAGGCGTGTGGTGGCAGGGTGGAGGCGTGTGTGGCGGTGGAGGCGGGTGGCAGGGTGGAGGCTGTGTAGTGGCAGGGTGGAGGGTGGGGGTGGCAGGGTGGAGGCGTGTGTGGGCAGGGTGGAGGCGTGTGGTGGCAGGTGGAGCGTGTGGTGGCAGGGTGGAGGCGTGTAGTGCGGTGGAGCGTGTGGTGGCGGGTTTGAGGCGTGTGGTGGCAGGTGGAGGCGTGTGGTGGCAGGGTGGAGGCGTGTGGTGGCAGGGTGGAGGCGTGTGGTGGCAGGGTGGAGGCGTGTGGTGGCAGGGTGGAGGCGTGTGGTGGCAGGGTGGAGGCGTGTGGTGGCAGGGTGGAGGCGTGTGGTGGCAGGGTGGAGGCGTGTGGGGGCAGGGTGGAGGCGTTTTGGTGGCAGGTGGAGGCGTGTGGTGGCAGGGTGGAGGCGGTGTGGTGGCAGGGTGGGGGCGTGTGGTGGCAGGGTGGAGGCGTGTAGTGGCAGGGTGGAGGCGTTGGTGGGTGGAGGGTGGAGGCAGTAGGCGTGTGGTGGCAGGGTGGAGGCGTGTGGTTGGCAGGGTGGAGGCGTGTGGTGGCAGGGTGGAGGCGTGTAGTGGCAGGGGAGGCGTGTGGTGGCAGGGTGGAGGCGTGTGTGGCAGGGTGAGGCGTGGGGCAGGGTGGAGGCTGTGGTGGCAGGGTGGAGGCGTGTGGTGGCAGGGTGGAGGCGTGTGGCAGGGTGGAGGCGTGTGGGGGGCAGGGTGGAGGCGTGTGTGGCAGGGTGAGGCGTGTGTGGCAGGGTGGAGGCGTGTGGTGGCAGGGTGGAGGCGTGTGTGGCAGGGTGGAGGCGTTGTGGTGGCAGGGTGGAGGCGTGTGGTGGCAGGGTGGAGGCGTGTGGTGCAGGGTGGAGGCGTGTGGTGGCAGGGTGGAGGCGTGTGGTGGCAGGTGGGAGGCGTGTGGTGGCAGGGTGGAGGCGTGTGGTGGCAGGGTGGAGGCGTGTGGTGGCAGGGTGGAGGCGTGTGGTGGCAGGGTGGAGGCGTGTGGTGGCAGGGTGGAGGCGTGTGGTGGCAGGTGAGGCGTGGTGGTGGCAGGGTGGAGGCGTGTGGGGGGTCAGGGTGGAGGCGTGTGGTGGCAGGGTGGAGGCGTGTGGTGGCAGGTGGAGGCGTGTGGTGGCAGGGTGGAGGGTGTGGTGGCAGGGTGGAGGCGTGTGGTGGCAGGGGATCGGAGGGCAGGGTGGAGGCGTGGGTGGAGAGGCGTGTGGTGGCAGGGTGGAGGCGTGTGGGAGGGTGGAGGCGTGTGGTGGCAGGGTGGAGGCGTGTGGTGGCAGGGTGGAGGCGTGTGGTGCAGGGTGGAGGCGTGTGGTGGCAGGGTGGAGGCGTGTGGTAGGCAGGGTGAGGCGTGTGGTGGCAGGGTGGAGGCGTGTGGTGGCAGGTGGAGGCGTGTGGTGGCAGGGTGGAGGCGTTGTGGTGGCAGGGTGGAGGCGTGTGGTGGCAGGGTGGAGGCGTGTGGTGGCAGGGTGGAGGCGTGTGGTGGCAGGGTGGAGGCGTGTGGTGACAGGTGGAGGCGTGTGGTGGCAGGGTGGAGGCGTGTGGTGGCAGGGTGGAGGCGTGTGGTGGCAGGGTGGAGGCGTGTGGTGCAGGGTGGAGGCGTGTGGTGGCAGGTGGAGGCGTGTGGAGGGGTGGAGGGTGGTGGCAGGGTGGAGGCGTGTGGTGGCAGGATGGAGGCGTGTGGTGGCAGGGTGGAGGCGTGTGGTGAGGTGGAGGCGTGTGGGCAGGATGGAGGCGTGTGGTTTGGGAAGGCGTGGGGCAGTGGGGTGGGTCAGGGTGGGAGGCGTGTGGTGCAGGTGAGGCGGTGGGGGCAGGTGGAGGCGTGTGGTGCAGGGTGGAGGCGTGGTGGTGGCAGGGTGGAGGCGTGTGGTGGCAGGTGGAGCGTGTGGTGGCAGGATGGAGCGTGTGGTGGCAGGATGGAGGCGTGTGGTGGCAGGATGGAGGCGTGTGGTGGCAGGTGGAGGCGTGTGGTGGCAGGGTGGAGGCGTGTGGTGGCAGGGTGGAGGCGTGTGGTGGGAGGGTGGAGCGTGTGTGTGGCAGGGTGGAGGCTGTGGTGGCAGGATGGAGGCGTGTGGTGACAGGGTGGAGGCGTGTGGTGGCAGGATGGAGGCGTGTGGTGGCAGGATGGAGGCGTGTGGTGGCAGGGTGGAGGCGTGTGGTGGCAGGATGGAGGCGTGTGGTGACAGGGGGGAGGCGTGGGTGGAGTGGGTGGGGCGTTTTTGGGCAGGGTGGAGGCGTGTGGTGGCAGGTGGAGGCGTGTGGTGGCAGGGTGGAGGCGTGTGGTGGCAGGATGGAGGCGGGTCTGGGTGGTGTGGTGGCGGTGGAGGCGTGTGGTGGCAGGATGGAGGCGTGTGGTGGCAGGATGGAGGCGTGTGGTGGCAGGTGGAGGCGTGTGTGGCAGGATGGAGGCGTGTGGTGCAGGTGAGGCGTGTGGTGGCAGGAGTGGAGGCGGTGTGGTGGCAGGGTGGAGGCGTGTGGTGGCAGGTGGAGGCGTGTGGTGGCAGGATGGAGGCGTTGTGGTGGCAGGATGGAGGCGTGTGGTGGCAGGATGGAGGCGTGTGGTGGCAGGATGGAGGCGTTGGGTGGCAGATGAGCGTGTGGTGGCAGGATGGAGGCGTGTGGTGGCAGGATGGAGGCGTGTGGTGGCAGGATGGGAGGCGTGTGGTGGCAGGGTGGAGGCGTTGGTGGCAGGATGGAGGCGTGTGGTGGCAGGATGGAGGCGTGTGGTGGCAGGATGGAGGCGTGTGGTGGCAGGGTGGAGGCGTGTGGTGGCAGGATGGAGGCGTGTGGTGGCAGGATGGAGGCGTGTGGTGGCAGGATGGAGGCGTGTGGTGGCAGGGTGGAGGCGTGTGGTGGCAGGATGGAGGCGTGTGGTGGCAGGAGGAGGTTGGCGGAGGCGTGTGGTGGCAGGATGGAGGCGTGTGGTGGCAGGGTGGAGGCGTGTGGTGGCAGGATGGAGGCGTGTGGTGGCAGGATGGAGGCGTGTGGTGGCAGGATGGAGGCGTGGGGGCAGATGGAGGCGGTGGTGGCAGGATGGGGGCGTGTGTGGCAGGATGGAGGCGTGTGGTGGCAGGTGGGCGTGTGGTGGCAGGGTGGGGCGTGTGGTGGCAGGATGGAGGCGTGTGGTGTGGATAGGGGCGGTGGTGGGAGGATGGAGGCGTGTGGTGCAGGATGGAGGCGTGTGGTGGCAGGTGAGGCGTGTGGTGGCAGGATGGAGGCGTGTGTGGTGGCAGGATGGAGGCGTGTGGTGGCAGGATGGAGGCTTGTGGTGGCAGGTGGAGCGTGTGGTGGCAGGATGAGGCGTGTGGTGGCAGGATGGAGGCGTGTGGTGGCAGGATGGAGGCGTGTGGTGGCAGGTGGAGGCGTGTGGTGGCAGGATGGAGGCGTGTGGTGGCAGGTGGAGGCGTGTGGTGGCAGGTGGAGGCGTGTGGTGGCAGGTGGGAGGCGTGTGGTGGCAGGATGGAGGCGTGTGGTGGCAGGATGGAGGCGTGTGGTGGCAGGGTGGAGGCGTGTGGTGGCAGGATGGAGGCGTGTGGTGGCAGGGTGGAGGCGTGTGGTGGCAGGATGGAGGCGTGTGGTGGCAGGTGGAGGCGTTGTGGTGGCAGGATGGAGGCGTGTGGTGGCAGGGGGAGGCGTGTGGTGGCAGGATGGAGGCGTGTGGTGGGAGGAGTGAGGCGTGTGGTGGCAGGGTGGAGGCGTGTGGTGGCAGGATGGAGGCGTGTGGTGGCAGGTGGAGGCGTGTGGGTGGCAGGATGGAGGCGTGTGGTGGCAGGTGGAGGCGTTGGTGCAGATGGAGCGTGTGGTGGCAGGGTGGAGGCGTGTGGTGGCAGGTGGAGGCGTGTGGTGGCAGGGTGGAGGCGTGGTGGTGGCAGGGTGGAGGCGTGTGGTGGCAGGTGGAGGCGTTGGTGGCAGGATGGAGGCGTGTGGTGCAGGTGGAGGCGTGTGGTGGGCAGGATGGAGGCGTGTGGTGGCAGGGATGGAGGCGTGTGGTGGCAGGATGGAGGCGTTGTGTGGCAGGATGGAGGCGTGTGGTGGCATGGATGGAGGCGTGTGGTGGCAGGATGGAGGCGTTGTGGTGGCAGGATGGAGGCGTGTGGTGCAGGATGGAGGCGTTTGTGGTGGCAGGGTGGAGGCGTTGTGGTGGCAGTGTGGAGGCGTGTGGTGGCAGGGTTTGGGGGCGTTGTGGTGGGCAGGATGGAGGCGTGTGGTGGCAGGGTGGAGGCGTGTGGTGGCAGGATGGAGGCGTGTGGTGGCAGGATGGAGGCGTGTGGTGGCAGGGTGGAGGCGTGTGGTGGCAGGATAAACACAACGTGACGCCTCACATGTGTGGACTATAATATTGTTTGTGTATCAGACACAACTGTATTATAGAAACTACCAGTGTTGTAAGGACCTGTGATACACCATCACCAGTGTTGTGGTGACGCACCACCACCACAACACTGGTGCGTCACAGGTTCTCACCACCACAACACTGGTGCGTCACAGGCTCGCACCACCACAACACTGGTGCGTCACAGGCTCTCACCACCACTGGTACAGCGCAAGAACCGGTCAGTGGTGAAGCATCAGGTGGGTGGTAGTGGGAACGTACCGTTGTTCGCACAATTGCTTCTCAGAAATAACATTTGGAACCTCAGGTGTCCTCCCCAGTTCATTTTGAACCTTCACTCTGCTCTTTTACACCAATAAAAGCGTTTGAAGGACTTTTGATCCTAGGAATTAGAGGGATTACACCTAAGTGCCTCTTATTTTCCAGGTTAAACCGCAAGTTAAAGTGAATATTAAAGAAAACTCAAAATATTGTTAAATATTTTGAAATGTTTTGAAATATTAACATTATTATTATTAATTATTATTATGATTATTATTATGCAAATCTCACAAACAGGTTCGCAACCTTACCAATTTCGAAGTATTTTTCAATGTTACTATATAAGCGTAGCGAAAATTTTGACTTATATGATCATTAACGAATTTCCTTCATAGTTTTTTTGTATTACGTAATATTTGATTTTATTACTCATAGGGGTCAGTGGCTGGGTCATGGGAGGCAGTCTGGTTCAGCCCAAGGAATGGAGCACAAGTTGAGTACTGGGGATCAAGAGCCTCTCACCGGCATCAAGGAACCTCCCTTGAGAGGTTCCTTGATGCTGTTACCTGGAATGTTAGCTAGGCTGCCTCTTAGGTGTGTATAACGTATTTCCAGGCTTATTATTTTCAGTGCTAAGCTGCGTTCCAGCCATGAATAATGTATTTCCAGGTTTATTTTCAGTGCTAAGCTGCGTCCCAGCCATGAAGGTGTTTCCAGGCTTATTTTCAGTGCTAAGCTGCGTCCCAGCCATGAATAATGTATTTCCAGGCTTATTTTCAGTGCTAAGCTGCGTCCCAGCCATGAATAATGTATTTCCAGGTTTATTTTCAGTGCTAAGCTGCGTCCCAGCCATGAATAATGTATTTCCAGGTTTATTTTCAGTGCTAAGCTGCGTCCCAGCCATGAATAATGTATTTGCAGGTTTATTTTCAGTGCTAAGCTGCGTCCCAGCCATGAATAGTGTGTTTCCAGGCTTATTTTCAGTGCTAAGCTGCGTCCCAGCCATGAATAATGTATTTCCAGGTTTATTTTCAGTGCTAAGCTGCGTCCCAGCCATGAATAATGTATTTCCAGGCTTATTATTTTCAATAATAAGCTGCCAATAAACCCCTGGCTGCCTTCAAGAGAGAGCTTGACAGATACCTAAAGTCAGTGCCGGATCAGCCGGGCTGTGGCTCGTACGTTGGACTGCATGCGGCCAGCAGTAACAGCCTAGTTGATCAGGCCCTGATCCATCGGGAGGCCTGGTCATGGACCGGGCGGCGGGGGCGTTGATCCCCGGAATAACCTCCAGGTAACCTCCAGGCGTCCCAGCCATGAATAATGTATTTCCAGGCTTATTTTCAGTGCTAAGCTGCGTCCCAGCCATGATTAATGTATTTCCAGGCTTATTATTTTCAGTGCTAAGCTGCGTCCCAGATGTTTACAGATTGCATCACGTTCTTATATTTTTAAGGGCTCTGAAAGCTTGAAGAATTCACATCAGTTTTGTTTAAAAACGAGAAGCACTACGACAGCATTTTTTCCCTAAAACGGGATCTATAAATTTTTCTTTGAAAAAAATTAATTACGATTTTTTGAGTACGACCGTGACGCTGTGGCGTGAAATACTGAGTACTAAGTACTTGAGAGGTGCACTTGACAGGTGAGAGATGCACAACAACCACGGACTGACTGGTGGTGCGTGTCGCCTGTACCTCCCAACGTACCCAGTGGTCGTGGAGGAGGGGGCAGCCTAGGGCAAGGTGAGGTAACCTGGGTGTTGTGGTGAGCACAACACATGGTGGACACAACACATGGTGGACACAACACATGGTGGACACAACACATGGTGGACACAACACATGGTGGACACAACACAGTGCTGCTACTGGTGGTGGTGGATTTCGTCAAAGATGTCACCTGACTCAGGTCTTGTGGATATTATAACCACGTTCATTAGGCCAAACATCCGCTAGCGTGGTAATACAGTCCATAAACCATACCACGGGCGGGGATAGAACCCGTGATCAGAGAGTCTCAAAACTCCAGCCCGTCGCGTTAGCCACTAGACCAGCTAGCCACAATAAGATTCGTCCAACTAGGTATATTTCTACACCATAGGAAGGTTAGCACAGGCACAACTGTGACCACAAATGCAAGTTTTTACAGACGAATCTCCAGCTAGCGTGGCCGTGACGAACTCTAGCTCAAGTCCCCTCACTGCCATCAACACGACTCACGAAATCGTAATGACACGATTGCAAACAAGCCATACCACGGGGGGGATTTGAACCAGCGGTCAGGGTGGGTATAGAACCCGCGACCAGAGAGTTGTAAAACTCCAGACCGTCTGTAAAAACTTGGATTTGTGGTCACAATAGTGACCACAAAGGCATTTATACACCATATATATGGTGTATAAATATACCTAGTTGGATGAATCTAATTGTAGCCAGCTGGAACAGTGGCTAACGCGTCGGTCTGGAGTTTTATGACTCTGATCGCGGGTTCTAACCCCACCCGTGGTTTGGTTTGTTTTGCAATCGTGTTACGATTTCATGAGTCATGACAATGGTAATAAATGGTATAAAATACCGACGCAATGGAAATATAAACACAAATGCAGTATAATGTGATCCTTATTGACAACGTTTCACCCACACAGTGGGCTTTCTCAAGCACACACGGATCCGTGTGTGACTTGAGAAAGCCCACTGTGTGGGTGAAACGTTGTCAATAAAGGATCACATTATACTGCATTTGTGTTTATATTTCCAGTCATGACAATAGAGTGATAGAGTATACAGACACAATACGAGTTATGGCATTTTATTTTCCAGATGTTTCGTTCACCAGTGACTTTATCAGCTGAACTGAAAGTTCCTTCTGAACGAGTCTTATAACCCATCATAAACAATAAAATACCATAACCTGTATTGTCTTATTTACATCTATTGCTTCACCATACTGTTAAAGCAACAGTGTGAAGACTTATGTACAGTCAGAGGTGAGGTGCAGCCCACTAGAAGAATATAATCATTGAGAGGGCAGGTCCCTCTCAAATCCATCCATTACTTATTGTGCTGTTGGGCGTAGTAGTCGATAATATGATAAGGGAAATTAATGTGTTTGCCAGATCGATTCCTGGAGCTGCCTTCAAGCGTTGTAAGAGCATAGAGGGAGCCCCCACCAGCCTTCAAGCGTTGTAAGAGCATAGAGGGAGCCCCCACCAGCCTTCAAGCGTTGTAAGAGCATAGAGGGAGCCCCCACCAGCCTTCAAGCGTTGTAAGAACATAGAGGGAGCCCCCACCAGCCTTCAAGCGTTGTAAGAACATAGAGGGAGCCCCCACCAGCCTTCAAGCGTTGTAAGAACATAGAGGGAGCCCCACCAGCCTTCAAGCGTTGTAAGAACATAGAGGGAGCCCCCACCAGCCTTCAAGCGTTGTAAGAACATAGAGGGAGCCCCCACCCGCCTTCAAGCGTTGTAAGAACTAGAGGGAGCCCCCACCAGCCTTCAAGCGTTGTAAGAGCATAGAGGAGCCCCCACCAGCCTTCAAGCGTTGTAAGAGCATAGAGGAGCCCCCACCAGCCTTCAAGCGTTGTAAGAACATAGAGGGAGCCCCCACCAGCCTTCAAGCGTTGTAAGAACATAGAGGGAGCCCCCACCAGCCTTCAAGCGTTGTAAGAACATAGAGGGAGCCCCCACCAGCCTTCAAGCGTTGTAAGACATAGAGGGAGCCCCCACCAGCCTTCAAGCGTTGTAAGAACATAGAGGGAGCCCCCACCAGCCTTCAAGCGTTGTAAGAGCATAGAGGGAGCCCCCACCAGCCTTCAAGCGTTGTAAGAGCATAGAGGGAGCCCCCACCAGCCTTCAAGCGTTGTAAGAACATAGAGGGAGCCCCCACCAGCCTTCAAGCGTTGTAAGAACATAGAGGGAGCCCCCACCAGCCTTTAAGCGTTGTAAGAACATAGAGGGAGCCCCCACCAGCCTTCAAGCGTTGTAAGAGCATAGAGGGAGCCCCCACCAGCCTTCAAGCGTTGTAAGAACATAGAGGGAGCCCCCACCAACACCCACTCGTGTATTTGTGTAGTCTATTTTTAAAGCTTCTATGACGGTACTGGGGAGTTTATTCCACTCTTCCACGACTCTATTTCCCAACCAGTTCTTTCCTATATCCTTCAAATTTTTTGTACCTTGAACCCCTTGCTGCGAGTCCTGTCTTAGTTTGATATTTTTAACATATTATTTACCTCCCCTTTATTCTTGATTTCCATTCATACATCTTAATCATATTACCCTTAATTCTACGCCTTTCTAGAGAGTGCAGATTCAGGGCTCTCAGTCTCTCCTCAAAGGAAAGATTTCTGATACATAGGAACAATTTTGTCATCCTTAACAAACCGTACCACGGATGGGGTTTGAACCCGCTGTCAGAGAGTCTTAAAACTCCAGACCGTCGCGTTAGCCACTTGTCATCATTCTCTCTACTTTTCCAGTGCATTTATGTCCATTCATCAAAACGATGACCAGAACTGTGCAGCATAATCTACATAATCTACATAAGACCTAACCAACGCCATACAGAGTTGAATAACAACTTGGACTCGTTATCTGTACTTCTCTATATTAGCTTTCTTGTGAATACATATGTACTGTTGTCCTACTTTTACTGCTAACCAAAACAACTAAATTTTTTCGCACTTAGAGTAAGATGTTTGTTATTTAGTTTATAAGCAGTGATCTTAGTAAGAATTTTGTGATACTTGGGTAATGTGACCATCTGTCACAGCTAAGAGTCGCAGCAAGACGGTATTATCTCTGCTGTTGCTGAGGAGGCTGCTGCTGTTACTACTGGTGCTGCTGCTGTTACTACGGGTGCTGCTGCTGTTACTACGGGTGTTGTTGCTGTTACTACGGGTGCTGCTGCTGTTACTACGGGTGCTGCTGCTGTTACTACGGGTGTTGTTGCTGTTACTACGGGTGCTGCTGCTGTTACTACGGGTGCTGCTGCTGTTACTACGGGTGTTGTTGCTGTTACTACGGGTGCTGCTGCTGTTACTACGGGTGCTGCTGCTGTTACTACGGGTGCTGCTGCTGTTACTACGGGTGCTGCTGCTGTTACTACGGGTGCTGCTGCTGTTACTACGGGTGCTGCTGCTGTTACTACGGGTGCTGCTGCTGTTACTACGGGTGCTGCTGCTGTTACTACGGGTGCTGCTGCTGTTACTACGGGTGCTGCTGCTGTTACTACGGGTGTTGTTGCTGTTACTACGGGTGCTGCTGCTGTTACTACGGGTGCTGCTGCTGTTACTACGGGTGTTGTTGCTGTTACTACGGGTGCTGCTGCTGTTACTACGGGTGCTACTGCTGTTACTACGGGTGCTGCTGCTGTTACTACGGGTGCTGCTGCTGTTACTACGGGTGCTGCTGCTGTTACTACGGGTGCTGCTGCTGTTACTACGGGTGCTGCTGCTGTTACTATGGGTGCTGCTGCTATTTCTGAGGCTGCTGCCGAGACTGCCGTTGCTGAGGCTGTTGCTGAGGTCGCTGCGGCTGTTGCTGAGGCTGCTGCGGCTGTTACTACAGGTGCTGCTGCTGTTACTACGGGTGCTGCTGCTGTTACTACGGGTGCTGCTGCTGTTACTACGGGTGCTGCTGCTGTTACTACGGGTACTGCTGCTGTTACTACGGGTACTGCTGCTGTTACTACGGGTGCTGCTGCTGTTACTACGGGTGCTGCTGCTGTTACTACGGATGCTGCTGCTGTTACTACGGGTGCTGCTGCTGTTACTAAGGGTGCTGCTGCTATTTCTGAGGCTGCTGCCGAGACTGCCGTTGCTGCGGCTGTTGCTGAGGCTCCTATGGTTGCTGAGGCTGCTGCGGCTGTTACTACAGGTGCTGCTGATATTGCTACAGCTGATGCTACGGTTGCCGCTGAGGTTGTTGCTACGACTGCTGCCGAGGTTGTTGCTACGACTGCTGCTGAGGTTGCTACGACTGCTGCTGAGGTTGTTGCTACGACTGCTGCTGAGGTTGTTGCTACGACTGCCGCTGAGGTTGTTGCTACGACTGCTGCTGAGGTTGTTGCTACGACTGCTGCCGAGGTTGTTGCTACGACTGCTGCCGAGGTTGTTGCTACGACTGCTGCTGAGGTTGTTGCTAGGACTGCTGCTGAGGTTGTTGCTAGGACTGCTGCTGAGGTTGTTGCTAGGACTGCTGCTGAGGTTGTTGCTAGGACTGCTGCTGAGGTTGTTGCTAGGACTGCTGCTGAGGTTGTTGCTAGGACTGCTGCTGAGGTTGTTGCTAGGACTGCTGCTGAGGTTGTTGCTAGGACTGCTGCTGAGGTTGCTAGGACTGCTGCTGAGGTTGTTGCTAGGACTGCCGCTGTGGTTGTTGCTAGGACTGCCGCTGAGGTTGTTGCTAGGATTGCCGCTGAGGTCGTTGCTAGGACTGCTGCTGAGGTTGTTGCTAGGACTGCTGCTGAGGTTGCTAGGACTGCTGCTGAGGTTGCTAGGACTGCCGCTGAGGTCGTTGCTAGGACTGCCGCTGAGGTCGTTGCTAGGACTGCCGCTGAGGTCGTTACTAGGACTGCCGCTGAGGTTGCTAGGACTGCTGATGAGGTTGCTAGGACTGCCGCTGAGGTTGCTAGGACTGCCGCTGAGGTTGCTAGGACTGTTTCTGAGGTTGTTGCTAGGACTGCCGCTGAGGTTGTTGCTAGGACTGCCGCTGAGGTTGTTGCTAGGACTGCTGCTGAGGTTGTTGCTAGGACTGCTGCTGAGGTTGTTGCTAGGATTGCTGCTGAGGTTGCTAGGACTGCCGCTGAGGTTGCTACGACTGCCGCTGAGGTTGCTAGGACTGCTGCTGAGGTTGCTAGGACTGCTGCTGAGGTTGCTAGGACTGCCGCTGAGGTTGCTACGACTGCCGCTGAGGTTGCTACGACTGCCGCTGAGGTCGTTGCTAGGACTGCCGCTGAGGTCGTTGCTAGGATTGCTGCTGAGGTTGTTGCTAGGACTGCTGCTGAGGTTGTTGCTAGGACTGCCGCTGTGGTTGTTGCTAGGACTGCCGGTGAGGTTGTTGCTAGGACTGCCGGTGAGGTTGTTGCTAGGACTGCCGGTGAGGTTGTTGCTAGGACTGCCGGTGAGGTTGTTGCTACGACTGCTGCTGAGGTTGTTGCTAGGACTGCTGCTGAGGTTGTTGCTAGGACTGCTGCTGAGGTTGTTGCTAGGACTGCTGCTGAGGTTGTTGCTAGGACTGCTGCTGAGGTTGTTGCTAGGACTGCTGCTGAGGTTGTTGCTAGGACTGCTGCTGAGGTTGTTGCTACGACTGCTGCTGAGGTTGCTACGACTGCTGCTGAGGTTGCTACGACTGCTGCTGAGGTTGCTAGGACTGCCGCTGAGGTTGCTAGGACTGCTGCTGAGATTGTTGCTAGGACTGCTGCTGAGGTTGTTGCTAGGACTGCCGCTGAGGTTGTTGCTAGGACTGCCGCTGAGGTTGTTGCTAGGACTGCCGCTGTGGTTGTTGCTAGGACTGCCGCTGAGGTTGCTATGACTGCCGCTGAGGTTGCTAGGACTGCTGCTGAGGTTGCTAGGACTGCCGCTGAGGTTGCTAGGACTGCCGCTGAGGTTGCTAGGACTGCCGCTGATGTTTGTTAGGACTGCTGCTGAGGTTGCTAGGACTGCTGCTGAGGTTGCTAGGACTGCTGGTGAGGTTGCTAGGACTGCTGCTGAGGTTGCTAGGACTGCTGCTGAGGTTGCTAGGACTGCTGCTGAGGTTGCTAGGACTGCTGCTGAGGTTGTTGCTACGACTGCTGCTGAGGTTGTTACGACTGATGCTGAGGTTGTTGATAGGCCTGCTGCTAAGATTGTTGCTGAGGTTGCTACGACTGCTGCTGAGGTTGCTAGGCCTGCTGCTGAGGTTGCTAGGCCTGCTGCTGAGGTTGCTAGGCCTGATGCTGAGGTTGCTACGACTGCTGCTGAGGTTGCTACGACTGTTTCTGAGGTTGCTAGGACTCCCGCTGAGGTTGTTAGTACTGCTGCTGAGGTTCCTAGGACTGCTGCTGAGGTTGCTACGACTGCCGCTGAGGTTGTTGCTACGACTGCCGCTGAGGTTGTTGCCACGACTCCCGCTGAGGTTGTTGCTAGGACTGCTGCTGAGGTTGTTGTTAGGACTGCTGCTGAGGTTGTTGCTAGGACTGCCGCTGAGGTTGTTGCTACGAATGCTGCTGAGGTTGATACGACTGCTGCTGAGGTTGCTAGAGCTGCTGCTGAGGTTGCTACGACTGCTGCTGAGGTTGCTACAGCTGCTGCTGAGGTTGCTGCGACTGCTGCTGAGGTTGCTGCGACTGCTGCTGAGGTTGCTGCGACTGCTGCTGAGGTTGCTACAGCTGCTGAGGTTGCTACAGCTGCTGAGGTTGCTACAGCTGCTGAGGTTGCTACTGCTGCTGAGGTTGCTACTGCTGCTGAGGTTGCTACAGTTGCTGCAGAGGTTGCTACGACTGCTGCTGAGGTTGCTACAGCTGCTGCTGAGGTTGCTACGACTGCTGCTGAGGTTGTTGCTACGACTGCTGCTGAGGTTGCTACAGCTACTGAGGTTGCTGCTGCTGAGGTTGCTACAACTGCTGAGGTTGCTACAGCTGCTGAGGTTGCTACAGCTGCTGAGGTTGCTACAGCTTCTGAGGTTGCTACAGCTGTTGAGGTTGCTACAGCTGCTGTTGAGGTTGCTACAGCTGCTGTTGAGGTTGCTACAGCTGCTGTTGAGGTTGCTACAGCTGCTGTTGAGGTTGCTACAGCTGCTGGTGAGGTTGCTACAGTTGCTGAGGCTGCTACAGCTGCTGAGGTTGCTACAGCGTCTGAGGTTGCTACAGCATCTGAGGTTGCTACAGCTGCTGAGGTTGCTACTGCTGCTTAGGTTTCTACAGCTACTGAGGTTGCTACAGCTTCTGAGGTTGGTGCAACTGGTGAGGTTGCTGCAGCTGGTGAGGTTGCTGCAGCTGGTGAGGTTGCTACAGCTGGTGAGGTTGCTACAGCTTCTGAGGTTGCTACAGCTGTTGTTGAGGTTGCTACAGCTGTTGTTGAGGTTGCTACAGCTGCTGTTGAGGTTGCTACAGCTGCTGTTGAGGTTGTTACAGCTGCTGTTGAGGTTGCTACAGCTGCTGTTGAGGTTGCTACAGCTGCTGTTGAGGTTGCTACAGCTGCTGTTGAGGTTCCTACATTTGCTGAGGTTGAGGTTGCTACAGTTGCTGAGGATGCTACAGTTGCTGAGGATGCTACAGTTGCTGAGGTTGCTACAGTTGCTGAGGTTGCTACAGTTGCTGAGGTTGCTACAGCTGCTGAGGTTGCTACAGCTGCTGAGGTTGCTACAGCTGCTGAGGTTGCTACAGCTGCTGAGGTTGCTACAGCTGCTGAGGTTGCTACAGCTGCTGAGGTTGCTACAACTGCTGAGGTTGCTACAGCTGCTGTTGAGGTTGCTACAGTTGCTGCGGTTGCTACTGCTGCTGAGGTTGCTACTGTTGCTGAGGTTGCTACTGCTGCTGAGGTTGGTACAGCTGCTGTGGTTGCCACAGCTGCGAGGTTGCTACAGCTGGTGAGGTTGCTACAGCTGGTGAGGTTGCTACAGCTGGTGAGGTTGCTACAGCTAGTGAGGTTGCTACAGCTGGTGAGGTTGCTACAGCTGGTGAGGTTGCTACAGCTGGTGAGGTTGCTACAGCTGGTGAGGTTGCTACAGCTAGTGAGGTTGCTACAGCTGGTGAGGTTGCTACAGCTAGTGAGGTTGCTACATCTGCTGAGGTTGCTACAGCTAGTGAGGTTGCTACAGCTGGTGAGGTTGCTACAGCTGGTGAGGTTGCTACAGCTGCTGAGGTTGCTACAGCTGCTGAGGTTGCTACAGCTGCTGAGGTTGCTACAGCTGCTGAGGTTGCTCATATAACACGCTGGAAGGAGATCTTTGCTTCCGTTGTCTTACGTTCTCTCTCACTGTCTTGTCTTACGTTCTCTCTCTCACTGTCTTGTCTTACGTTCTCTCTCTCACTGTCTTGTCTTACGTTCTCTCTCTGTCTTGTCTTACGTTCTCTCTCTCACTGTCTTGTCTTACGTTCTCTCACTGTCTTGTCTTACGTTCTCTCTATCACTGTCTTGTCTTACGTTCTCTTACTGTCTTGTCTTACGTTATCTCTCACTGTCTTGTCTTACGTTCTCTCTCTCACTGTCTTGTCTTACGTTCTCTCTCACTGTCTTGTCTTACGTTCTCTCTCTCACTGTCTTGTCTTACGTTCTCTCTCTCACTGTCTTGTCTTACGTTCTCTCTCTCACTGTCTTGTCTTACGTTCTCTCTCTCACTGTCTTGTCTTACGTTCTCTCTCTCACTGTCTTGTCTTACGTTCTCTCTCACTGTCTTGTCTTACGTTCTCTCTCACTGTCTTGTCTTACGTTCTCTCTCACTGTCTTGTCTTACGTTATCTCTCTCACTGTCTTGTCTTACGTTCTCTCTCTCACTGTCTTGTCTTACGTTCTCTCTCACTGTCTTGTCTTACGTTCTCTCTCTCACTGTCTTGTCTTACGTTATCTCTCACTGTCTTGTCTTACGTTCTCTCTCTCACTGTCTTGTCTTACGTTCTCTCTCACTGTCTTGTCTTACGTTATCTCTCACTGTCTTGTCTTACGTTCTCTCTCTAACTGTCTTGTCTTACGTTCTCTCTCACTGTCTTGTCTTACGTTCTCTCTCACTGTCTTGTCTTACGTTCTCTCTCACTGTCTTGTCTTACGTTCTCTCACTGTCTTGTCTTACGTTCTCTCTCTCACTGTCTTGTCTTACGTTCTCTCTCACTGTCTTGTCTTACGTTCTCTCTCTCACTGTCTTGTCTTACGTTCTCTCTCTCACTGTCTTGTCTTACGTTCTCTCTCACTGTCTTGTCTTACGTTCTCTCTCACTGTCTTGTCTTACGTTCTCTCTCACTGTCTTGTCTTACGTTATCTCTCACTGTCTTGTCTTACGTTCTCTCTCTCACTGTCTTGTCTTACGTTCTCTCACTGTCTTGTCTTACGTTCTCTCTCACTGTCTTGTCTTACGTTCTCTCTCTCACTGTCTTGTCTTACGTTCTCTCTCACTGTCTTGTCTTACGTTCTCTCTCTCACTGTCTTGTCTTACGTTCTCTCTCTCACTGTCTTGTCTTACGTTCTCTCTCTCACTGTCTTGTCTTACGTTCTCTCTCTCACTGTCTTGTCTTACGTTCTCTCTCACTGTCTTGTCTTACGTTCTCTCTCACTGTCTTGTCTTACGTTATCTCTCTCACTGTCTTGTCTTACGTTCTCTCTCTCACTGTCTTGTCTTACGTTCTCTCTCTCACTGTCTTGTCTTAGGTTCTCTCTCACTGTCTTGTCTTAGGTTCTCTCTCTCACTGTCTTGTCTTACGTTCTCTCTCACTGTCTTGTCTTACGTTCTCTCTCACTGTCTTGTCTTACGTTCTCTCTCACTGTCTTGTCTTACGTTCTCTCTCACTGTCTTACGTTCTCTCTCACTGTCTTGTCTTACGTTATCTCTCACTGTCTTGTCTTACGTTCTCTCTCTCACTGTCTTGTCTTACGTTCTCTCTCACTGTCTTGTCTTACGTTCTCTCTCACTGTCTTGTCTTACGTTCTCTCTCTCACTGTCTTGTCTTACGTTCTCTCACTGTCTTGTCTTACGTTATCTCTCTCACTGTCTTGTCTTACGTTCTCTCTCTCACTGTCTTCTCTTACGTTATCTCTCTCACTGTCTTTTTCTTACGTTCTCTCTCTCACTGTCTTGTCTTACTTTTTCTCTCCACTGTCTTGTCTTACGTTCTCTCTCTCACTGTCTTGTCTTACGTTCTCTCTCACTGTCTTGTCTTACGTTCTCTCTCACTGTCTTGTCTTACGTTATCTCTCACTGTCTTGTCTTACGTTCTCTCTCTCACTGTCTTGTCTTACGTTCTCTCTCACTGTCTTGTCTTACGTTCTCTCTCACTGTCTTGTCTTACGTTTCTCTCTCACTGTCTTGTCTTACGTTCTCTCTCTCACTGTCTTGTCTTACGTTCTCTCTCACTGTCTTGTCTTACGTTCTCTCTCTCACTGTCTTGTCTTACGTTCTCTCCCTGTCTTGTCTTACGTTATCTCTCTCACTGTCTTGTCTTACGTTCTCTCCCTGTCTTGTCTTACGTTATCTCTCTCACTGTCTTGTCTTACGTTCTCTCTCACTGTCTTGTCTTACGTTCTCTCTCACTGTCTTGTCTTACGTTCTCTCTCTCACTGTCTTGTCTTACGTTCTCTCTCACTGTCTTGTCTTACGTTCTCTCTCACTGTCTTGTCTTACGTTCTCTCTCTCACTGTCTTGTCTTACGTTCTCTCTCACTGTCTTGTCTTACGTTCTCTCACTGTCTTGTCTTACGTTCTCTCTCTCACTGTCTTGTCTTACGTTCTCTCTCTCACTGTCTTGTCTTACGTTCTCTCTCACTGTCTTGTCTTACGTTCTCTCTCTCACTGTCTTGTCTTACGTTCTCTCTCTCACTGTCTTGTCTTACGTCTATCTCACTGTCTTGTCTTACGTTTCCTCTCTCACTGTCTTGTCTTACGTTTCTCTCTCACGTCTTGTCTTACGTTCTTCTCACTGTCTTGTCTTAGGTTCTCTCTCTCACGTCTTGTCTTACGTTCTCTCTCTCACTGTCTTGTCTTACGTTCTCTCTCACTGTCTTGTCTTACGTTCTCTCTCTCACTGTCCCTTTTCTTACGTTCTCTCTCTCACTGTCTTGTCTTACGTTCTCTCTCACTGTCTTGTCTTACGTTCTCTCTCTCACTGTCTTGTCTTACGTTCTCTCTCTCACTGTCTTTGTCTTACGTTTCTCTCTCACTGTCTTGTCTTAGGTTCTCTCTCTCACTGTCTTGTCTTACGTTCTCTCTCTCACTGTCTTGTCTTACGTTCTCTCTCACTGTCTTGTCTTACGTTCTCTCACTGTCTTGTCTTACGTTCTCTCTCTCACTGTCTTGTCTTACGTTCTCTCTCTCACTGTCTTGTCTTACGTTCTCTCTCACTGTCTTGTCTTACGTTCTCTCTCACTGTCTTGTCTTACGTCTTCTCTCTCCACTGTCTTGTCTTACGTTCTCTCTCACTGTCTTGTCTTTACGTTCTCTCTCACTGTCTTGTCTTACGTTCTCTCTCACTGTCTTGTCTTACGTTCTCTCACTGTCTTGTCTTACTTCTCTTCACTGTCTTGTCTTACGTTCTCTCTCTCACTGTCTTGTCTTACGTTCTCTCTCACTGTCTTGTCTTACGTTTCTCTCACTGTCTTGTCTTACGTTCTCTCTCTCACTGTCTTGTCTTACGTTCTCTCTCTCACTGTCTTGTCTTACGTTCTCTCTCACTGTCTTGTCTTACGTTCTCTCTCTCACTGTCTTGTCTTACGTTCTCTCTTCACTGTTTGTCTTACGTTCTCTCACTGTCTTGTCTTACGTTCTCTCTCTCACTGTCTTGTCTTACGTTCTCTCTCTCACTGTCTTGTCTTACGTTCTCTCTCACTGTCTTGTCTTAGGTTCTCTCTCTCACTGTCTTGTCTTACGTTCTCTCTCTCACTGTCTTGTCTTACGTTCTCTCTCACTGTCTTGTCTTACGTTCTCCTCTCTCACTGTCTTGTCTTACGTTTCTCTCTCTCACTGTCTTGTCTTACGTTCTCTCTCACTGTCTTGTCTTACGTTCTCTCTCTCACTGTCTTGTCTTACGTTCTCTCTCTCACTGTCTTGTCTTACGTTCTCTCTCACTGTCTTGTCTTAGGTTCTCTCTCTCACTGTCTTGTCTTACGTTCTCTCTCTCACTGTCTTGTCTTACGTTCTCTCTCACTGTCTTGTCTTACGTTCTCTCACTGTCTTGTCTTACGTTCTCTCTCTCACTGTCTTGTCTTACGTTCTCTCTCTCACTGTCTTGTCTTACGTTCTCTCTCACTGTCTTGTCTTACGTTCTCTCTCACTGTCTTGTCTTACGTTCTCTCTCATCCTGTCTTGTCTTACGTTCTCTCTCACTGTCTTGTCTTACGTTCTCTCTCACTGTCTTGTCTTACGTTCTCTCTCACTGTCTTGTCTTACGTTCTCTCTCACTGTCTTGTCTTACGTTCTCTCTCACTGTCTTGTCTTACGTTCTCTCTCACTGTCTTGTAAACATGTTCGTAATTCGTTGGGATTTCCATCGTTTTCATTTTTCTTGACTTTGGAATTTGTTTCGTTTATCAAGCGTTAACACAGCTTGTGTACAAGCTGATAACACAGCTTGTGTACAAGCTGATAACACAGCTTGTGTACAAGCTGATAACACAGCTTGTGTACAAGCTGATAACACAGCTTGTGTACAAGCTGATAACACAGCTTGTGTACAAGCTGATAACAACAGCTTGTGTACAAGCTGATAACACAGCTTGTGTACAAGCTGATAACACAGCTTGTGTACAAGCTGATAACACAGCTTGTGTACAAGCTGATAACACAGCTTGTGTACAAGCTGATAACACAGCTTGTGTACAAGCTGATAACACAGCTTGTGTACAAGCTGATAACACAGCTTGTGTACAAGCTGATAACACAGCTTGTGTACAAGCTGATAACACAGCTTGTGTACAAGCTGAGAACACAGCTTGTGTACAAGCTGAGAACACAGCTTGTGTACAAGCTGATAACACAGCTTGTGTACAAGCTGATAACACAGCTTGTGTACAAGCTGATAACACAGCTTGTGTACAAGCTGATAACACAGCTTGTGTACAAGCTGATAACACAGCTTGTGTACAAGCTGGTAACACAGCTTGTACACACAAGCTGATAACACAGCTTGTACACACAAGCTGATAACACACAGCTTGTACACACAAGCTGATAACACACAGCTGGTACACACAGCTGGTACACACAAGCTGATAACACACAGGTTGTACACACAAGCTGATAACACACAGGTTGTACACACAAGCTGATAAGACACAGCTTGTACACACAAGCTGATAAGACACAGCTTGTACACACAAGCTGATAAGACACAGCTGGTACACACAAGCTGATAACACACAGCTGGTACACACAGCTGATACACACAAGCTGATAACACACAGGTTGTACACACAAGCTGATAAGACACACGGGTTGGTGTACATACACAGCGTGTCAGATAACATTGTCAGATATAGCACATGTCTTATGTACACTTCATGTGTCACGGTAGATATCATCACACTGACATGACAATTCTCAGACATGTCACTTCTATACATTATCAGGTTGCTTATTACTTAGCTATTTGTAAAGTAACTCTACCAGCATTATTACTGTGCAGAGTAATAATGTTGGTAGTGACACAGGTAGTGACACAGGTCGAGTGACACAGGTCGAGTGACACAGGTCGAGTGACACAGGTCGAGTGACACAGGTCGAGTGACACAGGTCGAGTGACACAGGTCGAGTGACACAGGTCGAGTGACACAGGTCGAGTGACACAGGTCGAGTGACACAGGTAGTGACACAGGTAGAGTGACACAGGTAGAGTGACACAGGTAGAGTGACACAGTGACACAGGTAGAGTGACACAGGTAGAGTGAGACAGGTAGAGTGAGACAGGTAGAGTGAGACAGGTAGAGTGAGACAGGTAGTGACACAGGTAGAGTGACACAGGTAGAGTGACACAGGTAGAGTGACACAGGTAGAGTGACACAGGTAGTGACACAGGTAGTGACACAGGTAGTGAGGCACAGGTAGAGTGACACAGGTAGAGTGACACAGGTAGAGTGACACAGGTAGAGTGACACAGGTAGAGTGAGAGAGTGAGGTAGTCAGTGACTGATTACCTCACACTATGATATTCACCATTCTTCTTTGTATGGACTGATGAAGCCACTGTGTGGCGAAACGTTTCCTCAATAAGGATACCCAAGTGTTACACATGTGTAATTTATCAACTTACCAGTTCTGTGATCTATCTACACGTATCCTTATACTTCATATAGTGTACACATAGTGTGTATCACATGTGCAAGAAAGGTATAAAATACCGACAATATGGAAGTTAAGACACATGTGCAACACCGTGTATCACACGTGTTATTAAAAACCTGAAGCTTGGTTTGAGGAAGTGTCAGTGGTGACACTTATGTGTACCCAGTAGTGTGATGGCGAGTAACTTGTCCAGCAAATCAACCCCCCGTCACTACAACGTCAGCATAATACTGACAGTGTTGCTGGTAATATGGATCACTACTCACAAGAGGTCTTCTCCATGTGGTGACTCGGCAGTGACTTCAGAAGGAGTTTAATAAGATTTCGTTCGGATTTTTAACTCAGGTGGGTTAGTCACCCAGGATAACCCAGGAAAGTCAGGGCGTCATCGAGGACTGTCCCCCAGGATGCCACCCACACCAGTCGACTAACACCCAGGTACCTATTTCTGCTAGGTGAACAGGGCAAGTGTAACGAAACGTGTCGGAATGTTTCCACCCCGCAGGGAATCGAACCCGAGCCCTCCGTGCGTGAAGCGAGAGGTTTAGCCACCAGGCCACCACCAGGGTCATTAAGTCTCTATGAATCGTTTCCACCACCAGTTAACAATACTTAATACCTAAAATACGTATTAAACTGTTAACGTATGTTCACTGAGAGAAATACTCCTCTCAGTGTATTTGTGGTCATTTTAAGCACTCGCAAACTTGTCCTTGATGTTGAGTAGTTACGTTATGTTGTGCTCTGTCACTACTACCAAACTTGTCCTTGATGTTGAGTAGTTACGTTATGTTACTTGTGCTCTGTCACTGCTACCAAACTTGTCCTTGATGTTGAGTAGTTACGTTATGTTACTTGTGCTCTGTCACTGCTACCAAACTTGTCCTTGATGTTGAGTAGTTACGTTATGTTGTGCTCCGTCACTACTACCAAACTTGTTCTTGATGTTGAGTAGTTATGTTATGTTACTTGTGCTCTGTCACTACTACCAAACTTGTCCTTGATGTTGAGTAGTTACGTTGTTACTTGTGCTCTGTCACTACTACCAAACTTGTCCTTGATGTTGAGTAGTTACGTTATGTTGTGCTCCGTCACTACTACCACCTTGTATCCTTGATTGTTGAGTAGTTTTACGTTATGTACTTGTTGCTCTGTCACTGCTACAAACTTGTCCTGTGAAGTTCATAAGTTTAACGTTACTGTTGCTGTGCTCTGTCACTACTGCCAAACTTGTCCTTGATGTTGAGTAGTTACGTTATGTTGTGCTCTGTCACTACTGCCAAACTTGTCCTTGATGTTGAGTAGTTACGTTGTTGTCTGTCACTACTGCCAAACTTTCCATTATGTTGAGTAGTTACGTTTAAGTTGTGCAGTCACTAACTGCCAAACTTGTCCTTGATGTTTAGTATTTTACGTTATGTTACTTGTGCTCTGTCACTACTACCAAACTTGTCCTTGATGTTGAGTAGTTACGTTGTTACTTTGGCTCTGTCACTACTACCAAACTTGTCCTTGATGTTGAGTAGTTACGTTGTTACTTGTGCTCTGTCACTACTACCAAACTTGTCCTTGATGTTGAGTAGTTACGTTATGTTACTTGTGCTCTGTCACTATTACCAAACTTGTCCTTGATGAGTAGTTACGTTATGTTACTTGTGCTCAGTCACTACTACCAAACTTGTCCTTGATGTTGAGTAGTTACATTGTTTACTTGTGCTCTGTCACTACTACCAAACTTGTCCTTGATGTTGAGTAGTTACATTATGTTACTATGTGCTCTTTGTCACTCTACCAAACTTGTCCTTGGATGTTTGAGTAGTTACATATGTTTACTTGTGGCTCTGTCACTACTACTAAACTTGTCCCTTGATGTTTTGAGTGTTACTTGTTATTTGCTGCTGTCACTACCATAACTTGTCCTTATGTTAGTAGTTACGTTATGTTACTTGTGCTCTGTCACTGCTACCAAACTTGTCCTTGATGTTGAGTAGTTACGTTATGTTACTTGTGCTCTGTCACTACTACCAAACTTGTCCTTGATGTTGAGTAGTTACATTATGTTACTTGTGCTCTGTCACTACTACCAAACTTGTCCTTGATGTTGAGTAGTTACGTTGTTACTTGTGCTCTGTCACTACCAAACTTGTCCTTGATGTTGAGTAGTTACGTTATGTTACTTGTGCTCTGTCACTGCTACCAAACTTGTCCTTGATGTTGAGTAGTTACGTTATGTTACTTGTGCTCTGTCACTACTACCAAACTTGTCCTTGATGTTGAGAAGTTACGCTTAAGATTACTTGACTCTGTCACTGCTACCAAACTTGTCCTTGATTGTTAGTAGTTACGTATATGTTACTTGTGCACAGACACTGCAACCAAAATAAAAAAAAAACTGCTACTACTACTGCTACTACTACTACTAGTAATAACTATACTAACTACTTCTACTGCTACTGACAGCTGCTGCTGGCTACTACTACTAATGGTACTACTACTACTGCTGCTACGTAAACTGCTACTTACTTACTACTACAGCCTACTGCTGCTACTACTACTACATGTTAATACTTCTGCTGCTGCTGCTGCAACTACTAGCTACAAATACTACTGCTACTGCTGCAACTACTACTAACTAATACTACTAATACTACTACTGCCACTACTTCAGCTACTAATACTGCTAAGCTACTAATGCTACTACCTACTGCTACTAACTTAACTGCACTACTACTGCTACTACTCTGCTACTACTACTAATAAAACAACACTTACTGGCTACTACTACTACTAAAACTACTTGCTACAACTAACTGCTATACTACTACTACTCACTAATAAAAATTGATAAGGTTTAACATTCTTAGTATATAACTTAAGTTAGGGAATAACAGTGTAACAAGCGACAGTCATGCGACAATTCCCTCCACTTACTGTCAAAACCACCTCAGTCCAACTAGCCTTTAATGTATTTTGTGTATGTAGTTGGTAGCGGATTTGGAAAGTCGCCCAGTAAATTAAGGGAGATATGATTGATGTATACAAGGTAGAACACGAATAAAGGAGATATAAATAACGTGTAAAATGTCTGAGCAAGTCGGGACTATCACAGCAATGGAGTGAAGTTTGGAAAATTTGGATTTAGAAAGGGTATTGAAGTATAAGTTGGCAATAGAGTTGTAGATAACAAAACAGTCACAATACTGTGACTGGGAAAAATACACTGATAAACTGCACATAGGAAAAGGAGGTTACGACGAAGTTTCGGTCCGACTTGGACCATTACAAGTCACACTACACAAGAGGGTTATGTTGATTTTTGTAGGTTGCCAGGACGGGTCCTGGCCCGGGTCTTCTCCATGTGGTGTCCCGGCAGTGGCTCCAGTTCGTTTAATATGTTTATTATGCACCCCATACCCATCCTGTGGGTGGTAGTCACCTCATACCCATCCTGTGGGTGGTAGTCAA
>NC_069493.1:7764318-7906818 GCF_026875155.1 Cherax quadricarinatus
AATGCCCAGGTACCTACTTAATGCAAGGTAAACAGGGACAGGAGGTGTAAGGAAACACACCAGATGTGTCCACCCGTACCGGGGACTGAACCACGGGCACTCAGTGTGTGAGACGAGAGTTGTAAATTACCCACTAGGATAATTGTGACTGAATATTTCGTATACATGTCCCGTAGCTCGATTGGTAGCGCACCCACCACACACACACACACACACACTGAGATCCGTGTTTAGATCCCCGGTACGGGCGGGGTTTCCCTAAGACACCTGCTGTCCATGTTCACACATCAGTAAAAATGGGTACCTGGGTGTTAATGGACTGGTGTGGGTCGCATCCTGGGTGTTAGTGGACTGGTGTGGGTCACATCCTGGGTGTTAATGGACTGGTGTGGGTCACATCCTGGGTGTTAGTGGACTGGTGTGGGTCACATCCTGGGTGTTAGTGGACTGGTGTGGGTCACATCCTGGGACAAAACTGACCTAATTTGCGGGAAATGCTCAGCATAACAAGGGACTTTCTATATAGCAGTATGTCACTGATGTCAGCTATGATCTGTATACCTTGTACATGTACTTGTATACCTTGTACATGTACTTGTATACTTTGTACTTGTATACCTTGTACATGTATTTGTATACCTTGTACATGTACTTGTATACCTTGTACATGTACTTGTATACCTTGTACATGTACTTGTATACTTTGTACTTGTATACCTTGTACATGTATTTGTATACCTTGTACATGCACTTGTATACCTTGTACATGTACTTGTATACTTTGTACTTGTATACCTTGTACATGTATTTGTATACCTTGTACATGCACTTGTATACCTTGTACATGTACTTGTATACCTTGTACTTGTATACCTTATACTTGTATACCTTGTACATGTACTTGTATACCTTGTACATGTACTTGTATACCTTGTACATGTTCTTGTATACCTTGTACATGTACTTGTATACCTTGTACATGTACTTGTATACCTTGTACATGTACTTGTATACCTTGTACATGTACTTGTATACTTGTACATGTACTTGTATACCTTGTACATGTACTTTGTATACCTTGTACATGCACTGTATACCTTGTACATGTACTTGTATACCTTGTACATGCACTTGTATACTTGTACATGTACTTGTATACCTTTACGTACTTGTATACCTTGTACATTATTGATACCTTGTACATGTTCTTGTATACCTTGTACATGTACTTGTATACCTTGTACATGTACTTGTATACCTTGTACATGTACTTGTATACCTTGTACATGTACTTGTATACCTTGTACATGTACTTGTATACCTTGTACATGTACTGTTATACCTGTACATGTACTTGTATACCTGTACATGTACTTGTATACCTTGTACATGTACTTGTATACCTTGTACAATGTACTTGTATACCTTGTACATGTACTTGTATACCTTGTACATGTACTTGTATTACCTTGTACATGTACTGGTATACCTTTGTACATGTACTGTGTATACCTTGTACATGTACTTGTATACCTTGTACATGTACTTGTATACCTTGTACATGTTACCTTGTATTTTAACCTTGTACATGTACTTGTATACCTTGTACATGTACTGTATACCTTGTACATGTACTTGTATACCTTGTACATGTACTGGTATACCTTGTACATGTACTGGTATAACTTGTACATGTACTTGTATACCTTGTACATGTACTTGTATACCTTGTACATGTACTTGTATACCTTGTACATGTACTGGTATACATTGTACATGTACTTGTATACCTTGTACATGTACTGTATACCTTGTACAATGTACTGGTTATACCTTGTACATGTACTGTATACCTTGTACATGTATGGTATAACCTTGTACATGTACTGGTATACCTTGTACATGTACTGGTATACTTGTACATGTACTGGTATACCTTGTACATGTACTTGTATACCTTGTACATGTAACTTGTATACCTTGTACAATGTACTGGTATACCTTGTACATGTACTTGTATACCTTGTACATGTCTGGAACCTTGACTGTATGTAACCTTGTACATGTACTTCTATACCTTGTACATGTACTTTATACCTTGTACATGTACTTGTATACCTTGTACATGTACTGTGTATACCATTGTACATGTACTTGTATACCTTGTACATGTACTTGTATACCTTGTACATGTACTTGGTATACCTTGTACATGTACTGGTATACCTTGTACATGTACGTGTTAACCTTGTACATGTACTTGTATACCTTGTACATGTACTTGTATACCTTGTACATGTCTTGTATACCTTGTACATGTACTTGTATACCTTGTACATGTACTTGTATACCTTGTACATGTACTGGTATACCTTGTACATGTACTTGTATACCTTGTACATGTACTTGTATACCTTGTACAGTACTTGTATACCTTGTACATGTACTTGTATACCTTGTACATGTACTTGTATACCTGTACATGTACTTGTATACCTTGTACATGTACTTGTATACCTTGTACATGTACTTGTATACCTTGTACATGTACTGGTATACCTTGTACATGTATTTGTATACCTTGTCATGTACTGGTATCCTTGTACATGTACTTGTATACCTTGTACATGTACTTGTATACCTTGTACATGTCTTGTATACCTTGTACATGTACTTGTATACCTTGTACATGTACTTGGTATACCTTGTACATGTACTTGTATACCTTGTACATGTACTGGTATACCTTGTACATGTACTTGTATACCTTGTACATGTACTGTATACCTTGTACATGTATTTGTATATCCTTGTACATGTACTGGTATAGCCTTGTACATGTACTTGTATACCTTGTACATGTACTGGTATGACCTTGTACATGTACTGGTATACCTTGTACATGTACTGGTATACCTTGTACATGTATTGTATAACCTTGTACATGTACTGGTATACCTTGTACATGTACTGGTATACCTTGTACATGTACTTGTATACCTTGTACATGTGGTATATACCTTGTACATGTATTATACCTTGTACATGTACTGGTATACCTTGTACATGTACTTGTATACCTTGTACATGTACTGGTATACCTTGTACATGTACTGTTATACCTTACATGTGGTAACATGTACATTGTATACCTTGTACATGTACTGGTATACCCTTGTACATGTACTGGTATACCTTGTACATGTACTGGTATACCTTGTACATGTACTTGTATACCTTGTACATGTCTTGTATACCTTGTACATGTACTTGTATACCTTGTACATGTACTGTGTATACCTTGTACATGTACTGGTATACCTTGTACATGTATTGTATACCTTGTACATGTGTATACCTTGTACATGTATACCTTGTACATGTACTTGTATACCTTGTACATGTACTTGTATACCTTGTACATGTACTTGTATACCTTGTACATAGTACTTTATACCTTGTACATGTACTTGTATACCTTGTACATGTACTTGTATACCTTGTACATGTACTTGTATACCTTGTACATGTACTTGTATACCTTGTACATGTACTTGTATACCTTGTACAATGTACTTGTATACCTTGTACATGTACTTTGTATACCTTGTACATGTACTTGTATACACTTGTACATGTATTTGTATACCTTGTACATGTACTGGTATACCTTGTACATGTATTGTATACCTTGTACATGTACTGTATACCTTGTACATGTACTTGGTATACCTTGTACATGTACTGGTATACCCTTGTACATGTATTTGTATATCCTTGTACATGTACTGTATGCCTTGTACATGTACTTGTATACCTTGTACATGTACTGGTATACCTTGTACATGTACTGTATCCTTGTACATGTACTTGTATACCTTGTACATGTACTTGTATACCTTTGTACATGTAACTTGTATACCTTGTACATGTACTTGGTATACCTTGTACATGTACTGTATACCTTGTACATGTACTGGTATACCTTGTACATGTACTGGTATACCTTGTACATGTACTGGTATACCTTAGTACATGTACTTGTATACCTTGTACATGTACTGGTAATACCTTGTACATGTACTTGTATACCTTGTACATGTACTGGTATACCTTGTACATGTACTTGTATACCTTGTACATGTACTGGTATACCTTGTACATGTACTTGTATACCTTGTACATGTACTGTATGCCTTGTACATGTACTGGTATACCTTGTACATGTACTGGTATACCTTGTACATGTACTTGTATACCTTGTACATGTACTGGTATACCCTTGTACATGTCTGAACCTTGTACTGTATGGTATACCTTGTACATGTACTGGTATACCTTGTACATGTACTTGTATACCTTGTACATGTACTTGATATACCTTGTACATGTACTGTATACCTGGTACATGTACTGGTATACCTTGTACATGTACTTGGTATACCTGTCATGTACTTGTATACCTTGTACATGTACTTGTATACCTTGTACATGTACTTGTATAACCTTGTACATGTACTTGTATACCTTGTACAGTACTGGTATACCTTGGTACATGTACTTGTATACCTTGTACATGTACTGTATACCTTGTACATGTACTTGTATACCTTGTACATGTACTTGTATACCTTGTACATGTACTGGTATACCTTGTACATGTACTTGTATACCTTGTACATGTACTTGTATACCTTGTACATGTACTTGTATTCCTTGTACATGTACTTGTATACCTTGTACATGTACTGTATACCTTGTACATGTACTTGTATACCTTGTACATGTACTTGTATACCTTGTACATGTACTTGTATACCTTGTACATGTACTTGTATACCTTGTACATGTACTTGTATACCTGGTACATGTACTTGTATACCTTGTACATGTACTTGTATACCTGGTACATGTACTTGTATACCTGGTACATGTACTTGTATACCTTGTACATGTACTTGTATACCTTGTACATGTACTTGTATACCTGGTACATGTACTTGTATACCTTGTACATGTACTTGTATACCTTGTAATGTATTGTAACCTTGTAAGTACTTGTATACCTTGTACATGTACTTGTATACCTGTACATGTACTTGTATACCTTGTACATGTACTTGTATACCTTGTACATGTACTTGTATACCTGGTACATGTACTTGTATACCTTGTACATGTACTTGTATACCTTGTACATGTACTTGTATACCTTGTACATGTACTTGTATACCTTGTACATGTACTTGTATACCTGGTACATGTACTGGTAGAAATAAAAATATTATTATTATTATTATTATTATTATTATTATTATTATTATTATTATAGGTAAAATAACTTAATTCTTAACCAAGTTAATATTTTGCGAAATAAGTCACTAATTAGTTATGGTTGACCTGGAGTGTACCTGGAGAGAGTTCCGGGGGTCAACGCCCCCTCCGCCCGGTCTGAGACCAGGCTTCATGGTTACCTTAAATAATTTAACCATGTTAAACTATGGATGATAATTGTGTACCTGTGTCTAAATGAACTTTGGTTGAATTTAACGTGTTCTGTTTTACGTGTTTAACGTTAAATTTAACGTTAAATTTAACCTTAAATTTAACCTTAAATTTAACCTTAAATTTAACGTTAAATTTAACCTTAAATTTAACGCATCTTTATACCTTTGATCAGTTTCGAGAGTTCTTCACCCCTCAAGGGAGGTTCCTTGATGCAGGTGAAGGGCTCTTGATCTAGGGAATTGGATCTGTGCTCCAGTTCCCTGGATTAAGCCTCAATACCTTCCATCCCTCTCCCCCACATGCGCTGTATAATCATACGGGTTTAGCGCTCCCCCATTATTATAATGTTTCCACTCCTGGTGCTGTATAGCCCTTGTGGTTTAGCGCTTCTTTTTTTATTATAATAATTCCACTCCCGGAGCCCGGCCTTGGGTCAGGCTCGATCCATTTTCAATATTTTGTATTAACTTAGCGTCATCTACGTCACCGCTGCGTCTTTGTTTCTCACTTTAACAGCATCTACGTCACCGCTGCGTCTTTGTTTCTCACTTTAACAGTATCTACGTCACCGCTGCGTCTTTGTTTCTCACTTTAACAGTATCTACGTCACCGCTGCGTCTTTGTTTCTCACTTTAACAGCATCTACGTCACCGCTGCGTCTTTGTTTCTCACTTTAACAGCATCTACGTCACCGCTGCGTCTTTGTTTCTCACTTTAACAGTATCTACGTCACCGCTGCGTCTTTGTTTCTCACTTTAACAGTATCTACGTCACCGCTGCGTTTTTGTTTCTCACTTTAACAGTACGTCACCGCTGCGTCTTTGTTTCTCACTTTAACAGTATCTACGTCACCGCTGCGTCTTTGTTTCTCACTTTAACAGTAAAGTGTCGATAATATAATTAACTCTCCTTTATCTTTCACGTCTTTATTTGCCACGCGGCGACGTAATTCTTGCATTGCGACAACGTTCGTCATCCGACGCATTTGTCTTCGTCTTTTTGAGCTTAACTGTTCCGCCGAATTACAGTGCTAATTACACTGCTAATTACAGTGCTAATTACACTGCTAATTACAGTACTAATTACAGTGCTAATTACAGTGTTAATTACAGTGTTAATTACAGTGCTAATTAGTGCTAATTACAGTGCTAATTACAGTGCTAATTACAGTACTAATTACAGTGCTAATTACAGTACTAATTACAGTGCTAATTACAGTGCTAATTACAGTGCTAATTACAGTGCTAATTACAGTGCTAATTACAGTGCTAATTACAGTACTAATTACAGTGCTAATTACAGTGCTAATTACAGTGCTAATTACAGTACTAATTACAGTACTAGTTACAGTGCTAATTACATTGCTAGTTACAGTGCTAATTACAGTGCTAATTACAGTACTAGTTACAGTGCTAATTACATTGCTAGTTACAGTGCTAATTACAGTGCTAATTACAGTGCTAATTAGTGCTAATTACAGTACCAATTAGTGCTAATTACAGTGCTAATTAGTGCTAATTACAGTACTAATTACAGTGCTAAGTACATTGCTAATTACAGTACTAATTACAGTGCTAATTACAGTGCTAATTAGTGCTAATTACAGTACTAATTACAGTGCTAAGTACATTGCTAATTATAGTACTAATTACAGTACTATGTACTGTGCTAATTACAGTACTATGTACTGTGCTAATTACAGTACTGTGTACTGTGCTAATTACAGTACTAATTACAGTACTAGGTACAGTGAAGTCTGGAAAGTAATAAGGTTTATTTCTGTACATTAAGTACATTTCTGTACATTAAGTACATTTCTGTACATTAAATATACCAGGATGACCTGACACATTTATTATGGTCCTTGTATTTGGTTACTGTTAACTACAGTAAACTACGCTTAATAAAGGAGTATAACAGGTTCGTGGACAATTAACAGTAATCACTAAGTTAAATAACAACAGTTAATAACAGTTAAATAACTTTTGATGAAGAACAGTCAAAAAATTAACAGTGAATAATATGTTAAATGACAGTTAATGACTGCCTAGTTATTTTGTTAGTTATATATCCTTACTGCAGCCAGCAGCAACAGCCTGGTTGATCAGGCTCTGATCCACCAGGAGGCCTGGTCACGGACCGGGCCGCGGGGGCGTTGACCCCCGGAACTCTCTCCAGGTAAACACACTTAGGTATATACAGTGTACACACTTAGGTATATACAGTGTACACACTTAGGTATATACAGTGTACACACTTAGGTATATACAGTGTACACACTTAGGTATATACAGTGTACACACTTAGGTATATACAGTGTACACACTTAGGTATATACAGTGTACACACTTAGGTATATACAGTGTACACACTTAGGTATATACAGTGTACACACTTAGGTATATATAGTGTACACACTTAGGTATATACAGTGTACACACTTAGGTATATACAGTGTACACACTTAGGTATATACAGTGTACACACTTAGGTATATACAGTGTACACACTTAAGCACACACACAATATATATATATATATATATATATATATATATATATATATATATATATATATATATATATATATATATATATATATATATAATATATATATTATATATACATACATACATACATACACATTGCAGACAGGCATATACTTCACTACAATAAACTGCCACTTTACCCTTCAACATTGCAATAATTAGATCAGGTTATTAAAAAAATATCGTAGATCATTATTATGTAACGTCGTTATTGTTTATGGTCATCGTAAGTGAGGTTACGTTAAGAACTTTCTTAATAAAGTTCGAAAAACTTGGAGGTCAATTAAGGTAAGATTAACATTATTTAATCCAGTTAGTGCTCATGGTTCGGTTGGTAGCGTCCTCGGCTCTTACATTGAGGGACCAGGATAGATCCCCGGCACAGGTGAAACGTTAGGCATGTTTCCTAACACCTGCTGTCACTGTTCACCTACTAGCATGGAGGTACCTGGGTGTTAGTTGACTGGTGTGGGTCGCATCCTGGGGGCAAAATTAAAGGACCACAGTGGAAATTAGACAGTTCCTGGGTTATCCTGGCTTACTAACCCTCCCCGGGTTAAAAATCCCAACAAAATCTAAAGTTGGAACACACAACTTCAGTTACCCTTGACGCTGGGGAGAGAGACTTTATTTTAGACATTGTTACTCCCTTAATCCTCTTGCTCTACTACCCACAGGATGGATAGGAGGTACACAATAAACTAGCCACTACCATCCATAAGATGGATAGGAGGTACACAACATACCAGCCACTACCATCCACAGGATAGATAGGAGGTGCACAATAAACTAGCCACTACCATCCACAGGATGGATAGGAGGTACACAATAAACTAGCCACTACCATCCATAAGATGGATAGGAGGTACACAACATACCAGCCACTACCATCCACAGGATAGATAGGAGGTGCACAATAAACTAGCCACTACCATCCACAGGATGGATATGAGGTGCACAATAAACTAGCCACTACCATCCACAGGATGGATATGAGGTACACAATAAACTAGCCACTACCATCCACAGGATGGATAGGAGGTACACAATAAACTAGCCACTACCATCCACAGGATGGATAGGAGGTACACAACATACCAGCCACTACCATCCACAGGATAGATAGGAGGTGCACAATAAACTAGCCACTACCATCCACAGGATGGATATGAGGTGCACAATAAACTAGCCACTACCATCCACAGGATGGATATGAGGTACACAATAAACTAGCCACTACCATCCACAGGATGGATAGGAGGTACACAACATACCAGCCACTACCATCCACAGGATGGATAGGAGGTACACAATAAACTAGCCACTACCATCCACAGGATGGATAGGAGGTACACAATATACCAGCCACTACCATCCACAGGATGTGAATTGTATGCCATTCTCGTAGCACTTATGCATATTGCATCTATGCCTGTGTCACCATTTGTGGTCGCTTCAGACTCCCTTAGTGTTTTACAGGTTATACAGAAATTTGATACACTTCATTCCCTGGTTCTTCGTATCCAACTTTGGTTACGCCGTGTGTCTAGCAAGCACAAAGAGTTTTTTTGTTGGGTCTCTGTTCATGTTGACGTACAGGGCAGTGAACAGGCAGACACTGCTTCACTGTCAGCAGTACATGACCTCCCAGTTTCATATAGAGGTGTTCCATTCACGGACTGTTTTGCTGTAATTGCTGCCCACCTTCACACCTGTTGGCAACAACATTGGTCGGATCTGCTCCATAATAAACTACATTCTATTAAACCGAGTATAGGTTTCTGGCCGTCTTCTTATCAGTGTCGAGATTGGGAATCTCTCTCCCGTCTTCGCATCGGCCACACTCGTCGTACTCACGGGTATCTCATGGAGAGGCACCCTGTTCCTCTCTGTGAGAATTGTCCGGTTCCAGTTTTGTTTCTGTTAGCCACGTTCTGTTGGACTGCCCACTCTATCAATAAGCACGCAGAATTTGCCTCCAACGTTGTCTCTGCTCTGCTGCCATTACTTTACCTTCCCTTCTTGCTGACGGACTCTCCTTTAACCCAGACTCTTTCATTGACTGACACCAACTGATTTACTGCACAAACTCTGATGATGGCTCTAGTACACCTCACAGCCTTTTCTACCCGTCTTTTGCTACCCTCTACCACTGCACTATCCACTGCCCAGCTGTCCTCCATGACCTAAGAATCATCTCTCTCCCTCTTGCTACCCAATACCCCGGCATCCTTCCCTGCCCAGCGGTGCTGCATGACCCTTGTAGGTTAGTATTTCTTTTTTTTATAATATCCACAGGATGGATATGAGGTACACAATAAACTAGCCACTACCATCCACAGGATGGATAGGAGGTACACAATAAACTAGCCACTACCATCCACAGGATGGATAGGAGGTACACAATAAACTAGCCACTACCATCCACAGGATGGATGGAGGTACACAATAAACTAGCCACTACCATCCACAGGATGGATAGGAGGTACACAATAAACTAGCCGCTACCATCCACAGGATGGATAGGAGGTACACAATAAACTAGTTGCTTGGGCTTCAAAATCTAACTCTAATATTGACTTGATCTGGAATGCCGACCATTTCTCTGGCGCTGTTTAACCCCTACGATTGTAACAATTGACATGTGTGAGGTCATGTTAGCTGGGGTTCCCTGAGATGATTGTTAGGTAGCTGCATTGAACATGAAGGTTGACCTCAGACACAACCTGCTGCCATAACACCTCGTCCTTGACTCGTGTCACCTTCAGTATTGTGTTCTTCCTCTCTCTCTCTCTCTCTCTCTCTCTCTCTCTCTCTCTCTCTCTCTGTGTACATATTTGTTTTCTTTTGTACTCGCAGAGTTGTTTCAGGGGTTGAGGCTCAGTTCCTGGTCCTCTCATAAACCACGTTGATCGGCATCCCTAATTTCTGGCCTCTTCAGTCTTCTCATTTCTGGTCTTAAAACTGTGTATTGCGTGTGCCAGCATCACTGCTCATCCAAGTCATTCCACGTTTTAACCATCATAAGACTAAAATACTTCTTACTTCCTTAGAGCCCGTGTCTCCTTGATCCTGACCCTCTTAATTAACTCTGTCCCTGTCTGCCCTTATTCCGTATTTAGATTTGTGTCCCTGTCTGCCCTTATTCCGTATTTAGATTTGTGTCCCTGTCTGCCCTTATTCCGTATTGAGATTTGTGTCCCTGTCTGCCCTTATTCCGTATTTAGATTTGTGTCCCTGTCTGCCCTTATTCCGTATTGAGATTTGTGTCCCTGTCTGCCCTTATCATTTATTTAGATGTTATACCATGTTCATACCACTCCTTGTCCTCCTATCGGCCAGTGTCGTCTTGTTCAACCTCTCATAGTTATTCTTCTCAGTTCCGGTACCAACCTGTTAGGAGCCTTTTGGGTCTTCTAGTTTGTGTACGTGCTTGACCAGTCGTGGGTTCCATGCTGGAACACACGTACTCATTGATTTTTCATAAGTGTCGTATAAAAGAATCTAAAGGATTATATGTTTTCAGTTCCTGAATGCTGTTCTTAAGTTTGTTAATATTGCATTTGTCCCCGACGTTATACGATTTATCATTCTGGCGATGTTCTTGGTGTTATATTCATCTTAGGTTCTTGTTCTCTGATATTTACAGCTTCTCTCCGCCTATGCTATACTGTTTTCGTTCTGTCCTCACCCATTCTACTTCGTATGATGTCGCATTTGTTGTGGTCGAACTAGAGAAGCCACTTGTCTGATCATATCCATAGTCTGTTAGATTTAAGTTTATCACTGACCTCTCCTGTTGTTATTCTTCTCATTAGATTTACATCAGCAAACAGTGACACACACGACTCAGTCCTTTCTTTCAGGTCAGTCATATGTTAGGAACGGTAGTAGTCGTAATACTGATCCTTGTGGCATTCCACTCCGCTCGTTACTCCGGCCCAGTCTAATGTTTTATCACTGTTACTCCGTATTTATTCAGGTACTCCCTGACACTTTTGAGTACTCTGCCTTCACTCTGTCTGTTACTCTAACTTCTGGACTAGTCTCCGGTGTGGTACTGTATCAAATACTTTCTGCAGTCCAAGACAATACAGTTTATCCAACCCTGTCTTCTTATTTTTATCTCTGTGCCTCTGGATTAAACTCAGATTTGTAAGAGAACATTTTCCATTCCTAAATCCTTGATAGCATTTTGTTAAGAGATACTGGTTTGTAAGTTAATAAATAGGGATCACATTTGCCTCCATTTTTTTTTTCAGTTCTGATCGGAGAAATTGGTTGAAGACCTTTGTTATTAGGTTACGTTGTGGGTCGGCTTTTGTTACATCAAGGTTCTAGTCTCTCGTCACTTCTTTTGTTGGTACTCCACATCACTCGTTATGTTCTCGCTACAGTGTATTCCAGTAACTCTCCAGGTATCTTTGTAGACGTTTCTCACTACAGTGTATTCCAGTAACTCTCCAGGTATCTTTGTAGACGTTTCTCACTACAGTGTATTCCAGTAACTCTCCAGGTATCTTTGTAGACGTTTCTCACTAGTGTATTCCAGTAACTCTCCAGGTATCTTTGTAGACGTTTCTCACTACAGTGTATTCCAGTAACTCTCCAGGTATCTTTGTAGACGTTTCTCCAGCCTGTACCTTTATAACGGTGCCCCGTAGCTGGATCGCTAGCGCACTCAGTTCACAAACTGAGGTGAGGGGGTCGATACCCTGATGCTGCTGGAAAACATTAGGACGTGTCTCTACAAGACGCCTGATGACCCTGTTCATCCATCAGTGTAAAATAGGTACCTGGGTGTTAGTGCTGCTGCTGCTGCTGCTGCTGCTGCTGCTGCTGCTGCTGCTGCTGCTGCTGCTGCTGCTGCTGCTGCTGCTGCTGCTGCTGCTGCTGCTGCTGCTGCTGCTCCTCCTCCTCCTCCTCCTCCTCCTCCTCCTCCTCCTCCTCCTCCTCCTCCTCCTCCTCCTCCTCCTCCTCCTCCTCCTCCTCCTCCTCCTCCTCCTCCTCCTCCTCCTGCTCCTGCTCCTGCTCCTGCTCCTGCTCCTGCTGCTCTAATGGTGTTGTGGTTGTAAACTGGAAAACGCAGGAAATGTTTGCAGGTTTTTTCCTGTGGCTGTGAAGTAACTGGTTCACTTTTGGCCTTTGTTGCTATATCATTTTCAAACTAACCACGGAACGTGTGGGGTTTGAAACTAAAGCAAGTGAGTCGTAAAACTCCAGGCCAGTGCGTAAAGCGCTTGGCAAGCTGGCTTACTCACTGGCCTGAAGTTTTACGACTTAACAAGGTTTCAAACCCCACCCGTTCCGTGTTTTCTTTACTATCGTGTTACGGTTTCGTGAGACATTTTCAGACTGTCTTTCATGTTCCCGTCTTATTCATCATGTTGATTTCTACCTCATCTGTTTCTCCCTGTTTTCTTTACACTACCCGGGCCTCCTTTAACCACTAGAAATAAACTAGGGATTTATTTTTCGACAAACCAGCTGTATCCCACCGAGGCAGGGTGACCTAAAAAGAAAAACGAAAGTTTTTCTTTTTAACTTTTGTAATGTATACAGGAGAAGGGGGTTATTAACGTCTTGCTCCCGGCATTTTAGTCGCCTCTTACGACACGCATGACTTACGGAGGAGGAATTCTGTTCCACTTTCCCTGGGAAGGTGAAAAAATCTCTCATAATCTGTTTACAAAATGCGTTAATCCGTGCTAATCAAAGCATCTTATTTCAGTAAAAAATACGTGAACAGTTGGAGAGCATGAGAGGTTCACCAGTGTTCACTCAACCAGCTGGGAAGTGAACATGAGGGGTTCAGTGTTCTCTCAACCAGCTGGGATGTGAACATGAGGGGTTCAGTGTTCACTCAACCAGCTGGGATGTGAACATGAGGGGTTCAGTGTTCACTCAACCAGCTGGGATGTGAACATGAGGGGTTCAGTGTTCTCTCAACCAGCTGGGATGTGAACATGAGGGGTTCAGTGTTCACTCAACCAGCTGGGATGTGAACATGAGGGGTTCAGTGTTCTCTCAACCAGCTGGGATGTGAACATGAGGGGTTCAGTGTTCTCTCAACCAGCTGGGATGTGAACAAGAGAGGTTCACCAGTGTTCACTCAGCTAGCTGGGATGTGAGAAATATAACTTTAATTGAAAATGGAACTAGGTAAGGTTCAACAAGGGAACTAGGCAAGGTTCAACAAGGGAACTAGGCAGGGTTCAACAAGGAAACTAGGCAAGGTTCAACAAGGGAACTAGGCAGGGTTCAACAAGGAAACTAGGCAAGGTTCAACAAGGGAACTAGGCAGGGTTCAACAAGGGAACTAGGCAGGGTTCAACAAGGAAACCAGGCAAGGTTCAACAAGGGAACTAGGCAGGGTTCAACAAGGGAACTAGGCAGGGTTCAACAAGGGAACTAGGCAGGGTTCAACAAGGGAACTAGGCAGGGTTCAACAAGGGAACTAGGCAAGGTTCAACAAGGGAACTAGGCAGGGTTCAACAAGGAAACCAGGCAAGGTTCAACAAGGGAACTAGGCAGGGTTCAACAAGGGAACTAGGCAAGGTTCAACAAGGGAACTAGGCAGGGTTCAACAAGGGAACTAGGCAGGGTTCAACAAGGGAACTAGGCAGGGTTCAACAAGGGAACTAGGCAGGGTTCAACAAGGGAACTAGGCAGGGTTCAACAAGGGAACTAGGCAGGGTTCAACAAGGAAACCAGGCAAGGTTCAACAAGGGAACTAGGCAGGGTTCAACAAGGGAACTAGGCAGGGTTCAACAAGGGAACTAGGCAGGGTTCAACAAGGGAACTAGGCAGGGTTCAAGGAAACCAGGCAAGGTTCAACAAGGGAACTAGGCAGGGTTCAACAAGGGAACTAGGCAGGGTTCAAGGAAACCAGGCAAGGTTCAACAAGGGAACTAGATAAGGTTCTAGAAAACTAGGCAAGGTTCTAGAGGCAACATACGACAGTCGAATTATGATAAGTGAGTGCGTGCTGCAGATAACACTAGTCTCCCTGGTTACCTGGTTACTAGCAATGTCTAGCAGCAGAAGCTCAATAGAAACCGGTTACAGGTACCTAAATTATCTCTTGTTGCAACATTGCAAATAACACGTTTGGCAATGTTGCAAAAATAGGAAAACATTGTCATTTTCGACACAAAGAAACCCGGATGTTGAAGGGAGAGTGAGGATGTTGAAGGGAGAGTGAGGATGTTGAAGGGAGAGTGAGGATGTTGAAGGGGGAGTGAGGGTGTTGAAGGGAGAGTGAGGATGTTGAAGGGAGAGTGAGGATGTTGAAGGGGGAGTGAGGATGTTGAAGGGAGAGTGAGGATGTTGAAGGGAGAGTGAGGATGTTGAAGGGGAGTGAGGATGTTGAAGGGAGAGTGAGGATGTTGAAGGGAGAGTGAGGATGTTGAAGGGAGAGTGAGGATGTTGAAGGGAGAGTGAGGATGTTGAAGGGAGAGTGAGGATGTTGAAGGGAGAGTGAGGATGTTGAAGGGAGAGTGAGGATGTTGAAGGGAGAGTGAGGATGTTGAAGGGAGAGTGAGGATGTTGAAGGGAGAGTGAGTATGTTAATTTAACGCTAAAAGGTCATCAGTCATCAATGGTTGATGCATCATACGAAACTGATGAATTGCTTCATGGGTTTAGGTTGTGTAGGCACAAATTTTGTAGAACTCTGTTCAGCAGCTGGAAAATGAATCTTCGGATGTGCTTCAAACTTTTCGTGTTGTTTCCCTCTAAGGAAACATTCTCTTGATGTTATGTTGTGTAGTTATCACGTGTCAGTGTTGTTAATCAAATTGATTTATGTGAAATAATTCTTGTCAGAAATATCAGTGTTTATCTCTGTTTATCCTGGATTAAATCAACTTAATATTTTGTGTATGTAACGTGTGTGTGTGTATAACATGTGTGGTTCGTGTGTGTGTGTATAACATGTGTGGTTCGTGTGTGTGTGTATAACATGTGTGTGGTTCGTTTGTGTGTATAACATGTGTGTGGTTCGTTTGTGTGTATAACATGTGTGTGGTTCGTTTGTGTGTATAGCATGTGTGTGGTTCGTTTGTGTGTATAGCATGTGTGTGGTTCGTTTGTGTGTATAGCATGTGTGTGGTTCGTTTGTGTGTATAACGTGTGTGGTTCGTTTGTGTGTATAACGTGTGTGGTTCGTTTGTGTGTATAGCATGTGTGTGGTTCGTTTGTGTGTATAACGTGTGTGGTTCGTTTGTGTGTATAACGTGTGTGGTTCGTTTGTGTGTATAGCATGTGTGTGGTTCGTTTGTGTGTATAACGTGTGTGGTTCTTCTGTGTATATATAACATACGTGTGGAACTGGAATAGGATGTAGGTTACTGAGAGCAGTGAAGAACTTTTACGAGGATATTTGGGAGTGGACGTGTCAGTGGATGGATCTATGAAAAATGAGGTAAATCATAGAATTGATGAGGGGAGAAAGGTGAGTGGTGCACTGAGGAGTCTGTGGAGACAAAGAACTTTGTCCATGGAAGCAAAGAGGGGAATGTATGAGAGCATAGTTATACCAACACTCTTATATGTGTGTGTGAAGCATGGGTGGTGAATGTTGCTACAAGGAGAAGGATGGAGGCAGTGGAGATGTCATGTCTGAGGGCGATGTGTGGTGTGAATATAATGCAGAGAATCTGTAGTTTGGGAATTAGGAGAAGGTGCGGGATTACCGAAACTGTTGTCCAGAGGGCTGAGGAGAGGTTGTTGAGGTGGTTTGGTCATGTAGAGAGGACGGAACGAAACAGAGGGACTTTGAGAGTGTACATATCTGTAGTGGAGGGAAGGCGGGGTAGGGGTCAGCCCATGAAAGGTTGGAGGGAGGGGGTAAAGGAGGTTGCGAGGGGCTTGGACTTCCAGCAGGCATGAATGGGTGTGCTAGATAGGAGTGAATGGAGACATGCTTTCTAGGACTTGATATGCTGTTGGAGTGTGAGCAAAGTAACATTTATGAAGGGATTCAGGGAAACCGGCAGGCCGGACTTGAGTCCTGGAGATGGGAAGTACAGTGCCTGCACTCTGAAGGAGGGGTGTTAATGTTGCAGTTTAAAAACTGTAGTGTAAAGCACCCTTCTGGCAAGACAGTGATGGAGTGAATGATGATGAAAGTGGGTTTTTTTCGGGCCACCCTGCCTTGGTGGGAGACAGCCGATGTGTTAATAATAGAATATAACAATGTGGTTCGTTTGTGTGTGTACAACGTTCATGTGGTTCTTTTGTGTGCATGTGTAACGTGTATGGTTTTGTGTGTATAACGCACGTGTGTGTGTGTGTGTGTGTACTCGCCTATTTGTACTCGCCTATTTGTGGTTGCAGGGGTCGATTCACAGCTCCTGGCCCCGCCTCTTCGCTGTGTGTGTGTGTGTGTGTGTGTGTGTGTGTGTGTGTGTGTGTGTGTGTGTGTATGTGTGTGGTTGTTTTCTGTGTAACATACGAGTGGTTTAGTGTGTGTGTATAACGTGTGCACTCTCAAGACCAGTGTTAACACATGTATAACATACATAACATTTACTGTATCTACTTAATAAAAGCTGGTCACTCGTACACAAAAGATTACATTTATTTTTGCCTGTATAAATCCCAGTTTGTTTTTCTCCTGAAGATATTGGAGGAACTGAAACACTTTTTGTGCAGTAATTTCTGAGTGTCGCATCTGATTAGCGTCAAGCTTAAACTGTGGTAACTTGATACTGCAACTTCTGAGCGGCTGCAAGATTTACGTGCTTGGGTATTTGAGGATATTGATTTCTTTAAAAGGTTTGAGTTAGATTCGGGTTGTGTGTCGCCTAATTTGTTACTTTTATTGAAATTTCAGTATTAGTTTCCATGTGATGACTTGTGATTGCCTCTTCTGATTCCCTTCAGTTTTTCAACACTAATATTTAACTGCATTGACTTATGCCGCACTCTGCACTATTCCATTCGCATATATTGAGGCACAGGGGGATGGGGATACCTTTTTCGGAGCGCACAGCGACCGACACCTGTATTTTTAATTATTTTTTTGGGGTCACCCAGTCTGAGTGGGAGACAGCCAGTGTGGGAAAAAAATGCTAATGGAAGCCTCGAGGTATACAAAGCTATGTACAGCTGCGTCACAGCTAAGATAATATTGTGTGTGATAGCAGGATACGACACTCACTAAAATGTGCTGGTAACGTGATGACCAGCGTGTTGTAGCTACATCCGTATTGTGTCTGTACTCTCCTGTTTGTGGTTGTTGGGGTCGATTCGCAGCTCCTAGCAACGAGTCACAGCTTGTGTGTGTGTGTGTTGTGTGTGTGTGTGTGTGTGTGTGTGGGTGGGATGTATACTCCTACTTACGGTTACAAAGGTCGAGTCTCAGCTCCTCACCATATTTCTTAATTACCTGTTAATGGGTTCACTTTACTCGTGGGTCCTATCATACCTCTTCCTAAAGCTGTGTGTGTAGCCAGCCTCCACCACTTCTTTATCCGGGTCATTCCACTTGCTGGCCGCCCTCAGGCTGAAATATTCCACGACATTCCTGTCATTCACGTATCTTTTTACTTGAGACTTTGCCCCTCTGTAGCCATTTCTTAATTTTATGTTCCTTTTCGGTGTATCGAGTCCTCAGAGTATGCCATACGTAGTTATCATATCTCCCTTGCCCTTCTTGCCTCTGTTATTGATGATTAAGACACATGTACAACAATTGGGTATCTTTATTGACGAAACGTTTCGCCTACACAGCAGACTTCTTCAGTCAAATACACAGGCAACAGGTGTAGTAGTTAAAGATGACATAATCAGTCCATCGGTCTTGGAGAAGTAGTGTTTGAGGTGGTCAGTCCCTCAGCTAAGACTCGGTTCTCAAGTTCCAACTTCATATCGTTGCAGACTCTTCTCCAGGTTGAGGGACTGACCACCTCAAACACTTTTTCTTTATTTCATTACAACTGCTACCTCTGTATCTGACTGAAGAAGCCTGCTGTGTAGGCGATACGTTTCAATAAAGATAGCCAACTGTTGCACGTCTGTCTTAATCTGCAACTTGTCGGTATTTAGACAATTATTAACACAGCCTCTAATGTCACCAGGTTCAGCCCCTTAGTCTACCCTCGTAGTTCGTCCCCTTAACTAAGGGGCTGCTTTCCTGGCCAGTTTCTGTAGTTGCTTGACATCCTTATGACATCTGGACTTCAGGCTGGTGATGTGTTTAGAGCTGGTATGATTCCTGAAAGCTAATCTAGAACTCGCCTGAAAGCTAATCTAGAACTCGCCTGAAAGCTAATCTAGAAATCGCCTGAAAGCTAATCTAGAACTCGCCTGAAAGCTAATCTAGAACTCGCCTGAAAGCTAATCTAGAAATCGCCTGAAAGCTAATCTTGAACTCGCCTGAAAGCTAATTTTGAACTCGTCTGAAAGCTAATTTTGAACTCTTCTGAAAGCTAATCTATAAATCGCCTGAAAGCTAATCTAGAACTCGTCTGAAACTTGTTCACTACAGAGGTTATTTCAGTTGTTTCTCTGACACAGATCAACTTCACTCCTAAAGTTTATTATTATCGTCTTAGATCATAAACACTTGTGTCAGAAAGTGTTTATACGTTTAAGAACTACTCATTCGATAGTCTTGAAATTTTCAGTTCTCTGTCACTGCAACTATGGGAAGGTTGGTGCAACTATTGGCAAACTGTTGCAGGTTTTGGTTTCTGTGCCAGAGCTTGAGAAAGCGTCTCCTGATCGGCTTCAAACTTGTTATTCAAAAAAGTCTTCACGATCGTCAATGTGAACTCTGGCGCTTGTTATGGATAATTACACCTCGGGGTGTTGATGGTGGCTGGGGACTCCCAGCTGGTTCAGCTGGCTTGATGGTGGCTGGGGACTCTCAGCTGGCTTGATGGTGGCTGGGGACTCTCAGCTGGCTTGGTGGTTGGGGACTCCCAGCTGGTTCAGCTGGCTTGATGGTGGCTGGGGACTCTCAGCTGGCTTGATGGTGGCTGGGGACTCTCAGCTGGCTTGATGGTGGCTGGGGACTCTCAGCTGGCTTGATGGTGGCTGGGGACTCTCAGCTGGCTTGATGGTGGCTGGGGACTCTCAGCTGGCTTGATGGTGGCTGGGGACTCTCAGCTGGCTTGATGGTGGCTGGGGACTCTCAGCTGGCTTGATGGTGGCTGGGGACTCTCAGCTGGCTTGATGGTGGCTGGGGACTCCCAGCTGGGAAGTCCCCAGCTGAAGTCACACTTCTCTCAGTACGATTTTGCACAACTGTCGCCTCTGTATCTGACTGAAGAAAGCTTCTGTGTAGGCGATATGTCTCATCACTGAAGATACCCAACTGTTGTACATGTGTCTTGACTCACGGCATCGCAATGACACGATTGCAAACAAACCATACCACGGGTGGGGATAGAACCCGCGGTCAGAGTGGTGGCCTATGCTAACCTTCCTATGGTGTATAAATATATACCTATTTGGATGAATCATGTTGTATCCAGCTGGCCAAGTGGCTAGCGCGTCGGTCTAGAGTTTTTGACTCTGTCCGCGGGTTCTATCCCCACCCGTGGTATAGTTTGGTACATGTATCTTTATCTTCAAATAATTTCCTTGTTTGAAAGCTCGGAAATGCTGTTCGTTTACTGACGATAAATAGTATACTATCCTGTCAAAGTATCGTATTAGTTAAAATAAGATACCAGACACAATTTAGGATATTTGCTTATAACAAATACAACAATTGTACTCCTGTTAACACAATAGGTCTAGTTCCTGGGCCTATTGTGTATCCATATGTTCTTGTGCTACCATCCACAGGATGGTCATGGAGGCCACTGGATGGTCATGGAGGCCACTGGATGGTCATGGAGGCCACTGGATGGTCATGGAGGCCACTGGATGGTCATGGAGGCCACAGGATGGTCATGGAGGCCACAGGATGGTCATGGAGGCCACAGGATGGTCATGGAGGCCACAGGATGGTCATGGAGGCCACAGGATGGTCATGGAGGCCACAGGATGGTCATGGAGGCCACAGGATGGTCATAGTGGCCACAGTAAACTAACAACTTGTGCGGTAAAATCTACATATAAATAAAATATAACTAACGGCTTGTGTGTAATGTTTAATGATTAAATTAACGACAAAAATAAGACTTCTAACTACGGTTACATAGAAGTTGTCTTGACACTGCTGTACACGTGTCAAGACACGTGTACAGCAGTTCTGTGTTGTTAATTCTTAATTCACTTCTCCAGTCAAATACAGACAGCAGAAACAGTTGGTTTAGAAAGACACGTAAGCAAACACTATAACATATTTATTAGAAAACGTTTCGGTCCTGGGACCTTGATCACTTTTAACATACAGAGGTAGAAAGACATTATATATATAGGCGGAGAGTGAGATGTGACGCACGTGACCTGAGGAATGTCATAAGAACATAAGAATGGAGGAACACTGTAGAAGGCCTACTGGCCCATGCGAGGCAGGTCCCCATCAAAAACAACCTCCGCCCATGATGAGGACGGGCAGACGATGAAATCACGTGACTCCTGTGTTGTGATCAAGGTCCCAGGACCGAAACGTTTTCTAATAAATATGTTAGTGTTTGCTTACGTGTCTTTCTAAACCAACTTGTCGGTATTTATTACCAAGGTTTATACCAGCAGAAACAGTACATCTCTACTACTCCTCTCAAGGTTCCGTGATGCTGGTGAGGGGCTCTTGATCTAGGGAATTGGATCTCTGTTCCTGTTCCCTGAATTAAGCCTGAATACCTTCCACATTCCCCCCCCCCACAGGCGCTGTATCATCCTACGGGTTTAGCGCTTCCCCTTGATTATAATAATCTACTGCCTACTTTATATGTGACTGAACAAGCCTACTATGTAGGCGATACATTTCGGAATAAAGATTTCTAACTGTTGAAAACTGTGTCTGAATTATCAACTTGTCGGTACTGTATACCATTATAATGTGCTGACCTTACCACCATGACTGTTGTGTGGCCCCTGGGGTAGCCTCAGTGACTGTCGTGTGGCCCCTGGGGTAGCCTCAGTGACTGTCGTGTGGCCCCTGGGGTAGCCTCAGTGACTGTCGTGTGGCCCCTGGGGTAGCCTCAGTGACTGTCGTGTGGCCCCTGGGGTAGCCTCAGTGACTGTCGTGTGGCCCCTGGGGTAGCCTCAGTGACTGTCGTGTGGCCCCTGGGGTAGCCTCAGTGACTGTCGTGTGGCCCCTGGGGTAGCCTCAGTGACTGTCGTGTGGCCCCTGGGGTAGCCTCAGTGACTGTCGTGTTGTCATGTGGGTTCGATAACGTGGATGGGGTAAAAATACTCGCGTAGGCTGGTTAGTACGTATAATTATATCAGAAAGTATGGGAAACACTATCAGCCGACCTGTCTCTCTCTGCTCTCTATCTCAGACTTGTGCTGCAATTTTTCCAAGTGTTGTTGGTATTCTTTACTGTTTCTTGGCCACCGAGTCACAAGTTTTTTATTACATCTGAAGGTATTGCTTTTTAATTCTCTGAATGTTAGCGATTTGTTAAAGTTATTTAAAGTATTTTTAAGGTCTTCAGCTGCACGAATAGACAGTAAGTATGTAGGTTATCCATTAACTCTCTTCTGTTTTCCAGATCAGAGGTTGAGGAGAGAGAGATGTTATCTAATCCCTCAGTTGGCATTAGACTAAGACCAGCAAACTTCATTAACTCTTTCAGTCTTCTCTTCAGTTCTTTAATAGTACACTCAAGCTCATTCACATTAAATTTACCTTGTTGTGATAATGTAACTTGATTCACAATGACTAAGATCGCTGCTGTGAGCTGGGTGATTGTGTCTGATGCAGATTCTACACGATTTACCCAGGACACAATTTTGCTCATCTTCTCGTCGTCCGGCAGGTTTTCGTCATACTCCAAGGTAGCATTGAGTTGTGAAAACTTCTTCAGAAAGGCAGCAATGGCAAATGTGGCCGAGTGAGCAGCTGCTGAAAGATTCTGTGAGCCTTGAGAACTGTCTTGTTCTTCCTGGTTGGCAGCCAGGAGCACCGTGGAATTACTGACTGTTTTACCAGAATTTATAACCAACAAATCCAGTCCACTTTTTAACCCATCTGTGAATTTCTTGGACAACAACCCTCCTGGTTTGAATTTAGTGTTCGTTGGTACACGAGTGGTAGCGAAGAGTGCCAACTTTGCAATATCATCCACAAGTGTCTGTGCAAGTGATATCAAGGTGCCACTTTCTTCTTCCATCAGACTGTCTACTTCATTCTTTGCACCCTGGAAGAGTCTGCAAGTAACATTGGTGATCTTGGTTGAAGCCCGTCGCAGCTTCTCTTGCAACTGCCCACCTTCCACACACTTTGTTAAATTATCAGTATTAACTACAGCTAACAAACTGTTAATTGTTGCTTGGCTTGAATGATACAAGCGAATGAACTGCTTGCTAAGATTGTCATCTGATAGTGTATGGCCTGGCTCTGTTATGTGATCTCTGATGTGCTGTGTAGCCTCATGCAAGTCAGCAATAGCATTTAAAGCAGTAGTAAGTGGGAGCATGAAGTATAAGACTGGAGCAAATTTGTAAGGGCCCAGTGGATTGTTGCCGCTACTGTTACAGAACCATGACACAAACTGCTTTCACTGTTACTTGTGCAATGTTCTCCTACATACAACATGCTACTCTTCCTCCTGGTAGAGTTTGAATGAGAGAGGAATGATGAAGTTGAACTCAATGAACAATTCAGGGAGGAATTCAGTGTATGGAGAGACGGGCAATCTAGTAACTTGTTGATAAACCCAGGAACACAGTTCACATCCTCAGTGCGCTCCCAGTGTAGGCTGGCCTCAAATACTTCATCACATTCTTCATTCTGGACAATACAGTGGACCCCCGCAAAACGTTGGCATCGCATAGTGTTAAATCCGCATAGCGATACATTTTATCGCTAAAATTTTGCATCGCATAGTGCTAAAAAATTTGCTCAATGCGATTCGTCCGAGACGCGTCCATGCAGCCTGAGCCAGCTTCACTTGTTCTGCCAGTGGCATTGTTTACAAGCCAGCCTCCGCGGTAACATTCAAGCATACAATCGGAACATTTCGTATTATTACAGCCTTTTTATAGTGATTTCACCTGAAAAATAAGTGACCATGGGCCCCAAGAAAGCTTCTAGTGCCAACCCTACAGGAATAAGGGTGAGAATTACTATGGAGATGAAGAAAGAGATCATTGCTAAGTATGAAAGTGGAGTGCGTGTCTCCGAGCTGGCCAGGTTGTATAGTAAACCCCAATCAACCATCGCTTCTATTGTGTCCAAGAGAACGGCAATCAAGGAAGCTGTTCTTGCCAAAGGTTTAACTGTGCTTTCAAAACAGAGATCGCAAGTGATAGAAGATGTTGAGAGACTGTTTTTGGTGTGGATAAACGAAAAACAGATAGCAGGCGATAGCATCTCTCAAGCGATCATAAGTGAAAAGGCTAGGAAGTTGCACGAGGATTTAATTAGAAAAATGCCTGCAATTAGTGGTGATGCGAGTGAATTTAAGGCCAGCAAAGGTTGGTTTGAGAGATTTAAGAGGCGTAGTGGCATACATAGTGTGATAAGGCATGGTGAGGCTGCCAGTTCGGACCAAAAAGCAGCTGAAAAATATGTGCATGAATTCAAGGAGTACATAGACAGTGAAGGACTGAAACCTGAACAAGTGATTAATTGTGACAAAACAGGGCTGTTTTGGAAGAAAATGCCAAGCAGGACCTACATTACTCTGGAGGAAAAGGCACTCCCAGGACATAAGCCTATGAAAGACAAGCTTACTCTTCTCATGTGTGCCAATGCTAGTGGTGATTGCAAAGTGGAGCCTTTATTAGTGTATCACTCTGAAACTCCCAGAGCGTTCAGGCAAAAGAATGTCCTCAAGGCTAATTTGTGTGTGCTGTGGAGGGCAAACAATAATGCATGGGTCACTAGGGACTTTTTCTATGACTGGTTACACCAAGCATTTGCCCCCACTGTGAAAAATTACCTAACTGAAAAGAAATTAGACCTTAAGTGCCTCCTGGTGTTATACAATGCCCCTGGTCATCCTACAGACTTGGCAGAGCGACTTTGTGGGGACATGAGCTTCATTAAGGTGAAGTTTTTGCCTCCTAATACCACTCCTCTCCTGCAGCCCATGGACCAGCAGGTTATTGCAAACTTCAAAAAACTGTACACAAAAGCTCTGTTTGAAAGGTGCTTTGTAGTGACCTCAGAAACTCAATTGACTCTTAAGAGAGTTTTGGAGAGAGCACTTTAATATCCTCAATTGTGTAAACCTTATAGGTAAAGCTTGGGAGGGAGTGACTAAGAGGACCTTGAACTCTGCTTGGAAGAAACTGTGGCCAGAATGTGTAGACCAAAGGGATTCTGAAGGATTTGAGGCTAACCCTGAGAATCCTATGCCAGTTGAGGAATCAATTGTGGCATTGGGGAAGTCCTTGGGGTTGGAGGTTAGTGGGGAGGATGTGGAAGAGTTGGTGGAGGAGGACAATGAAGAACTAACCACTGATGAGCTGCTAGATCAACTTCAACAGCAAGAGGCCACTCCTGAGGAAATTGCTTCGGAGGAGGGAAGAGAGAAATTGAAGAAGTTGCCTACTTAAAAAGATTAAGGAAATCTGTGCAAAGTGGCTTGAAGTACAAACCTTCATGGATGAAAATCACCCTCAGACAGCTATTGCAAGCCGTGCTGGTGACTATTACACTGACACTGTTGTGAAACACTTTAGGAAAGTCATAAAGGAACGAGAGGTACAGGCCACTAAGGACAGATATGTTGTGCGACAGAGGTCCAGTGACTCTGAAGCTGGTCCTAGTGGCATTAAAAGAAGAAGGGAAGCAACCCCAGAAAAGGACTTGATACCTCAAGTCCTAATGGAAGGGGATTCCCCTTCTAAACACTAAAACCATCCACTCCCCCCTCCTCCCATCCCATCAATCATCACCACATCTTCAATAAAGGTAAGTGTCATGTAACTGTGCATGTTTTCTTAAGTTTGTGTGTATTAAAATTAATATTTCATGTGGTAATTTTTTTTTTTTCATACTTTTGGGTGTCTTGCACAGATTAATTTGATTTCCATTATTTCTTATGGGGAAAATTAATTCGCATAACTATAATTTCGCATAACATTGAGCTCTCAGGAACGGATTAATAGCGTTATGCGGGGGTCCACTGTATCACGCAAAATCTGTAGCTTTTCCTGGAAGGCATCTAGGGTGAGTGTGGCTGTCATCAGGTGCTGCAGGTCCTTAATCAAAACTATTACCTCAAGGCCGGACTCTGTCAAAACTTCTTTTAGTGTGAATTCATATGGGTTCTTCAGCTTCTTGCAAATTTCATTGGCTTCTTTTATCTGAAATCTGAGCATGGGAGGATAGACTTGGGTAAAGTTCTTTCTTATTTCCTGAACAGACGCTTCATTGAACATTGCTTGCACCTCTTTTCAAAAACTGAGAGTTTGGAAATCTGATTTGATGGAAGAATAGGACATGTCGAGAGATTGAGAGGTTATTATTTTTTATGCTCTCTTAAGATCTGCATCCTCCAGTACTTGCTTTTCAGCCTCTAGTTTTGTTGTGTTCCTTCCAACTCGTCAACACCGTTGTTTGTGATAAGAGAACGATCTTCTTACATATCAGGTCATCAGTGATCCTCCTTAGGCGACATTTCTTGCTCCATTCTCAGCATTCACATGGCAGCATAGCAATAGCTTCCTTTTGCAACCTTCATTCTTGCTCCTTTAAAAGCTCTCTATTTGTAAGTAAAATGCCATCTTTGAAGTCTCCCAGTTAGAACTCTTCCTTTAACTTATTTTGCCGATTGGAAGTAGCTAAATGCCAGCAAGCATCCACTTGTTTGTGATGCACCTTGAGAGAGGATATTAATTTTACATTGACATTGTATCTGCCTCTCTCTGGAAGAGTTGCAGATCACCATTTTCATTCTTTTGGAACAATGAACAATATCTGTGTGGAGTCCACGGAGGGTTCAGATCACAGTTGGGGTGACCAAGAGAAGCGATTCCATTTTTAAGCTTATATGAGAGGGTCTCTGAAAGTTGTGGATCCTCACTTAGGTTGATCAGCACTGGATCTGTCTCCTCCTCAGTTGCAATTCCCAGTCGACGCAGACTTTCCAAAGCTTGTTGTTGCTGAGCCTCTGCTTCTTCAAGCCGCTGCTCCAGACTTCTATTATACTCAGTGAGAAGCTGCTGGCACTGCAACTGTTGGAATCGTAGCTGTTCCCTTAATGCTTCTATTTCTTCCTCTTTGTATTGGATTGCTATGTTATTTTCTATTTCCTTTTGGTTGATGGCATTCTCCCTTTCCAGGAGATCTTTTTCTTTATCAATTGCTCTTTATCTGCCAAAGTTTCCCCATAAAAGAGTTGTTACGATGTATCGTAATATTTCTTTGCTTTTATCATCCAGATAATACTACCTCGCTAGCTGCTTCGGTAATAGCTAAACCGAAGCGCTGGATCATCATAGTATTATCAGTTATCCTTCATCATTTGTGTATATATGTACGGTTAAGTATAACAAGCTCGACTTTGTCCAGGAGTTGGGTTGTTTATGACGTCATGATTTGGCGCCTACTGTTTACCTGCCATTCACGAGGCTTGTTCCCGGCAGTCTCTCTCGGGCAAGCTCTGAGAACAGTTCTACTAAGCTTTGGCTCTTCCTCGTCTACCCTGTGAATGGGGAAACAGACGAACTCATCTATTCGAGGATTATGTTAATGTTTGCATACATCTCCCTAATGCAAGGACGAGCTTGGGAAATTAGTGTTTTCTCGGTTATTGGAAAAGTGGTACCTCTGTCTGAGCAGTAAGGAAGTATATATAGTAATTTAAATAGTATGTACAAAGATTATCAACTTGGTATATTTAAGCATTGAAATTGCTTAGTATTTAATGGGCCTAAATCATAAGAATTTGAATATACCTTTTATTGTATATTCTGAATGAAGATAAATATGTTCATAAAGTTAACATAGTATAGACGGCTTTGTCTTGATTTACCCTTTTTGATTAAGACTGATATAAACGAAACATCAAGGAATTTGTTTCAATAACTGTATTACGATAAAAGAAGACCCCCCCCCCTCTTTTTCTCCTTGAGAAGAAAACATAGCCCGGGGTAATCCTAAACCTTTTTAAAAAAGATCTCCTATTCGTAATAGATGGGGGCCTGTGTCCGGGATATCTAGTTTGACCCATTATTGAGCTATCATAAAATATGGAAGAGTTAAAATCCTTATTCGATGACATTACTTCTCAGAGATTGGCCACATTGAAATTACAAACGTGTTGGCAAATCGCTAGAGTTTTAGGGGTACCATACGAGAGACACTATACTGCAAACACTGTGCTCTCCATTATATGAAACTTGTTTCCCGATGATCAGGACGAATCTGTAGACAAAATGGAAGAAACTGATAGCCTGATTTCCCAGTTAACCCTTAAATGGTCCAAACTTATATACGTTTTTTCAACATCTTAAAGTATGTAAAAAAATGTAATCTTTTTTGTTTTACATTTGAAAACGTGTAAAAAAAACTTATCTACATTTTTTTTTGTTACATTTGAAAATATGTAAAAAGAAGTTGATCTACTTTTGTAGCTCTACGAATTTGAACGTCGATCTGTTTGGACCGTTTAAGGGTTAAGTAGTACACCTCAGAATGGAAGGGAATCCGACACAGCACGACCTCCGGAGGAGATACCAAGGGTTAGTCAGGAAGAGATCGAGGTGGCACTTATAGCCGACCCTATATCCCCAGCTCTTACGATGTTCTCCAGACTGACTGAATCCGACCAACCCGGACCTACAAACAACAATCCGCGACCTACAAAATCCTTCCTTGAAACACTATCCTCAGAGCAATGCGAACGGATAGAGCGCATTCTCCATCTTCAAGCTAACCAGCTTGAGCTGCAATGAAAGTTGAATCAGGAGGACTTCAAAAGAGAGTCGATTCGTTATGAGAGACAGCTAATACGAGAAAAATTAGGTGGTCGAGGTAAAGGTATTCCCGACCACTTTGACCTACACAGCGCTACTCATTTGGTGCCCAAGTTCAGCGATACTAGCCCCGACTCTTTCTTCGAAGCATTCAAAAACCAAGCACGCATGATGCATTGGCCCAAGGAACACTGGGCCGCCTTATTACATACAGTCCTTATGGGGAAAGCTCAAAACTGTATGGCTAGGTTACCTTCTGATCAATATTCCAATTATGACATCGTGAAAAAAACCGTGTTAGACTCTTACGAATTGTTGCCGGCTACTTATCAGAAAATTTTCCGGAGTTTAACACGACTACCCCATCAATCCTGGCTTGAGTTTGCGAGGGAGAAGCAAACGGCATTCCACAGATGGAAGTGGGCCGTTCAGTGTACTACGGTGGAGGAACTGACTCAAATGATCTTACATGAAGACTTCTTCAACCATGTACCGGAGAGGCTACACTCTTATCTAATCGGACATTCTACTTCTACGGTGACCGAAACAGCCTCTCTAGCCGATCGTTATGATGTAGCGTTACGTTGGACCGATTCCAAGTTTCTGAGTAAGTCGACGCCTCCCCAACGAAAACCAGATCGGAGGAAGAGTACTCTGACCTTCCCCTTGGTGAGAGTCTCAATCCCTAATGGGGGAAAAATTACCAAGTCAGGGCAGGGATGAAGCTCCAAAAGCTACTAGTAGATGGAACCAAGATCCATATTGTCAATTATGTAAGAAGATAGGGCATCTGCAGAACCAGTGTTTTAAGAGGAATAAAGACCAGAAGGACTAGGGAAGAGCATATCCCACTCAAATGATTACTCACTTGACTGGTGATAGCCAAAAATCTAGCGATGCGAGGTTGACTTCTCCTTCCGAGAATCACCCGCGCCGATGACTAGATATCGGAACTCCGGCGAATCTCGTGAAGAAGGCAATGGCTCCTTATTATTCAAAAGGACAAGTTGGGTTAGATCAGAAAAGGTTAGTGGACATTAACACATTTCGGAACACTGGTTCTTACATCACGTTACTAAGAAGGGGAGTGTTACCTATAAGTGAGAATGATATTCCCCAGTTGGACGTTCTGTTAGAAGCCTATGGAGGCGCTCTAATCAAAGCTCCTTTGTGTAAAGTCTTTTTGAAAACTTCTTATTATAACTGATGGATCACAGTGGGATTATCCCCGGGGCCCTTTCCCATTGACGATGTAGATTTATTAATAGGAAATGATATATTTCATAAAGGGATATGTCCCAAACCCAAAGTGTTCCTTAACACTTCAGACGATAATTATGCTCTAGAAGTTTCCAAGTAAGGAACGTCCTTATTCCCTCTTAATGTGATAACACGGGTGATATCTCATTCAGAGAGGGTTGCCCCTTCACCCAATAGAGATGATATGGGGATAGGATTATTATTTAGCGATATGAATCAACCTGACACATCCAAGCCATATCCTATCACGAAAGTACCTAATATTAATTTTCATCAGGCCAGAAACTGGGGAAAAGAGGACTTGATCCAGGCACAAATGGATGATCCTGAGTTAAAAACTTGTAGAAGAATGGCGGTACCCGAGGAACTGATTAAGGTAAAAGAAAACTGTTATTTTGTTGACAGTTCAGGTATCCTGAAAAAGAAAGTGGTCATCAAGAAATTGAATTTACACTGAGACTTAATTGTGTTACCTAAAGCATTCCGTGACCTAGTTCTTGAATTTGCTCATGGCAGTACCCAAGGTGGGCACCTAGGCATTAAAAAGACTTTGGGAAAAATTAAGAAATGCTTTTTTTGGCCAAAAATGTATGACACCATAGTAAAGTATGTGGAAGTGTCATGTATGTCAAGTGGCCGGTAAAACGCCCATGTCCCCAGGCCCGTTCCTTTAATCCCGATTCCTGTGTCTGGGGAACCATTTTCCTGCCTTATAATAGACTGTGTGGGCCCTTTGCCCAAGACTAGACAAGGCAACCAATATCTTTTCACAATAATGGATACAGTCACCCGGTATCCCGAGTTTATCCCTCTGCGAAAAATCACAGCCTGAGTGTTGGTTCGATCCCTAGCAAAGCTCTTTGCCCAGGTGGGCATTCCCCGAGAGATCCAGTCAGACCAGGGTAGCAATTTCACATCTAAAATATTTAAAGAAGCCTTGTCTGGTCTAGGAGTGAACTTGGTGTACTCCACGAGTTATCGCCCACAGTCTCAAGGGGCGCTGGAAAGGTTTCACCAGACCTTGAAATCAATGTTACGTGCCTTCCGTGAACAGACCACAAAAAATTGGGATGAAGGTATACCCTTCTTATTATTTGCCATTAGGGAAAGCGAGCAGGAAAGTACCGGTTTTTCTCCTTTCGAAATTATCTATGGACACGAGGTTCGTGGCCCGATGGCAGTACTACAAGATACCTGGACAGGACAGACTGAGCCTACATTAAAAGCATCCATACTGGTGATGAGAGAGCGGTTAGCCCTCTCTAGGGAATTTGCCATTAAAAATCTAGGACAGGCTCAAGTCAAAATGAAACATTTATATGATCAACGCTCAAAGCCTCGATCATTTGAACCTAAAGACCTAGTGTTGATACAAAGATTGACTCCTGGACATTCGTTATTACCCCGTTATTTAGGTCCATACTAGGTAGTGGAGAAAGAGAATGATGTCAACTATGTAATTCGGATCCCTGGCAAAAGAAAATCACTCAAAAGCTTTCATATTAACCAGCTAAAGGCGTACAGAGGAAGCTTTCCGGTTACGCCAATTTCAACATCGCCATAGAGACGAAACCCATATATGAAGAAGTCACCAGACAAAAGGAGATCCATCTCAAGAATTCGGAAACATTAGAAAATCTCGACCAATTCTTAGACAATCTAGGGCCGGATAAGAAAATGCAAGTTAAAGAACTAATAAGGAAATATAGTTCTTTGTTTGAGGACATACCTAAGAAGTGTACATTTGGAGAACATGACGTGGATGTCTGGGAGACTCGGCCAATTAAACAACCCCCCTACAGAGTAAGTCCAGCGAAACTCCAAATAATGAGAGATGAAATATCTTTCCTGCTGGAGCATGGACTGATTAAAAAGAGCAAGAGTACTTGGGCATCCCCTTGTATATTAGTCCCCAAACCAGACGGCAGTCATCGGATGTGTACGGATTACCGAAAAATAAATGCAGTCACTCGTCTCAATAGTTACCCATTACCTCGCATTGACGACCTAATCGACTCCGTCTCTACAGCCAAATTTGTCAGCAAACTAGATTTATTAAGAGGCTATTACCAAGTACCTCTCTAGCCAAGAGCTCGAGACATTTCAGCCTTCGTTGTGAAAGACGGGTTATTCAATTATACAGTTACACCCTTCGGATTATGCAATGCAACAGCAACTTTTCAGCGTCTTATGAATGAGCTCACCTTTCCTTTACAAGGAGTGGCCGTATACTTGGACGACTTGGTTGTTTTTAGCGATAGTTGGCTTGATCATTTGGTTAGATTGGAAGAACTTTTAAAGGCTTTATCAAGTCATAATTTCACCATCAATCTAGCCAAATGCATTTTTGGTCAGGCCAAGGTACGTTATCTAGGGTTTGAAATAGGACAAGGCACAGTGGCCCCGATTCAAGCGAAAATCCAAGCCATCTCGGATTTTCCTTCTCCCTCAGACCGGAAAGGAAGTCAACACTTTTTAGGAATGACAGGATACTACAGGAGATTCTGTCCCAATTATGCCCAGGTCGCCGCCCCTCTGACAGAACTTACTAGTTCAAGAGCGAGTTTTAATTGGACCCAAGATTGTGAAGAAGCTTTATGAAGATTGAAGCGTCTTCTGTCCTCGGCTCCTATCCTACAAAGTCCCAACTTTGAGAAACCATTTACCTTACACATAGATGCTAGTAGTTATGCTCTAGGAGCCGTGTTGCTTCAAAATTCTACTAATAATGACATTCTTCACCCTATTTGCTATTTTTCCTCTAAACTACACCCCCCCCCCTCAACTTAATTATTCTACTGTAGAGAAAGAGGCTTCAGCCCTTGTGGTGGCTTAAGAACATTTTGACGTGTACCTCAGCTCTTCACCCCATAAAATTTCTGTATATTCTGACCATAACCCCCAAACATTTATTAACACCATGAAATCTAAAAATCTCAGGATATTAAGATGGGCACTTAGAATTCAACCCTATGCTTTCGAAATTTCACATATAAAAGGTCCCGATAATGTACTGGCTGACACTGTCCCGCTCTTAAGACGTTTCTTTTTTGTTTTTGTGTTATTAATAATGTTCTATTTTTGTCCAGATGGAGTGAGACGAAAATATCTTCACGAGGTCTTCGGGACATGCGAGCGGGGATGAAGAGTTTCTGTATGAAGTACTGCAGTTACTTCATCTCCATGCACTCCCGAAGGGCTTCTCGTGACAAGAACTTAATTACCGATCCCACTCTTGGAGGGTGGGAGTGTTACGATGTATCGTAATATTTCTTTGCTTTTATCATCCAGATAATACTACCTCGCTAGCTGCTTTGGTAATAGCTAAACCGAAGCCGCTGGATCATCATAGTATTATCAGTCATCCTTCATCATTTGTGTATATATGTACTGTTAAGTATAACAAGCTCAACTTTGTCCAAGAGTTGGGTTGTTTATGACGTCATGATTTGGCGCCTACTGTTTACCTGCCATTCACGAGGCTTGTTCCCAGCAGTCTCTCTCAGGCAAGCTCTGAGAACAGTTCTACTAAGCTTTGGCTCTTCCTCGTCTACCCTGTGAATGGGGAAACAGACGAACTCATCTATTCGAGGATTATGTTAATGTTTGCATACATCTCCCTAATGCAAGGACGAGCTTGGGAAATTAGTGTTTTCTCGGTTATTGGAAAAGTGGTACCTCTGTCTGAGCAGTAAGGAAGTATATATAGTAATTTAAATAGTATGTACAAAGATTATCAACTTGGTATATTTAAGCTTTGAAATTGCTTAGTATTTAATGGGCCTAAATCATAAGAATTTGAATATACCTTTTATTGTATATTCTGAATGAAGATAAATATGTTCATTAAAGTTAACATAGTATAGACGGCTTTGTCTTGATTTACCCTTTTTGATTAAGACTGATATAAACGAAACATCAAGGAATTTGTTTCAATAACTGTATTACAATAAAAGGAGACCCCCCTCTTTTTCTCCTTGAGAAGAAAACGTAACCCGGGGTAATCCTAAACCTTTTTAAAAAAGATCTCCTATTCGTAATAAGAGTTGACAAGAATTTCTGCTTAAGTGCTGCATCCTCCTGATCCTGTACTCTCTACCTCTGATACTCAGTCAATCAACCTGAATGTTGTTATTCCCTACATACACGACAGGCATTGAGAAATCCTCAAGTATCATTTGTAACTGCCAATTCAGATTTGCCTCAAATACAGCATGAGTTAGCCAGTGCAACAGAGTTTGATCCTCCCAGAGATGACACCCATTCTGCATATGTCAATCTCGCCCTAGCAGAGTTGGGGTTAAATGTAAATAACCTGTATAGATGAATAATTACAGTATCAACTTATCAGTATTCAAGAATTTTTTTTTTGTGTTCACGTTCTCTCCAAATTCTGAGAGTTAACAGTCTAGATTTGAGTGCACCGAATCTGCCTTTCTGTTAAACACTTCTTTCTTTGTATATATTTCTTCCTCAGAATCCGTAGATCACATGAATACAGATCGATCGATCAAATTTTTTTTCTATCCCTTCTATTGTGTAATCCCGATGTTGAGTTTCATTCGATGAGTTGTGCTATATTATACCTTGTATTGCATTACAGTTTTATTACAGTTTCAATTACGTAAGCTTCCATTCCAATATTCTACTTACGTATGTTATAATGTTGAATTGTTGTGTACTTTGACATTGTATAGAATCGGCCCAAGCCATACGCCTGCCGTCTCTAGTTTGTATTAGCTGTATGTCGGGATGACATATGTTAGCGTCACTGAGCTCTCAGTAGTAGTACCAGCTCCTAGTAACCAGTTACCAGCAACCAGTGTACCATTAGACGACTCACTACCAACCGTCTGTGTGAATCACTGACTGTTATTCACGTTGCTGCTGACCATAGCATGTTTTCAAACACCGCTCACCGTAGGCACTGGTGGGTCAGTCTGAGATAGGGAGCAGAGAGAGGCAGGTCGGCTGATGGTGTTTCCCATACTTCCCGTTATAATTATACGTACTAACCAGCCTACGTGAGTATTTTTACCCCATCCACGTTATCGAACCCACATGACAGTGCAGCCCCTGGGGTAGCCTCAGTGACTGTCATGTAGCCCCTGGGGTAGCCTCAGTGACGTGTGGCCCCTGGGGTAGCCTCAGTGACTGTCGTGTAGCCTCTGGGGTAGCCTCAGTGACTGTCGTGTAGCCCCTGGGGTAGCCTCAGTGACTGTCCTGTGGCCCCTGGGGTAGCCTCAGTAACTGTCATGTAGCCCCTGGAGTAGCCTCAGTGACTGTCGTGTGGCCCCTGGGGTAGCCGCAGTGACTGTCATGTGACCCCTGGGGTAGCCTCAGTGGCTGTCGTGTAGCCCCAGGGGTAGCCTCAGTGACTGTCATGTGGCCCCTGGGGTAGCCTCAGTGACTGTTGTGTGGCCCCTGGGGTAGCCTCAGTGACTGTCGTGTGGCCCCTGGGTTGGCCTCAGTGACTGTCGTGTGGCCCCTGGGGTAGCCTCAGTGACTGTCGTGTGGCCCCTGGGGTAGCTTCAGTGACTGTCATGTGGCCCCTGGGGTAGCCTCAGTGACTCGTGTGGTCCCTGGGGTAGCCTCAGTGACTCGTGTGGTCCCTGGGGTAGCCTCAGTGACTCGTGTGGCCCCTGGGGTAGCCTCAGTGACTCGTGTGGTCCCTGGGGTAGCCTCAGTGACTCGTGTGGCCCTGGGGTAGCCTCAGTGACTCGTGTGGCCCCTGGGGTAGCCTCAGTGACTCGTGTGGCCCCTGGGGTAGCCTCAGTGACTCGTGTGGCCCCTGGGGTAGCCTCAGTGACTCGTGTGGCCCTGGGGTAGCCTCAGTGACTCGTGTGGCCCCTGGGGTAGCCTCAGTGACTCGTGTGGTCCCTGGGGTAGCTCAGTGACTCGTGTGGTCCCTGGGGTAGCCTCAGTGACTCGTGTGGCCCCTGGGGTAGCCTCAGTGACTCGTGTGGCCCCTGGGGTAGCCTCAGTGACTCGTGTGGCCCCTGGGGTAGCCTCAGTGACTCGTGTGGCCCCTGGGGTAGCCTCAGTGACTCGTGTGGCCCCTGGGGTAGCCTCAGTGACTCGTGTGGCCCCTGGGGTAGCCTCAGTGACTCGTGTGGCCCCTGGGGTAGCCTCAGTGACTCGTGTGGTCCCTGGGGTAGCCTCAGTGACTCGTGTGGCCCCTGGGGTAGCCTCAGTGACTCGTGTGGTCCCTGGGGTAGCCTCAGTGACTCGTGTGGCCCCTGGGGTAGCCTCAGTGACTCGTGTGGTCCCTGGGGTAGCCTCAGTGACTGGCATCATGAAGGCTCATACAGTGTTGTTTTAATGATATTAATTTGTGTTATGAGGTGTGAAGATAAATGGTTCAGGGAAGCGACACATTGATGATTTAGACACATGTGCAGCACTCTGGTATCTTTATTGTGGAAACGTTTCGTCAACCAGTGCCTTCCTGAGTCAAATACAGAGAAGAATGGTTTAAGATCATTATTTGTTTGAGATAAGTCTCTCAGCCTGAGGGACTGATTGCTTCAGACTCTTGAACGAGTCTCCCAATCTTGAACGAGTCTCCCAATCTTGAACGAGTCTCCCAATCTTGAACGAGTCTCCCAATCTTGAACCAGTCTCCCAATCTTGAACCAGTCTCCCAATCTTGAACCAGTCTCCCAATCTTGAACCAGTCTCCCAATCTTGAACCAGTCTCCCAATCTTGAACCAGTCTACTCTGTTTTGAGGTATAGTGGAGGTTGTAGCATCAAGGCTGTTAACTCGTGTTTGTAAATACTTGTGGTAAGTACTTTGTTATTGATGGTTATCTCCCCTTCTCTCCCTGCTAGTAATAATAATTTTTATTTCTACCAGTACATGTACAAGGTATACAAGTACATGTACAAGGTATACAAGTACATGTACAAGGTATACAAGTACATGTACAAGGTATACAAGTACATGTACAAGGTATACAAGTACATGTACAAGGTATACAAGTACATGTACAAGGTATACAAGTACATGTACAAGGTATACAAGCACATGTACAAGGTATACAACTGTGTACATGTACAAGGTATACAATTGTGTACATGTACAAGGTATACAATTGTGTACATGTACAAGGTATACAAGTACATGTACAAGGTATACAAGTACATGTACAAGGTATACAAGTACATATACAAGGTATACAAGTACATGTACAAGGTATACAAGCACATGTACAAGGTATACAACTGTGTACATGTACAAGGTATACAATTGTGTACATGTACAAGGTATACAAGTACATGTACAAGGTATACAAGTACATGTACAAGGTATACAGATCATAGCTGACATCAATGACATACTACTACATATATGGAAAGCCGCAAGTCATCGTTGTAAATCGTAAGTTCGACTCCTCCCTCACTATCTTGCTTCTTGCAATCTCTCCCCCTCATGCACTCTTATTATCTCAACCTTTACTGTTGTGTTTCTTCTGAAGTGGCTGAAAGATTTCGTTTCAGTCTTGACCTTTTTCTGCTGCTGGTGCTGTCTGAAGCTGTCATTTAGTCTCTACTCACACTTCTACCCTCCTTTCTGGCTCATCTGCTCACCTTTAAGTGTGTGTGTGTGATTTTGTGTGTGTGTGTTGTGGGTGGCTTGAGTGCATGTCATTTCAATACAATGTTGTTAATTTTACCATTTATCCAATGAAGACAGTTTTCCATTCACAATGAAAGTGACAAATGGATGAAAATTACTTAATTCTCCCAAAATGGATTCAAAATGTTGTACTTCCGGACACATTGTAAGCAATATCTGTTTTGAATTATTGCATAAATAAATTGAGTAAGTTGGGCTTGGAGGAGTTACCATAGTAAAACTATCTTTGCATATGCAATGTTAACTATAAGGACATTATCAGTAACATTTAACCTAACTAACTCTATAAATTTTCTCACTGGTACAGGTGTAGTCAGATTATGGTTCAGCAGGGCTCTTCTGAGACAGTTCATAGTGTCTTCAACTGGGATGCCTAGTAATAAATGCATTTGGTTCAAATACATAGATAATACCTTCTGTAGTGGGACAAGTGGGGTAATTTTTTTTTTTTTTGGGGGGCGGGGCTAAGTTAAACAATCTGCATCCTATTAAATTCAAATGTGAATAGGACAGCTAATGTAAACTCTTTTCTTAATGTTTTAATCAACTGCAAAGATGGAAATATTAAAACAACAGCATATAGAAAAGACATGAACATGATTATACACTATTTCTCATGTCATGACTAACAAATTAAGAAGTCAGATGGTCATTTTGTTGATGTTCCTAAGAGCTTACATCACCAGTTATCCATGTTACAGTGGAACATCAGTTTTCATCATTAATTCGTTCCAAAAAGTCTGACAAAAATCGAATTCGACGAAAACCGAAGCAATATTTCACATATGAAACAGTGCAAATACAATTAATCCGTTCCAGACACTCGAAAGTATTAACAAAAAATACATTTTATAGAGAACAACTATAGTTTTACATACAAAAACAATGAGAAACAAATATAGAGGACTAATGAAAAGGATAAATGAATATTTAATATCACTTTTACTTAAGTGGACACTCATCTTAGCATATGGAAGATGTGAGGAGGAGAGGGAGGAGGAGAGGCTATTGGCTGGAAGGGGAATCCCCCTCCATAAGGACTTAAGGTATCAAGTCCGTGTCCGGGGTTGCTTCCCTTCTTTGTCTTTTACTGGCACTGGACCCCTGTCGCACAAAAAATCTGTCCAAAGAGGTTTGTTTCTGGTGTCTCTTTAAGATTTACCTAAAATGGGACAAGGCATTGTCATTGAACATGTTGCAGACACACCTTGCAACAGCTTTGTTAGGGTGATATTTCTCCACAAAACTTTGCAACTCCAATTTGCACACATGTCCTTAATCACTAAAGAAGGCACATTCTCCCCTCTCTCTTCCTCCTCCTCTGAAGCAATTTCCTCAGCTGCAATCTGTTGCTGTTCCAGTTGAAGGTGTTGCAGCTCTTCAGTGATTAACTTTTCCTAGTGGTCGTCCACCAACTCTTCCACATCCTGCCACTCACATCCAACCCCATGGAATTCCCCAAAGCCACAATAAATTCAACAGCAGACATAGGGTTGTCAAGGTCAGCCTCAAACCCTTCAAAATCCTTCTCTTCTTGAATTCTATCATGTTTCTCGCCTTCTTTATCAAAGGGCCGGCACCCGGAACTTTCTTCAGCCCCATGGTGGCTTATTGGGCAGTTGCGCTCATTAAACAAGCAAAAAACAATGGATTATGAAATGTTTTGGATGAATGCAGAGAGTAATGCTTACTCGACGAGAAACAAAACCAGACTGACTCGGAACAAGTGGGATGCTTTGTGTGGGCTCAGGCAGGCATATTCAGTACAGTGGACCGACAAAAACCGAGGTGATGAACGAAAACTGGGACAAAATTTTGACAAAAAAAAAAGTCATTGAAAACGAGGACAAACGAAAACCAAGGTTCCACCATGTATTGATGATAAAATGTTCGATATCTTGCATCTCAAGACATTAGTAAATCCTAAGTACAGTACAGTAGACCCTCGGGTAATGATGCCATCAGACAGCGATAAAATCGGATACCAATACACTTTTTAGTAAAAATATTGGCTCGGCCACCGATGAAAAACTCGGTTAAGGACATTCGTCCAAATGTATCCGCACGGCCTGAGCCGCCCGCGACCACCCAGCCACTATGTACAGGCAGTGTGCCATTGTTTACAAGCCAGGGCGGACGGTTCCACGCATACATGCGATACATTGTGTGTGTGTGTGTGTGTGTGTGTGTGAAATAACATAAATAAAGGTGATAATAACCCCATATAGTCGTCTTAATTGGGATATCTGTCAAAGTGGTACACAGGAGTCCAATATTTCAGTGTCTCTTCCCCTATACTCCCTCCTTTCCTGCCTACTTCCTTCCTCTCTCCCTCTACTTTAACCTGTTCTTCCCCTGCCATTCTCCATTTCTTTCTTCCTAACATCCCTCCCACTTATATTGGCCACACTAATGCTAAGTGGTGTTCTTTCTCCAATAAGAAACCTCACAACCTTGCATGTCTTACAACCACTAAAATTTAAATTGATATGTTTCTTTTCAGGTATGAGAGAAGATTCTACGAACATCTGGTATGTATAAAACGCTTTATAAATTAGTAAATAATTCCTAGTTATCACTACGAGTGGTTCCTTCCTACATGCACCAGACGAGCCTGGCCTTTGGCTGGGCTTAGAGAGTAGAGAAACTCTCGAAACTCTTCAAAGGTATGTTTATATATTCCCTCAAGTACGTTTATTCTCTTCTCTGATGATGAGGGTCCCCAATCCAGTTCTAGAGATGATACCTACACGTGTGTGTGTGTGTATATATATATATATATTATATATATATATATATATATATATATATATATATATACATATATACATATATACACACAGTGGACCCCCGATTAACGATATTTTTTCACTCCAGAAGTATGTTCAGGTGCCAGTACTGACCGAATTTGTTCCCATAAGGAATATTGTGAAGTAGATTAGTCCATTTCAGACCCCCAAACATGCACGTACAAACGCACTTACATAAATACACTTACATAATTGGTCGCATTCGGAGGTGATCGTTATGAGGGGGTCCACTGTATATATATGATGTATGTGCGCGCGCGCACTTTGACTGTAGAATGATTGTTGGTGTCAGACTGACAGGTTTCAGTATCTGAGAAGTTGCTGATCTGTGATTGTCCCATACACAAGTCTAGAGTTTATAGAACATAGCACCATACTGTCCTAGCACCATACTGTCCTAGCACCATACTGTCCTAGCACCATACTGTCCTAGTACCATACTGTCCTAGTACCATACTGTCCTAGCACCATACTGTCCTAGTACCATACTGTCCTAGCACCATACTGTCCTAGCACCATACTGTCCTAGCACCATACTGTCCTAGTACCATACTGTCCTAGCACCATACTGTCCTAGCACCATACTGTCCTAGCACCATACTGTCCTAGCACCATACTGTCCTAGTACCATACTGTCCTAGCACCATACTGTCCTAGCACCATACTGTCCTAGCACCATACTGTCCTAGCACCATACTGTCCTAGCACCATACTGTCCTAGCACCATACTGTCCTAGCACCATACTGTCCTAGCACCATACTGTCCTAGTACCATACTGTCCTAGTACCATACTGTCCTAGTACCATACTGTCCTAGCACCATACTGTCCTAGTACCATACTGTCCTAGTACCATACTGTCCTAGCACCATACTGTCCTAGTACCATACTGTCCTAGCACCATACTGTCCTAGCACCATACTGTCCTAGCACCATACTGTCCTAGCACCATACTGTCCTAGCACCATACTGTCCTAGTACCATCCTGTCCTAGTACCATACTGTCCTAGCACCATACTGTCCTAGCACCATACTGTCCTAGCACCATACTGTCCTAGCACCATACTGTCCTAGCACCATACTGTCCTAGTACCATACTGTCCTAGTGCCATACTGTCCTAGCACCATACTGTCCTAGTACCATCCTGTCCTAGTACCATACTGTCCTAGCACCATACTGTCCTAGCACCATACTGTCCTAGCACCATACTGTCCTAGTACCATCCTGTCCTAGCACCATACTGTCCTAGCACCATACTGTCCTAGCACCATACTGTCCTAGTACCATACTGTCCTAGCACCATACTGTCCTAGCACCATACTGTCCTAGTGCCATACTGTCCTAGTGCCATACTGTCCTAGCACCATACTGTCCTAGTACCATACTGTCCTAGCACCATACTGTCCTAGCACCATACTGTCCTAGCACCATACTGTCCTAGTACCATACTGTCCTAGTACCATCCTGTCCTAGTACCATCCTGTCCTAGTACCATACTGTCCTAGCACCATACTGTCCTAGCACCATACTGTCCTAGCACCATACTGTCCTAGCACCATACTGTCCTAGCACCATACTGTCCTAGCACCATACTGTCCTAGTACCATCCTGTCCTAGTACCATACTGTCCTAGCACCATACTGTCCTAGTATCATACTGTCCTAGCACCATACTGTCCTAGCACCATACTGTCCTAGCACCATACTGTCCTAGCACCATACTGTCCTAGCACCATACTGTCCTAGCACCATACTGTCCTAGTGCCATACTGTCCTAGCACCATACTGTCCTAGTACCATCCTGTCCTAGTACCATACTGTCCTAGCACCATACTGTCCTAGCACCATACTGTCCTAGCACCATACTGTCCTAGCACCATACTGTCCTAGCACCATACTGTCCTAGCACCATACTGTCCTAGTACCATACTGTCCTAGCACCATACTGTCCTAGCACCATACTGTCCTAGTGCCATACTGTCCTAGTGCCATACTGTCCTAGCACCATACTGTCCTAGTACCATACTGTCCTAGTACCATACTGTCCTAGTACCATACTGTCCTAGCACCATACTGTCCTAGCACCATACTGTCCTAGCACCATACTGTCCTAGTACCATACTGTCCTAGTACCATCCTGTCCTAGTACCATACTGTCCTAGCACCATACTGTCCTAGCACCATACTGTCCTAGCACCATACTGTCCTAGCACCATACTGTCCTAGCACCATACTGTCCTAGTACCATCCTGTCCTAGTACCATACTGTCCTAGCACCATACTGTCCTAGTATCATACTGTCCTAGCACCATACTGTCCTAGCACCATACTGTCCTAGCACCATACTGTCCTAGCACCATACTGTCCTAGTACCATCCTGTCCTAGTACCATACTGTCCTAGCACCATACTGGCCTAGTACCATACTGTCCTAGCACCATTCTGTCCTAGCACCATACTGCCCTAGTACCGTGCTGTCCTAGTACCATACTATCCTAGTACCATACTGGCCTAGTACCATACTGTCCTAGCACCATACTGTCCTAGCACCATACTGTCCTAGCACCACACTGTCCTAGTGCCATACTGTCCTAGTGCCATACTGTCCTAGTACCATACTGTCCTAGTACCATACTGTCCTAGTACCATACTGTCCTAGCACCATACTGTCCTAGCACCATACTGTCCTAGCACCATACTGTCCTAGTACCATACTGTCCTAGTACCATCCTGTCCTAGTACCATACTGTCCTAGCACCATACTGTCCTAGCACCATACTGTCCTAGTACCATACTGTCCTAGCACCATACTGGCCTAGTACCATACTGTCCTAGCACCATACTGTCCTAGCACCATACTGCCCTAGTACCGTGCTGTCCTAGTACCATACTATCCTAGTACCATACTGTCCTAGCACCATACTGTCCTAGCACCATACTGTCCTAGCACCATACTGCCCTAGTACCGTGCTGTCCTAGCACCATACTGTCCTAGCACCATACTGTCCTAGCACCATACTGTCCTAGCACCATACTGTCCTAGCACCATACTGTCCTAGCACCATACTGTCCTAGTACCATACTGTCCTAGCACCATACTGTCCTAGCACCATACTGTCCTAGTACCATCCTGTCCTAGTACCATACTGTCCTAGCACCATACTGTCCTAGTATCATACTGTCCTAGCACCATACTGTCCTAGCACCATACTGTCCTAGCACCATACTGTCCTAGCACCATACTGTCCTAGTACCATCCTGTCCTAGTACCATACTGTCCTAGCACCATACTGGCCTAGTACCATACTGTCCTAGCACCATACTGTCCTAGTACCATACTGTCCTAGCACCATACTGTCCTAGCACCATACTGTTCTAGTACCATACTGTCCTAGCACCATACTGTCCTAGTACCATACTGTCCTAGCACCATACTGTCCTAGTACCATACTGTCCTAGCACCATACTGTCCTAGTACCATACTGTCCTAGTACCATACTGTCCTAGCACCATACTCTCCTAGTACCATACTGTCCTAGCACCATACTGTCCTAGCACCATACTGTCCTAGTACCATACTGTCCTAGCACCATACTGTCCTAGCACCATACTGTCCTAGCACCATACTGTCCTAGCACCATACTGTCCTAGTACCATACTGTCCTAGCACCATACTGTCCTAGCACCATACTGTCCTAGCACCATACTGTCCTAGCACCATACTGTCCTAGCACCATACTGTCCTAGCACCATACTGTCCTAGTACCATACTGTCCTAGCACCATACTGTCCTAGCACCATACTGTCCTAGCACCATACTGTCCTAGCACCATACTGTCCTAGTACCATCCTGTCCTAGTACCATCCTGTCCTAGTACCATCCTGTCCTAGTACCATACTGTCCTAGCACCATACTGTCCTAGTACCATCCTGTCCTAGTACCATACTGTCCTAGCACATACTGTCCTAGCACCATACTGTCCTAGCACCATACTGTCCTAGTACCATACTGTCCTAGCACCATACTGTCCTAGTACCATCCTGTCCTAGTACCATACTGTCCTAGCACCATACTGTCCTAGCACCATCCTGTCCTAGTACCATACTGTCCTAGCACCATACTGTCCTAGTACCATACTGTCCTAGTACCATACTGTCCTAGCACCATACTGTCCTAGCACCATACTGTCCTAGCACCATACTGTCCTAGTACCATACTGTCCTAGCACCATACTGTCCTAGCACCATACTGTCCTAGCACCATACTGTCCTAGCACCATACTGTCCTAGTACCATACTGTCCTAGCACCATACTGTCCTAGCACCATACTGTCCTAGCACCATACTGTCCTAGCACCATACTGTCCTAGTACCATACTGTCCTAGCACCATACTGTCCTAGCACCATTCTGTCCTAGCACCATACTGTCCTAGCACCATACTGTCCTAGCACCATCCTGTCCTAGTACCATCCTGTCCTAGTACCATACTGTCCTAGTACCATACTGTCCTAGCACCATACTGTCCTAGTACCATCCTGTCCTAGTACCATACTGTCCTAGCACCATACTGTCCTAGCACCGTACTGTCCTAGCACCATACTGTCCTAGTAACATACTGTCCTAGCACCATACTGTCCTAGTACCATCCTGTCCTAGTACCATACTGTCCTAGCACCATACTGTCCTAGCACCATCCTGTCCTAGTACCATACTGTCCTAGCACCATACTGTGCTAGTACCATACTGTCCTAGTACCATACTGTCCTAGCACCATACTGTCCTAGTACCATACTGTCCTAGCACCATACTGTCCTAGCACCATACTGTCCTAGCACCATACTGTCCTAGCACCATACTGTCCTAGTACCATACTGTCCTAGCACCATACTGTCCTAGCACCATACTGTCCTAGCACCATACTGTCCTAGCACCATACTGGCCTAGTACCATACTGTCCTAGCACCATACTGTCCTAGCACCATACTGTCCTAGCACCATACTGTCCTAGCACCATACTGTCCTAGTACCATACTGTCCTAGCACCATACTGTCCTAGCACCATACTGTCCTAGCACCATACTGTCCTAGCACCATACTGTCCTAGCACCATACTGTCCTAGTACCATACTGTCCTAGCACCATACTGTCCTAGCACCATTCTGTCCTAGCACCATACTGTCCTAGCACCATACTGTCCTAGCACTATCCTGTCCTAGTACCATCCTGTCCTAGAACCATACTGTCCTAGTACCATACTGTCCTAGCACCATACTGTCCTAGCACCATCCTGTCCTAGTACCATACTGTCCTAGCACCATACTGTCCTAGCACCGTACTGTCCTAGCACCATACTGTCCTAGTACCATACTGTCCTAGCACCATACTGTCCTAGTACCATCCTGTCCTAGTACCATACTGTCCTAGCACCATACTGTCCTAGCACCATCCTGTCCTAGTACCATACTGTCCTAGCACCATACTGTGCTAGTACCATACTGTCCTAGTACCATACTGTCCTAGCACCATACTGTCCTAGTACCATACTGTCCTAGCACCATACTGTCCTAGCACCATACTGTCCTAGCACCATACTGTCCTAGCACCATACTGTCTAGTACCATACTGTCCTAGCACCATACTGTCCTAGCACCATACTGTCCTAGCACCATACTGTCCTAGCACCATACTGGCCTAGTACCATACTGTCCTAGCACCATACTGTCCTAGCACCATACTGTCCTAGCACCATACTGTCCTAGTACCATACTGTCCTAGTACCATACTGTCCTAGCACCATACTGTCCTAGCACCATACTGTCCTAGCACCATACTGTCCTAGCACCATACTGTCCTAGCACCATACTGTCCTAGCACCATACTGTCCTAGCACCATACTGTCCTAGCACCATACTGTCCTAGCACCATACTGTCCTAGCACCATACTGTCCTAGTACCATACTGTCCTAGCACCATACTGTCCTAGCACCATACTGTCCTAGCACCATACTGTCCTAGTACCATACTGTCCTAGCACCATACTGTCCTAGTACCATACTGTCCTAGCACCATACTGTCCTAGCACCATACTGTCCTAGCACCATACTGTCCTAGCACCATACTGTCCTAGTACCATACTGTCCTAGCACCATACTGTCCTAGTACCATACTGTCCTAGTACCATACTGTCCTAGTACCATACTGTCCTAGCACCATACTGTCCTAGCACCATACTGTCCTAGCACCATACTGTCCTAGCACCATACTGTCCTAGCACCATACTGTCCTAGCACCATACTGTCCTAGCACCATACTGTCCTAGTACCATACTGTGTGAACGTTTTGTTATCCACAGTGTGAACGTTTTGTTATCCACAGTGTGAACGTTTTGTTATCCACAGTGTGAACGTTTTGTTATCCACTGTGTGGAAGTTTTTCCCTCTCCTGATACAGGGGAAACCCCACACTCCGAGCTTAAGTTCCAGGGGAAACCCCACACTCCGAGCTTAAGTTCCAGGGGAAACCCCCACTCCGAGCTTAAGTTCCAGGGGAAACCCCACACTCCGAGCTTAAGTTCCAGGGGAAACCCCACACTCCGAGCTTAAGTTCCAGGGGAAACCCCACACTCCGAGCTTAAGTTCCAGGGGAAACCCCACACTCCGAGCTTAAGTTCCAGGGGAAACCCCACACTCCGAGCTTAAGTTCCAGGGGAAACCCACACTCCGAGCTTAAGTTCCAGGGGAAACCCCACACTCCGAGCTTAAGTTTCCAGGGGAAACCCACACTCCGAGCTTAAGTTCCAGGGGAAACCCCACACTCGAGCTTAAGTTCCAGGGGAAACCCCACACTCCGAGCTTAAGTTCCAGGGGAAACCCCACACTCCGAGCTTAAGTTCGAGGGAAACCTCCTGTGAACCCGGTTCAGTGTGACTGTAAATGGTCCAAGTCGGACCGTAATGTCGTCCTTAGTTCCTGTCTTCTATGGTCGGGTTATTTGTGTGTTGTTCCAGTCACGGTATTGTGACTTGTTTACACAAATAACCCGAGCATGATGCCAACGACCTCATCTCTTAGGCTATGATGGCTACTTGGGCCTGCGGGCCTGCTGCCAGCAACGGCCTGATTGATCAGGTAACCTCCCCTCTCCTCATTTTCACACAAACAAGTCAGTCCTGGTAAGCTGGTCTCAATACGGCGTAAGTATTGCTGGCCCTATAAACCACAAGATAACAATGGTACAGTACCCCTTGATACCGGTCCCAGGTACCTGACTAGTGTCAGTGTACCTATATGAATTCTTAACCTGGTTAAACCTTGGTTGGTACCCTTGTACGTAGTAGTAGGTGAGGGGGACGTCCGTATTAAGAGAGGAAATGTGATTGGTGTACTTACTGCAGTATAAGTGGCGGCTTTCATTATGTACATTAGTGGTCATCAGTGGACGTCCGTGTTTACTAGTCCATGTCTGCCAGTGTTGGTGTACAATGGTAAAGTTGGATAATACCGAGTCCATGTCTGCCAGTGTTGGTGTACAGTGGTAATGTTGGATAATACCGAGTCCATGTCTGCCAGTGTTGGTGTACAGTGGTAATGTTGGATAATACCGAGTCCATGTCTGCCAGTGTTGGTGTACAATGGTAAAGTTGGATACTTACCGAGTCCATGTCTGCCAGTGTTGGTGTACAATGGTAATGTTGGATAATACCGAGTCCATGTCTGCCAGTGTTGGTGTACAATGGTAATGTTGGATAATACCGAGTCCATGTCTGCCAGTGTTGGTGTACAGTGGTAATGTTGGATAATACCGAGTCCATGTCTGCCAGTGTTGGTGTACAGTGGTAATGTTGGATAATACCGAGTCCATGTCTGCCAGTGTTGGTGTACAATGGTAATGTTGGATAATACCGAGTCCATGTCTGCCAGTGTTGGTGTACAGTGGTAATGTTGGATAATACCGAGTCCATGTCTGCCAGTGTTGGTGTACAATGGTAATGTTGTATAATAGCGAGTCCATGTCTGCCAGTGTTGGTGTACAATGGTAATGTTGTATAATAGCGAGTCCATGTCTGCCAGTGTTGGTGTACAATGGTAATGTTGGATAATACCGAGTCCATGTCTGCCAGTGTTGGTGTACAATGGTAATGTTGGATAATTACACTGTGTACAGTACAGCCGTTCACCAGTGGAAGACAGTCGTAGATTATGCCAACCAGTGTAGGTGTACAAGTGTAGTGTTGGACATGTATATTGTGTACAGTACAGTAGCTGTCTAGGAACAACATTCGTAGTTGGTCAAGCTGTGTTAGTGTACAATGGTGAAGATAAATATTCGTGCTGTAACTCATCTTAATTTGTTTGGTAAACAAGACACATTCTTCAGGTACTTCCTGTACATTAAGTTTGAAATAAACGTAATCGTGCTTGCTACCGTGTTTACCTTTGGTGAGTTTCCAGAGATTTTCTACTCCCGGAGCCCGGTCCTAGGTCAGGCTTGTCTGGTCTTACCTTTATAGAGTAAATACAGTTTGTATTACACCATTATAACAATGTTTCACAATTAATAAAACTGTTTAACATATGTCTTATCACCTAGCCATTATTATTATTATTATTATTATTATTATTATTATTATTATTATTATTATTATTATTATTATTATTATTATTATGCACAGTATAATAATTTCCTAAGTGCTTGCAAACAAAATAAAAATTATATTTTTCCGATTTTCTTCTCAGTTTATCAAAATATTTATTTAAATTATTTAAATAAGTTCGATTTGATCTTATAAGTTACATCAGTTGAACAAGTAAATAAGAAGAGAACATGTGTGTTCTACTGACAGTGTGTTGATACACATGAAGGAGATAGTTCATGTGGCTTCATCAGTCCAATACGGAGAAGAATGGTGGAAGATGATAGAGTTTGACGTAATCAGTCCCTCAGTCTAGAGATGTTCAGTCCATTACTCTTAATTAAGGTATCTAATTAGTGCCTAATTCGTCAAACAAACTGACATCCACAGTTCAAGACATTAAATGGGGAAACTTTTTCCCAGGAGTGGTGAAACGTTGCCTCGATGTTTTGAACTGTGTGTGTGTGTGTGTGTGTGTGTGTGTGTGTGTGTGTGTGTGTGTGTACATAGTCCTTTGGTATTTTTGCTCGGGATACTGTTTACACTGGTATTATTTACATTAGTAGTGACTTTGGTACTGTTGTTCTGGATATGATTTACAAGTCTGGAAGTTATTCACTGGTACTGTTGTTCTGGATATGATTTACAAGTCTGGAAGTTATTCACTGGTACTGTTGTCCTGGATATGATTTACAAGTCTGGAAGTTATTCACTGGTACTGTTGTTCTGGATATGATTTACAAGTCTGGAAGTTATACACTGGTACTGTTGTTCTGGATATGATTTACAAGTCTGGAAGTTATTCACTGGTACTGTTGTCCTGGATATGGTTTACAAGTCTGGAAGTTATTCACTGGTACTGTTGTCCTGGATGTGATTTACAAGTCTGGAAGTTATTCACTGGTACTGTTGTTCTGGATGTGATTTACAAGTCTGGAAGTTATACACCGGTAATGTTGTTCTGGATGTGATTTACAAGTCTGGAAGTTATTCACTGGTACTGTTGTTCTGGATGTGATTTACAAGTCTGGAAGTTATACACTGGTAATGTTGTTCTGGATGTGATTTACAAGTCTGGAAGTTATACACTGGTAATGTTGTTCTGGATGTGATTTACAAGTCTGGAAGTTATACATGGTACTGTTGTTCTGGATGTGATTTACAAGTCTGGAAGTTATACACTGGTACTGTTGTTCTGGATGTGATTTACAAGTCTGGAAGTTATACACTGGTACTGTTGTTCTGGATGTGATTTACAAGTCTGGAAGTTATACACTGGTACTGTTCTGGATGTGATTTACAAGTCTGGAAGTTATACACTGGTAATGTTGTTCTGGATGTGATTTACAAGTCTGGAAGTTATACACTGGTAATGTTGTTCTGGATGTGATTTACAAGTCTGGAAGTTATACACTGGTAATGTTGTTCTGGATGTGATTTACAAGTCTGGAAGTTATTCACTGGTACTGTTGTTCTGGATGTGATTTACAAGTCTGGAAGTTATACACTGGTACTGTTGTTCTGGATGTGATTTACAAGTCTGGAAGTTATACACTGGTACTGTTGTTCTGGATGTGATTTACAAGTCTGGAAGTTATACACTGGTACTGTTGTTCTGGATGTGATTTACAAGTCTGGAGTTATACACTGGTACTGTTGTTCTGGATGTGATTTACAAGTCTGGAAGTTATTACACTGGTACTGTTGTTCTGGATGTGATTTACAAGTCTGGAAGTTATACATGGTATGTTGTCCTGGATGTGTATTTACAACATGTCTGGAAGTTATACACTGGTTAATGTTGTCCTGGATGTGATTTACAACAAGTCTGGAAGTTATACACTGGTAATGTTGTTCTGGATGTGATTTACAACAAGTCTGGAAGTTATACACTGGTAATGTTGTCCTGGATGTGATTTACAACAAGTCTGGAAGTTATACACTGGTAATGTTGTTCTGGATGTGATTTACAAGTCTGGAAGTTATTCACTGGTACTGTTGTCCTGGATATGATTTACAAGTCTGGAAGTTATTCACTGGTACTGTTGTTCTGGATATGATTTACAAGTCTGGAAGTTATTCACTGGTACTGTTGTTCTGGATATGATTTACAAGTCTGGAAGTTATTCACTGGTACTGTTCTGGATATGATTTACAAGTCTGGAAGTTATACACTGGTACCGTTGTTCTGGATGTGATTTACAACAAGTCTGGAAGTTATTCACTGGTACTGTTGTTCTGGATATGATTTACAAGTCTGGAAGTTATTCTTATATTTGTATAACATTTCTCCGGGATGTTGTTTAAAACAGTTACTGGTACCCTGGTACTGTATTTACTGTTAAGATGTTTAAAACAGTTACTGGTACCCTGGTACTGTATTTACTGTTAAGATGTTTAAAACAGTTACTGGTACCCTGGTACTGTATTTACTGTTAAGATGTTTAAAACAGTTACTGGTACCCTGGTACTGTATTTACTGTTAAGATGTTTAAAACAGTTACTGGTACCCTGGTACTGTATTTACTGTTAAGTGGTAAATGTAGTTCGAGGAAACTTGCCCAATTAATATCACGTGACTTTGTGGACGAGAAGACTCATTTCTTTCGCGTCAGAGTTGATCTCTTATTTCCCTGGTGCTTAACTATGTATCCAGCGTCTCTCTGCATAAATGGTGGGAATGCTTACCCTTTTGTCAAAATTTGTTGCAGTTTCTAGATATGACTAAAAATTAACTATGTTCATCATTTGTGGTATGGAATTATTGTATTTTTCGATTACTACAGTTGCAATGTACATGATAGTACATGTACATAAGAGTACATGTACATAAGAGTACATGTACATGGGAGTACATGTAGATGAGAGTACATGTACATGGGAAAGATATATTGCAAAAGACTTGGAAGTCCACACCAAGACTGGTGAGAAAATTTAATGATTTTTATATAGGTTAATAACTATCCTGTTTAAGTGTATGAGTCAAAGAAAAGCAGAGGGCTCTTTTCCTACCCTCTAGCCATGGCTGCCAGGACAAGGGGGTCATTATGTTTTAACCGTAAATTCAAATATAAAACAAAAATGCTGCAGCAGGCCTACTGGCACATACTAGGCAGATCCTTCTCAAATCCAAACCTAAGAAAAATGTTTGCCTAACCCCTTTTCAGTGCCACCCAATAATATCCCAGTTAACTCTTGTTCAAGTCCCATTCAGGTTCAACCCCTCGTAATCTTTCATTTATCTAACCTACCATACCACGGGTAGGGTTCGAACCCGCGGTGAAAGAGTCTCAAACTCCAGACCGTCGCGTTAGCCACTGGACCAACTAGCCACAATAAGATTCATCCAACTAGGTATATTTCTACACGTGGCTAACGCGACGGTCGGGAGTTTTGTGACTCTGACCGCGGGTTCAAACCCCACCCGTGGTATGGTTTGTTTGCAATCACGTTATTACAATTTCGTGAGTCATTTATCTAACCTACATTGGAAGCTACCCAAGGTTTTAGCTACAATGACCCTAAGTAAACTGTTCCACTCACCACTAGATTTCCACACCAGTTGTGGCATGCAAAGAGTACGTAACCTTTATTCGGCGCATGTACACACCCTCATTTACAGGCTATCTCCCCCAACCAGCGAACCAGGTTGCTAAGAGTTGATGATGGGGCCCCGTCGTTCAACTAGTGACCAGGTTCTAGCCAATAAGAAGATGGTTTTGGCAATCGCAGAGGTTATGTGGGTACCACTCTCCTGTCTGCCTTTGTCATTCCCATTCTAGAGCTGGTTGAAGCACGGTCTGCTATCTTGTGGCTTCTATTTCTGCTTTGCTTACCGTGGAGTGCACTATACTTATCACTGTACATAGTGTACATATTGCTGTTCTAAATTGGTGAAGGATAATATAAGTCTAAACTTTTTCTGTGTTTATTTGCTCCCATTACACCCGGGGTAACAGGCCATTTGGAATCCTGGGTTGTAATACCAGTACTGTCTTGTATTCTTTCTAAATCTAATTTTATGACGAAAGCAGTAACTAAATAATAATATCTCTGGTGTAACATTATGGCAGACACTTGGCATTCTCATCCCAAGTACCGTTATAGAGGCCAGAACGTTGTGTAGCTTTAAAAATAGGTTGGATAAATACATGAGTGGATGTGGGTGGGTGTGAGTTGGACCTGATAGCTTGTGCTACCAGGTCGGTTGCCGTGTTCCTCCCTTAAGTCAATGTGACCTGACCTGACTGGGTTGGGTGCATTGGCTTAAGCCGGTGGGAGACTTGGACCTGCCTCGCATGGGCCAGTAGGCCTTCTGCAGTGTTCCTTCGTTCTTATGTTCTTCTTCTTATGTTAAACACTCAGGTTTACCTGTTATTCACTCACACGCTATACACGTTTTATTCCCCCATCGTTTTTACTGGTTTTATATTGTTTTTTGGACACTGTGCTGAAAGTACAGTGCCCAAAAAGACCACATGTGTAAAATAAAAGGACACAAGTGTAACTAATGTGACATTGTGGCACGTTCGCTCTCCAGGAACTTTGTCAAGCCGTTACTGCTTGACAAAGCTCCTGGAGAGCGAAACGTTGCCACAATAAACGTCACATTAGTTGAACATTAAAAATGGTATAAAATACCGACAGATTGTTAGGTAAGAACATATGCAACAGTTAGGTATCTTTATTTCGAAACGTTTCGCCTACACAGTAGGCTTCCGACTGAAGAAGAAGCCTACTGTGTAGGCGAAACGTTTCGAAATAAAGATACCTAACTGTTGCATATGTGTCTTACCTAACAGTCACATTAGTTGCACTTGTGTCCTGTTAACGTATTGTAGGTAATTTTACCAACATTAATACAAGACACATGTGCAACATTTCGCCACGAATGTCTTCGTCAGTACTGAAGACTGAGATACTTATGCAACATATGGGAATCTTTATTGAAGAAACGTTTCGCCACACAGTGACTTCATCAGTCCAATACAAAGCAGAAATGGGTAAGGAGAGGAGATTGAGGTGGTCAGTCCCTCAGCCTGGAGAAGAGTTCAGCTCCATGGCCTGGAACAAGGTGGTCAGTCCCTCAGCCTGGAGAAGAGCTCAGCTCCATGGTCTGGAACAAGGTGGTCAGTCCTCAGCCTGGAGAAGAGTCAGCTCCATGGTCTGGAACAAGGTGGTCAGTCCCTCAGCCTGGAGAAGAGTTCAGCTCCATGGTCTGGAACAAGGTGGTCAGTCCCTCAGCCTGGAGAAGAGCTCAGCTCCATGGTCTGGAACAAGGTGGTCAGTCCCTCAGCCTGGAGAAGAGCTCAGCTCCATGGTCTGGAACAAGGTGGTCAGTCCCTCAGCCTGGAGAAGAGTTCAGCTCCATGGCCTGGAACAAGGTGGTCAGTCCCTCAGCCTGGAGAAGAGCTCAGCTCCATGGTCTGGAACAAGGTGGTCAGTCCCTCAGCCTGGAGAAGAGCTCAGCTCCATGGCTGGAGCAAGGTGGTCAGTCCCTCAGCCTGGAGAAGATCTCAGCTCCATGGCTGGAACAAGGTGGTCAGTCCCTCAGCCTGGAGAAGAAGCTCAGCTCCATGGTCTGGAACAAGGTGGTCAGTCCCTCAGCCTGGAGAAGAGCTCAGCTCCATGGTCTGGAACAAGGTTGTCAGTCCTCAGCCTGGAGAGACTCAGCTCCATGGTCTGGAACAAGGTGGTCAGTCCCTCAGCCTGGAGAAGACTCAGCTCCATGGCCTGGAACAAGGTGGTCAGCTCCATCGGCCTGGAACAAGGGTCAGCCTCAGCCTGGGAAACTTCAGCTCCATGGCCTGGAACAAGGTGGTCAGTCCCTCAGCCTGGAGAAATAGCTCCATGGCCCGGAACAGGTGCAGTCATGCTGAACAAGGTGGTCAGTCCCTCAGCCTGGAGAAGACTCAGCTCCATGGTCTGGAACAAGTGGTCAGCCTCCAGCCTGGAAAGAGTTCAGCTCCATGGTCTGGAACAAGGTGGTCAGTCCCTCAGCTGGAGAAACTCAGCTTCATGGCTGGAACAAGGTGGTCAGTCCCTCAGCCTGGAGACACTTCAGCTCCATGGTCTGGAACAAGGTGGTCAGTCCTCAGCCTGGAGAAAGAGTGTCAGCTCCTTGGTCTGGAACAAGGTGGTCAGTCCCTCAGCCTGGAGAAAGCTCAGCTCCATTGGTCTGGAACAAGGTGGTCAGTCCCTGCAGGACAATGGTCGCTCCATGGCTGGGACAAGGTGGTCAGCTCCATGGCCTGGAACAAGGTGGTCAGTCCCTCAGCCTGGAGAAGAGCTCAGCTCCATGGTCTGGAACAAGGTGGTCAGTCCCTCAGCCTGGAGACAAGCTTCAGCTCCATGGTCTGGAAGCAAGGTGGTCAGTCCCTCAGCCTGGAGAAGACTTCAGCTCCATGGTCTGGAACAAGGTGGTCAGTCCCTCAGCCTGGAGAAAGCTCAGCTTCCATGGTCTGGAACAAGGTGGTCAGTCCCTCAGCCTGGAGAAGACTTCAGCTCCATGGCTGGAACAAGGTTGGGCAGTCCCTCAGCCTGGAGACAGGAGTCAGCTCCATGGCCTGGAACAAGGTGGTCAGTCCCTCAGCCTGGAGAAAAGCTTCAGCTCCATGGTCTGGAACAAGGTGGTCAGTCCCTCAGCCTGGAGACACTTCAGCTCCATGGCCTGGAACAAGGTGGTCAGTCCCTCAGCCTGGAGACAACTTCAGCTCCATGGCCTGGAACAAGGTGGTCAGTCCCTCAGCCTTTAGACAGACTTCAGCTCCATGGCTGGAACAAGGTGGTCAGTCCTCAGCCTGGAGACAACTTCAGCTCCATGGCCTGGAACAAGGTGGTCAGTCTCTCAGCCTGGAGAAAACCTTCAGCTCCATGGCCTGGAACAAGGTGGTCAGTCCCTCAGCCTGGAGACAACTTCAGCTCCATGGCTGGAACAAGGTGGTCAGTCCCTCAGCCTGGAGACAACTTCAGCTCCATGGCCTGGAACAAGGTGGTCAGTCCCTCAGCCTGGAGACAACTTCAGCTCCATGGCCTGGAACAAGGTGTCAGTCCCTCAGCCTGGAGACAACTTCAGCTCCATGGCCTGGAACAAGGTGGTCAGTCCCTCAGCCTGGAGACAACTTCAGCTCCATGGCCTGGAACAAGGTGGTCAGTCCCTCAGCCTGGAGACAACTTCAGCTCCATGGCCTGGAACAAGGTGGTCAGTCCTCAGTGGAGAACTCACTCATGGCCTGGAACAAGGTGGTCAGTCCTCAGCCTGGAGACAACTTCAGCTCCATGGCCTGGAGCAAGGTGGTCAGCTTCATGGCCTGGAACAAGGTGGTCAGCTCCATGGCCTGGAACAAGGTGGTCAGTCCCTCAGCCTGGAGACAACTTCAGCTCATGGCCTGGAACAAGGTGGTCAGTCCCTCAGCCTGGAGACAACTTCAGCTCCATGGCCTGGAACAAGGTGGTCAGTCCCTCAGCCTGGAGACAACTTCAGCTCCATGGCCTGGAACAAGGTGGTCAGTCCTCAGCCTGGAGACAACTTCAGCTCCATGGCCTGGAACAAGGTGGTCAGTCCCTCAGCCTGGAGACAACTTCAGCTCCATGGCCTGGGACAAGGTGGTCAGCTCCATGGCCTGGAACAAGGTGGTCAGTCCCTCAGCCTGGAGACAACTTCAGCTCCATGGCCTGGAACAAGGTGGTCAGCTCCATGGCCTGGGACAAGGTGGTCAGCTCCATGGCCTGGAACAAGGTGGTCAGTCCCTCAGCCTGGAGACAACTTCAGCTCCATGGCCTGGAACAAGGTGGTCAGTCCCTCAGCCTGGAGACAACTTCAGCTCCATGGCCTGGAACAAGGTGGTCAGTCCCTCAGCCTGGAGAACTTCAGCTCCATGGCCTGGAGCAAGGTGGTCAGTCCCTTCATGGCCTGGTGACAACAAGGTGTTCAGTTCCATGGCCTGGAACAAGGTGGTCAGTCCCTCAGCCTGGAGACAACTTCAGCTCCATGGCCTGGAACAAGGTGGTCAGTCCCTCAGCCTGGAGACAACTTCAGCTCCATGGCCTGGAACAAGGTGGTCAGTCCCTCAGCCTGGAGACAACTTCAGCTCCATGGCCTGGAACAAGGTGGGTCAGTCCCTCAGCCTGGAGACAACTTCAGCTCCATGGCCTGGAACAAGGTGGTCAGTCCCTCAGCCTGGAGACAACTTCAGCTCCATGGCTGGAACAAGGTGGTCAGTCCCTCAGCCTGGAGACAACTTCAGCTCCATGGCCTGGAACAAGGTGGTCAGTCCCTCAGCCTGGAGACAACTTCAGCTCCATGGCCTGGAACAAGGTGGTCAGTCCCTCAGCCTGGAGACAACTTCAGCTCCATGGCCTGGAACAAGGTGGTCAGTCCCTCAGCCTGGAGACAACTTCAGCTCCATGGCCTGGAACAAGGTGGTCAGTCCCTCAGCCTGGAGACAACTTCAGCTCCATGGTCTGGAACAAGGTGGTCAGTCCCTCAGCCTGGAGACAACTTCAGCTCCATGGCCTGGAACAAGGTGGTCAGTCCCTCAGCCTGGAGAACAACTTCAGCTCCATGGCCTGGAACAAGGTGGTCAGTCCCTCAGCCTGGAGACAACTTCAGCTCCATGGCCTGGAACAAGGTGGTCAGTCCCTCAGCCTGGAGACAACTTCAGCTCCATGGCCTGGAACAAGGTGGTCAGCTCCATGGCCTGGAACAAGGTGGTCAGTCCCTCAGCCTGGAGACAACTTCAGCTCCATGGCCTGGAACAAGGTGGTCAGTCCCTCAGCCTGGAGACAACTTCAGCTCCATGGCCTGGAACAAGGTGGTCAGTCCCTCAGCCTGGAGACAACTTCAGCTCCATGGCCTGGAACAAGGTGGTCAGTCCCTCGCCTGGAGGTGAACTTCAGCTCCATGGCCTGGAACAAGGTGGTCAGTCCCTCAGCCTGGAGACAACTTCAGCTCCATGGCTGGAACAAGGTGGTCAGTCCTCAGCCTGGAGACAACTTCAGCTCCATGGTCTGGGAACAAGGTGGTCAGTCCCTCAGCCTGGAGACAACTTCAGCTCCATGGCCTGGAACAAGGTGGTCAGTCCCTCAGCCTGGAGACAACTTCAGCTCCATGGCCTGGAACAAGGTGGTCAGTCCTAGCCTGGAGACAACTTCAGCTCCATGGCCTGGAACAAGGTGGTCAGTCCCTCAGCCTGGAGACAACTTCAGCTCCATGGCCTGGAACAAGGTGGTCAGTCCCTCAGCCTGGAGACAACTTCAGCTCCATGGCCTGGAACAAGGTGGTCAGCTCCATGGCCTGGAACAAGGTGGTCAGCTCCATGGCCTGGAACAAGGTGGTCAGTCCCTCAGCCTGGAGACAACTTCAGCTCCATGGCCTGGAACAAGGTGGTCAGTCCTCAGCCTGAGACAACTTCAGCTCCATGGTCCCGGAACAAGGTGGTCAGTTCAGCTGAGACAACTTCAGTCATGGCCTGGAAACAAGGTGGTAGCACGGAGAAACTTCAGCTCCATGGCTGGTAACAAGGTGGTCAGTCCCTAGCTGGAGACAACTTCAGCTCCATGGCTGGAACAAGGTGGTCAGTCCTCAGCCGGGACAACTTCAGCTCCATGGCTGGAAACAAGGTGGTCAGTCCTAGCTGGAGACAATTCAGCTCCATGGCCTGGAACAAGGTGGTCAGTCCCTCAGCCGGAGACAACTTCAGCTCCATGGGCCTGGCAACAAGTGTAGTTCAGTGGAGACAACTTTAGTATGGCTGGACAAAGGTGTGTCAGCCAGTGAGACAAACTTGCTCAAGGCTGGCAACAGGTGAGGTTGCAGTGTGTTACATTGAGTATGTGGAACATTGTGGTCAGTTAGTGAGACACTTTACAAGCTGGTGACACAGGTGGTCAAGTTCAGTGGAGCAATTTAGTCATGGTTGGAAACAGGTGGTAGTTCAGCCAGTGGTAGGGTGTGAGCAACCTGAATATTGTTAGAGGTTCCAATACAATTGTAAATTACCAGTGATATCAACAGCTAAACAATTAGTGTCTAGATGTGTGAGAACATTAAGTTTAGAGGAACTAGTGTCAAATTTAAAATCTTGTGATTAAGCAGGTGTGAGCAACAATTGTGTTAGAGGTGGTGAGCAACAGTTGTGTTACAGAGGTGTGAGCAACAGTTGTGTTACAGAGGTGTGAGCAACAGTTGTGTTACAGAGGTGTGAGCAACAGTTGTTAGAGGTGTGAGCAACAGTTGTGTTAGAGGTGTGAGCAACAATTGTGTTAGAGGTGTGAGCAACAATTGTTACAGAGGTGTGAGCAACAGTTGTTACAGAGGTGTGAGCAATAATTGTGTTACAGAGGTGTGAGCAACAGTTGTGTTACAGAGGTGTGAGCAACAATTGTGTTAGAGGTGTGAGCAACAGTTGTGTTACAGAGGTGTGAGCAACAGTTGTGTTAGAGGTGTGAGCAACAATTGTGTTAGAGGTGTGAGCAACAATTGTGTTAGAGGTGTGAGCAACAATTGTTACAGAGGTGTGAGCAACAGTTGTTACAGAGGTGTGAGCAATAATTGTGTTACAGAGGTGTGAGCAACAGTTGTTACAGAGGTGTGAGCAACAGTTGTGTTACAGAGGTGTGAGCAACAGTTGTGTTACAGAGGTGTGAGCAACAGTTGTGTTAGAGGTGTGAGAAACAGTTGTGTTAGAGGTGTGAGCAACAGTTGTGTTAGAGGTGTGAGCAACACAGTTGTCATCAAATATTAGTTAAGTTGTACCATAAATTAAGGAAACATCCTGGACATCAACTTACGTGCCTCTTAAGACTGGGGAACTTACGTGCCTCTTAAGACTGGGGAACTTACGTGCCACTTAAGACTGGGGAACTTACGTGCCTCTTAAGACTGGGGAACTTACGTGCCTCTTAAGACTGGGGAACTTACGTGCCTCTTAAGACTGGGGAACTTACGTGCCTCTTAAGACTGGGAACTTACGTGCCTTTAAGACTGGGGAACTTACGTGCCTCTTAAGACTGGGAACTTACGTGCCTCTTAAGATGGGGAACTTACTTGCTCTTAAGACTGGGGAACTTACGTGCCTCTTAAGACTGGGGAACTTACGTGCCTCTTAAGACTGGGGAACTTACGTGCCTCTTAAGACTGGGGAACTTACGTGCCTCTTAAGACTGGGGAAAATTACGTGCCTCTTAAGACTGGGGAACTTACGTGCCTCTTAAGACTGGGGAACTTACGTGCCTCTTAAGACTGGGAAACTTACGTGCCTCTTAAGACTGGGAACTTACGTGCCTCTTAAGACTGGGGACTTACGTGCCTCTTAAGACTGGGGAACTTACGTGCCTCTTAAGACTGAGGAACTTACGTGCCTCTTAGGACTGGGGAACTTACGTGCCTCTTAGGACTGGGGAACTTACGTGCCTCTTAAGACTGGGGAACTTACGTGCCTCTTAAGACTGGGGAACTTACGTGCCCTCTTAAGACTGGGGAACTTACGTGCCTCTTAAGACTGGGGAACTTACGTGCCTCTTAAGACTGAGGAAACTTACGTGCCTCTTAAGACTGGGGGAACTTACGTGCCTCTTAAGACTGGGGAACTTACGTGCCTCTTAAGACTGGGGAACTTACGTGCCTCTTAAGACTGGGGAACTTACGTGCCTCTTAAGACTGGGAAACTTACGTGCCTCTTAAGACTGGGAAACTTACGTGCCTCTTAGGACTGGGAAACTTACGTGCCTCTTAAGACTGGGGAACTTACGTGCCTCTTAAGACTGGGGAACTTACGTGCCTCTTAAGACTGGGGAACTTACGTGCCTCTTAAGACTGGGGAACTTACGTGCCTCTTAAGACTGGGAAACTTACGTGCCTCTTAAGACTGGGGAACTTACGTGCCTCTTAAGACTGGGGAACTTACGTGCCTCTTAAGACTGGGGAACTTACGTGCCTCTTAAGACTGGGGAACTTACGTGCCTCTTAAGACTGGGGAACTTACGTGCCTCTTAAGACTGAGGAACTTACGTGCCTCTTAAGACTGAGGAACTTACGTGCCTCTTAAGACTGGGGAACTTACGTGCCACTTAAAGGAGGTATTGAGCAAGGGAGGTAGGGAGCAAGGGAGGTAGGGAGCAAGGGAGGTAGGGAGCAAGGGAGGTAGGGAGCAAGGGAGGTTGGGAGCAAGGGAGGTAGGTAGCAAGGGAGGTAGGGAGCAAGGGAGGTAGGGAGCAAGGGAGGTAGGGAGCAAGGGGAGGTAGGGAGGAGGAGCAAGGGAGGTAGGGAGCAAGGGAGGTAGGGAGCAAGGGCAGGAGGTAGGGAGCAAGGGAGGTAGGGAGCAAGGGAGGTAGGGAGCAAGGGAGGTAGGGAGCAAGAGAGGTAGGGAGCAAGGGAGGTAGGGAGCAAGGGAGGTAGGGAGCAAGGGAGGTAGGGAGCAAGAGAGGTAGGGAGCAAGGGAGGTAGGGAGCAAGGGAGGTAGGGAGCAAGGGAGGTAGGGAGCAAGAGAGGTAGGGAGCAAGGGAGGTAGGGAGCAAGGGAGAACATAAGTGAAACACAGTGTACTCACACCCTTGAGTTTATCCTACTGTCAGATACAGAGAAAATTGTACGTCATTATGGTACGTTACTCTACGTTATACATTATGGTACGTTACTTTCCTACGTTATACATTATGGTACGTTACTTTCCTACGTTATACATTATGGTACGTTACTTTCCTACGTTATACATTATGGTACGTTACTTTCCTACGTTATACATTATGGTACGTTACTTTCCTACGTTATACATTATGGTACGTTACTCTACGTTATACATTATGGTACGTTACTTTCCTACGTTATACATTATGGTACGTTACTTTCCTACGTTATACATTATGGTACGTTACTTTCGTACGTTATACATTATGGTACGTTACTTTCCTACGTTATACATTATGGTACGTTACTCTACGTTATACATTATGGTACGTTACTTTCGTACGTTATACATTATGGTACGTTACTTTCCTACGTTATACATTATGGTACGTTACTCTACGTTATACATTATGGTACGTTACTTTCCTACGTTATACATTATGGTACGTTACTTTCCTACGTTATACATTATGGTACGTTACTTTCCTACGTTATACATTATGGTACGTTACTTTCCTACGTTATACATTATGGTACGTTACTTTCCTACGTTATACATTATTGTACGTTACTTTCCTACGTTATACATTATTGTACGTTACTTTCCTACGTTATACATTATTGTACGTTACTTTCCTACGTTATACATTATTGTACGTTACTTTCCTACGTTATACATTATTGTACGTTACTTTCCTACGTTATACATTATGGTACGTTACTCTACGTTATACATTATGGTGCGTTACTCTACGTTATACATTATGGTACGTTACTCTACGTTATACATTATTGTACGTTACTCTACGTTATACATTATTGTACGTTACTTTCCTACGTTATACATTATTGTACGTTACTTTCCTACGTTATACATTATGGTACGTTACTCTACGTTATACATTATTGTACGTTACTTTCCTACGTTATACATTATGGTACGTTACTTTCCTACGTTATACATTATGGTACGTTACTTTCCTACGTTATACATTATGGTACGTTACTTTCCTACGTTATACATTATGGTACGTTACTTTCATACGTTATACATTATGGTACGTTACTTTCCTACGTTATACATTATGGTACGTTACTCTACGTTATACATTATGGTACGTTACTCTACGTTATACATTATGGTACGTTACTCTCCTACGTTATACATTATTGTACGTTACTCTACGTTATACATTATTGTACGTTACTCTACGTTATACATTATGGTACGTTACTTTCCTACGTTATACATTATGGTACGTTACTTTCCTACGTTATACATTATGGTACGTTACTCTACGTTATACATTATGGTACGTTACTCTACGTTATACATTATTGTACGTTACTCTACGTTATACATTATGGTACGTTACTTTCCTACGTTATACATTATGGTACGTTACTCTCCTACGTTATACATTATGGTACGTTACTTTCCTACGTTATACATTATGGTACGTTACTTTCCTACGTTATACATTATGGTACGTTACTTTCCTACGTTTTTACATTATGGTACGTTACTTTCCTACGTTATACATTATGGTACGTTACTTTCCTACGTTATACATTATGGTACGTTACTTTCATACGTTATACATTATGGTACGTTACTTTCATACGTTATACATTATGGTACGTTACTTTCATACGTTATACATTATGGTACGTTACTTTCCTACGTTATACAGTTACCAACGTGGTCCAAGAGGAAGGGGGCTTGGGAAGTTCAGCCCCCCCAAAAGCCCCCTAAAACCCCTAACACCCCCTGACCCCCGTGGGCACCCCATAACAAACCCGTGTGTGGGGGTGTGTGTGTTTGTGGGGGGATTTTGTGTGTGTGTGGGTATGTGTGTGTGGGGTTTTGTGTGTGGGGGGGTTTGTGTGTGTTTTGGGTAGTGTTTTTGTGTGGGGATTGTGTGTGTGGGTATTTTGTTGGGGTGTGGGGGATGTGGGTTGTGTGGGTATGGTGTGTGTGGGTATGTGTTTTTGTGTGGGGTTTTTGTGTGGGTTGTTTGTTGGGTTTTGTGTGTGTGTGTGTGTGTGGGTTTTGTGTGTGTGGTTTTGGGGTGTGTGGGTGTGTGGTTGTGTGTGGGGTTTGTTTTGTGTGTGTGTGTAAAGGGTAGGGGTTTTTGGGTTGGGGGAACCCGTAACAGTGTCAACACCACCGGAACGCTGGAGGAGACTTGGTACAGTTTCCTGGGTTTGGGTTTGGGTTTTTAGTGACCTTGGCAAAATGTTGGGGAACCCACCGTTTCTTCCTTATTGCCCCCCCCCCCCCCCCCCCCCCCCCCCCCCCCCCTCCCCCCCCCCCCCCCCCCCCCCCCCCCCCCCCCCCCCTTTTATCTAGTAACATTGTTCATCCTAGTGAAACATTTTTTCTTCTAGTGAAAAATTGTTCATCCTGTGAACTTTTTTCATCCCAGTGAAAAATTTTTCATCCTAGTGAAAAATTGTTCATTAAATGAACATTGTTTAGCTAGTGAACATTTTTCCCCTATTGAACATTGTTAAACCTAGTGAACATTGTTCTTTTTAGTGAACCCTTGTTCAGCCCAGTGGAAAATTTTTTATGCTTTTTTTAAATGAACATTGTTCATCTAGTGAACATTTTTCATTCCCAGTGAACATTGTTCATCCCAGGGGAACATTGTTCATGCTAGTGAACATTGTTCATCCTAGTGAACATTGTTCATGCTAGTGAACATTGTTCATCCTAGTGAACATTGTTCATGCTAGTGAACATTGTTCATCCTAGTGAACATTGTTCATGCTAGTGAACATTGTTCATCCTAGTGAACATTTTTCATTCTAGTGAACATTGTTCATCCTAGTGAACATTGTTCATGCTAGTGAACATTGTTCATCCTAGTGAACATTGTTCATGCTAAGTGAACATTGTTCATCTAGTGAACATTGTTCATGCTAGTGAACATTGTTCATCCTAGTGAACATTTTTCATTCTAGTGAACATTGTTCATCCTAGTGAACATTGTTCATGCTAGTGAACATTGTTCATCCTAGTGAACATCGTTCATGCTAGCGAACATTTTTCATTCTAGTGAACATTGTTCATCCTAGTGAACATTGTTCATCCTAGTGAACATTGTTCATGCTAGTTAACATTGTTCATGCTAGTGAACATTGTTCATGCTAGTGAACATTTGTTTCATCTAGTGAACTTTTCATGCTAGTGAACATTGTTCATGCTAGTGAACATTGTTCATGCTAGTGAACATTGTTCATGCTAGTTAACATTGTTCATGCTAGTGAACATTGTTCATGCTAGTGAACATTGTTCATGCTAGTGAACATTGTTCATGCTAGTGAACATTGTTCATCCTAGTGAACATTGTTCATCCTAGTGAACATTGTTCATGCTAGAGAACATTGTTCATCCTAGTGAACATTGTTCATGCTAGTTAACATTGTTCATGCTAGTGAACATTGTTCATGCTAGTGAACATTGTTCATGCTAGTGAACATTCATGCTAGTGAACATTGTTCATCCTAGTGAACATTGTTCATGCTAGAGAACATTGTTCATCCTAGTGAACATTGTTCATCCTAGTGAACATTGTTCATCCTAGTGAACATTATTCATGCTAGTGAACATTGTTCATCCTAGTGAACATTGTTCATCCTAGTGAACATTGTTCATGCTAGTGAACATTGTTCATGCTAGTGAACATTGTTCATCCTAGCGAACATTGTTCATGCTAGTGAACATTGTTCATCCTAGCGAACATTGTTCATCCTAGTGAACATTGTTCATGCTAGTGAACATTGTTCATCCTAGTGAACATTGTTCATCCCAGTGAGCATTGTTCATACTCCCAGTGAACATTCATCCCAGTGAACATTGTTCATGCCAGTGAACATTGTTCATGCTAGTGAACATTGTTCATCCTAGCGAACATTGTTCATGCTAGTGAACATTGTTCATCCTAGTGAACATTGTTCATCCCAGTGAACATTGTTCATCCCAGTGAACATTGTTCATCCTAGTGAACATTGTTCATCCCAGTGAGCATTGTTCATACTCCCAGTGAACATTCATCCCAGTGAACATTGTTCATCCCAGTGAACATTGTTCATCATTCATCTTAATGAGTGACTTAAACAAATGGAATATTTCTTAATCCGTCGTGGCGCATGAGGTAGGAGCACTACAGTAGGCCTACTGGCCCATGCTAGGCAGGTCCAAGTTACACCCACTAAAGAAGGAGCACTATAGCAGGCCTACTGACCCATGCTAGGCAGGTCCAAGTCACACCCACTTAAGAAGGAGCACTGTAGCAGGCCTACTGGCCCATGCGTAACTGCAGCGTAAGTAACTTTGCTATATCATAAGTAACGTTGCTACATAACAAGTAACGTAACTACATTGCGAGTAACGTTGTTACATCACAAGTAACGTAACTACATTACAAGTAACGTTGCTACATCACAAATAACGTTGCTACATCACAGGTAACGTTGCTACGTCATAAGTAACGTTGCTACATCACAAGTAACGTTGCTACATCTCAACGTTGCTACATCACAAGTAGCGTTGCTACATCACAAGTAACGTTGCTACATCACAAGTAACGTTGCTACATCACAAGTAACGTTGCTACATCACAAGTAACGTTGCTGCATCACAAGTAACGTTGCTACATCACAGGTAACATTGCTACTTCACAGGTAACGTTGCTACTTCACAGGTAACGTTGCTATTTCACAGGTAACGTTTCTACTTCACAGGTAGCGTTGCTACTTCACAGGTAACTTTGCTACATCACAGGTAACGTTGCTACATCACAGGTAACGTTGCTACATCACAAGTAACGTTGCTACATCACAGGTAACGTTGCTACATCACAGGTAACGTTGCTACATCACAAGTAACGTTGCTACATCACAAGTAACGTTGCTACATCACAAGTAACGTTGCTACATCACAAGTAACGTTGCTACATCACAAGTAACGTTGCTACATCACAAATAACGTTGCTACATCACAGGTAACGTTGCTATATCACAGGTAACGTTGCTACGTCATAAGTAACGTTGCTACATCACAAGTAACGTTGCTACATCACAAGTAACGTTGCTACATCACAAGTAACGATGCTACATCACAAGTAACGATGCTACATCACAAGTAACGTTGCTACATCACAAGTAACGTTGCTACATCGCAAGTAACGATGCTACATCACAAGTAACGATGCTACATCACAAGTAACGATGCTACATCACAAGTAACGTTGCTACATCACAAGTAACGTTGCTACATCACAAGTAACGTTGCTACATCACAAGTAACGTTGCTACATCACAAGTAACGTTGCTACATCACAAGTAACGTTGCTACATCACAAGTAACGTTGCTACATCACAAGTAACGTTGCTACATCACAAGTAACGATGCTACATCACAAGTAACGTTGCTACATCACAAGTAACGTTGCTACATCACAAATAACGTTGCTACATCACAAGTAACGTTGCTACATCACAAGTATCGTTGCTACATCACAAGTAACGTTGCTACATCACAAGTAACATTGCTACAACACAAGTAGCTACAAGTAACGAAGCTACAAGCAGCGTTGCCACAACACAACGTAGATACAAGTGAAGTAGCTACAAGACAAGTAACGTAGCTACAAGATAACGTTGCTACACGACAAGTAACGTTGCTACAAGACAAGTAACGCTGCTTCAAGACAAGTAACGTAGCTACAAGCAACGTTGCTATAACACAACTAACGTAGCTACAAGGCACGTGAAGTAGCTACAAGACAAGTAACGTAGATAAAAGTAACATTGCTGCAAGACAGTAGCGTATCTACAAGACAACGTAGATACAAGTAACGTTGCTACAAGACAACGTAGATACAAGTAACGTTGCTACAAGACAACGTAGATACAAGTAACGTTGCTACAAGACAACGTAGATACAAGTAACGTTGCTACAAGACAACGTAGATACAAGTAACGTTGCTACAAGACAACGTAGATACAAGTAACGTTGCTACAAGACAAGTAACGTTGCTACAAGACAACGTTGCTACAGTTGCAGTAACCTCACTGCAGTAGTAAACCATTATCAGTGATGAACCTGCGTGGCACTATCACTGCGTGGCACTATCACTGCGTGGCACCAACACTGCGTGGCACTATCACTGCGTGGCACCAACACTGCGTGGCACTATCACTGCGTGGCACTATCACTGCGTGGCACTAACACTGCGTGGCACCAACACTGCGTGGCACTATCACTGCGTGGCACTATCACTGCGTGGCACTATCACTGCGTGGCACTATCACTGCGTGGCACCAACACTGCGTGGCACTATCACTGCGTGGCACCAACACTGCGTGGCACTATCACTGCGTGGCACCAACACTGCGTGGCACTATCACTGCGTGGCCTACACTGGTGGATTTCCACGCGTGGCACACATGCGTGGCACAAACACTGCGTGGACACACTGCGGGCACAACACTCGTGGCACACATGCGTGGACAACACTGCGGGGCCCCCTTCACTGCGTGGCCTAACACTGCGGGGCATACATGGTGGACAACACTGCGTGGCCCAACACTGCGTGGCCAAACTGCGGGCCCCAACACTGCGTGGAACATCCTGCGTGGCACAAACACGCGTGGCCTAAACCTGCGGGGCACAAACACTCGTGGCACAAACACGCGTGGCACTAACACGGTGGCACTACCACTGGTGGCACTATCACGCGTGGCCTAACACTGCGTGGCACTAACACTGCGGGGGCCTATCACCCTGCGTGGCACTAACACTGGTCCCACAAACCCCTGCGTGGCACAAACACTGCGGCACTAACACTGCGGGGCACTAACACGTGGCACTACACTGGTGGCACTCCTGCGTGGCCAAAACACTGCGTGGCACTACATGCGGGGCCCAAACTGCGTGGCAATCATGCGGCACTATCACGCGTGGCACTATCATGGGGGCACTATCACTGCGAAAGGCATCCGCTTTGCCTATCACTGCGTGGAAAACATGCGGGGCACAACTGCTGGCCTATCACTGCGTGGCACCACTGGTGGCACTTCACTGCTGGCACTAAAACGGGTGGCACTATATGCGTGGAAACTAACACTGCGTGGCACAACCTGCGTGGCACACACTCGTGGCACTATCACTGCGGGGCAACACTGCGTGGCACTAAATGCGTGGCACATCACTCCTGGCACTAATCTGCGTGACACTAACACGCGTGGCACTTACAACTGCGTGGCATAACCCACTGGTGGCCTATCACAAAAAACACCACTACAAACCAGGGAAGGGGTGGGGTTAACCCAGGGGCGAGTGAGTCGTGAAACTCTACGCCAGTGGTAACCCAGGGGCCGTGGTTCGCACTGCGTAGATTTTCAGACTCCTCGCCATGGGTTCAATCCCCCCCCCGCCCCCGGGTTTAAAAATAGTGTTATTACAATTCGTGAGACAGTATCGCCCTATGCTTTGCACGTTTACAACATTTTTCAGTTTAAGTTGTCCTTTGTCCCTAAAAATGCGAATTAAAACGTACCACAACGAAAAAATACGAAAAAAATACAGGGGAAAACAGTGTGTGTAACAAACGAGATCCTGTGAGGAGATATACGGTAATTTAGTCACTGGTTTACGGTGCCCTTTTCAGTCTGTCTTACAAAAGTGAAAAAAATGATGTGATTAAAAGGCGGGTGCTTGTAGATACGTGAATATGCTGGTTGTGTATGTAAACTGGTTAATTAATAAAATTTAATAATCTATTTCTACCGTCCCTGTACAAGGGTTCAAGTCAGTACAAGGTATACAAGTCATGTACAAGGTTTCAAGTACAGTACAAGGTTACAAATACATGTCGGGAAACAAGTACATGTACAAGGGATACAAATCTGTACAAGGTAACAAGACTTTAAAGGGATACAAGTACATGTACAAGGTATACAATACATGTACAAGGATCAAATACATGGGGCAAGGTATACAATCATGTACAAGGTTAAACAAATACATGTCAAAGGTATACAATACTGTACAAGGTATAAAGTACAGTAAAGGTATAAATCATGTAAAGGTATACAAGTCAGTACAAAGGGAACCCGTACATGTACCAGGTATACAAGTACATGTCAAAGGGATAAAGTACAGTACAAGGTAAAAACTGTCAAGGTATACAAGTCATGTACGGTTACAGTAATGACAGGTATAAAAGTACGACAAGTATACAATACATTAAAGGTATACAAGTAATGACAAAGGGTTAACAATAATTACAAGGATACAAGTACATGTACAGGTATACAAGACATGTACAAGGTATACAAATCTGTACAAGTATCAAGTACATTACAAAGGGATAAAATTTCAAGTAAAAGTAAACAAGGAAACAATACTGTACAAGGTTACAAAATAAATTCAAGGGAAAGTACATACAAGGGATACTTTCATGTACAAGGTATACAATCATGTACAAAGGATCAAGTACTGTACAAAAAATACAAGTACATGTAAAGGTATACAAGTCATGTACAGGTTACAAGTACAGTAAAGGTATACAAGTAAATTTCAAGGTATACAAGTCATGTACAAGGTTACAAAATAATGACAAGGTATCAAATAATGCAAGGGTTTCCAGCATGTACAAGGTATACAAATAATGCAAGGTTACCCGAATGTACAAGGATACAGACATGTACAAGGTATCAAGTAAAATATCCAAAAGGTATACAAATACTGACAAGGGATCAATAATGACATCAGTAAAATATAAAATTTAAAAATCCCGTTCGTGGAATTTTCCCGAAAATTAGGTCAGTTTTGTCCCGGATGTACCCACCCGTCCCCAAACCCCCCGGATGTACCCACAAGGTCACAAAAATGTACCCCCAAAGTATAACAAGGATTAAACCCCAAGTCCATAACAACCCCCGGTTACCCCCCCAGTCCATAACAAGGAAGTGAACCCCCAACCCGCCATAAACCAGGATCGACCCCAAGTCCCAAAACCCAGGATCAAAACCGTATAACACCCGGAGGCCCCCCAAAAGTCATAACACCCGTCGGACCCCACACCAGTCATACAAGGATCAAACCCCCCCGTTCCATAAACCCGGTGCGACCCTACCAGTCCATAACACCCCGGGGGGGAACCAGTCCATAACAAGGATCACCCACACAGTCCACTAAACCCGATGCGACCCCAACCCTCCCAGGATGGACCCCCACCCGTCCCCAAAAACCAGGGGGTGTGACCCACACCAGTCCACTAAAACCCCGGATGGCCCCCCCCCGTCCATAACACCCCCGGATGTACCCACACCAGTCCACAAAACCCGGATGTGACCCCACGTCCACTAACCCCAGGATGGACCCCACACCAGTCAAACACCCAGGATGGACCCCACCCGACTAACCCAATGCGACCCCCAGTCCACAAACACCCAGGAGGCCCCCCCCTCCATAACACCCAGGTGTCCCCCACCAGCCCTAACACCCAGGAGTACCCACACCCGTCCACTAACACCCCGGATGTGGGCCCCACCCTCCCACTAACACCCCTGGACCCACAGTCCATAAAACCCCGGGGGGACCCCCCCATCCACAAAAAAACCCGGATGCGCCCCCACCATCCACAAAAACCCAGGATGGACCCCCCCCAGTCCCTAAAACCCAGGGGTGGACCCCACCCATCCTACACCCCGGTGAAAAAGCCCTACAAAAAAAAAAGTACCCCACCGTTAAACCCAGGAGTGACCCAAAAAGTCACTTCGGTGGGAACTAAAAGGTTTTTAAGGAAACACGTCTAATGTTTTCCACCCGACCGGGGGTAAATCACGGACCCTTTGGGTTGAGAATTTAGTCACCACAAAATAGGGACCCAAAAGAGTACTTTAAATTTCGGAAAATCATTAAAAAAAGTTTTCCCTGAGCCCCGAAAAGAATGTTGTAACCCAACCCCTACGTCATTTTAGTAACCTGGAAGGTGTGGTGGGCAGTGTTAACCCCCCTTTTGGGAAAGTAAACGGGTGTTCTAAAATTGTGAAAATTACTGGGGTTAAAATTAACCTTGTTTCGTGAGAAAGTTTGCGTTTGAACCCCCTTTAGTGTGTTTAAGTGACCTGGTTCCCCCGTGTGAACCCTGGTGTGTGCAGTGGTGTGAACGTGGCTGTGTTGCAGTGGTGTGAACCGTGGTGTGTGCAGTGTGAACCGTGGTGTGTACAGTGGTGGTGACAGTGGTGTGTACAGTGGTGTGAACCGTGGTGTGTACAGTGGTGTGAACCTGTGGTGTGTACAGTGGTGTGAACGTGGTGTGTACAGTGGGTGTGTAACCAGTGGTGTGTGCAGTGTGAACCGTGGTGTGTACAGTGGTGTGAACCGTGGTGTTCGTGTGACCGTGGTGTGTACAGTGGTTGTGTACTGGTGTGTGCATGTTGAACCGTGGTGTGTACAGTGGTGTGTACAGTGGTGTGTACAGTGTGAACCGTGTGTGTACAGTGGTGTGAACCGGGGTGGTGTGAACCGTGGTGTGTACAGTGGTGTGAACGTGGTGTGTAACCGTGGTGTGTGCAGTGGTGAACCGTGGGTGTAGTGGTGTGAACCGTGGGTGTGCAGTGTGAACCGTGGTGTGTACAGGGTGTGAACCGTGGTGTGTACAGTGGTGTGAACCGTGGTGTGACGTGTGACAGTGGTGTGTGCAGTGGTGAACCGTGGTGTGTACAGTGTGAACCAGTGGTGTGTAGCAGTGGTGTGACCGTGGTGTGTGCAGGTGAACAGTGGTGTGTGCAGTGTGAACCGTGGGGTGTGCAGTGTGAACCGTGGTGTGTGCAGTGTGAACCGTGGTGTGTACAGTGTGAACCGTGGTGTGTACAGTGGTGTGAACCGTGGTGTGCATTGAACAGTGTGTGTGCAGTGTGAACCGTGGTGTTGACAGTGGTGAACCGTGGTGTGTACAGTGTGAACCGTGGTGTGTGCAGTGTGAACCGTGGTGTGTGCAGTGGTGTGAACCGTGGTGTGTGCAGTGTGAACCGTGGTGTGTGCAGTGTGAACCGTGGTGTGTGCAGTGTGAACCGTGTGTGTACAGTCGTGTGAACCGTGGTGTGTGGTGTGAACCGTGGTGTGTGCAGTGGTGTGAGCAGTGGTGTGTACAGTGGTGTGAACCGTGGTGTGTGCAGTGGTGTGAACCGTGGTGTGTACAGTGGTTCGATGAACGTGGTGTGTACAGTGGTGGTGACCAGTGGTGTGGCAGTTGTGAACCGTGGTGTGTTGCATGTGAACCGTGGTGTGTACAGTGTGACGTGGTGTGCAAGGTGTGGTGTGAACCGTGGTGTGTGCAGTGGTGTGAACCGTGGTGTGTGTGCAGTGTGCTGTGTGTGCAGGGGTGAACCGTGGTGTGTGCAGTGTGAACCGTGGTGTGTACAGTGGTGTGCAGTGGTGTGTAACAGTGTGTGACTTGTGATGACCGTGGGTGTGCAGTGTTGACCGTGTGTGTAGCAGTGGTGTGCAGTTACGTGTGAACCGTGGTGTGCAGTGTGAACCGTGGTGTGTGCAGTGGTGTGAACAGTGGTGTGTACAGTGGTGTGTGCAGTGGTGTGAACCGTGGTGTGTGCAGTGTGAACCGTGGTGTGTGCAGTGGTGTACAGTGGTGTGTACAGTGGTGTGTAGCAGTGGTGTGAACCGTGGTGTGTACAGTGGTGTGAACCGTGGTGTGTACAGTGGTGTGAACCGTGGTGTGTACAGTGGTGTGAACCGTGGTGTGTACAGTGGTGTGTACAGTGGTGTGTACAGTGGTGTGTGCAGTGGTGTGAACCGTGGTGTGTACAGTGGTGTGAACCGTGGTGTGTGCAGTGGTGTGAACCGTTGTGTCAGTGTGTGACAGTGGTGTGTGCAGTGGTGTGAACCGTGGTGTGTACAGTGGTGTGTACAGTGGTGTGAACCGTGGTGTGTACAGTGGTGTGAACCGTGGTGTGTACAGTGGTGTGAACCGTGGTGTGTACAGTGGTGTGAACCGTGGTGTGTGCAGTGGTGTGAACCGTGGTGTGTGCAGTGGTGTGAACCGTGGTGTGTACAGTGGTGTGAACCGTTGGTGTGTAGCAGTGGTTTGTGAACCGTGGTTGGTGCATGTGGTGTTGACCGTGGTGTTACAGTGGTGTGAACCGTGGTGTGTCAGTGGTGTGTAAACGTGGTGTGTGCAGTGGTGTGAACGTGTGTGTGTACAGTGGTGTGAACCGTGGTGTGTACCGTGGTGTGAACCGTTGTGTGTACAGTGGTGTGAACCGTGGTGTGCAGTGGTGTGAACCGTGGTGTGTGCAGTGGTGGTTGTGTCAGTGTGTGTGAACCGTGGTGTGACAGTGGTGTGAACGTGGTGTGTACGTGGACTGTGAGTGGTGTGACAGTGGTGTGAACACGTGGTGTGTACAGTGGTGTGTAACCGTGGGTGTGTACAGTGGTGTGACAGTGGTGTGTACAGTGGTGTGTACATGGTGTGAGAGTGGTGTGAACTGTGGTGTTGTACAGTGGTGTGAACCGTGGTGTGTAGCAGTGGTGTGTACAGTGGTTGTGAACGTGTGTGTGAAGCGTGTGGTGTGAACCGTGGTTGTGCATGGTGTGACTGTGGTGTGTGCAGTGGTGTGAACCGTGGTGGATCAGTGGTGTGAACCGTGGGTGAACAGTGGTGTAACCGTGGTGTGAACCGTGGTGTGAACCGTGCGTGAACCGTGGCTGTGAACAGTTGTGTGACGTGGTGTGAACAGCTGTTGTGTGAACCGTGGTGTGATCAGTGGTGTGAACGTGGTGTGACATGGTGTGAACAGGGGTGAACCGTGGCGTAGAACACGTGTGTGACGTGGTTGAAACGTGGTGTGCAGTGGTGTGAACCGTGGCGTGAACGGCGTAACCTGGGTGACAGTGGTGTAACAGTGGTGTTACAGTGGTGTGAACAGTGGTGTGAACCGTGGTGTGAACCGTGGTGTGCATCAGTGGTGATGATCAGTGTGTACCGTGGTGTGATGAACCGTGGCGTGAACCTGTGAACGTGTGTAGCAAGTGGTGTGTAAGCATGTGTGTGCAGTGGTGTAAGAGTGGTGTGAGCATGGTGTGAGCAACGTGACGTAGTGTCAAGCGTAGCAGTTGTAAGCAGTGGTGTAAGCAGTGTTGTAACAGTGGTGTGACACGTGGGTAGAGCGGTTAGCCAGTGGTGTAGTAAGCAGTGGTGTGTCAGTGAGTAAGCACAGTTAAGCAGTGGTGTTGCAGTGGTGTAACCATGGTGTGTACAGTGGTATGTTAAGCAGTGGTGTGTGCAGGGTTTGTAAGCATGTATGTGTCAGTGGGTTAATGACACCGTTGGTTTTGCAGTGGTGTACAGTGGTGTGTACAGTGGTGTAACACGTGTGTGGCAGTGTAAACAGTGGTGTGTGTCAGTGCGTGTAAGCAGTGGTTGACAGTGGTGAAAACTGTTGTGTTGCAAATGGTGTAACAGTGGTTTTGTGCAGTGGGTTGAACGTGGTGTAGGGTTTTGGGGAGTGGTCAGTTTGTGTGCAGGGGGTGTGTGAGTGGGTAACGGGGGTTGTGCGTGGTGTGAAGTGGTGTGCAGTGGGGTGTGCGTGGTGTACAGGGTGTTGCGTGGTGTGTCAGTGGTGTAAACATGGTGTGTGTTGGGGGTAGCAGTGGTGTGTGCAGTGTTGTAAGAGTGGTGTAGCATGGGTGTACGTTGTGTGAGCTGGTTGGGGTGTAGTGGTGTAACAGTGGTTTTGTGCATGGTGTAGTGGGGTGTGCAGTGGTGTGGCAGTGGTGTAAACATGGTTGAGCAGTGGTGTGTGCAGTGGTTTTGTGCAGTGGTGTGGCAGTGGTTAGCGTGGGGTGTGCGTGGTGTAGCGTGGTGTTGCAGTATGTAAGCAGTGTGTAAGCAGTGGGAGCATGTTAAGCAGTGGGTAAGCAGTGGTGTAACATGGTGTGTGCAGTGGTAAGCAGTGGGTCAGGTGAAGCGTGTTAAGCAGTGGTAGTGCAGTGGGTAAGCCCGTGGGTGTGCATGGGGTTTAACATTGTAAGCAAATGGTAAGCATGGGGCAGTGGTGTAACAGTGGTGTAAGCAGTGGGTTGCAGTGGTGTAAGCAGTGGGGTTGCCCGTGGTGTAAGCAGGGTGTAGCAGTGTGTAAGCCCGTGGTGTGTGCAAATGGTAAGCAGGATGTAAGCAGTGGTGTGGCAGTGTGTAAGCAGTGGTGGTGCAGTGGTGAACAGGGTGAGAGTGGGGTGCAGTGGTGAAGAGGAGTGTGGTGCAGTGGTGTTGGCAGTGGTGAAGCAGGGTTGTGCAGTGGGTAAACTGGGGTTTTGCAGGGGGTAACAGTGGGTGGTGTTCAGGGGGGTGTGTGCAGGGGGGTTTGTAAGCAGTGGTGTGTCAGGGGTTGGGTTGCAGTTTTGTAACATGGTAAGCATGGGGTGGCAGTGGTTTTAAAATGGTGTGGGGTGGTGTTCCCGTGGGTAAGCGGGTTGTCGGGTTTTTAAGCTGGGTTGTAACGTGGGGGCCCCTTTCTGTGAAAAAACCTAATGTTTTCACCCCTTTCCTTTTGCCCTTAGAAAAAACTGCCACTTGTTTTAATGACATGAAACACTTTGTACACAGTTACCAAAAAACTGCCACTTGTATTAAGTGACACTTAACACTTGTGACAGTACCATTATTGCCCCTTGTTTTTAAATGTACACGCTGTAACCTTTTTAACAGCAATAAAAATGGTTTTTTGGGCTCCTTCATTTTTAATAAATTCCTTAAAACCCCCTTTTTAACAGTTAAATTTTGAAAATTTTAAAAGAGTTTTGTAATTATCCGTACCTTTTTTGTTGTTTGTGTTGTTGGTTTTTTGTTGTTTGGTCAGGTAAAAATGTGTGTTGGGGTTTGAGTGTTCAAATTTAAAAAATTGTTGTGTGTTGGTTTGTGTTTGGGTTTTTTGTGTGTGTGGTGTGTGTGTGTTGTGTGTGTGTTGGTCGGGTTACTGTGTGTGTGTGTGTGTGTGGGGTTTGTGTGTGGGTTTTTGTGTGTTGGTTTTGGGGTGTGTTGGGGTGTGGTGTGTGTTTGTCGGGTTAGTGTGGTTTTTGTGGTGTTGGTGTAGGGTTACTGGTTTTGTGTGTGGGGGTTTTGTGTGTGTGTGTGTGTGTGTGGGGTTTTGGGGTGGGTTTTTGTGTTGTTGGTGTGTGTTGTGTGTGTGTTTGGGTTTCTGTGTGTGTGTGTGTGTGTGTGTGTGTTGCGTATGAAACACACACACAACACACACACACACACACACACACACACACCACACACACCACACACACACACACACAACACACACACACCCACACACACACACAACACACACACACACACACACCACACACACACACACTCACACACACAACCACACACACACAAACACACACACACACTCACACACACACACCACTCACACACACCACACTCACACACACACACACTCACCACACACACACACTCACACACACAACACACACACACACACACACACACACACACACACACACACACACACACACACACACACACACACACACACACTCACACACACAACACACACACACCACACACACACACACACACACACACACACACACACACACACACACCACTCACACACACAACACACACACACACACACACACACACACACACACACACACACACACACACACACACACACACACACACACACACACAACAATTATTAAGAGGGAGAGTATATCTATAATAATCAAATTATTAACATTTTAATTATACCGACCACGTGGTATGGTTTATCAGGCGGATATTTTACACAAGCTGAGTTAAAAATACTAAGATTGTGCAGGTTACAAGAACAAACAACCCAGTTGATGATGATAATATTTATCTCCACAATACATGATACAACTTACACAGACCATAGCTGACATCAGTGACATCCTATATAGAAAGTCCCAGGTTATGTAGAGCATTTCCCGCAACTTAGGTTAATTTTGTCCCCAGGATGCCACCCACACCAGTCCACTAACACCAAAGTACCTACTTACTGCTAGGTAAACATGGACAGCAGGTGTAGTAACGAAATACGCCGTAATGATTCCACCCGTACAGGGGATCGAACCACGATCACTGAGTGTGAGCTGAGTGCACTACCAACCAAGCTACGGGTGCATGTTACCTGTTCAGAACAGGTAACAACACAAGAGTGCCAAGCTTAATGACCCGTCCCAGCTTTATCACGCAGCATAGAAATCTGGGTCACATTATCACCAGTCAGAGAGAACTTTGTCTCTCATAATGAGTTATTATTCATAATTATGTAAAGTTATTCTAAGTGACTATTGTTCATTATTACAATTAAGGTAAACGGTGGAAAATAGACAGAAATGCAATATAATGTTAAACGTCGTAAAACGTCGTAAAGGATGGCTACTACATTCTTGTAGGTTTTTTCCATTACTATAATGTTATATATTGTTGTTAAGTTGTGTAATACCTGGGTATCTTTATTGATGTTTCGCCCACCAGTGGTTTTTCTGCGTGCTGGACTAAAACGTCTCGTGAGCGAAACTTTTCTATTAGTAAACAGAGAGAGTTATACAGGTTTTATTGCGTTTTATTGTGGTAGAACTCATAGTATTTCTACCAGTACATGTACAAGGTATACAAGTACATGTACAAGGTATACAAGTACATGTACAAGGTACACAAGTACATGTACAAGGTATACAAGTACATGTACAAGGTATACAAGTACATGTACAAGGTATACAAGTACATGTACAAGGTATACAAGCACATGTACAAGGTACACAAGTACATGTACAAGGTATACAAACACATGTACAAGGTACACAAGTACATGTACAAGGTATACAAGTACATGTACAAGGTATACAAGTACATGTACAAGGTATACAAGTACATGTACAAGGTATACAAGTACATGTACAAGGTATACAAGTACATGTACAAGGTATACAAGTACATGTACAAGGTATACAAGTACATGTACAAGGTATACAAGTACATGTACAAGGTATACAAGCACATGTACAAGGTACACAAGTACATGTACAAGGTATACAAACACATGTACAAGGTACACAAGTACATGTACAAGGTATACAAGTACATGTACAAGGTATACAAGTACATGTACAAGGTATACAAGTACATGTACAAGGTATACAAGCACATGTACAAGGTATACCAGTAAATGTACAAGGTATACAAGTACATGTACAAGGTATACAAGTACATGTACAAGGTATACCAGTACATGTACAAGGTATACAAGTACATGTACAAGGTATACCAGTACATGTACAAGGTATACAAGTGCATGTACAAGGTATACAAGTACATGTACAAGGTATACAAGTACATGTACAAGGTATACAAGTACATGTACAAGGTATACAAGTACATGTACAAGGTACACAAGTACATGTACAAGGTATACAAGTACATGTACAAGGTACACAAGTACATGTACAAGGTATACCAGTACATGTACAAGGTATACAAGTACATGTACAAGGTATACAAGTACATGTACAAGGTATACAAGTACATGTACAAGGTATACAAGTACATGTACAAGGTATACAAGTACATGTACAAGGTATACAAGTACATGTACAAGGTATACAAGTACATGTACAAGGTATACAAGTACATGTACAAGGTATACAGATCATTGCTGACATCAATGACATACTACTATATAGAAAGTACCTTGTTATGCTGAGCATTTCCAGCAAATTAGGTCAGTTTTGTCCCTGGATGTGACCCACACCAGTCCACTAACACCCGGGATGTGACCCACACCAGTCCACTAACACCCAGGATGTGACCCACACCAGTCCACTAACACCCAGGATGTGACCCACACCAGTCCACTAACACCCAGGATGTGACCCACACCAGTCCACTAACACCCAGGTACCCATTTTACTGATGGGTGAACATGGACAACCGGTGTAAAGAAACGCTTAATGTTTCTACCCTCGCCGGCAATCGCACCCAGACCCTCGCCGTGTGAAGCGAAAACTTTATCCACCAGGCAGGCCATAAGGCACCGTTGTCTGTGTTACCTGGAGATTATTGCGGGGATCAACGCCCCCGCGGCCCGGTCCATGACCAGGCCTCCCGATGGATCAGGGCCTGATCAACTAGGCTGTTACTGCTTGCCGCACGTAGTCCAACGTACGAGCCACAGCCCGGCTGATCCGGCACTGACTTTAGGTATCTGTCCAGCTCTCTCTTGAAGGCAGCCAGGGGTTTATTGGCAATTCCCCTAATGCTTGATGGGAGGCTGTTGAACAGTCTTGGGCCCCGGGCACTTATGGTGTTTTCCCTTAGTGTACCAATGGCGCCCCTACTTTTTATTGGGGGCATTTTGCATCGCCTGCCCAGTCTTTTACTTTCGTAGGGAGTGATTTCTGTGTGCAGATTTGGGACCATTCCTTCCAAGATTTTCCAAGTGTAGCTTATGATATATCTCTCCCCCCTTCGTTCCAACGAGTACAAGTCAAGTGCTTCCAAGCGTTCCCAGTAGTTAAGGTGCTTGACAGAACTTATACGTGCAGTAAAGGATCTCTGTACACTCTCTAGATCCGCGATTTCACCTGCTTTGTATGGAGATGTTAATGTACAGCAGTATTCCAGCCTAGAGAGAACAAGTGATTTGAAAAGGATCATCATTGGCTTGGCATCTCTCGTTTTGAACGTTCTCATTATCCATCCTATCATTTTCTTTGCACGTGCGATCGTGGCACTGTTGTGATCCTTGAAAGTGAGATCCTCAGACATTACTACTCCCAGGTCCCTTACATTATTTTTCCGCTCTACTGTATGGCCAGAGTCTGTAGTATACTCTGTTCTAGTTATTATCTCCTCCAGTTTTCCATAACGGAGTAGTTGGAATTTGTCCTCATTGAACATCATATTGTTTACCGTTGCCCACTGGAAAACTTTGTTTATATCTTCTTGGAGGTTAACCGCGTCCTCAGCAGATGACAGCCTCATGCAGATCCTAGTATCATCCGCAAAGGATGATACGGTGCTGTGGTGTATATCTCTGTTTATGTCTGATATGAGGATAAGGAATAAGATGGGGGCGAGTACTGTGCCTTGTGGAACAGAGCTCTTCACTATGGCAGCCTCATGCAGATCCTAGTATCATCCGCAAAGGATGATACGGTGCTGTGATGTATATCTCTGTTTATGTCTGATATGAGGATAAGGAATAAGATGGGGGCGAGTACTGTGCCTTGTGGACATAAACAGATGTACTTTAATAACTATTTTAGTGATTTAAGTATTCTTGACTGTTACTGGAGAGGTTATATGCAGCCTTAATGACCTTCGTGTAGTCAACAGTCTACAAACCACATCAAACAAGTCAGGGATGTTACAGTGGCGTTTTCCAGTCCAACCACTGCAGAATTTACAATCCACTGTGAGTGAACCCTTGTATCATCTCTGAAGTGTATCTCAGTAACATTTTCAACACTTGCTTGAGGCACCAAGGATGACAAGCTCCTAGATGATCCTCACTCATAATACACTTAATTATTTTGGTGTCACAATAAGACCTTGGGTTGGCGACTTGAGACAGAGGACACCCACAGTGTCCCGATTCCTACACTGACAACCACAGTGTCCCGATTCCTACACTGACACCGTTAAATGTCGTTAGTTTTCCCAGTAGTCCCATGATTGATAGGAAATGGTAAATATGTGCCCAAATTCGTACGTAAAACGGTATTACTGCCACCTAGATAAGGCCCATCGAAGTGCTGTAAGAGACGATGTAAGGTACGCTGTGTCCTCCACAGAGACTCCACGGGGCATTTGACGAACTGGAATGAGGCACAACTCGTTCTCACTGAACCAGACCTCAGACGCCGACGGTGCCTAGAAGCCTCACTAATCTCCGTCACCGACACAGAACGTAACACTGGATGAGTGGGACAAACTCCCGAGTACAGTTATAGAGGCTAAAACGTTGTGTAGTTTTAAAAATAGGGTAGATAAATACATGAATGATATAGAATGATGTTAAATAATGTAGAACTTAACCATACAGATTGCGAAAAGGACTTGGGGGTTATGGTAAGCAGCAACCTTAAACCAAGACAGCAATGCCTAAGCGTACGTAATAAGGCAAATAGATTACTGGGATTTATATCAAGAAGTGTAAGCAACAGAAGTCCAGAGGTCATACTGCAGCTTTATACATCATTAGTAAGGCCTCACCTAGATTATGCAGCTCAATTCTGGTCTCCATATTACAGAATGGACATAAATTCGTTAGAAAACATTCAGCGTAGGATGACTAAATTAATACATAGCATTAGAAATCTTCCTTATGAAGAAAAAATTGAAGACTCTTAAGTTACATTCACTTGTTAGACGAAGAATGAGGGGAGACCTGATCGAAGTGAAATAAGTGGAAGATAGGTATTAATAAAGGGGATATTAACAAGGTCTTGAGGATATCTCTCCAAGAGAAAACCCACGCAGTAAGGGGAAATTTAAATTAGATAAGTTTAGATTTAGAAAGGACATAGGAAAGTATTGGTTTGGAAATAGGGGGAGTTGATGAGTGGAACAGTCTACCTAGTTGGGTTATTGAGGCTAGGACTTTGGGTAGTTTCAAATTTAGGTTGGATAAATACATGAGTGGGAGGGTTGGATTTGAGTGGGACTTGCACATCAGAGCTATTTCTTGGGTAGCATTGAAAATTGGGGTTTGGGGAAATGTTTTGTTAGTGGGATGAATTGTAAAGGACCTGCCTAGTATGGGCCAACAGGCCTGCTGCAGTGTTCCTCCTTTCTTATGTTCTTATGTATAATGTGTGTGTGAGAGAGAGAGAGAGAGAGAGAGAGAGAGAGAGAGAGAGAGAGAGGGAGAGAGGGGAGAGAGGGGGGGGGGGGGCAGGATATTGAAAGTGAGCGAGTGTAGTGAAGCAGTAATATCCCGTTAGAGGGACACAGAAGTAGGTCAAGGTGAAGCACTGGCCAGATAACTAACAGCCGGCCAGCCAGTTGTCTCCTCGGCTACTTAATCTCTCACTAATGTATTCGTAGCTGGCTTCCTGCTCTGACTACCGCTCTTCACATGTCACTCATGTCTCTCTCCTGCACTCGCAACTTTTTACTCCACTTATTTATAAGTGTTGATCTCGGACGTGTGTGACACTGTCACTGTTTACATTGCATTATGGGTAAGACACATAGGCAATAGTTAGGCAACTTTATTCCGAAACGTTTCGCCTACACAGTAGGCTTCTTCAGTCGATTGTAGACGAATGGTTCACAGAACCGACACATTGATAAATTAGACACATGTGCAACTCTTGGGTATCTTGATTAAGGAAACGTTTCGCCACACAGTGGCTTCATCAGTCCATACAAAGGAGAAACTTGAAGAACAGGAGGAGAATGAGGTAATCAGTCCTCAAACCTTGAGCGATGTGGTCATCCATCAATTTTGAGGACTGACACAATCGACTCCAGGCTGGGGTCTGATTCCCTATATCCTCCTCTCCTTACGCTTCCTCTTGTATGGACTGATAACCCACTGTTGGCAACGTTTCCTGATAAGATTCCCATACTGTATAAGTGTCTCAACTTCAACATAGTCGGTTTTTCCAAACCCTTTCTCACGAATAAGTTCCCTAACATAGAATCATAAGAAGGAACACTGCAGAAGCTACTGGCCCAGCGTGGCAGGCCCAAGACGTTGCCTATGTGTCTTACCACCAACCTGTCGGTATTGTATACCATTTTGATATTCACTTTGCTTGTTCCAGAATGGTGTTAATAAATTACCTTTGGTGGGTTAGAACCCGATCGGGAGTCTTCAAACTCAGACCGCCGCAAAGTTCTAACCCGCCGGGGTATTGTTTGTTTACAATCGTGTCATTACGATTAGGTGAGTAATTATCAAGATATATTAATTTTGATAATGATTCTAAAATTCTATTACTGCCTTAGTGAAATTTGTATTGTCGGTTATTTTAGTGGTGTGTACAAGTGATGTAGTGGTGTTGTACAATTATGTATGGTGTTGACAATGATGTAGTGTGTTACAATTTATTATGTGTTGTACAAGTTATGTTGTGTGTTGTACAAGTTATGTAGTGTGTTGTACAAGTTATGTAGTGGTTTTGTACAAGTTATTAGGGGTGTTGTACAAGTTTATGTAGTGGTGTTTGAAACAAGTTATGTAGTGGTGTTTACAAGTTATGTAGTGGTTTTGTACATTTAAATGTAGTTGTGTGTAAAAGTTAGTAGTTGGTTGTCCAAGTTATGTAGTGGTGGTACAAGTTATGTAGTGGGTTGTACAAGTTATGTAGTGGTTTTGTCCCAAGTGATGTAGGGTGTTGTACAATTATGTAGTGGTTTTGTACAAGTGATGTAGTGTGTTGTACAAGTGATGTGTGGTGTTGTAAAGTTATGTAGTGGTTTTGTACAGTGATGTAGTGGTGTTGTACAAGTTATGTAGTGGTGTTGAAAGTTATGTAGTGGTGTTGAAACAGTTATGTAGTTGTGTTGTACAAGTTATGTGTGGTGTTGTACAAGTTATGTAGTGGTGTTGTACAAGTTATGTAGTTGTTTGTAAAGTATGTAGGGGTGTTGTACAAGTGATGTATGGTGTTGTACAAGTATGTAGTGGGTTGTACAAGTTATGTAGTGGTGTTGTACAAGTTATGTAGTGGTGTTGTAAAAAGTTATGTATTTGTTTTGTACAAGTTATGTAGTGGTGTTGTACAATTTTGTAGTGGTGTTGTACAAGTTATGTAGTGGTGTTGTACAAGTTATGTAGTGGTGTTGTACAAGTTATGTAGTGGTGTTGTCACAAGTTATGTAGTGGTTTTGTACAAGTTATGTAGTGGTGTTGTACAAGTTATGTAGTGGTGTTGACAAGTTATGTAGTGGTGTTGTACAAGTTATGTAGGGGGTGTTGTACAGTTATGTAGTGGTGTTGTACAAGTTATGTAGTGGTGTTGTACAAGTTATGTAGTGTTGTACAAGTTATGTAGTGGTGTTGTACAAGTTATGTAGTGGTGTTGTACAAGTTATGTAGTGGTGTTGTACAAGTTATGTAGTGGTGTTGTACAAGTTATGTAGTGGTGTTGTACAAGTTATGTAGTTGTGTTGTACAAGTTATGTAGTGGTGTTGTACAAGTTATGTAGTTTGTTGTACAAGTTATGTAGTGGTGTTGTACAAGTTATGTAGTTGTGTTGTACAAGTTATGTAGTGGTGTTGTACAAGTTATGTAGTTGTGTTGTACAAGTTATGTAGTGGTGTTGTACAAGTTATGTAGTGGTGTTGTACAAGTTATGTAGTGGTGTTGTACAAGTGATGTAGTGGTGTTGTACAAGTGATGTAGTGGTGTTGTACAAGTGATGTAGTGGTGTTGTACAAGTTATGTTGAAAGTGTTTTTACAAGTTTATGTAGTGTTGTTGTACAATTTTATGTAGTGGTGTTGTACAAGTGATGTAGTGGTGTTGTACAATTTTAGGGTAGTGGTGTTGAAAACAAGTGATGTAGTGGTGTTGTACAAGTTATGTAGTGGTGTTGTACAAGTTATGTAGTGGTGTTGTACAAGTTATGTAGTGTTGTTGTACAAGTTATGTAGTGGTGTTGTACAAGTGATGTAGTGGTGTTGTACAAGTTATGTAGTGGTGTTGTACAAGTTATGTAGTGGTGTTGTACAAGTTATGTAGTGTTGTACAAGTGATGTAGTGGTGTTGTACAAGTGATGTAGTGGTGTTGTACAAGTGATGTAGTGGTGTTGTACAAGTCATGTAGTGGTGTTGTACAAGTTATGTAGTGGTGTTGTACAAGTTATGTAGTGTTGTACAAGTGATGTAGTGGTGTTGTACAAGTGATGTAGTGGTGTTGTACAAGTGATGTAGTAGTGTTGTACAAGTGATGTAGTAGTGTTGTACAAGTGATGTAGTAGTGTTGTACAAGTGATGTAGTAGTGTTGTACAAGTGATGTAGTAGTGTTGTACAAGTGATGTAGTGGTGTTGTACAAGTGATGTAGTGGTGTTGTACAAGTGATGTAGTAGTGTTGTACAAGTGATGTAGTGGTGTTGTACAAGTGATGTAGTGGTGTTGTACAAGTGATGTAGTGGTGTTGTACAAGTGATGTAGTGGTGTTGTACAAGTGATGTAGTAGTGTTGTACAAGTGATGTAGTAGTGTTGTACAAGTGATGTAGTGTTGTTGTACAAGTGATGTAGTGGTGTTGTACAAGTGATGTAGTGGTGTTGTACAAGTGATGTAGTGGTGTTGTACAAGTGATGTAGTGGTGTTGTACAAGTGATGTAGTGGTGTTGTACAAGTGATGTAGTAGTGTTGTACAAGTGATGTAGTAGTGTTGTACAAGTGATGTAGGGGTTTGTTGTACAAGTGATGTAGTGGTGTTGTACAAGTGATGTAGTAGTGTTGTACAAGTGATGTAGTGGTGTTGTACAAGTGATGTAGTGGTGTTGTACAAGTGATGTAGTGGTGTTGTACAAGTGATGTAGTGGTGTTGTACAAGTGATGTAGTGTTGTACAAGTGATGTAGTGGTGTTGTACAAGTGATGTAGTGGTGTTGTACAAGTGATGTAGTGGTGTTGTACAAGTGATGTAGTGGTGTTGTACAAGTGATGTAGTGTTGTACAAGTGATGTAGTGGTGTTGTACAAGTGAGTAGGTGGTGTTTGTACAAGTGATGTAGTGGTGTTGTACAAGTGATGTAGTGGTGTACAAGTGATGTAGTGGTGTTGTACAAGTGATGTAGTGGTGTTGTACAAGTGATGTAGTGGTGTTGTACAAGTGAGTAGTGGTGTTGTACAAGTGATGTAGTGGTGTGTAAAAAGTGATGTAGTGGTGTTGTACAAGTGATGTAGTAGTGTTGTACAAGTGATGTAGTGGTGTTGTACAAGTGATGTAGTGGTGTTGTACAAGTGATGTAGTGGTGTTGTACAAGTGATGTAGTGGTGTTGTACAAGTGATGTAGTGGTGTTGTACAAGTGATGTAGGGGGTGTTGTACAAGTGATGAAAGTAGTGTTGTACAAGTGATGTAGTGTTGTACAAGTGATGTAGTGTTGTACAAGTGATGTAGTGGTGTTGTACAAGTGATGTAGTGGTGTTGTACAAGTGATGTAGTGGTGTTGTAAAAAGTGATGTAGTGGTGTTGTACAAGTGTTTGTAGTGTGTTGTACAAGTGATGTAGTGGTGTTGTACAAGTGATGTAGTAGTGTTGTACAAGTGATGTAGTGTTGTACAAGTGATGTAGTGGTGTTGTACAAGTGATGTAGTGGTGTTGTACAAGTGATGTAGTGGTGTTGTACAAGTGATGTAGTAGTGTTGTACAAGTGATGTAGTGGTGTTGTACAAGTGATGTAGTGGTGTTGTACAAGTGATGTAGTGGTGTTGTACAAGTGATGTAGTGGTGTTTTACAAGTGATGTAGTAGTGTTGTACAAGTGATGTAGTGGTGTTGTACAAGTGATGTAGTAGTGTTGTACAAGTGATGTAGTAGTGGTGTACAAGTGATGTAGTAGTGTTGTACAAGTGATGTAGTGGTGTTGTACAAGTGATGTAGTGGTGTTGTACAAGTGATGTAGTGGTGTTATACAAGTGATGTAGTAGTTTGTACAAGTGATGTATTTGTGTTGTAAAGTGATGTGGGGTTTGTTTTTACAAGTGATGTAGTGGTGTTGTAAAAGGGTGATTAGTGGTGTTGTAACAATTGATGTAGTGGTGTTGTACAAGTGATGTAGTGGTGTTGTACAAGTGATGTAGTGGTGTTGTACAAGTGATGTAGTAGTGTTGTACAAGTGATGTAGTGGTGTACAAGTGATGTAGTGGTGTTGTACAAGTGATGTAGTGGTGTTGTACAAGTGATGTAGTGGTGTTGTACAAGTGATGTAGTGGTGTTGTACAAGTGATGTAGTGGTGTACAAGTGATGTAGTGGTGTTGTACAAGTGATGTAGTGGTGTTGTACAAGTGATGTAGTGGTGTTGTACAAGTGATGTAGTGGTGTTGTACAAGTGATGTAGTGTTGTACAAGTGATGTAGTAGTATTGTACAAGTGATGTAGTGTTGTACAAGTGATGTAGTGGTGTTGTACAAGTGATGTAGTGGTGTTGTACAAGTGATGTAGTAGTGTTGTACAAGTGATGTAGTGTTGTACAACTGATGTAGTAGTGTTGTACAAGTGATGTAGTAGTGTTGTACAAGTGATGTAGTGGTGTTGTACAAGTGATGTAGTGTTGTACAAGTGATGTAGTGTTGTACAAGTGATGTAGTAGTGTTGTACAAGTGATGTAGTGTTGTACAAGTGATGTAGTAGTGTTGTACAAGTGATGTAGTAGTGTTGTACAAGTGATGTAGTGTTGTACAAGTGATGTAGTGGTGTTGTACAAGTAATGTAGTAGTGTTGTACAAGTGATGTAGTAGTCTTGTACAAGTGATGTAGTAGTGTTGTACAAGTGATGTAGTGGTGTTGTACAAGTGATGTAGTAGTGTTGTACAAGTGATGTAGTGTTGTACAAGTGATGTAGTAGTGTACAAGTGATGTAGTGGTGTTGTACAAGTGATGTAGTAGTGTTGTACAAGTGATGTAGTGGTGTTGTACAAGTGATGTAGTAGTGTTGTACAAGTGATGTAGTAGTGTTGTACAAGTGATGTAGTGGTGTTGTACAAGTGATGTAGTAGTGTTGTACAAGTGATGTAGTAGTGTTGTACAAGTGATGTAGAGTGTTGTACAAGTGATGTAGTGGTGTTGTACAAGTGATGTAGTAGTGTTGTACAAGTGATGTAGTAGTGTTGTACAAGTGATGTAGTGGTGTTGTACAAGTGATGTAGTGGTGTTGTACAAGTGATGTAGTAGTGTTGTACAAGTGATGTAGAAGTGTTGTACAAGTGATGTAGTAGTGTTGTACAAGTGATGTAGTAGTGTTGTACAAGTGATGTAGTAGTGTTGTACAAGTGATGTAGTAGGTTGTACAAGTGATGTAGTGGTGTTGTACAAGTGATGTAGTGGTGTTGTATAAGTGATGTAGTAGTGTTGTACAAGTGATGTAGAAGTGTTGTACAAGTGATGTAGTGTTGTACAAGTGATGTAGTAGTGTTGTACAAGTGATGTAGTAGTGTTGTACAAGTGATGTAGTGTGTTTGTACAAGGGGATGTAGTAGTGTTGAAACAAGTGATTTTGTAGTGTACAAGTGATGTAGGTTGTACAAGTGATGTAAAAGTGTTGTACAAGTGATTGTAGTGTTGTACAAGTGATGTAGTAGTGTTGTACAAGTGTTTGTAGTAGTGTTGTACAAGTGTTTGTAAAAGTGTTGTACAAGTGATGTAGTGTTGTACAAGTGATGTAGTAGTGTTGTACAAGTGATGTAGAAGTGTTGTACAAGTGATGTAGTGGTGTTGTACAAGTGATGTAGTGGTGTTGTACAAGTGATGTAGTAGTGTTGTACAAGTGATGTAGTAGTGTTGTACAAGTGATGTAGTGTTGTACAAGTGATGTAGTGGTGTTGTACAAGTAATGTAGTAGTGTTGTACAAGTGATGTAGTAGTGTTGTACAAGTGATGTAGTAGTGTTGTACAAGTGATGAAAGTGGTGTTGTACAAGTGATGTAGTAGTGTTGTACAAGTGATGTAGTGTTGTACAAGTGATGTAGTAGTGTTGTACAAGTGATGTAGTAGTGTTGTACAAGTGATGTAGTGGTGTTGTACAAGTGATGTAGTGGTGTTGTACAAGTGATGTAGTAGTGTTGTACAAGTGATGTAGTAGTGTTGTACAAGTGATGTAGTAGTGTTGTACAAGTGATGTAGTAGTGTTGTACAAGTGATGTAGTAGTGTTGTACAAGTGATGTAGTAGTGTTGTACAAGTGATGTAGTGGTGTTGTACAAGTGATGTAGTGGTGTTGTATAAGTGATGTAGTAGTGTTGTACAAGTGATGTAGAAGTGTTGTACAAGTGATGTAGTGTTGTACAAGTGATGTAGTAGTGTTGTACAAGTGATGTAGTAGTGTTGTACAAGTGATGTAGTGGTGTTGTACAAGTGATGTAGTAGTGTTGTACAAGTGATGTAGTAGTGTACAAGTGATGTAGTGTTGTACAAGTGATGTAGAAGTGTTGTACAAGTGATGTAGTGTTGTACAAGTGATGTAGTAGTGTTGTACAAGTGATGTAGTAGTGTTGTACAAGTGATGTAGAAGTGTTGTACAAGTGATGTAGTGTTGTACAAGTGATGTAGTAGTGTTGTACAAGTGATGTAGAAGTGTTGTACAAGTGATGTAGTGGTGTTGTACAAGTGATGTAGTGGTGTTGTACAAGTGATGTCAGGTAATGGGAACAAGCCCATTATCTGTCTCAGTGCTGGTGGAAATGATATTGGGAAGGGTAGGAGAGAAGAGCTGCTAGATAAGTACAGGTCAGCTATAGATTTCATTAAGTCTAAGGGAGGGATCCCAATCATATGTAGCATCTTGCCTAGAAGGGGAGTAGGAAATGAATGGTTGTCTAGGGCAATTGGTGTAAATTGCTGGCTAGAGTGCAAGGAACTTGCAATCCCATTCATTGACAACTGGAACAACTTTTATGGCAAACATGATATGTATGCAAGGGATGGGGTACATCTCTCTGGGGGTGGGGTGGTAGCATGCAGAACTCGATTGAGAAGGCCATTGGTGAAATGCCTATGATTTTAAACTGATGGAAGATAGAGGTATGGGTGTGTGTGGGAAACAAGCAGGTTGCAACACTTGGGTTGGAAACAGTAAATGTATAAAAGGCATTCAGCATGAAGTTATAAATAAGACAATAGATCAGGGGCAGCAAACAAAGGGGGACAGCAGAGGGCAGCAACGGACTAGCTCCCTTAAGGTTTTACTATACTAATAGCAGGAGTGTTAAGAATTAAGATAGATGAGCTAAGATTAATTGCAAGTGCAGGAAACATAGATATTATTGCTATAACAGAGACCTGGCTCAATCTGAAAGATAGAGAGATGCCCTCTAATGTCACATTTCAAGGCTATAAATTATTCCCCACTGACAGGGTCAACAGGGAAAGGTGGTGGAGTTTGCGATGTATGTCAGAGACAATTTAAATTGTTGTGTTAGAAAGATATTAAATTAGAAGCGTCAGCCACTGAATCTGTTTGGTTACAGCTTCTCGAGGGCCGAAAAAAACTATTTTATGTGTGATTTTCGGGCCCCAAATCTTGATAGGGATGCAGTAAACTTCTATGGGACGAAATTCGTAAGGCATCTACATACGAAAATGTTGTGCTAATGGGGGATTTCAACTATAGACAGATTGACTGAGCAATTTGACAGGAAATTTAGAGTCAGGTGACTTTCTTGTACGATCCAGGATTGTTTTTTAAAACAGTGACAGAACCAACTAGGGGAAAATTTAAACCTCCTTGACTTGGTTCTTGCCAGTAGGGAAACACTAATTAATAATCTTGAGGTTAATGATGAGCTTGGGGAAAGTGATCACAAATCACTCAGTTTTAATATATCATGGAATTCCCCTAATAATGGCAATCAAGTCTCCGTCCCCGACTTTCGCTTGGCTGATTTCATAGGACTGAAAAATTACTTAAGTGGGCTGAACTGGAATGACCGACTAAGGGTCAGGTAGGTGGTGATGGTTGCCGATATGATGCTTTCCAGGGCATAGTTCTAGCTGCTCAGTCAAATTATTTCCAAATAGGGAAATCAGATCAAACAAAAATGATCCTAAATGGATGAACAATAGATTAAAATATCTGATTGGTTTAAAAGAGAGGCATATATAGGCAAATCAAAAGAGGAGAGGGGCAATTGAGAAATCGATATATTCAGTTAAAAAGAGAAATAAAAAAGGGAATTAGAAAAGCAAAAGAGCTATGAGGTTAAAGTGGCTAGGAGGAATCGGTAGACCTAACCCAAAAGGATTCTTTTCAGGTAATACATAAGTAAGACAGGGACAAGATATGCACACTCAAAAGTTCCTCGGTCAGCTCACTGACAGTGATAAGGAAATGTGTAAGAACTTTTTACACATACTTCCTCTCAGTTTTTACCGAGACAGGAGGATACCAGCGATATTCCAGTAATGATAAATATGTAGAACAGGACGATAATAAACTGGCACTATAGGGTCACAAGAGACATGTACCCTTAGGCAAAATAGATAAATTAAAACCTAACAAATCCCCAGGCCAATATAAACACAATGCGTATAATGGGATCCTTTATTGACTACCTACGTTTCGCTCACACAGTGGGCTTTTTCAAGTCACAAACAGAACTACCTGGGGTGTAAGGAACGCGAGTATTTTATAGTCGGCTGAGGTCAGGTGAAGAATCGCATCTGATATGTCCGAGTTGGGTTGTAGAGTCTAAAAACTTGGTAGCAGGAAAGGAGACTGGACAAGTTTGTTAAGCAGGACCTTCTACAGTGTTCTTATGTGGGATAGGCGATGAAGAAGTTTCTTGGCAAGTGTTCAGCTCTGATTTAGAGAAGCCACTATTTCTGTTGAAGTTGTCGGATATGGAAATAAGTGATGATTCCAGGATCTTCGGTATTGAGTGTTGTCCATTCTGTTGGCGATAAGTCTTGAGTGTTCTGTATTTAATCAAGTGTTGTGTACTGGAATTACGGGTTTTGTACGCAGGCATTCCTTGTGTCGTCAGACCTGCTTGCGTATTGGTGTTCTGAAATAACGTGTTTGGAGGTCCCTTGATGTTACGCCTCACGTATAACTTGTTGCAGTCATTACAAAGGATTATGTATACCCCTGCAGAGGATGGAGGCTTGTCCTGCCTACTACTGGGTGATGTCCTTGATGGTCGTGGTTGTGGAGTAGATACTTGAATGATGTTTTGCAAAAAGGGGGGTTTTTGGAAACATGTTTTGGCAAGGAGTTGTGGAGGAACTATGAAATCTCTTCTCGGCAGTGTCCTCTCTGGGTTGGTTGGAAGATGTTTAAGTGCTCGCCGTCTGCAGTCTCTAGAAGTGAGAGGATAGATGGAGTTGGAAATACCTGTTCAATTATAGTGCATTCTTCCTCAAGGAACTCGTTGCTGCAGATCTGATGTCACACGCAGGAAGAAGGCCTATAATTACACCACGTTGGTTTGGTGTCGTGTGAGAGTAGAAGTGGAGAAGATCGGGTTGGTTGGTGGGTTTTCCATAGACTTTAAATCGTTGGGGCGGCAGCTTTGCAGATTAAACATCAAGGAAAGGAAGATGTTTGTCGAACGTCTTCTTCAAGTGTGAACTGGATTGAAGGCTCGACCTGGATGAGCTTGTCTTGAGGCTTGAAACTTGAAAGCGTTTAGGAGTTATTGGAGAATTCCGTCAACATAACGGAGCCAGGTGACAGATAGACGAAGATAATGGTGGAGAAACTTCGGCTTTCTTAGATTTCCAATGTAAAGGTTTTCGCTAGGGCTGCACTGAGTGGCGACCTCATGGTAGTCCAAAGTCTGTCTGCTGAAAGAGGTGATTTTCAAGAGAAACACGTAAAGCAACCACAAATAAAGATTTAGTTCAACCAGGTCGATGACGTCGCCTCGCTGGAATGGGAAGATCAAGTGAATCGGTCAATTTTTCTTGCGCAAGAGATCGTGGCTTGTTTAGTATACTGCCTGCCAAAGACCTCACAAGCCTGGTACCCACAGAGGCCCATATCCTCGGGAATAGGCATTGCCCCCCACAAGCTCTCAGGAATTCCGCCAACACCACATCGAAACTCTGGGCCTATCAGGTCCAGCCACATCTCAAACACTCTCAGGTGATCTTACTCAATCGCATCAGCAACATCAACATCCAGGAACAAGAAACTTTCCACAGCCTTGAACTTACTTTCCTATCACTAAAGTCCCTACAACAACCCCTCGATCTCTTGCGCAAGAAAATTGACGATTTCACTTGATTCTTGCCTCCCATTCCAGCCAGCGAACTTCATCGACCTGGTTGAACTATGTGTTGGCTTAACGTGTTTCTCTTTGAAAATCACTCTTTCAGCAGACTTTTTGGACCAACCCATGGGTTTCGCCACTCAAGTGCAGTCCTAGCGAGACTCTATAACATTGGAGACATCTAGAAGAAGTCCCAAACGTTTCTCCACCATTTATCCTTCGTCTGTCCACCTGGCTCCGTTAATGTTGACGAACATTCTCCCTCATAACTCCTAAACGCTTCTACTTCAAGCTCTCACGACAAGCTCACAGGTCGAGCCTCAATCCAGTTCACACTTGAAGAAGAGGTCGACAACACTCCTCCTTTCCTGATGTTCTACACTGCAAAGCTGACACGAACTTCGTTTTAAAGTCTATCGAAAACCCACCAACCAAAACGATTCTTCCTCCACTTCTACTCTCACCATCGACACAAAAAAACCAAACGTGGGTAATTATAGGCTTCTTCCTGCGTGCACTCATAATCTGCAGCAGACGAGTTCCTTGAGGAAGAAGCACTATAATTGAACAGGTATTTTCCAAACTCCACTATCCTCGTCACTTCATCAGAAGACTGCAGACGGGCGAGCACTAAACATCTTCAACACACCCAGAGAAGCTCACTGCCGAAAGAGATACATAGACCTTCCCACCAACTCCATTGCCAAACATGTTTCCCCAACATCTTTGCCAAACTCATTCCAAGTATCTACCTCCACAACCACGACCATCAGGACAATCACCAGTAGAGGCAGGACAAGCCTCCATCCTCCTGCAGGGGTATACATAATCCCTTGTAATAGACTGCAAACAAGTTATACGTGGGCGAAACATCAAGGACCTCCAAACACGTAATTCAGAACACCAATACGCAAGCAGGTCTGACGACCAACAAGGAATGCCTGCGTACAACACCGTAATTCACACAACCACTTGAAAACTTACAGAAACTCAGACTTATCGCCACAGAAGACAACACTCTATACCGAAGTATCCTGAATCATCAATGATGTCCAGTAGCCGTCAACGGCAACAGAATAGGGTTTTTGGGGGGTTCTATAACATAGCTGAACTACTTGCCAAGAAACTTCTTCATCGCTATCCCACATAAGAACACTGTAGAAGGTCGGCGTCACAAACTTTGTCCAGTCTCCTTTCCAAGCTACCCAAGTTTTAGACTCTACAACCCAACTCGGTACATCATCAGATGCAGCATTTCTTCACTGACCTCAGCCGACTATAAATACCTCGCGTCCTTCCACCCCAGGTAGTTCTGTGTTGTGACTTGAAAAAGCCCACTGTGTGGGCGAAACGTAGTCAATAAAGGATCAAATTATACGGCATTTGTGTTTATATTGCCCATTGTGTCGGTATTTATACCATTTATTTCCAAATCCCAGGCCCTGATGAACTGTATGCAAGGGTTCTAAGGAAATGTAAAAGGAGCTTTAGCACCCCTTTGGCTAATCTTTTCAACATATCAGCGACAAACTGCATGGTGCCAGATAATGGAAAATGGCCAAATTGATACCTAATTTTCCAAAACAGGTGACAGGTCCTTAGCATGACGACTATAGACCATAACTAACCTCCATAAGTGGGAAAGTTTTAGGAATCAATAATTGCCGAGGCAGTTCGTACCACCTTGAAAAACATAAATTAATCAACGATCTCACATGGTTTTACAAAGGGCGTTCCTGCCTTAACGATTTTATTAACTTTTCCACTAAGGTATTTAGAACATAAGAAAGAACATAAAACGAAGAACACTGCAGAAGGCCTACTGGCCCATGCGAGGCAGGTCAAGTCACCTACCGTCTTTTAGCCAATGCACCCAAACCTAGTCCAGGTCAGGTCACATTGACTTAAGGAGAACACGGCAACCGACCTGGGTAGCACAACTATCAGGTCCAACTCAAACCCACCCACATCCACTCATTGGTAATGTATCCAACCTATTTTTAAAGCACACAACGTTCTGGCCTCTATAACGTACTTGGGAGTTTGTTCCACTCATCCACAACTCTATTACCAACCAGTACTTTCCTATATCCTTCCTGATCGAATTTTTGGCAACTTAAAAACATAGCTCGAGTCGAGTGTGTCTAGGGCTAGATTATTTTGCAGCATCACGTATTAGAGGCAGGGTCGCCCGTTATTTATTCCTGTCTTCCATTTATACACCTCAATCATATCCCCCCTAATTCTACTTGCTATTCCTAGAGAGTGCAGTTTCCAGGGCCCTTAGTCTAAATCCTCATAGGGATAGTTTTCTGATACATGGATCAACTTGTCACCTCCTTTGTAACATTTCCAGAGAATTTATATCCATTCTGTAATACGGTGACACTAAACTGGGCCTCATAATCTAAATGAGCCTAACCAAGGATGTATAGAGTTGAAAGAACAACCTGAGGACTCATATTATTTATGCCGTCGTGATATGAGAGCCAAGGAGTTCTATTAGCGTTATTGCGAACACTTATGCATGTTGTCTTGGTTTTTCAGATTACTGCTAACCAAACTCCGAAATCTTTCGCAATCCGTAATATTAAGATCTACATTATGTTAGTTTATATGTGGCATGGTTATTGTCCTTGTCGCAACAATGATGAACTTTGCATTGTCTATATTAAACTGAATCTGCCACCTCTCCGACACTGCATCGGGGAGTCTATTCAAATGCTTCCTGGAGTGCTCGGATTGTCCTCGTCGAGAATGAATTCGACGGCCTATTTTGGGTGTCATCGGCAAACGTGCCTGCAGTGAGCGCGCGCGAGTGTTACTTTATGCCCTCATCTATTGTCGTTTATGTAGTGAGAGAGTGATGCCGCGCTCAAGGTGGCCCAACACTGACCCCTTGGAACACCGCTCGTGACACTTCCCCACTCTCTGATTTCTCTCGCCATTTATGCAAACCCTCTGCTGCCGTAATTTGTCAATCCATGCCTCCTAATCCAGGAAAAAAATTTCTCCTCCTATTTCCATGTGGCTTTAATTTTCCTCAATAGTCTCTCTGATGTGGGACCCTGTCAAAAGCCTTACTGAAGTCCATATACAAATATCATATTATTACCATGATCTACCTCCCAAATACTTAGTGAAAAAATTAATAAATTCGTAAGGCAGAACGCCCCTTTGTAAAACCATCTGAGATTCGTTGATTAATTTATGTTTTTTCAAGGTGGCTACGAACAGCCTCGGCCAATTATTGATTCCATAAATTTTCCCACTATGGAGGTTAGGCTTATTGGTCACTATAGTTCGATGCTAAGACCTGTCACCTGTTTTTGAAAATAGGTATCACATTTGCCATTTTCCACTTATCTGCACAGCCAGTTTGTAGTGATATGTGAAAAGATTAGCCGAAGGGGTGCTATGCTCCCTCCTTTACATTCCTTTAGAAAACCCTTGCATACAGTTTCATCAGGGCCTCGGGATTTGTTATTTTTAATTTATCTTGGGCCGTACCATGTCACTTGTGACCCTAATAGTGCACAGTTTATTACGTCCCCTGTTCTACATAATTTATCATTACTGAATATCGCTGGTATCCTCGCTTGTAAAACTGAGAGGAAGATGTGTTAAAATTCTATCACATTTCCCCTTATCACTGTCATGAGCTGACCGAGGACTTTTGAGTGGGCCTTATCTTGTCCCTGACTTACTTCTGTAATACCTGAAAGAATCCTTTTGGTTTAGTCCTTCGATTCTCTTGCAAACTAACCTCATAATCTCTTTTTGCTTTTCTAATTCCCTTTTTTATTTCTCTCTTTAACTGAATATATCGATTTCTCAATTGCCCCCTCTCCTCTTTGATTTGCCTATATATGCCTCTCTTTTTGACCAATCAGATATTTTAATCTAATGTCATCCATTTAGAATCATTTTTTGTTTGATCTGATTTCCCTATTTGGAACATAGTTTGACTGAGCTCAGCTAGAACTATGCCCTGGAAGCATCATATCGGCAACCATCACAACACCTACCTGACCCTTATCAGGTCATTCCCAGTTCAGCCCACCTAAGTATTTATTTCAGCTCCTATGAAATCAGACAAGCGAAAGTCAGGACGGAGACTTGAGATTACCATTATAAGGGAATTCCATGATATATTAAAACTGAGTGATTTGTGATCACTTTTCCACAAGCTCATCATTAACCTCAAGATTTCATTAGATGTTTCCCTACTGGCAAGAACCAAGTCAAGGAGGTTATTCCCCTAGTTTGGGCTTCTGTCACAAACTGTTTAAAAAACAATCCTGGATCGTATCAAGAAAGTCACCTGACCTAAATGTCCTGTCAAATTGCTCCAGTCAATCTGTCTATAGTTGAAATCTCCCATTAGCACAACATTTTCGTATGTAGATGCCTTCCGAATTTCCGTCCCCATAGAAGTTTTACTGCAACTCCCCTATCAAGGATTTGGGGCCACTGTAAATCACACGCCGAAAAAAAACACCCAAAATTAGTTTATCTCGCCCTCCGAAAGCTGTAACCAAACAGATTCAGTGGCTGACGCTTCTAATTTAAATATCTTGTCTAACCACAACAATTTAAATTGTCTCTGACATACATCCTACTCCACCACCTTTTCCTGTTGACCCTGTCAGTGTGGAATATTTTTTAGCCTTGTATGTTGACATTCAGAGGGACATCTCTCCATTATCTTTTCAGATTGAGCCAGGTCTCCTCTGTTATAGCCAATAAATATCCTATGTTTTCCTGCACTTCAATTAATCTTAGCTCACTATCTTATTTCTACACTCCTCTATTAGTATAGTAAACCTTAAGGGAGCTATTCCTTGCTTGCCCTCTGCTGGTCCCCCTTTGTCTGCTGACCTGATCTAATTGTACTTTATTTATAACTTCATGCTGAACGCCTTTTATACATTTACCGTTTCCAACCCAAGTGTTGCAACCTGCTTGTTTCCACACACACCCATACCTCTATCTCCATCAGTTTTAAAATCACATAGCATTTCACCAATGGCCTTGCTCAATCGAGTCAGCTAGTGCTACCACCCCATCCCCAGAGAGATTACCCCATCCCCTTGCTTACATATCATGTTTCCATAAAAGTTTGTTCCCAGTTGTCAAATGAATGGGATTGCAAGTTCCTTGCACCTCTAGCCAGCAATTTACAACACAATTGCCCTAGACAACCGATTCATTTCCTATCCCCTTCTAGGCAAGATGCTACATTATGATTGGGATCCCTTCCTCTTAGACTTAATGAATCTATAGCTGACCTGTACTTTAACTTAGCAGCTCTGCTCCTCCACCCTTCCCGATATCATTTCCACCAGCACTGAGACAGATAATGGGCTTGTTCTCCATTACCTGACATGAAGTATTAGCCAGCCTGTTGACAATGTCCCCAACACCAGCTCCAGGAAGCACACTCTACTCTCATCTTCTTATTCTATACAAAAGCACGGTCCATATATCTTACCGCTGAGAGTCACCAACCACAAGAATGCGCTTACCTCCATTAGCAGGGGCATTAGTACCCTGACCTTTCCACTGGCCACTGAAGTACATTCATCCTGAAGACAAGAAGCGATTTCCTACCTTCAATTTTCACGTCTCTCTTAACTTTCCTTACTCTGATTGCGCCTTCCTTACTGTGAAACCCACTCGCCACTTGTACAGGTCTTAACGACTGCACCTCACTGCTGGTAGCCGTTGCTACCTCCCCCACTACAGCCTCCTCACAGCGAGAGACAGACTGCACCTCACTTGAAGCCTCATTCCCCACAACTCCAGCCACCTCACACTCTCTCCCAGACCCATTGAGGTGGACCTTCAGCCTCCTAATCTCCTCCTGGAGAAGCAAGACCTCCTCCTTCAACTCTCCAACCTCAATTTTTAAAACACTGCAGAAGCAAGCCATGCTTTGTAACCGTCCACACTAATCCCCAAAGCAGCTCAGGGTCTGTGACCTCACGTGACGACTGACCACTGACAACTGAGGAGGTAGATCATGGTAATGAATATGATATTGTGTATATGGACTTCAGTAAGGCTTTTGACAGGGTCCCACATCAGAGACTATTGAGGAAAATTAAAGCACATGGAATAGGAGGAGAAATTTTTTCCTGGATAGACGCATGGTTGACAAATAGGCAGCAGAGAGTTTGCATAAATGGGGAGAAATCAGAGTGGGGAAGTGTCACGAGCGGTGTTCCACAGGGGTCAGTGTTGGGCCCCCTGCTGTTCACAATCTACATAAACGACATAGATGAGGGCATAAAGAGCGACATCGGCAAGTTTGCCGATGACACCAAATTAGGCCGTCGAATTCATTCTGACGAGGACATTCGAGCACTCCAGGAAGATTTGAATAGACTGATGCAGTGGTCGGAGAAGTGGCAGATGCAGTTTAATATAGACAAATGCAAAGTTCTAAATGTTGGACAGGACAATAACCATGCCACATATAAACTAAATAATGTAGATCTTAATGTTACGGATTGCGAAAAAGATTTAGGAGTTCTGGTTAGCAGTAATCTGAAACCAAGACAACAGTGCATAAGTGTTCGCAATAAAGCTATAAGAATCCTTGGCTTCATATCAAGAAGCATAAATAATAGGAGTCCTCAGGTTGTTCTTCAACTCTATACATCCTTGGTTAGGCCTCATTTAGATTATGGCTGCCACAGTTTTGGTCACCGTATTACGGTAATGGATATAATTCTCTGGAAAAATGTACAAAGGAGGATGACAAGTTGATCCCATGTATCAGAAAACCTTCCCTATGAGGATAGGGACTAAGGGCCCTGAAACTGCAATCTCTAGAAGACGTAGATAGATTAGGGGGGATATGATTGAGGGTGTATAAATCGGAAGACAGGAATAAATAAAGGGTTGTAAAATAGTGTGCTGGAAAGTATCTAGCCTAGACAGCTCGCAGCAATGTTTTTTTAAGTTGGATAAATTCAGATTCAGACGGATATAGGAAAGTACTGGTTTGGTACTAGAGTTTGTGGATGAGTGGAACAAATCCCAAATTACCGGTTATAGAGGCCAGAAACGTTGTGTTAGACTTTAAAAAATTCGGTTGGATAAATACATGAGTAGATGTGGGTGGGTGTGAGTTGGACCTGATAGGCTTGTGCTAACAGGTCGGTTCTCGTGTTCCCTCCCTTAGTCAATGTGACCTGACCTGACTAGGTTGGGTTGCATTGCGCTATAGCCGGTAGGAGACTTGGACCGCCTCGCATGGGCAGTAGGCCTTCTGCAGTGTTCCTTCGGCTTATGTTCTTATGTTCTAGTGTTTGTACAGTGATGTAGTAGTGTTGTTACAAGTGTGTAGTAGTGTTGTACCAAAGGGGGGTAGATTGTGAGTGTGTTGTACAAGGTGATGTGGTAGTGTAGTACAAGTGAGTGATGTAGTGTGTTGTACATGTGATGTAGTAGTGTTGTACAAGTGATGTAGTAGTGTTGTACAAGTGGATGTAGTTAGTGTTGTAAAGTGATGTCAGTAGTGTTGTACCAAGTGATGTAGTGGTGTTGTACAAGTGATGTTGTAGTGGTTGTTCAAGTGATGTAGTGGTGTTGTAACAAGTGATGTAGTGTGTTGTACAAGTGATGATTGTCGGTGTTGTACAAGTGATGTAGTAGTGTTGTACAAGTGATGTAGTAGTGTTGTAGTGTGATATGTGGTGTTTGTACAAGTGATGTAGTGGTGTTGTAAAGTGATGTAGTGGTGTTGTACAAGTGATGTAGTGGGTGTTGTACAAGTGATGTAGGTAGTGTTGTACAAGTGATGTTAGTGGTGTTTACAAGTGGATGTGTAGTGTTGTACAGTGATGTAGTATGTTGTACAAGTGATGTAGTAGTGTTGTTTACAAGTGATTGTATATAGTGTTGTACAAGTGATGTAGTTGTGTTGTACAAGTGATGTAGTGGTGTTTGTTCAAGTGATGTAGTGGTGTTACAAGTGATGTAGTGGTGTTGTACAAGTGATGCTCTAGTTAGTGTTGTACAAGTGGCTGTTGTAGTGTTGTACAAGTGATGTAGTAGTGTTGTACAAGTGATGTAGTAGTGTTGTACAAGTGATGTAGTGTTGTACAAGTGATGTTAGAGGTGGTGTACAAGTGATATAGTGTTGTTGTTACAAGTGATGTAGTGGGTGTTGTACAAGTGATTGTTGTAGTGGTGTTGTACAAAGTGATGTAGTGGTGTTGTACAAGTGATGTAGTGGGTGTTGTACAAGTGATGTAGTGGTGTTGTAATAGTGATGTAGTGGTGTTGTACAAGTGATGTAGTGGGTTGTACAATGATGATGTAGTAGTGTTTACAAGTGATGTAGTAGTGTTGTACAAAGTGATGTAGTAGTGTTGTTACAAGTGATGTTAGTGGTTGTACAAGGATGTAGTGGTGTTTTACAAGTGATGTAGAGTGTCTGTACAAGTGATGTAGTGAGTGTTGTACAAGTGATGTTGTAGTGTTGTACATGTGACGTAGATGGTGTTGTACAAGTGATGTAGTGGTGTTGTACAAGTGATGTCAGTAGTGTTTTACGAGTGATGTAGTTAGTGTTTGTACAAGTGATGTCAGTAGTGTTGTACAAGTGATGTAGTAGTGTTGTACAAGTGATTAGTAGTGTTGTTCAAGTGATGTGTAGTGTTGTACAAGTGATGTTAGTGGGTTGTACAAGTGATGTAGTAGTGTTGTACAAGTGATTGTAGTGGTGTTTTACAATGGATGTAGTGGTGTTGTACAAGTGATGTCAGTGGTGTTGTACAAGTGATGTAGTGTTGTTGTACAAGTTATGTAGTGGTGTGGTACAGTTATGTAGTGGTGTTTTGTTACAAGTGATTGTCAGTGGTGATGTACAAGTTGATGTAGTGGTGTAAATTGATGGAGTGTTGTACAAGTGATGTTGTAGTGTTGTACATTGTGATGTAGTTGTTGTACAGTGATGTAGTGGTTTGTACAAGTGATGTAGTGTTGTACAAGTTTGTAGTGTAGTGTTGTACAAGTGATGTAGTGGTGTTGTACAAGTGATGTAGTGTTGTACAAGTTATGTAGTGGTGTTGTACAAGTGATGTAGTGTTGTACAAGTGATGTAGTGTTGTACAAGTGATGTAGTGGTGTTGTACAAGTGATGTAGTGGTGTTGTACAAGTGATGTAGTGGTGTTGTACAAGTGATGTAGTGTTGTACAAGTTATGTAGTGGTGTTGTACAAGTGATATAGTGGTGTTGTACAAGTTTGTAGTGGAGTTAGTACAAGTGATTGTAGGGTTGTACAAGTGATGTAGTGGTGTTGTAACATGATGATGTGTGGTGTTGTAACAAGTGATGTAGTGGTGTTGTACAAGTGATGTAGGTGTTTGTACAAGTTATGTAGTGGTGTTGTACAAGTGATGTAGTGGTGTATTGTACAGATTATGTCAGTGGTGTTGTACAAGCGATGTAGTGTTGTACAAGTGATGTAGTGGTGTTGTACAAGTGATGTAGTGGTGTTGTACAAGTGATGTAGTGGTGTTGTACAAGTGATGTAGTGTTGTACAAGTTATGTAGTGGTGTTGTACAAGTGATGTAGTGGTGTTGTACAAGTTATGTAGTGGTGTTGTACAAGTGATGTAGTGTTGTACAAGTGATGTAGTGGTGTTGTACAAGTGATGTAGTGGTGTTGTACAAGTGATGTAGTGGTGTTGTACAAGTGATGTAGTGGTGTTGTACAAGTGATGTAGTAGTGTTGTACAAGTGATGTAGTAGCTGTTGTACAAGTGATGGTAGTAGTGTTGTACAAGTGTGTAGTAGTGTTGTACAAGTGATGTGTGGTGTTGTTACAAGTGATGTGTGGTGTTGTACAAGTGATGTAGTGGTGTTGCTTTGTACAAGTGATGTAGTAGTGTTGTACAAGTGATGTAGTAGTGTTGTAGAAACGTGATATAGTGGGTTGTAACAAGTGATGTAGTGGTGTTGCTACAAGTGATGTAGTGGTGTTGTACAAGGTGAATGTAGTGGTGTTGTACAAGTGATGTGTAGTGTTGTTACAAGTGATGTAGTGTTGTACAAGTGATGTAGTGGTGTTGTACAAGTGATATAGTAGTGTTGTACAAGTGATGTAGTAGTGTTGTACAAGTGATGTAGTAGTGTTGTACAAGTGATGTAGTAGTGTTGTACAAGTGATGTAGTAGTGTTGTACAAGTGATGTAGTGGTGTTGTACAAGTGATGTAGTGGTGTACAAGTTATGTAGTGGTGTTGTACAAGTGATGTAGTAGTGTTGTACATAGTGATGTAGTAGTGTTTGTACAAGTGATGTAGTAGTGTTGTACAAGTGAATGTAGTAGTGTTGTACAAGTGATGTAGTGTTGTTACAAGTGATGTAGAGGTGTTGACAAGTGATATAGTGTGTTGTACAAGTGATGTAGTGGTGTTGTACAAGTGATGTAAGTGGTGTTGTACAAGTGATGTAGTGGTGTTGTACAGTGATGTGTTTTTTCCGTGTGTAGTTGTAATGTTGATGTAGTGGTGTTGTACAAGTGATGTGTGGTGTTGTACAAGTGATGTAGTGTGTTGTTCAATTGAACTGTTAGTAGTGTTGTACAAGTGATGTAGTAGTGTTGTACAAGTGATGTAGTAGTGTTGTACAAGTGATGTAGTAGTGTTGTACAAGTGATGTAGTGTTGTACAGGATGATAGTGGTGGTTGTACAAGTGATGTAGTTAGTGTTGTACAAGTGATGTAGTGGTGTTGTACAAGTGATGTAGTAGTGTTGTACAAGTGACGTAGTGGTGTTGTACAAGTGATGTAGTAGTGTTGTACAAGTGATGTAGTAGTGTTGTACAAGTGATGTAGTAGTGTTGTACAAGTGATGTAGTAGTGTTGTACAAGTGATGTAGTAGTGTTGTACAAGTGATGTAGTAGTGTTGTACAAGTGATGTAGTGGTGTTGTACAAGTGATGTAGTAGTGTTGTACAAGTGATGTAGTGGTGTTGTACAAGTGATGTAGTGGTGTTGTTACAAGAGTGTAGTGGTGTTGATACAAGTGATGTAGTGGTGTTGTACAAGTTATCTGTAGTGGTGTTGTATCAAGTTATGTAGTGTATTGTCAAGATGATGTAGTGTGTGTACAAGTGATGTAGTGTTGTTACAAGTGATGTAGTGTTGTACAAGTGATGTTGTAGTGTTGTACAAGTGATGTAGTGTTGTACAAGTGATGTAGTGTTGTACAAGTGATGTAGTGTTGTACAAGTGATGTAGTGTTGTACAAGTTATGTAGTGGTGTTGTACAAGTGATGTGTGTTTACACCAGTGATGTAGTGTTGTACAAGTATGTAGTGGTTGGTGTACAAGTGAATGTAGAGTTGTACAAGTGATGTAGTGGTGTTGTACAAGTGATGTCGTGGTCGTTGTATACAAGTGATGTAGTGGTGTTGTAAAAGTGATGTAGTGTTGACAAGTTTATGTTAGTGGTGTTGATACCAAGTGATATAGTTGGTGTTTGTTGTACAAGTTATGTAGTGGTGTTGTACAAGTGATGTAGTGTGTACAAGTTGATGTGGTGTTGTACAAGTGAGTGGTAGTGGTGTTGTACAAGTGATGTAGTGGTGTTGTACAGTGATGTAGTGTTGTACAAGTTATGTAGTGGTGTTGGTACAGGTGATGTAGTGGTGGTTGTAAAGTTATGTAGGTGGTGTTGTACAAGCGAGTGTAGTGTTGTACAAGTGATGTAGTTGGTGTTGTACAAAGTGATGTAGTAGTGGTGTTTGTACAAGTGTGTAGTGGTGTTTGTACAAGTGATGTAGTGTTGTACATGTTATGTAGTGTTGTACAAGTGAATGTAGTGGTGTTGTACAAGTTATGTTGTGGTGTTTTGTACAAGATGATGTAGTGTTGTACAAGTGATGCTAGTGGGTTGTTGTACAGTGATGTTGTGGTGTTGTACTAGTGATGTACGTCGGTGTTGTACAAGTGATGTAGTATTAGGGTTTGGTTTACAATGATGTAAGTAGTGTCTTGTACCAAGTGATGTAGTAGTGTTGTACAGTGATGTAGTGTTGTTATACAAGTGATGTAGTAGTGTTGTCAAGTGATGTATTATGTTGTACAAGTGATGTTAGTGGTGTTGTACAAGTGATGTAGTGGTGTTTTGTTACTAAGTGATGTAGTGGTGTTTGTTGTACAATTGATGTAAGTAGTGTTTGTACAAGTGATGTAATAGTGTTGTACAAGTGATGTTTTAGTGGTTGTACAAGTGATGTAGTCGTGTTGTACAAGTGATGTAGTGGTGTTGTACAAGTGAGTCAGTAGTGTGTTGTACAAAGTGATGTAGTGGTGTTTGTACAAGTGACTGTAGTTGATGTTGTACAAGTGATGTAGTGTGTTGTTACAAGTGATGTAGTGGTGTTGTTTCAAGTGATGTAGTAGTGTTGTACAAGTGACTGTAGTAGTGTTGTACAAGTGATGTGTAGTGTTGTAAAGTGATGTAGTGGTGTTGTACAAGTGATGTAGTAGTGTTGTACAAGTGATGGTAGTATGTGTTGTACAAGTGATGTAGTGGTGTTGTACAAAGTGATGTAGTAGTGTTGTACAAGTGATGTAGTGGTTTTGTACAATTGATGTAGTGGACTGTTTGTACAAAGTGATGTAGTGTTGTACAAGTGATGTAGTAGTGTACAAGGGATGTAGTAGGTTGTACAAGTGATGTAGTAGTGTTGTACAAGTGATGTAGTAGTGATTGTACAAGTGAATGTAGTAGTGTTGTACAAGTGATGTAGTGGTGTTGTTACAAGATGATTGTAGAAGTGGTGTTGTACAAGTGATGTTAGTGTTGTAACAGTGATGTGTGGTGTTTGTACAAGTGATGTAGTAGTGTTGTACAAGTGATGTAGTAGTGTTGATACAAGTGATGTAGTAGGTTGCAACAAGTGATTTGGTAGTGGTGTTGTACAAGTTATTGTAGTGGTGTTGTACAAAGTGATGTAGTAGTGTTGTACAAGTGATGTAGTGGAGTTGTACAAGTGATTGTAAGTGGTGTTTTGTACAAGTTATGTAGTAGTGTTGTACAAGTGATGTAGTAGTGTTGTACAGTGATGTTGTGGTGTTGTACAAGTGATGTAGTGGTGTTGTACAAGTGATGTAGTGGTGTTGTACAAGTGATGTAGTGGTGTTGTACAAGTGACGTAGTAGTGTTGTACAAGTGATTGTAGTTGGTGTTTGTACAAGTGATGTAGTAGTGTTGCAAGTGATGTAGTAGTGGTTGTACAAGTGATGTAGTAGTGTTTGTACAAGTGATGTAGTTGTTGTACAAGTCTGTAGTGTGTTGTACAAGTGATGTAGTGTTGTTACAAGTGATGTAGAGTGTGTTGTACAAGTGATATAGTGGTGTTGTACAAGTGATGTATTTAGTGTGTGTTGTACAAGTGATGTAAATGGTTGGTGTTGTACAAGTGATGTAGTGGTGTTGTACAAGTGATGTAGAGTGGTTGTTGCTACAAAGTGATGTAGTGTTGAACAAGTGATGTAGTAGTGTTGATACAAGGATGTAGTGGTGTTGTACATGTGATGTAGTTGTTGTTTGTACCAAGTGAATGTAGTAGTGTTGATACAGTGATGTAGTAGTGTTTGTACAAGTGATTTGTAGTGGTGTTGTACAAGTGATGTAGTGGTGTTGTACAAGTGATGTAGTGGTGTTGATGCAATAGATGTAGTGGCGTTTGACAAGTGATGTAGGTGGTGTTGTACAAGTGATGTAGTTGTGTTCGTACAAGTGATGTAGTTGTGTTGTACAATGTGATGTAGTGTTGTTGTACAAGTGATGTAGTAGTGTTGTACAAGTGATGTAGTAGTGTTGTACAAGTGATGTAGTAGTGTTGTACAAGTGATGTAGTAGTGTTGTACAAGTGATGTAGTGTTGTACAAGTGATGTAGTGTTGTACAAGTGATGTAGTAGTGTTGTACAAGTGATGTAGTGGTGTTGTACAAGTGATGTAGTGGTGTTGTACAATGTGTAGTGGTGTTGTGTACAAGTGATTGTAGTGGTGTTGTACAAGTTATGTAGTGGTTGTACAAGTTATGTAGTGGTGTTGTACAAGTGATGTAGTGGTGTTGTACAAGTGATGTAGTGTTGTACAAGTGATGTAGTGTTGTACAAGTGATGTTGTAGTGTTGTACAAGTGATGTAGTGGTGTTGTACAAGTGATGTAGTGTTGTACAAGTGATGTAGTGTTGTACAAGTGATGTAGTGGTGTTGTACAAGTGATGTAGTGTTGTACAAGTTATGTAGTGGTGTACAAGTGATGTAGTGTTGTACAAGTGATGTAGTGGTGTTGTACAAGTGATGTAGTGGTGTTGTACAAGTGATGTAGTGGTGTTGTACAAGTGATGTAGTGGTGTTGTACAAGTTATTAGTGGTGTTGTACAAGTTATGTAGGTGGTGTAGTACAAGGTTATGTAGTGTGTTGTACAAGTGATGAAGTGTTGTACAAGTGATGTAGTGGTGTGTACAAGTGATGTAGTGGTTGTTGCTACATGTGTGTAGTGTTGTACAGTTTTGTAGTGGTGTTGTACAAGTGATGTAGTGGTTTTGTAACTAAGTTATGTTAAGAGTTTTGTGTGTTGTACAGGCGATGTAGTGTTGTTACAAGTGATTGTAGGTGGGTGTTGTACAAAGTGATGTTGTGGTGTACAGTTATGTAGTGGTGTTGTACAAGTGATGTAGTGTTGTTACAAGTATGTGTGGTGTTGTACAAGTGATGTAGTGGTGTTGTACAAGTGATGTAGTGGTGTTGTACAACTGATGTAGTGTTGTACAAGTTATGTAGTGGTGTTGTACAAGTGATGTAGTAGTGTTGTACAAGTGATGTAGTAGTGTTGTACAAGTGATGTAGTAGTGTTGTACAAGTGATGTAGTGTTGTACAAGTGATGTAGTAGTGTTGTACAATGAGGTAGTGGTGTTGTACAGTGATGTAGTAGTGTTGTCAAGTGATGTAGTAGTCGTTGTACAAGTGATGTAGTAGTGTTGTACAAGTGATGTGGTAGTGTTGTATGCATGAGTGATGTAGTGGTGTTGTACAAGTGATGTTGTGGTGTTGTACAAAGTGATGTAGAGTGTTGTACAAGTGGATGTAGTGGTGTTGTTACAAGTGATGTAGTTGTGTTGTAACAAGTGATATGTAGTGGTGTTGTACAAGTGATGTAGTGGTGTTGTACAAAGTGAAGTATTGTGTTGTACAAGTGATGTAGTGTTGTCAAGTATGTAGTGTTGTACAAGGGGATGTAGTGGTTGTAAAGTGATGTAGTGGTGTTGTACAAGTGATGTAGTGGGTGTTGTACAAAAGTGAGTAGTGGTGTGTACAAGTGATATAGTTTTGTTGTACAGTGATGTAGTGATTGTACGAGTGTGTGATGTTGTAGTTGTTGTCGAGTGATGTAGTAGTGTTGTACAAGTGATGTAGTAGTGTTGGTACAAGTGATGTAGTAGTGTTGTAAAGTGATGTAGTAGTGTTGTTACAATGATGATGGTAGAGTGTTGTACAATGATGTAGTAGTGTTGTACAAGTGATGTAGTGGTGTTGTACAAGTGATGTAGTGGTGTTGTACAAGTGATGTAGTGGTGTTGTACAAGTGATGTAGTGTTGTACAAGTGATGTAGTGGTGTTGTACAAGTGATGTAGTGGTGTTGTACAAGTGATGTAGTGTCGTACAAGTGATGTAGTGGTGTTGTACAAGTGATGTAGTAGTGTTGTACAAGTGATGTAGTAGTGTTGTACAAGTGATGTAGTAGTAGTGTTGTACAAGGGATGTAGTAGTGTTTGTACAAGTGATGGTAGTAGTGTTGTACAAGTGTGTAGTGTTGTACAAGTGTTGTAGTGGTGTTGTTACAAGTGATTGTAGTAGTTGTTTGTACAAGTGATGTATTGGTGTTGATACAAGTGATGTAGTAGTGTTGTACAAGTGACGTAGTGGTGTTGTACAAGTGATGTAGTAGTGTTGTACAAGTGATGTAGTAGTGTTGTACAAGTGATGTAGTAGTGTTGTACAAGTGATGTAGTAGTGTTGGTTTTTTTTACAAAATGATTGTAGTAGTGTTGTACAAGTGATGTAGTAGTGTTGTACAAGTGATGTAGTGTTGTACAAGTGATGTAGTGTGTTTTACAAGTGATGTAGTAGTTGTTATACAGTGATGTAGTGGTGTTTGTCAAGTGATGTTAGTGGTGTTGTACATGTGATGTAGTGGAGTTGTACAAAGTGATGTAGTGGTGTTGACAAGTATGTAGTGGTGTCTGGACAAGTTATGTAGTGGGTTGTACAAGTGGATGTAGTGGTTGTTGTACAAGTGCATGTAGTGTTTGTACAATTGATGTAGCTGTTGTACAAGTGATGTAGTGTTGTACAAGTGATGTAGTGTTGTACAAGTGATTGTAGTGATGTGCAAGTGAATTGTAGTGTTGTACAAGTTATGTAGTGGTGTTGTTAAAAGTGATGTAGTGGTGTTTGTACAAGTGATGTAGTGGTTGTAACAAGGTTATGTAGTGGTGTTGTACAAGTGATGTAGTGGTGTTGTACAAGTGATGTAGTGGTGTTGTACAAGTGATGTAGTGGTGTTGTACAAGTGATGTAGTGTTGTACAAGTTTATTGTAGTGGTGTTGTAAAGTGATGTTTAGTGGTGTTGTACAGTGATTGTTGTGTTGTACAAGTGGATGTAGTGGTGTTGTACAAGCTGATGTAGTGGTGTTGTACAAGTGATGTGTGGTGTTGTACAAGTGATGTTTGTTGTACAGTTAAGTAGTGGTGTTGTACAAGTGATGTAGTGTTGTACAGTTATGTAGTGGTGTTGTACAAGCGATGTCATTTAGTTGTTGTACAAGTGAATGTAGGGGTGTTGTACAAGTATGTGTGGTGTTGACAAGTGATGTAATTGGTGTTGTACAAGTGATGTAGTGTTGTACAAGTTATGTAGTGGTGTTGTACAAGTGATGTAGTGGTGTTGTACAAGTTATGTAGTGGTGTTGTACAAGTGATGTAGTGTTGTACAAGTGATGTAGTGGTGTTGTACAAGTGATGTAATGGTGTACAAGTGATGTAGTGTTGTACAAGTTATGTAGTGGTGTTGTACAAGTGATGTAGTAGTGTTGTAAAAAGTGATGTAGATAGTGTTGTACAAGTGATGGTAGTGTGTTGACAAGTGATGTAGTGTTGTACAAGTGATGTAGTAGTGTTGTACAAGTGATGTAGTGGTGTTGTACAAGTGATGTAGTGGTGTTGTACAAGTGATGTAGTGGTGTTGTACAAGTGATGTAGTAGTGTTGTACAAGTGAGGTAGTGTGTTGTACAAGGATGTAGTAGTGTTGTACAAGTGATTAGTAGTGTAGTACAAGTGATGTAGTGGTCTGTTGACAAGTGATGTAGTTGGGTTGTACAAGTGATGTAGTGGTGTTGTACAAGTGATGTAGTGGTGTTGTACAAGTGATGTTATAGTGGTGTTGTACAAAAAGTGATGTAGTGGTTGTTGTACAAGTGATTGTAGTAGTGTTGTACAAGTGATTAGAGTGTTTACAAGTGATGTAGTAGTGTTGTACAAGTGATGTAGTGGTGTTGTACAAGTGATGTAGTAGTGTTGTACAAGTGATATAGTGGTGTTGTACAAGTGATGTAGTGGTGTACAAGTGATGTAGTGTTGTACAAGTGATGTAGTGTTGTACAAGTGATGTAGTGTTGTACAAGTGATGTAGTGGTGTTGTACAAGTGATGTAGTGGTGTTGTACAAGTGATGTAGTGGTGTTGTACAAGTGATGTAGTGTTGTTATACAAGTGATGTAGTAGTGTTGTACAAGTGATGTAGTAGTGTTGTACAAGTGATGTAGTAGTGTTGTACAAGTGATGTAGTAGTGTTGTACAAGTGATGTAGTGGTGTTGTACAAGTGATGTAGTGGTGTTGTGCAAGTGATGTAGTGGTGTTGTACAAGTGATGTAGTGTTGTACAAGTGATGTAGTGTTGTACAAGTGATGTAGTGGTGTTGTACAAGTGATGTAGTTGGATGTTGTACAAGTGATGTAGTGTTTTGTACAAGTGATGTAGTGGTGTTGTACAAGTGATGTAGTGTTGTACAAGTGATGTAGTAGTGTTGTACAAGTGATGTAGTAGTGTTGTACAAGTGATGTAGTAGTGTTGCACAAGTGATGTAGTGGTGTTGTACAAGTGATGTAGTGGTGTTGTACAAGTGATGTAGTAGTGTTGTACAAGTGATGTAGTGGTGTTGTACAAGTGATGTAGTAGTGTTGTACAAGTGATGTAGTGGTTGTACACAGTGATGTAGTGTGTTGTACAAGTGATGTAGTGGTGTTTTGTAACAAGTGATGTAGTGGTGTGTACAAGTGATGTGGTGGTGTTGTACAAGTGATGTAGTGGTGTTGTACAAGTGATGTTGTGGTGTTGTACAAGTGATGTAGTGTTGTACAAGTGATGTAGTGGTGTTGTACTCGTGATTGTAGTAGTGTTGTACAAGTGATGTAGTAGTGTTGTACATGTGATGTAGTAGTGTTTGTACAAGTTGGATGTAAAGGTGTTGTACAGATGTGTAGTAGTGTTGTCAAGTGATGCTAGTGTTGTACAAGTGATGTACGAGGTGTTGTACAAGTGATATATTCGGGGTGTTGTACAGTGATGTTGTGGTGTTGTACAAGTGATGTGTGGTGTTTTACAAGTGATGTAGTGGTGTTGTACAAGTGATGTAGTGGTTGTTGTACAAAGTGAGTAGTGGTGTTGATACAAGTGCATGAAGTAGTGTTTGTACCAAGTGATGTTAGTGGTGTTTGTAAAGTGAAGTATGTGGTGTTGTAACATGTGTGGATGTAGTGGTGTTGTAAAGTGATGTAGTAGTGTTGTACAAGTGATGTAGTAGTATTGTACAAGTGATGTAGTTGTGTTGTACAAGTGATGTAGTGGTGTTGTACAAGTGATGTAGTGGTGTTGTACAAGTGATGTTAGTGGTGTAGTACAAGTGATGTAGTGGTGTTGTACAAGTGATGTAGTAGTGTTGTACAAGTGATGTAGTAGTGTTGTACAAGTGATGTAGTAGTGTTGTACAAGTGATGTAGTAGTGTTGTACAAGTGATGTAGTGTTGTACAATGTGTGAGTGTTGTACAAGGATGTAGTGCTTGTACAAGTGATGTAGTAGATGTTGTAACAAGTGATGTAGTGGTGTTGTACAAGTGATGTAGTGGTGTTGTACAAGTGATATAGTGGTGTTGTACAAGTGATGTAGTGGTGTTGTACAAGTTATGTAGTGGTGTTGTACAAGTTATGTAGTGGTGTTGTACAAGTGATGTAGTAGTGTTGTACAAGTGATGTAGTAGTGTTGTACAAGTGATGTAGTAGTGTTGTACAAGTGATGTAGTAGTGTTGTACAAGTGATGTAGTGGTGTTGTACAAGTGATGTAGTGGTGTTGTACAAGTGATGTAGTGTTGTACAAGTGATGTAGTGTTGTACAAGTGATGTTGTAGTGTTGTACAAGTGATGTAGTGGTGTTGTACAAGTGATGTAGTGTTGTACAAGTGATGTAGTGTTGTACAAGTGATGTATTGTTGTACAAGTTATGTAGTGGTGTTGTACAAGTGATGTAGTGGTGTTGTACAAGTGATGTAGTGTTGTACAAGTTATGTAGTGGTGTACAAGTGATGTAGTGTTGTACAAGTGATGTAGTGGTGTTGTACAAGTGATGTAGTGGTGTTGTACAAGTGATGTAGTGGTGTTGTACAAGTGATGTAGTGTTGTACAAGTTATGTAGTGGTGTTGTACAAGTGATGTAGTGGTGTTGTACAAGTTATGTAGTGGTGTTGTACAAGTGATGTAGTGTTGTACAAGTGATGTAGTGGTGTTGTACAAGTGCTTGTCAGTGGTGTTGTACAAAGTGATGTAGTGGTGTTGTACAAGTTCGATTGTAGTGTTGTACAAGTTTTTAAATTTTGTAGTGGTGTTGTACAAGTGATGTAGTGGTGTACAAGTTATGTAGTGGTGTTGTACAAGCGATGTAGTGTTGTACAAGTGATGTAGTGGTGTTGTACAAGTGATGTAGTGGTGTTGTACAAGTGATGTAGTGGCGTTGTACAAGTGATGTAGTGGTGTTGTACAAGTGATGTAGTGTTGTACAAGTTATGTAGTGGTATTGTACAAGTGATGTAGTGGTGTTGTACAAGTTATGTAGTGGTGTTGTACAAGTGATGTAGTGTTGTACAAGTGATGTAGGTCGGTGTTGTCACAAGTGAGGGTAGTGGTGTTTCATAGTACAAGTGATGTAGTGGTGTGTACAAGTGATGTGAGCGTTGTACAAGTTATGGTTGTGTGGTGTTGTTCAAGAGATGTAGTAGTGTTTGTACAAAGTGATGTAGTAGTGTTGTACAAGTGATGTAGTGTTGTACAAGTGATGTAAGAGAGTGGTGTACAAGTGATGTAGTGGTGTTGTACAAGTGATGTAGTAGTGTTGTACAAGTGATTGTAGTAGTGTTGTACAAGTGTGTAGTAGTGTTGTAAAAGTGATTGAGTAGTGTTGTAAAGCTGATGTGTAGTGGTGTTGTAAAAGTTGATGTAGTGGTGTTGTACAAGTGATGGAGTAGTGTTGTACAAGTGAATGCTAGTAGTGTTGTACAAGTGATGTAGTAGTGTTGTAACAAAGTGATGTAGTGGTGTTGTTACAAGTGATGTAGTAGTGTTGTACAAGTGATGTAGTGGTGTTGTACAAGTGATGTAGAGTGGTTTTACAAGTGATGTAGTGGTGTTGTACAAGTGATGTAGTGGTGTTGTACAAGTGATGTAGTAGTGTTGTACAAGTGATGTAGTAATGTTGTACAAGTGATGTAGTAGTGTTGTACAAGTGATGTAGTGGTGTTGTACAAGTGATGTAGTTAGTGTTGTACAAGTGATGTAGTAGGTTTGTACAAGTGATGTAGTAGATGTTGTACAATGGGATGTAGTAGTGTTGTTCAAGTGATGTAGGGTGTTGTACAGTGATGTAGTAGTGTTGTACAAGTGATGTAGTGGTGTTGTACAAGTGATGTAGTGGTGTTGTACAAGTGATGTAGTGGTGTTGTACAAGTGATGTAGTGTTGTACAAGTGATGTAGTGTTGTACAAGTGATGTAGTGGTGTTGTACAAGTGATGTAGTCGTGTACAGAAGTGATGTAGTGGTTGATGTACAAGTGATGTGTCAAAGTGAGTGTTGTAACAAGTGATGTAGTGGTGTTGTACAGTGATGTAGTGTTGTACGAGTGCTGTAGTATGGTGTTGTACAAGTGATGTAGTAGTGTTGTACAAGTGATTCGCCCCCCCCTCTAGTAGTGTTGTACAAAGTGATGTAGTAGTGTTGTACAAGTGATGTAGTGGGTTGTAATAAAGTGATGTAGTGGTGTTGTACAAGGGGATGTAGTGGTTTTTTTTGTGTTGTACAAAGGTGATGTAGGTTGTACAAGTGTTGTAGTGTTGTACCCCCAAGAGATGTTAGTGGTGTTGTACAAGTGATGTAGTGGTGTTGTAAAGTGATGTAGTGTTTGTACAAGTCGATTGTGAGTGGTGTTGTACATGTCATGAGATGTAGTAGTGTTATGTACAAGTGATGTAGTAGTGTTGTACAAGTGATGGAGTGGTGTTTGTACAAGTGATTAGTTGTGTTGTACAAGTATGTAGTGTGGTTGTACAAGTGATTGTAGTGGTGTTGTACAAGTGACTGTTAGTAGTGTTGTACAATGTGATGTAGTTAGTTGTTGTACCCCCCAAGTGATGTAGTGGTGTTGTACAAGTGATGTAGTGGTGTTGTACAAGTGATGTCTGTATAGTAAGTGTTGTACAAGTGATTGTAGTATGTGTTGTACAAGGTGATTGTAGTAGTGTTGTACAAGTGTTGTAAGAGTAGTGTTGTACAAGTATGTAGTGGTTGTTGTAAGCAAGTGTGTAGTGGTGTTTGTACAAGTGATGTAGTGTTGTACAAGTGATGTCAGATAGTGGTGTGTCATTGTACAAGAGATGTAGTGGTGTTGTACAAGTGTGTTAGTGATGTTGTACAAGTGATGTATTGGTTGTTGTACAAGTGATGTAGTGTAGTGGTGTACAAGTGATGTAGTGGTGTTGTACAAGTGAGTAGTGGTGTTGTATAAAAGTAGTGTTGTAGTAGAGTTGTAAAGTTATGTGTGGTGTTGGTACAAGTGATTGTAGTGGTGTTGTACAAGTGATGTAGTGGTGTTGTACAGTGATGTAGTGGTGTTGTACAGTGATGTAGTGGTGTTGTCAAGTGATGTAGTGGTGTTGTACAAGTGATGTAGTGGTGTTGTACAAGTGATGTAGTGGTGTTGTACAAGGAGGAGTGGTGTTGTACAAGTGATGTAGTAGTGTGTACAAGTGATGTAGTAGTGTGTACAAGTGATGTAGTAGTGTTGTAACAGTGATTGTATTGGTGTTGTTACAAGTGATGTAGTGGGGTTGTACAGTGATGTAGTATTGTTTGTACAACGTGATGTAGTGGTGTTGTACAAGTGATGTTAGTGTTGTACAAGGGATTGTAGTAGTGTTGTAACCCCCTGCTGTTCACAATTACATAAACGACATGATGAGGGCATAAAGACAGCGGACACTCGGCAAGTTGCCGGATGACACCAAAATAGGCCGGCGAATTCATTTCTGACGAGGACATTCGAGCACTCCAGGAAGATTTGAATAGACTGATGCAGTGGTCGGAGGAAGTGGCAGATGCAGTTTAATATAGCAAATGCAAAGGTTCTAAATGTTGGACAGGACAATAACCATGCAATATAAACTAAATATTAGATCCTTAATGTTACGGATTGCGAAAAAGATTTAGGGTTCTGGTTAGCAGTAATCTGAAAACCAAGACAACAGTGCATAAGTGTTCGCAATAAAGCTAATAAGAATCCTTGGCTTCATATCAAGAAGCATAAATAATAGGAGTCCTCAGGATGTTCTTCAACTCTATACATCCTTGGTTATGCCTCATTTAGATTATGGCTGCCACAGTTTTGGTCACCGTATTACGGTAATGGATATAATTCTCTGGAAAAATGTACAAAGGAGGATGACAAGTTGATCCCATGTATCAGAAAACCTTCCCTATGAGGATAGGGACTAAGGGCCCTGAAACTGCAATCTCTAGAAGACGTAGATAGATTAGGGGGGATATGATTGAGGGTGTATAAATCGGAAGACAGGAATAAATAAAGGGTTGTAAAATAGTGTGCTGGAAAGTATCTAGCCTAGACAGCTCGCAGCAATGTTTTTTTAAGTTGGATAAATTCAGATTCAGACGGATATAGGAAAGTACTGGTTTGGTACTAGAGTTTGTGGATGAGTGGAACAAATCCCAAATTACCGGTTATAGAGGCCAGAAACGTTGTGTTAGACTTTAAAAAATTCGGTTGGATAAATACATGAGTAGATGTGGGTGGGTGTGAGTTGGACCTGATAGGCTTGTGCTAACAGGTCGGTTCTCGTGTTCCCTCCCTTAGTCAATGTGACCTGACCTGACTAGGTTGGGTTGCATTGCGCTATAGCCGGTAGGAGACTTGGACCGCCTCGCATGGGCAGTAGGCCTTCTGCAGTGTTCCTTCGGCTTATGTTCTTATGTTCTAGTGTTTGTACAGTGATGTAGTAGTGTTGTTACAAGTGTGTAGTAGTGTTGTACCAAAGGGGGGTAGATTGTGAGTGTGTTGTACAAGGTGATGTGGTAGTGTAGTACAAGTGAGTGATGTAGTGTGTTGTACATGTGATGTAGTAGTGTTGTACAAGTGATGTAGTAGTGTTGTACAAGTGGATGTAGTTAGTGTTGTAAAGTGATGTCAGTAGTGTTGTACCAAGTGATGTAGTGGTGTTGTACAAGTGATGTTGTAGTGGTTGTTCAAGTGATGTAGTGGTGTTGTAACAAGTGATGTAGTGTGTTGTACAAGTGATGATTGTCGGTGTTGTACAAGTGATGTAGTAGTGTTGTACAAGTGATGTAGTAGTGTTGTAGTGTGATATGTGGTGTTTGTACAAGTGATGTAGTGGTGTTGTAAAGTGATGTAGTGGTGTTGTACAAGTGATGTAGTGGGTGTTGTACAAGTGATGTAGGTAGTGTTGTACAAGTGATGTTAGTGGTGTTTACAAGTGGATGTGTAGTGTTGTACAGTGATGTAGTATGTTGTACAAGTGATGTAGTAGTGTTGTTTACAAGTGATTGTATATAGTGTTGTACAAGTGATGTAGTTGTGTTGTACAAGTGATGTAGTGGTGTTTGTTCAAGTGATGTAGTGGTGTTACAAGTGATGTAGTGGTGTTGTACAAGTGATGCTCTAGTTAGTGTTGTACAAGTGGCTGTTGTAGTGTTGTACAAGTGATGTAGTAGTGTTGTACAAGTGATGTAGTAGTGTTGTACAAGTGATGTAGTGTTGTACAAGTGATGTTAGAGGTGGTGTACAAGTGATATAGTGTTGTTGTTACAAGTGATGTAGTGGGTGTTGTACAAGTGATTGTTGTAGTGGTGTTGTACAAAGTGATGTAGTGGTGTTGTACAAGTGATGTAGTGGGTGTTGTACAAGTGATGTAGTGGTGTTGTAATAGTGATGTAGTGGTGTTGTACAAGTGATGTAGTGGGTTGTACAATGATGATGTAGTAGTGTTTACAAGTGATGTAGTAGTGTTGTACAAAGTGATGTAGTAGTGTTGTTACAAGTGATGTTAGTGGTTGTACAAGGATGTAGTGGTGTTTTACAAGTGATGTAGAGTGTCTGTACAAGTGATGTAGTGAGTGTTGTACAAGTGATGTTGTAGTGTTGTACATGTGACGTAGATGGTGTTGTACAAGTGATGTAGTGGTGTTGTACAAGTGATGTCAGTAGTGTTTTACGAGTGATGTAGTTAGTGTTTGTACAAGTGATGTCAGTAGTGTTGTACAAGTGATGTAGTAGTGTTGTACAAGTGATTAGTAGTGTTGTTCAAGTGATGTGTAGTGTTGTACAAGTGATGTTAGTGGGTTGTACAAGTGATGTAGTAGTGTTGTACAAGTGATTGTAGTGGTGTTGTACAAGTGATGTAGTGGTGTTGTACAAGTGATGTAGTGGTGTTGTACAAGTGATGTAGTGTTGTTGTACAAGTTATGTAGTGGTGTGGTACAGTTATGTAGTGGTGTTTTGTTACAAGTGATTGTCAGTGGTGATGTACAAGTTGATGTAGTGGTGTAAATTGATGGAGTGTTGTACAAGTGATGTTGTAGTGTTGTACATTGTGATGTAGTTGTTGTACAGTGATGTAGTGGTTTGTACAAGTGATGTAGTGTTGTACAAGTTTGTAGTGTAGTGTTGTACAAGTGATGTAGTGTTGTACAAGTGATGTAGTGTTGTACAAGTTATGTAGTGGTGTTGTACAAGTGATGTAGTGTTGTACAAGTGATGTAGTGTTGTACAAGTGATGTAGTGGTGTTGTACAAGTGATGTAGTGGTGTACAAGTGATGTAGTGGTGTTGTACAAGTGATGTAGTGTTGTACAAGTTATGTAGTGGTGTTGTACAAGTGATATAGTGGTGTTGTACAAGTTTGTAGTGGAGTTAGTACAAGTGATTGTAGGGTTGTACAAGTGATGTAGTGGTGTTGTAACATGATGATGTGTGGTGTTGTAACAAGTGATGTAGTGGTGTTGTACAAGTGATGTAGGTGTTTGTACAAGTTATGTAGTGGTGTTGTACAAGTGATGTAGTGGTGTATTGTACAGATTATGTCAGTGGTGTTGTACAAGTGATGTAGTGTTGTACAAGTGATGTAGTGGTGTTGTACAAGTGATGTAGTGGTGTTGTACAAGTGATGTAGTGGTGTTGTACAAGTGATGTAGTGTTGTACAAGTTATGTAGTGGTGTTGTACAAGTGATGTAGTGGTGTTGTACAAGTTATGTAGTGGTGTTGTACAAGTGATGTAGTGTTTGTACAAGTGATGTAGTGGTGTTGTACAAGTGATGTAGTGGTGTGTACAAGTGATGTAGTGGTGTTGTACAAGTGATGTAGTGGTGTTGTACAAGTGATGTAGTAGTGTTGTACAAGTGATGTAGTAGCTGTTGTACAAGTGATGGTAGTAGTGTTGTACAAGTGTGTAGTAGTGTTGTACAAGTGATGTGTGGTGTTGTTACAAGTGATGTGTGGTGTTGTACAAGTGATGTAGTGGTGTTGCTTTGTACAAGTGATGTAGTAGTGTTGTACAAGTGATGTAGTAGTGTTGTAGAAACGTGATATAGTGGGTTGTAACAAGTGATGTAGTGGTGTTGCTACAAGTGATGTAGTGGTGTTGTACAAGGTGAATGTAGTGGTGTTGTACAAGTGATGTGTAGTGTTGTTACAAGTGATGTAGTGTTGTGGACAAGTGATGTAGTGGTGTTGTACAAGTGATATAGTAGTGTTGTACAAGTGATGTAGTAGTGTTGTACAAGTGATGTAGTAGTGTTGTACAAGTGAAGTAGTAGTGTTGTCAAGTGATGTAGTAGTGTTGTACAAGTGATGTAGTGGTGTTGTACAAGTGATGTAGTGGTGTACAAGTGATGTAGTGGTGTTGTACAAGTGATGTAGTAGTGTTGTACAAGTGATGTAGTAGTGTTGTACAAGTGATGTAGTAGTGTTGTACAAGTGATGTAGTAGTGTTGTACAAGTGATGTAGTGTTGTACAAGTGATGTAGAGGTGTTGTACAAGTGATATAGTGGTGTTGTACAAGTGATGTAGTGGTGTTGTACAAGTGATGTAAGTGGTGTTGTACAAGTGATGTAGTGGTGTTGTACAGTGATGTGTTTTTTCCGTGTGTAGTTGTAATGTTGATGTAGTGGTGTTGTACAAGTGATGTGTGGTGTTGTACAAGTGATGTAGTGTGTTGTTCAATTGAACTGTTAGTAGTGTTGTACAAGTGATGTAGTAGTGTTGACAAGTGATGTAGTAGTGTTGTACAAGTGATGTAGTAGTGTTGTACAGTGATGTAGTGTTGTACAGGATGATAGTGGTGGTTGTACAAGTGATGTAGTAGTGTTGTACAAGTGATGTAGTGGTGTTGTACAAGTGATGTAGTAGTGTTGTACAAGTGACGTAGTGGTGTTGTACAAGTGATGTAGTAGTGTTGTACAAGTGATGTAGTAGTGTTGTACAAGTGATGTAGTAGTGTTGTACAAGTGATGTAGTAGTGTTGTACAAGTGATGTAGTAGTGTTGTACAAGTGATGTAGTAGTGTTGTACAAGTGATGTAGTGGTGTTGTACAAGTGATGTAGTAGTGTTGTACAAGTGATGTAGTGGTGTTGTACAAGTGATGTAGTGGTGTTGTTACAAGAGTGTAGTGGTGTTGATACAAGTGATGTAGTGGTGTTGTACAAGTTATCTGTAGTGGTGTTGTATCAAGTTATGTAGTGTATTGTCAAGATGATGTAGTGTGTGTACAAGTGATGTAGTGTTGTACAAGTGATGTAGTGTTGTACAAGTGATGTTGTAGTGTTGTACAAGTGATGTAGTGTTGTACAAGTGATGTAGTGTTGTACAAGTGATGTAGTGTTGGACAAGTGATGTAGTTGTTGTACAAGTTATGTATTGGTGTTGTACAAGTGATGTGTGTTTACACCAGTGATGTAGTGTTGTACAAGTATGTAGTGGTTGGTGTACAAGTGAATGTAGAGTTGTACAAGTGATGTAGTGGTGTTGTACAAGTGATGTCGTGGTCGTTGTATACAAGTGATGTAGTGGTGTTGTAAAAGTGATGTAGTGTTGACAAGTTTATGTTAGTGGTGTTGATACCAAGTGATATAGTTGGTGTTTGTTGTACAAGTTATGTAGTGGTGTTGTACAAGTGATGTAGTGTGTACAAGTTGATGTGGTGTTGTACAAGTGAGTGGTAGTGGTGTTGTACAAGTGATGTAGTGGTGAAAATAAACTTTTAGTTTAAATATTATTTTTTTTTTTCCCTTTTTTTTAAAAAAAAAATATGAAAAATGGAAAATTTAGAGGGAATGGGGGTAAAGTGAGAATTTGGGAAATTGAGAGGAAAAGGATGAATGTTTTAAAAAAAGGGGAGTTAATGGAAGCTTGGGGTTTTCGTTTGTGTTTCAAACCCAACCCCAATTTCCCCATAAATTTAGAAAGTAAAATTATTATGAGTATTTATGATTAAGAAGGGGTGCCAAAATTTTTCTTGTTATTTTTGCCCAAAAAATTTAAATAAAAATTTACCTGAAATTAAAATTTGATAGTAAGATTTAAAATTTTTTAATGAAAAAGGAAAAATTTGATTTATAAAGTGAAAAATTAGGTGGGGGAAAAGTGTATGTGAGATGAAGTATAGGAAGTGAGGGTGAAAGGGAGGGGTTTTTTGTGGAAAAGTGATTAGTGGGAGGGAAGGGCCTTTTGGAGGGAAGGTAGGTTTTTTTGTGGGAGTGGGGGGGAAGGTGGGGTAGTGGGAGGGAAGGGGGGAGGTAGTGGGGGGGAAGGTGGAGGTAGTGGGGGGGAAAAGGTGGAGGTAGTGGGGGGAAAGGTGGAGGTAGTGGGGGGGAAAGGTGGGGGTAGGGGGGGAAGGTGGAGGTGTGAGGGGGAAAGGTGGGGGATGGGAGGGTAGGGGGGGTAGTGGGGGGAAAGGTGGAGGGAGTGGGGGGAAGGTGTGGGTAGTGGGGGGGAAAGGTTTGGGGGGTTGGGGGGGGAAGGTGGGGGTAGTGGGGGAGGGGGGGTTGGGGAGGGGGGGGAGGGAAGGGGGGGGGGTAGTGGGAGGGAAGGGGGGGGGGTTAGTGGGGGGAAGGGGGTGGGGGGGAAGTGGGAGGGAAGGTGGGGGGTAGTGGGAGGGAAGGTGGAGGTAGGGGAGGATGGGGGGGGTGGGGAGGGAAGGTGGGGGGGTGGGAGGGAAGGGGGGTGTGGGGGGGAAAGGGGGGTAGTGGGAGGGAAGGGGGGGGGTATGGGAGGGAAGGTGGAGGTAGTGGGGGGGAAGGTGGAGGGTAGGGGAGGGTAGGTGGGGGTGTGGGGGGAAGGTGGAGGGAGTGGGGGGGAAAGGTGGAGGTAGGGGGGAGGGAGGTGGGGGGGTAGGGGGGGGGGGGGGGGGGGGAAGGGTGGAGGTAGTGGGGGGGAAGGGGGGTAGTGGGAGGGTAGGGGTGGGGGTAGTGGGGGGGGAAAGGTGGGGGTTTTTAGTGGGAGGAAGGTGGGGGTAGTGGGGGAAGGTGGGGTAGTGGGGGGGAAGGGGGGGGTAGTGAGGGGGAAGGGGGGGGGTATGGGAGGGAGGTGGAGGGAGGGGGGGAAGGTGGGGGTTTAGTGGGGGGGAAAGGTGGAGGGTAGTGGGAGGGAAGGGGGGGGGTAGGGGGGGAAAAAGGTGGGGTAGTGGGAGGAAGGTGGGTAGTGAGGGGGAAAGGTGGGGGTAGTGAGGGGGAAGGTGCTGTAGTGGGGGGAAGGTGGGGGTAGTGGGGGGGAAGGGTGGGGTGTGGGAGGAAGGGGGGGTTTGGGGAGGGGGAAGGTAAAGGGTAGTGGGAGGGAAGGGGGGGGTAGTGGGGGGAAAAAGGTGGGGGTAGTGGGAGGGAAGGTAAAGGGTAGTGGGAGGGAAGGTGGGGGTAGTGGGAGGGAAGGTGGGGTAGTGGGGGGGAAGGTGGGGTAGTGGGAGGGAAGGTGGGGGTGTGGGAGGGAAGGTGGAGGGAGTGGGAGGGAAGGGGGGGGGTGTGGGAGGGAAAAGGTGGGGGTTAGGGGGAGGGAAAGGGTGGGGTAGTGAGGGGAAGGTGAAGGTAGTGGGGGGGAAAGGTGGGGGGTAGTGGGAGGGAAAGGTTTGGGGGTAGTGGGAGGGGGTGAAGGGTGGGGGGAAGGGGGGGGTGGGTAGTGGGGGGAAGGGTGGGGTAGTGGGGGGGAAGGGGGGGGTAGTGGGGGGAAGGGGGGGTAGTGGGGGGGAAAGGTGGGGGTAGTGGGGGGGGAAGGTGGGGGTAGTGGGAGGGAAGGTGGGGGTAGGGGGGGGGAAATTTAAGGTAAGTGGGAGGGAAGGGGGGGTATGGGGGGGGAAGGTGGGGTAGTGGGGGGAAGGTGGGGTAGTGGAGGGAAAGGTGAAGGTAGTGGGGGGAAGGTGGATGTGGGGGGGAAGGTGGGGGTAGGGGGAGGGAAGGGGGGGTAGTGGGGGGAAGGTGGGGGTAGTGGGAGGGAAGGTAGGGGTAGTGGGGGGAAGGTGGGGTAGTGGGGGGAAGGTGAAGGTAGTGGGAGGGGGGAAGGGGGTAGGGGAAAGGTGGGGGGTGTGGGGAGGGAAGGTGAAGGTATGGGGGGGGAAAGGTGGGGGTATGGGGGGAAGGTGGGGGTAGTGGGAGGGAAGGTGGGGGTGGGGGAGGGAAGGTAAAGGTGTGGGAGGGAAGGTGGGGGTAGTGGGGGGGAAGGTGAAGGTTTAAAGGGGGGGGGGTGGGGGGAAAGGGGGGGGTAGTGGGGGGGAAGGTGGAGGTGTGGGAGGGAAGGGGGGGGGTAGTGGGAGGGAAGGTGAAGGTAGGGGGGGAAAAGGTGGGGGTAGTGGGGGGGAAGGTGGGGTGTGGGAGGAAGGTGGGGGTAGTGGGAGGGAAGGTAAAGGTTGGGGGAGGGGGGGGGGGGGGGGTAGTGGGGGGGAAAAGGTGGGGTAGGGGGGGGAAGGGTGGGGGTAGTGGGGGGAAGGTGAAGGTGTGGGAGGGAAGGTGGAGGTAATGGGGGGGAAGGTGGGGGTAGTGGGGGGAAGGTTTGGGGGGTGTATATACAATAGTATTTACAATAAGATCACAGTAAAACAGATAATATCACATATGCCAACAACCACGTAAAAAAAATAGTGAAATTCTGCGCTTTCGTGATTTCTCGTTTATCAAGGAAGTGTAACGTCATAGATGAAGAGAGAGAGACAGAGGAACTCCCATCGGGGTCAGTTGACAACACCTGATTTTTGATGTAGGAAACTTTTTTTTTCCCCAAATTTTCAGTTTAAGTTTTAAAATTTTAAAATTTTCCCAAATTTTATTATGGTTTTGTTTAATTTTGTTTATTTCTCTCGACTATGGAAAATTTTTTCCAAAAATTTTCCGGAAAAATTTTTAAAAAAAAGGGGGAAATTTACATAAATTTTTTTAAATGTTTTTTTTTAAAAGGTGTGGTGGTGGTAGGATGGGTGGTTGGGGTTTTTGGTTTGGGGGTTGGGGTGGGGGGTTTGTTGTGTTGGTGGTTGGGTGGGTTTAGTTTTGGGTGGGGGGGTTTGGGGTGGGGATGTGGTGGTTGGTGATGGTGTTGGGGGGGTAGTTGGTGGGTGGGGTGGGTTTGGTGGGAGTGGTGGGTGGTGGGGTGGTAGGGGGTGTGGTGGTAGGTGGTGGTATGGTGGTGTGGTTTGGGGGGGGTAGGGTGTGGGGTTTTTGGGGGAGGTTTGGGGGGTGGTAGTTATGGTGGTGGGGTTTGGGGGGTAGGGTGATTTGGGGTTTGGGGGTTAAATGTGGGTGTGGGGTGGTAGTTTTGATGGGGGTTGGGGGGTGGTGGAAGGGGGGGTTGGGGGTTGGTTTTGGGGGGATGGTGGGTTTTTTGGGGGTGGTTTTTGGTTGGTGATGTGGTAGTGGTGTGGTGGTGTGGGGTGATGGTGGTGGGGGGGGTTTTGGGGGTGTGGTGTGGTGGTGGTGTGGTGATGGTGGGGATGGTGGTGTATGGTGTGGGGGGTATTTTGGGTGGTGGTTTGGGGTTTGGGGGGTGGTGGTTGGGGTGGTGAAAAGGTGGGGGGTGGGGGTGATGGGGGTAGTGGTGATGGTTGGTGTGGTGATGGTGGTTGAAGGTGGGGTGATGGTTTGGGGGTGGTTTGGGGGGTGGGGGGGGGGTTGGAGTGGGATGGTGGGTTGGGGGGGGGGTGATGGTGGTGTGGGGATGGGGTGGTAGTGGTGGGTGTGGGGGGGGGGTGATGGTGGGAGGTGGTGATGGTGGTGGTGTGGGTGTGGTTGGGGGGTGGGGATGGTGGGTTGGTGGTGTAGGGGGTGATGGTGGTTGTTGATGGTTGGTTGTGGGTGGTGGGGTGGGGTTTATGGTGGTGTGAGGTGGTGATGGTGGTAAAAGGGGGGGGGGGGGGGGGGGTGGTGGTATTTGGGGATGGGGGTGTGGTGTGTGGTGGTGTTTGGGGGTAGTGGTGATGGTGGTGGTAGGGTGGGGGTGGTTAGGGTGGGTGGTGATGGTGGTAGTGATGGTGGGTTTGGGGGGTGGGATGGGGTTTGGGGGGTGAGGGATGGTGGTGTGATGGTGGGGTGGGGTGTGAGGGGGGGGGGGGTGGGGGGGGGTGGTTTGGTGGTGGGTGGTTTGATGGTGGGTGGGGTGTGGTTGGGGGTGGTGGTGTTATGGGGGTTTGGTTTGGGGAAAGGTGGTTTTTTGGGGGGAGTGGGGATGGTGGTGGTGTGGTGATGGTGGTGATGGTGGTAGGTGGTGTGGTGGTAGTGGTGGGTGGGGTGATGGTGGGTTTGTGTGTGGGGGGGGGTGTGGGGTGGGGTGGTGTGGTTGGGGGGTTGGGGGTGGTGGGGGTATGGTGGTGGGGAGGTGGTGGGTTTGGGGTGGGTGGATGGGGGAGGGGGTTTTGGGGGGGGTGGGGTGGGGTTTTGGTGGAAGGGGGGGTGTGTGGTAGTGGTGGGGGGAGGGTGTGGTGGGGTGGTGGGGGATGGTGGAGTGGGTGGTGGTGGTGTGGTGATGGTGGTGTGGGGGGGGGTTATGGTGGTGTGGGGGTAGTGGTGATGGTGGTGGTTTTGTGGTGATGGTGGGGGTTGGGGATGGTGGTGATGGTGGGAGGAGGTGATGGTGTGGGGGGGTGGTAGTGGTGATGGGGGGGTGTGTGGTGGTGGGTGGGTGGGTTTAGGGGAGGGGGGGTGTGGGGGGTTGGGGGTTTGTGGTGGGGTGGTGTTTGGGGATGGTGGTTTGGGGGGGGGGTGGTGTGGGGGGTAGTGTGGTGGGGAGGTGGTTTGGGGGTTGTTGGTATGGTGTGGTGGTTTTTTGGTGGGGTTGGTGGTGATGGGGTAGTGGGGGGGGTTTGTGGGTGGTGGGGTGGGTGGTTTATTTTTTTAATAATTTTTTATTTTGGTTTTTTTTATGGGATGGGGGTTATTTATATTTTTTTATTATTTTTTTTTAAAAGGGGTTTATTTTATTTTTTATTTATTTTTTTTTTTTTTTTTTTTTTTATTTTATTTATATTTATTTTATTTTATTTTTTTTTTTTATTTATTTTATATTTTTTTTTATTTTTTATTTTTTTTTTAATTTTTATTTAAAAAAAAAATTAAAAAAAAAAAAAATTAAAAATTATTTTTTATAAATTTATTTATAAAATTAAATTTTTTTTATTTATTTATTTTAATTTATTTTTTTTTTAAAATTTGGTATTATTTTTTTTTTTATTTTATTTTATTTTTTTATTTGGTGGGGGTTGATTTTTATATTTTGGGGGGTTGGGTTTTTTGGGGGTTTTTGGGGATATTGGGATTTATTATTTTTTTTTTTGGGGGGGGGGGTTTTTTATTTTATGGGGTATATTTTTTTGGGGGTTTTTTTTTTTTTTTTATTTTATGGTAATTTTTTTTATTATTTTTTTTTTTTGGGGGGGGTTTTGGTGAGGTGGTGATGGGGTTGGGGGGTGGTTGTGGTGGTGTGGTGGTAGTGGTGGTTGGTTGGGGGTTGGTGGGGGGGTTGGTGGTGGGTGGGGGGTAGTTGGGGGGGGGGGTAGGGTGATGGTGGGGTTGTTTTGGGAGGGGGGGGGGGTTGGGGGGGGGGTGGGGTGGTGATGGGGGAGTGGTGATGGTGGGGTAGTGGTGTGGGGGGTGGTAGGGGGGGTTGGAGGGGGTGATGGTGGTGGGGGTTGTGTTTTGGTGTGGTGGGGGTTGGTGTGGGGGGGGTGGGTTTTGGTGGGTTGGTGGTGATGGTTTGGGAGTGGTGTTGGGGGTGGTGATGGTGGTGGGGAAGGTGGTAGTGGTGTGGTGGGGGGGGGTGGTGTGTGGTGGGGGGGGTGGGGGTGTGGTGGTGTGTGTGGTGGTGGTAGTGGTGGTGGTGGTAGGGGTGGGTGTGGGGGTGTGTGGTTTTTGGGGGGTTGGTGGTGGGGGTGGTGGTGGTGGTGTGGTGGTGTGGTGATGTGGTGGGGATGGTGGTGGTGTGGTAGTGTGGTGTGGGAGTGATGGTGGTGGTGATGGTTAAGGGGTGATGGTGGGTGGTTGGTGAGGTGGTGGGGTGGTGGTGGGGGGGTTGGGGGGTGGGGTTTTTTGGTTTGGGAGGATGTGGTTTGGGGGGGTGGTGTGGTGATGATGGTGGTGATGGTGGGGTTTTTGTGTGTGGTGATGGTGGTTAGTGTGGGGTGGGTGATGGGGTGTGGTGGTAGTGGTGATGGGATGGTGGTGGTGATGGGGTAGTGGTGATGGTGGTGGTAGGAGGTGGTGGTGGTGTGTGGTGGTGGTGTGGGGGTGGGGGGGGGGGTTTTTGATTTTGGGGGGGGGTTTTTGGTGGTGGTGTGAGGGTTGTGTGATGGTGGTGTGGGTTGTTTGGTGGGTGGTGGGGTGGTTTGGGGGGGTGTGGGGTTGGGGTTGGGTTTTTTTGGGGGAGTGATGGTGTGTAGTGGTGGTGGTTTGTGATGTGTGTGTGATGGTGGTGTGATGGTTTATGGGGGTGTTAGTTGTGTGGAGTGATGTGTTGTAAGGGTTGTGATGGTTTTTAAGTAAAATAAGTGTTTAAATAAAAATGTAAAAAAAAGGGTTGAGGTTTGGTGTTTGGCCATTTCAAAAGGGGGGGTTTTAAGGGCCAAAGGGGGAAAAAAGGGAAAAATTTTTTTTTGTGGGGTTATTTGTGTATCGTTCCAGTCACGTATTGTGACTTTTTGTTATTTATTGCCCTTTTACCACCATTTTCCCTCGTTGAGTAACAACACTTGACCTAAAAATAGGTCAACGACGTTTTTTTTTATGAGGCTTATTTTTAGTGGGGGGCGACATTTGGTAGACGTGAGGTAACATCTGGCAACTCGCCCCATCACCTCCGACACTTCTGCCAATATCCTATTCTTGCTGCCCACTTTTTCTGTCTATGTGTTTCCGGGCTAGATTTTTAAAGTTGACTAACATGAGGGGCACATGCCAGCGTGTATTTAAAAACTGTTTGGGGGGGGTCGGGGCATAGCTCACCTCCTGGCCCGTATTTAATAGGCAACGGGGAACTTAACTGTCATGAAAGGTGTGTGAGATCACACACACACACACACACACACCACACCACAAACATCCTATTCTTCCTTAAGTGTTGGTAAAGTTGCTGGTGGAGGGTTTGTTAAATTTCGTAGGGCGGCAAACAGGTTTTCACAAGAAAGACCGTCCCACTTCACTGACACTGTCATTCCACCGTCTTTTTACTCGAGTTTACACTATATAGTTCTACTTGTCTTTTCTTCCTCCCCTCCCCCCTCTTCCTTGCTTTCCAACTTTTCCATCAGCTTCTCTCCCTTCTCAATATTTTTTGGGGCTCCCTTCCCTTTTTTTTAGGGTCACTTCCCCTACCACAAAAAACGGTGGAGAAAAGGAAAAACATGAACAAAAAGGGGTCACGCCCTTGTTCCCGCTCCAGACACTTCTGCTCGAACTCCCGCCTCCCCCACCAGCACCCAGCAACCTCCTGCTACAGAACAAAAACCCCCCAACACTCAACCCAAAAACCAAAACACCCGGGGATGAGACATTCTCCATTTACCTTGTCGGCTTCAAAACCCTTTTTACTTAGACCACACAGTCACCAGTGAAGATCACCGTTCGATGGGAACAGAAAAAGTCATGTCGTTTTACCTCTGAGTCCCTCCCAGACAGGCCTCTTGGTTACTGGCCTGATAAATAGGCTTTTGATGGCAGCCACACACGCCCAACAAGGCACCACAGCCCAGTTGTCAGGACTGATCTGAGGAATTAAAGTTCCCTTGAAAATGGGGAGGTTGGGGGGGGGGGGAGGTCCTTTTGTCACATACGTGCTCATTTTTTTGCATCTCGGGCAAACCCTCTTTTTTTTTAGAGTGATTTCGTATGAAGGTTTTGAGGACCAGTCCCTCCAAAATTTTTCAAAGAAAATTTTTGATGTCCCTTTTCCCCCTAATTACAAAAAGTACAGTTCTAAGAACTTAAAAAGTCCAGAAATTTCAGGTGTTTGACTGAATTTATATATGCACTAAAGGTTCAGGGTACGGTTTCCAGTTCTTAAATTGTTCTGTTTTGAAAAAGTTTAGTTTGGGGGCAGTAGTCCACCCCCCGGGTGAACAACTCGAATCATTATCTCACATCTCTATTTTTAATGTTGTAGTTATCCGCCTATATTTTCCTTGTGTTAATTGTAACAATTTTGTTTCCTTTTGTCAGGTCCTCTGACATTGCAAGCTCTGGCAGTAAAATTCCGCTTTGTGAATGAGTCAGTTTGTTTTGGATGTGTCATTATGCCTCAGTAGTCCTTTAGCAAATCTTAAAAGTTGTCCGATTGAGCGTCATACTGTCTCTGGAACAATGGAAGCTTGGTTGTGCTCGGAAGACGGGGTCTGTGTCTGCAGGAAGACGGGCTGTGTCTGCGGAAGACGTGGTCTGGTTGCGGAAGCGGGGTTTCTGGTTTGCAGGAAGCTGGTCGGTTGCGGGAAAGGACGGGGTCTGTGTTGCGGAAACTGGTCTGTGTCTGGGGAAGGGGGGTTGTGCTGCAGGAAGACGTGGTCTGTGTCTGCAGGAAGACTGGTTGTGTCTGCGGGAAAGACGTGGTCTGTGTCGGGGAAAGACGGGGGTTGTGTCTGCAGGAAGACGTGGTCTGTGTCGAGGAAGACGTGGTCTGTTCTTTGCGGGAAAGACGTGGTCTGTGCGCAGGAAGACGTGATTGTGTCTGCAGGAAGAGGGGTTTTGTGTCTGGGGAAGCGTGATCTGTGTCGCGGAAGCGTGGTTTGTGTCTGCGGGGAAGACGTGGTCTGTGTCTGCAGGAAGAGTGGTCTGTGTCGCGGAAACGGGTCGTGTCGCGGGAAGACGTGGTCGTGCCTGCAGGAAAAATGGTCTTGTCTACAGGAAGACTTGGTCTATGTCTGCGGGGAAAGTTGGTGTGTTGCGGGAAGATTCGTTTGGGCCCTTGATAAACATCACTCACAAGTGTAATAACATCAGCAGCATACGGCGCTGTGATGTATTGATGATCATGAGGGAAATCTGCCTTGAGTAACGTACTCAGGGGGACAGGTTATGGGGCCCAAGAATATCATCAGGGGAAGGTGTGGGGCCCCCCAAGAAAATACACAGGGGGGCGGTGATGGTGCCCAAAAATATAATCTTTTGAAAAATTTTAACAAGTCAAACTTGTATCAAGGATCGACCTTGAATCCTGGGTTAGCGTCTGCTTCTGACGCCCATCCAAAGGTGTTAGCAGTTACTTCATGACTGCCATCATCAACTGGGTTAGCAGTTACTTCATGACTGCCCTCTTCACCTGGGGTTAGCTCTACTCTATGACTGCCATCATCACACATGGTGTTAGAGTCTACTCTCATGACTGCCATCATCACACATGGTGTTATCATTCTACTCTCATGACTGCCATCTTCACACATGGTGTTAGCAGTCTACTCTCATGACTGCCATCATCACACATGGTGTTATCATTCTACTCTCATGACTGCCATCTTCACACATGGTGTTAGCAGTCTACTTTCATGACTGCCATCTTTACACATGGTTTTCTTCTACTCTATGACTGCCCTCATCAAATGGTGTTGCAGTCACCTCTGCTGCCATATCACATATGGTGTTAGCAGTCTACTCTCATGACTGCATCACAATATGGTTAGCAGTCTACTCTCATGGGCTGCCATCATCAATATGGTGTTAGCAGTTACTCTCATACGCCATCTTACACTGGTGTTTTCAGTTACTCTATACTGCCTATCACACATGGTGTTAGCAGTCTACTTCATGACTGCCTCCACACATGGTGTTAGAGCTTTCTCTCATGACTGACTTCCACATGGGGTTGCAGTCTCTCTCTGCTGCCTCCCAATGGTTTTATCATTTCTTTTAAAGATGCCATCTTCAACATGGTTTAGCAGTCTCTCTCATGACTGCCCCTTCAACATGGTTTAGCAGTCACTCCATGACTGCCATCATCCCCCATGGTGTTTTTCATTACTCTCTGACTGCCCTCTTCACACATGGGTTTTATTTACTCTCTGATGCCATCTTCACCATGGTGTTAGCAGTCTACTTCAGATGCCATCATCCAAAATGGTTTTTTAGCTCTACTCCATGATGCCATCTTCACACATGGTGTTTCATTCTACTCTATGACTGCCTCTTTCCCCATGGTGTTGCAGTCTATCTCATGACTGCCATCTTCAAATGGGTTTTTCATTCTTCCATGACTGCCCTTTCACAATGGGTTATCATTCTACTCTCATGACTGCCATCATCCATATGGTGTTAGCAGTCTACTCTCGATGCCCTCTTCACACAGGTGTTTCTTTTATCTCATGACTGCCATCTTAAAATGGGGTTTTTCATTCTACCCCATACTGCCATCATACATTGGTGTTAGGTCTACTTCCCTGACTGCCCATCAATTGGTGTTGCATCTACTTCCCGACTGCCATCATCACATTGGTTTTTAGCAGTCTACTCTCATGACTGCCATCATCAATTGGTGTTACAGTCTACTCTCACGACTGCCTCATCACAAGGTGTTTGCAGTCTACTCTCATGACTGCCATCACACATATGGTGTTACAGCTACTCCAGACTGCCCTCATCAATATGGTGTTAGCAGTCTACTCTCATGATGCCATCTCAATATGGTGTTTGCTTCTCTCACGACTGCCATCTTTCCCTTGGGGTTAGCAGTCTACTCTTTAGACTGCATCATACTATGGTGTTTGCAGTCTCTCCAGGGCTGGCTCATCACATTGGGGTTAGCGTATACTCTCATGCTGCCATCATCACACATGTGTTAGCGTCTACTCTCATGGACTGCCATCATCACAATGGGGTTAGCATTACTCTATGATTGCCATGATACATATGGTGTTACAGTCTACTCCATGACGTAATAATGTTGGTTTGACACAATGCAACTAATTGACTTTCATTGTGCAACGTTTCGCCGTAATGGCTTGATAAAGCTCCTGGAGAGCGAAACGTTGCCACAAAATATAATATTAGTTGCACTTGTGTTCTTTTAAATACATTTCGTAACTGTGTCGTCTCCTCTGTGTTGAACGGAGCTGTCAACACTGAGCAGTATTCCAGGTAAGAGAGTAATGTATAATAGTTAAGAACAAGAGCGTTGTGGGTACAAGAATATCCCTGGTCCAAGAATACTGAAGCTGAACATCAAAATGGTATACAATATCGACAGGTTGTTAGGTAAGACACATATGCAACAGTTAGACAACTTTATTCCGAAACGTTTCGCCTACATAGTAGGCTTCTTCAGTCGAATACAGAAAGTAGGCAGGAACAGTAGAGATATGAAGACGATGTAATCAGTCCATCACCCTGCCTACTTTCTGTATTCGACTGAAGAAGCCTACTATGTAGGCGAAACGTTTCGGAATAAAGTTGTCTAACTGTTGCATATGTGTCTTACCTAACAATACTGAAGCTGCTGCCAGCAGGTCTTAGAAATACTGCAGGAACGAGTATAGCTTTCAAGAGGAAATTGAATCACTGCTACCCGCAAGTGCCAGCTGGACCATGGCCGGGCTCCCAGAATAACTAAACTGTTGAAACTTTTCAAAGGTATATCAGTGTGTAGTGGAAGGAAGGCGGGGTAGGGGTCGGCCTAGGAAAGGTTGGAGGGAGGGGGTAAAGGAGGTTTTGTGTGCGAGGGGCTTGGACTTCCAGCAGGCATGCGTGAGCGTGTTTGATAGGAGTGAGTGGAGACAAATGGTTTTTAATACTTGACGTGCTGTTGGAGTGTGAGCAAAGTAACATTTATGAAGGGGTTCAGGGAAACCGGCAGGCCGGACTTGAGTCCTGGAGATGGGAAGTACAGTGCCTGCACTCTGAAGGAGGGGTGTTAATGTTGCAGTTTAAAAACTGTAGTGTAAAGCACCCTTCTGGCAAGACAGTGATGGAGTGAATGATGGTGAAAGTTTTTCTTTTTCGGGCCACCCTGCCTTGGTGGGAATCGGCCAGTGTGATAAAAAAACTCAGAGGTAAGTGCCAGCTGGACCAGACTGTGATGGAATCACCAACCAGGCTGTGATTATTTCAGTCAGTGGGTTGCTAACAACAATAGCCTAGTTAAACAGGGTTTCATCACAAAAGTGTAGCACCAGGCTGATCCACGAGGCTACAGAATTTGTCAAAATTAGTGATGGATACCTTAGAAAGGACGGATTTACTAGGAAACTAACGAAGCTTAAGATTCAGGGGCCCCTAATCCCAGAGGGGCCCCAGAAGCGACTTAGGTCCACGTTGCTTAACATTTTGGGGACCACTGTATGAGAAGGGGTTGCGAAGGGGCCCCCAGAACACTTCAAGCTTCAGGGCCCCAACAATGTAGGTGTGCCACTGAAGGCGCCTGTAACACACAGGTGCTTGACGAGTGTACCATTATAGTGTTCTTGACGAGTGTACCATTATAGTGTTCTTGACAAGTGTACCATTATAGTGTTCTTGACAAGTGTACCATTATAGTGTTCTTGACGAGTGTACCATTATAGTGTTCTTGACAAGTGTACCATTATAGTGCTCTTGACAAGTGTACCATTATAGTGTTCTTGACAGTGTACCATTATAGTGTTCTTGACAAGTGTACCATTATAGTGTTCTTGACAAGTGTACCATTATAGTGCTCTTGACAAGTGTACCATTATAGTGTTCTTGACAAGTGTACCATTATAGTGTTCTTGACAAGTGTACCATTATAGTGCTCTTGACAAGTGTACCATTATAGTGTTCTTGACAAGTGTACCATTATAGTGTTCTTGACAAGTGTACCATTATAGTGTTCTTGACAAGTGTACCATTATAGTGTTCTTGACAAGTGTACCATTATAGTGTTCTTGACAAGTGTACCATTATAGTGCTCTTGACAAGTGTACCATTATAGTGTTCTTGACAAGTGTACCATTATAGTGCTCTTGACAAGTGTACCATTATAGTGCTCTTGACAAGTGTACCATTATAGTGCTCTTGACAAGTGTACCATTATAGTGCTTTTTGACAAGTGTACCATTATAGTGTTCTTGACAAGTGTCCATTATAGTGTTCTTGACAAGTGTACCATTATAGTGCTCTTGACAAGTGTACCATTATAGTGCTCTCTCCTTCTGATAGCTCTCTTTATTCACTCTTTTATAAGTGTTCACTCTATTCACTCTTTTTATAAGTATTCACTCTTTGTTCACTCTTTTTATAAGTATTCACTCTTTATTCACTCTCTATTCACTCATAAAAAGAGTGCATAAAGAGTGAATACTTATAAAGAGTGAATACTTATAAAAAAAGTATTCACTCTGTCTTAGTGTTTCTCTAAACACGTCGTCCAACATTATTATTAAATGTTTTCTGCTGTGAGATTATCTTCTTGTGTGTTGTTGTGTCCTCTGTTTATTCCTGGTTCTTTATTATCATATGTGACCTGACCTGACTAGGTTGGGGCATTGGTTTGAGCCGGTAGGAGACTTGGACCTGCCACGCATGGGCCAGTAAGCCTCCTGCAGTGTTCCTTCTTATGTTCTTATATGTCAGCAAAGAACAACTTGAGCAGCACATAAATAACCCGCACATAGAGACGAGCTTACCGCGACGTTTCGCTCCGACTTGGACCATTAACTAGTTACACAGAAGAGTGAAAGGAAGGGTACCATTAACTAGTTACACAGAAGAGTGAAAGGAAGGGCACCATTAACTAGTTACACAGAAGAGTGAAAGGAAGGGCACCATTAACTAGTTACACAGAAGAGTGAAAGGAAGGGCACCATTAACTAGTTACACAGAAGAGTGAAAGGAAGGGCACCATTAACTAGTTACACAGAAGAGTGAAAGGAAGGGTACCATTACTAGTTACACAGAAGAGTGAAAGGAAGGGCACCATTAACTAGTTACACAGAAGAGTGAAAGGAAGGGCACCATTAACTAGTTACACAGAAGAGTGAAAGGAAGGGCACCATTAACTAGTTACACAGAAGAGTGAAAGGAAGGGCACCATTAACTAGTTACACAGAAGAGTGAAAGGAAGGGCACCATTAACTAGTTACACAGAAGAGTGAAAGGAAGGGCACCATTAACTAGTTACACAGAAGAGTGAAAGGAAGGGCATCTCTCTTGTGTGTGATTAGCTAATAGTTGTAGACGATTGGAAACGTCGCCTTAATTAAGTCTCATACTATAAGTTGTAGACAGCCTCATGACTAGTTACCATAGTTTGCCCCAGAGGGCAAGCCTGTGGGCAAGACTGGTGGGCAAGGCCTGGTGTAAGCCTGGGGGCAACCTGTGGGTAGCCTGGTGGGCAAGCCTGGTGGGTAAGCTGGTGGTAAAGCGGGGCAAAGCCAGGTGAGGTAAGCCTGAGTGGGTAACCTAGTGGGAAGCCTTTGGTTAGCCTGGTGGTAAATGATGGTGGGTAACTGGTGGTAAAACTGGTGGTAAGCTGGTGGGCAAGCCCGGTGGGCAAGCATGGTGGGAAGCCATGTGTGTAACTGTGAGGCAAGCCTGGTGGGTCAAACCTGGTGGGTAAGCCTGGTGGGCAAGCCTGGTGGGCAAGCCTGATGCTTTTCTCTTAAGATAATGAGTTCTTACACTGGTGGTATTTTGTACGTCATTATAAATACAATGAACCTTGACTGCAGGTCAGCTGCTGTGTTCTCTGAACTGCTGACGATGTCTGAGGGATTTGTGTTGATGTCAGTATGATTTATGGGATGGACAGAGGAAGTAGGAAAACTTCCTCTTTTACCTTTGATATACCTTTGAAGAGTTTAGAGAGCTTCTCTACTCTCTGAGCCCGGCCATGGACCAGGCTTGTCTGGTGCTTGCCTGGTCAACCAGGCTGTTGCTACTGGTGGCCCACTGACACATATCCATCACAGCCTGGTTCTAGCACCTGGTGAAGATACATGGGGGTTATGGTGAGCAGCAACCTTGAACCAAGACAGCAATGCCTAAACGTACGCAATAAGGCAATTAGATTACTGGGATTTATATCAAGAAGTGTAAGCAACAAAAGTCCAGAGGTCATACTGCAGCTTTATACATCATTAGTAAGGCCTCACCTAGTTTATGCAGCTCAGTTCTGGTCTCCATATTACAGAATGGACATAAATTCGTTAGAAAACATTCAGCGTAGGATGACTAAATTAATACATAGCTCTCAGTGGTGACGTGTACTTAGCTCTGTGAAGACCTGTTTGCACGCTCTCTACGAATTGAAGCAAGATGCCCTCCATCCACCAGCTTAAGGAAGAATTGAGGATGGCGAAGATGGAGATTTGGCGACTGACCGAGGAAAACAAGAAGATTCGTAGTAGTCCTGTTTTGAGTCCTCAGGGTCAAGAAGGGAAACTGGTCAGTGGCTGGACAGCAGGGAACGAAGTTGACGATCAAGAAGACGAATGGAAAGGTAGAAACGATGAAGAAAGAGACTGCCATGGAAACTGTTGTGGAAACATCTAATACATTCTCAGTGCTACCCGACGAATGTGAATCGACTACTGGGAACGTCACGATGAACGACATCAAGGAAGGTAAGAATATTGTTGTTGTTGGGGATAGCCAAGTTAGGTATATGGATAGGGCGTTCTGCTTGAAGGACAGGAGTAAGAGACAGAGGGTTTGCTTTCCTGGGGCTGGGATGGAGGATATTGTTAGCCATCTGGATGACATGAGAGGTAATGGGAGCAATCCTATTATCTGTCTCAGTGCTGGAGGCAACGATGTTGGCAGACATAGGAGTGAAGACCTGATTAGCAGGTATAGGTCAGCAATAGAAATAATTAGGAGGAAGGGTGGGAACCCTGTCACATGTGGTATTTTGCCAAGGAGAGGAGTTGGAAATGAATGGTTGTCCAGGGCAATTGGTGTCAATTGCTGGCTGGACAAATACTGTAAGGAAAATGCAGTAACATTTATTGACAACTGGGACCTCTTCTATGGCAGAAATGACATGTATGTCAGGGATGGGGTTCACTTATCTAGGTCTGGGGTGGGAGCACTGGCAACTGCAGTGGATGGAGCTGTTAGGACTTTAAACTAGGAATAGTTAGTGGTATGGGTTTTGGCAGGAAAACAGTGAAGTCCCAGTGTAGTAATATTAGGAGTTCTAGGGGAACTAGTAATAATAAGAACGAGATAGATATTGAAAAGCCATGGACACTGGGTGATAAGGACAGTAATAGGTTTAGTAGAAAAACAGAAATGAGCAGGAAGGGTAAAGAGAAAGGAGAGTCTTTCAATGTTTATTATGCTAATTGCCGTAGTGCTAGGAATAAGATAGACGAGTTGAGATTAGTTGCTAGTGTAGGTAACATTGATGTATTTGCCTTAACTGAGACGTGGTTTAATTCAAAAAGTCGGGACATGCCTACGGAATGTCACATCCAGGGTTTTAAATTGTTCCAAGTAGGTAGAAGTATCGGGAAGGGGGGTGGGGTGGCATTGTATGTCCGAGATCGCTTGAACTGTTGCATAAAAACGGGTATTAAGTCTGAGGTAACACATACAGAGTCTGGACAGAATTTTCAGAGGGGCATGAAAAATTGATTTTAGGAGTGATATACCGTCCCCCAAACTTAGATAGGGACCAAGGGAGACTACTATGGGAGGAAATTGTTAAGGCCACAAGGCACGATAATGTAGTAATTCTAGGAGATTTTAACTTTAGTCACATTGATTGGAATTTCTTGACTGGGAATTTAGAATCATACGACTTCTTAGAAGTAGTTCGGGATTGTTTTTTGAAGCAGTTTGTGACAGAACCTACAAGGGGTAATAACCTGCTTGACTTAGTTCTGGCAAACAATGAATCCCTTGTTAATAATTTAGAAATTTCAGAGGAACTGGGTGCTAGCGACTACAAATCAATTACATTTAGCATTGAATGGAAGTACGATAGTAGCGATAACTCATTAACAGTCCCAGATTTTCGCTTAGCAGATTACGATGGGCTTAGAGAACACTTATCATCTGTTGACTGGGGTAACGAAGAGAGCTATCAATATGACAGTTTTCTGAACACAATACATGCTGCTCAAGGAACGTTTATCCCATATAAAGAAATTAGATCAAATAGAAATGACCCAAAATGGATGAATAATAGGCTCAAATATCTACTAGGGCATAAGAAAGGAATTTATAGGCATATCAAAAGAGGTGAGGGTCATCTTATGAATCAGTATATTGACATTAAGAGGGACATTAAAAAGGGGATAAGAAAAGCTAAAGGGGACTATGAAATTAAAGTTGCTAGGGATTCTAAAACTAACCCAAAAAGTTTTTTCCAGGTCAATAGAACAAAAGTTAGAGATAAGATAGGTCCCCTTAAAAATAACTATGGGCATCTTACTGACAAAGAGAATGAAATGTGTTCGTTTTTAAATAATTATTTTCTCTCGGTTTTTACACAGGAAGACACTAACAATATTCCAGTAATTAATTTTTATAGTGGGCTAGAAGAAGATAAATTATGTAACATCACAGTCACTAGTGAAATGGTTGTGAAGCAGATAGACAGACTGAAGCAAAATAAGTCACCGGGTCCTGATGAGGTTTTTTCAAGGGTGAACCATTAACTAATATTTTTAATTTATCTCTTCAAACAGGTGTAGTGTCTGATACGTGGAAGATGGCTAATGTAATTCCTATTTTTAAAACAGGGGACAAGTCGTTACCGTCAAATTACCGCCCAATAAGCCTGACCTCAATTGTAGGCAAATTACTAGAGTCAATTATATCTCAGATTATAAGAAGCCATCTCGATAAGCATAGCTTGATTAATGATACTCAGCATAGATTCACAAGAGGCCGGTCTTGTCTAACTAATTTATTAACTTTCTTCAGTAAAGCTTTTGAGGCTGTTGACCACAATAAAGAATTTGATATTATTTACTTAGATTTTAGTAAGGCTTTTGATAGAGTTCCGCACCATAGACTGTTAAAGAAAGTGGCAGCTCATGGCATTGGGGGAAAAGTGCTCTCGTGGATCGAGTCATGGCTCAGACAGGAAGCAGAGAGTGTCCATAAATGGGGTTAAATCCGAGTGGGGATCAGTAACAAGTGGCGTTCCATAGGGATCAGTCTTGGGCCCGTTGTTGTTTATAATATATATCAATGACCTTGATGAGGGAATTACTAGTGATACGAGCAAATTCGCCGATGACACAAAGATAGGTAGGATAATTGATTCAAACGTAGACGTTAGGGAACTTCAGGAGGATTTAAACAAACTATATTCTTGGTCAGAAAAGTGGCAGATGCAGTTCAATGTAGATAAATGCATGGTGGCGAAACGTTTCTTCAATAAAGATTCCCATGTGTTGCATAAGTGCCTCAATTCTTCAACTTGTCGGTTTTCAAAACCATTCATCGCATCTGTCAGACACTGCAACATCATGGGATCTTGGTACAAAGACTTCAACGCTTGCCCAACCTTTGGACGACGACCTACTTACACTAGTGGCAGGTCCCACTGTGATCCCGCCTCCTCCTGCTTCAACTCATCTCACCGCAGTATATAAGCCACCTCTCTGGCCCTATGCTGCACTTCCTACAAGAGTGATGGACTGAACACATCGATTCCAGGTTGAGGGACTGATTACCTCAAACTTCTACTCTCCTTACCCATTTCTACTTTGTATTGGACTGATGAAGCCACTGTGTGGCGAAACGTTTCTTGGAATGAGGTATTGGAAAAGATGTTGGAAACGTGTTTGGCAATGGAGTTGGTGGGGAGGACTATGTATCTCTTCTCGGCAGTGTCTTCTCTGGGTGTGTTGAAGATGTTTAGGGGAACTTCAGGAGGATTTAAACAAACTATATTCTTGGTCAGAAAAGTGGCAGATGCAGTTCAATGTAGATAAATGCAAGGTTCTGAAGCTCGGGAGTGTCCATAACCCTAGCACTTATAAGTTAAATAATGTAGAACTTAGCCATACAGATTGCGAAAAGGACTTGGGGGTTATGGTAAGCAGCAACCTTAAACCAAGACAGCAATGCCTAAGCGTACGTAATAAGGCAAATAGATTACTGGGATTTATATCAAGAAGTGTAAGCAACAGAAGTCCAGAGGTCATACTGCAGCTTTATACATCATTAGTAAGGCCTCACCTAGATTATGCAGCTCAATTCTGGTCTCCATATTACAGAATGGACATAAATTCGTTAGAAAACATTCAGCGTAGGATGACTAAATTAATACATAGCATTAGAAATCTTCCTTATGAAGAAAGATTGAAGACTCTTAAGTTATATTTACTTGTTAGACGAAGAATGAGGGGAGACCTGATCGATGTGTATAAGTGGAAGATAGGTATTAATAAAGGGGATATTAACAAGGTCTTGAGGATATCTCTCCAAGAGAGAACCCGCAGTAATGGATTTAAATTAGATAAGTTTAGATTTAGAAAGGACATAGGAAAGTATTGGTTTGGAAATAGGGTAGTTGATGAGTGGAACAGTCTACCTAATTGGGTTATTGAGGCTAGGACTTTGGGTAGTTTCAAATTTAGGTTGGATAAGTACATGAGTGGGAGGGGGTGGATTTGAGTGGGACTTGCACATCAGAGCTTGTTTCTTGGGTAGCATTGAAAATTGGGTTGGTCAAATGTTTTGTTAGTGGGATGAATTGTAAAGGACCTGCCTAGTATGGGCCAACAGGCCCAAGGTTTGCAGATGACGTGAAATTGATGAGAGAAAGTGCAAAGGTTTGCAACAAGACTAGTCCCAGAGCTAAGAGGTATGTCCTACGAGGAGAGGTTAAGGGGAAATCAACCTGAGGACACTGGGGGACAGGAGAGATAGGGGGGACATGATAACGACATACAAAATACTGAGAGGAATTGACAGGGTGGACAAAGACAGGTTGTTAGGTAAGACACATATGCAACAGTTAGACAACTTTATTCCGAAACGTTTCGCCTACACAGTAGGCTTCTTCAGTCGAATTCAGAAAGTAGGCAGGAACAGTAGAGATGTGAAGACGATGTAATCAGTCCGTCACCCTTGAAGTCGTAGAATTTGAGGTTGTCAGTCCCTCGGCCTGGAGAAGTTCAGTTCCATAGTCAGGAACTATCTGAAGATCAAGCGACAGTGCGGAGACTTAAATACTGTCGGAAGGAGAGGTGCAGAGTAGTAGTAGTAGTAGTAGTAGTATAGTAGTAGTCAGAATGTAGCCACTGAGAGGTCATGACATGACCTCTCAGTGGCTACATTCTCACTACTACTACTACTACTGGAACTGAACTTCTCCAGGCCGAGGGACTGACAACCTCAAATTCTACGACTTCAAGGGTGATGGACTGATTACATCGTCTTCACATCTCTACTGTTCCTGCC